>CM062289.1:119356119-119956119 GCA_031216915.1 Pictodentalium vernedei | reverse complement strand
TGTAGTTGTTTCTAGACAAGTCTTGGCTGCCTACATGCAGATAATTAGAATGTAACTTCTGTGTTTACCCAGAGATAGTATGTTGGAGCACCTATTCCATTGCTGTGAAAAGTGATCAAAGTTGGAATTAGGCTCTTAAGGGTTAAAAGTAGATGATCACTTAATATGTAATGCACCTCTAACAAACTGTTTATATTTAATCAATCTAGGAGAGATTTTCCTCACGGTAGCTTCATATCATTCTGGACAAATCCAAGACGGCCACCATTGCTCTGTCATCTTGCACAGTTTCAAGAAAATTGATGCATAAATGTGACCTTATTCAGTGCTGAAGAAATTCCAAGATGGCTGTTGTGGCAGCCATTATGGGCAGCCCACTGTGATCATAATACGATGTTCTCATCTAATCTAGGCATGAACCTGATCGAATGAAGTTTGGTAACAATTGGAAAAGAACTGCAGGTTGTAGCTCGTGCTTGAACGAATAGTGGGCAGACCCACTGACATGTATGTGCACCATGAGTCCATGACAATAGCTTAGCCTGACTTCATCAAGTTGTGCTAAAATTAGTGAATGATTATCAAATTTGTACCACACCTATGATTGGTGACTTTGACTTTTTGACTTTTCCCCTAAGGTGTGTACCTGTGAAGTTTCATGAACTTAGGCCAATGCATTGCCAAGTTAAGAGTCCGGAAACCAAATCAGACAGATGGCCGCACGCACACAGGGACAGAGCTATCACTATAGGGTTCCTGCCTTTTGGCAGGGTCCTAATTATATTCATTCTGTTTACAAACAGCCACTGTGGACTGGTCATAATCCATACGTGGGCAATGATGTCAACACATGCATATGCCCGATAATAAAAACCATCATCAGCAAAATTTTAATTAATGAAGCACTGGGTCGTACCCAGTGCTTCATTAATTAAATGTTTGATGATTATTCCTATTAGTGTTTGGAATCTAACACTGCATCTGTGGAAATATTGCCCACATGTGGAAAGTGACCAGTCCACAGCAGCCTTACTGTAAAGTAAAACATTATAAAAATAATGACCTGGATTGAGGGTAACATTGCCGATTGCCTCTCTGAGGAACATATGTCTCATTGGTCCCAAGGGGAGGCAGTCTGCAATGTTACCCTCAAGCCAGATCATTATTATTTTTAATTTACTGAATGGTTTTATTCCCACCCCCAGTCAGATGAATTGTCAATGACACTGCTGCTCAACTTGTTCAAGAAGGGACGGAACTAAATAAAAAGATCCAGTAATGCCATGTCACTCACTCAAGTTTCTACAGAAAAGACATCACACCAAAGCTAGAAATGAAATCTGAAAAAAAATCAGGTGAGGGATGGGGCCTGTTGGGTGTACTAATGGAATTGTTGACAATTTATATGTCAAATCCAAGATGGCTGGTGGCAGCTATCTTTTTCAACGGAATGCTGAAAAATTTGATAACTCCCATCTGAACATTATACCATAGTTGCATATAAAATTTGAAAAAGATCAGGTGAGAGGTGCAGCCTGTAGGGTCTGCTAATGGAATTGTTGACAATTTATATGCCAAATCCACGATGGCCATTGCTGGCCATGTTTTCCACAAAATTCAGAAAGATTTGATAGCTCCCATCTAAACATCACACCAAAACTACATATGAAATTTGAAAAATCCAAGATGGTTGCTGGCAGCAAAAAGTTATGAACGAAATTAAGAAACATTTGACAGCTCCCATCTAGACATCACAACAAACCTATATATGAAGTTCATAAAAGATCAGGTGAGAGATGCGACCTGTGGGGGTGTGCTAATGGAATTGTTGACAATTTATAACCAAATCCAAGATGGCTGCAGGCAGCCATGTTTTTCAACAAAATTCAGAAATAAATATTCAATAGCTCCCATCTATACATCACACCAAAGCTGAAGTTTGAAAAAGATTTGTGAGAGATGTGGCCTATAGAGTTTACTAATGGAATTGTTGACAATTTGTATGCCAAATTTAACAAAATTCGGAAAAAATTGATAGCTCCCATCTAGACTGATTGTGTGAGAGCTGCGACCTGAAGGGTGTGCTAAAGGAATTGTTGGACAATTTATATCCAAATTCAAGATGGCCACTCACAGCCATGTTTTTGAATGAAATTCGAAAATAATCAATAGCTCCCATCTAGACATTGCCCCAAAGCCACATATCAAATTTGGAACTGATCGGGTGAGAGACATGCCCGGTAGGGTGTGCTAAAGGAATTGTTGGACAATTTATATCCAAATCCAAGATGGCTGGTGGCAGCCATGTTTTTCAACAAAAATCAGAAAAATTCAACAGCTCTTATCTAGGCCTCACTCCAAAGCTCTATTTAAGATCTGAAAAAGATTGGGTGAGAGATGCAGCCTGTAGGGTGTGCTAATGTAATTGTTGACAATTTATATGCCAAATCCAAGATGGCCATGTTTCTTACAGAAATTCAGAAAAAATTGATACCGCCCATCTAGACATTACCCCAAAGCCACATGTGAAATTTGGAAGTGAACGGGTGAGACCTATGGCCTGTAGAGTGTGCTAAAGGAATTGTGGGTGGACAGAGACAACAGACAGATAGACGGATGAACGAATGGTATGACGGATGTATGGAAATATGATGGATCACAACCCATCTCAACAGCTCATTCTTGACATTGGCAAGTTGAGCTAAAACTGATATCTACAACTCTATACTAGTACTTGAGCACTTGATTTCATTTTCAACTCAAGAGTTTCAACAAGCCAGCTGACAATATTGAATCAAGAAACTTCAAATAATTTACTTTGAATGGTTAAAATTTAGTTAATTTAAAGGGTTAAATTCAATGATCATTAATCTGAGAGAATGCAACATGAAAAGCTTCTACTTCGGTCGTTTCTGATATCATTTTCAGGTGATCTCGGTCCGAGCAAGAAACAATGCCAACAATATTGCACAGGAATATTACCTATGAAGGGAATATTGCAGAATAGCAAAGCAAATTGAATGGCATTTTACTACAGGCTTTTAAAATGTGGTATAATAAATAATAATTATTACTTTCAAATGGAACACCCAACTGGATTAATACATGATCAGCAGCTAACACTTTTGCATCTTCTACATTCCGGCAAAGTTTTGTTGGCACAAAGGTATTTTGAAGTACAGGAATGGTGACCTGAAATAAAATTTAATCAACTTAATAATTGACTTTTTGCATGCTGCTGTTGGATATTCCTGCCCAAGTCAGGATTATTCTTACTTCAGAAATATGTTTAATTTGGGCATTTATAAACCAATTTCGGGCCTGTAAATTGAATGGATTTTTTCCATTAATGATTTCTTGAGTTAAATTTAGATAATATTTTTCATCAAATCTAGTCATGGCTGCTTCATAGCAGTCATGACTAGATTTGATGAAAAATATCTTAAAAATATTCAGCGGGTTAAGAGATAACAGGAGCAAAGACAGCTTTTTCAGGGGTAGAAATGTAATGGGGGTGATTTTGACCTATAATGTCTGGGCGTAGTTATGGGGTGTGGCTTTAGAGTAGTTGCTTGTGGGGAAGGGGTGGTTTTGATTCTCTAATTTCTGGGGTGGTGATGGAATGGGGTTTTGAGAGCTTTTGTGCGGAGGAGGGTTTAAGCCCTATAATATTTGGTGCAGTGATGTGGTAGCTGTGTCGAGTGGTTGTGTGCGGGGACGGGGTGGCTTAGACTACATGATTTCTGGTGTAGTGATTGGTTGGGGTGTAGAGTTGTGTGTGGGGAGGGTGTGGTTTAGGCCCTATCATTTCTGGTGTGGTAGTGTTGGAGTTAGGATACAGAGTGGGTGTTGGTGTGTGTGAAAGGAGTGTTTAAACCCTATAATTTCTGGTTTAGTGATGGGGTGAGGGCATGGACTGGCTACATTTCTGGTTTAGTGAAGGGGTGGTGTGTATAGTGGTTGTGCACCGAATGGTTTAGACCATATAATTTCTGGTCTAGTGATGAAGTGGCAGCAGACAGTAGTTGTGTGTGGGGAGGGGGTGGTTTAGATCCTATAATATCTTGCGTAGCAATGGTGTGGGGTGTACAGTGGTTTTGTCTCTGGGGGCGGGGTGGTTTAAATACTAAAATTTCAGACAAAAGTTAATGATGCAGGGCACTGATCTTTTTGCTGGAAACTTTATTGTCTCGAACCCTTTACCCAATGTAATGGCCAAAACCAGCCTGCGCTATTCACAAAAATCACCATTCAATTTTCATTATTTTTTGTCTCAAAAACATAGCTTATGACCCCTCATTGGAATGAGCTCATTGAGCTCAATCCAATGAGGGGTCATATGCTATGTTTCAGATGCAAAAAAATTAGTTATTCAAGAATTTTATTTGCAAGTGTTGTCTTGCATTTCGTGTTAGGTAAAGGGTTAAAAGGTGGCATCACTCTTTCTGGGAATCACAGAACAACGTGAAGGACCAATTTCCCTGATATCGACACCTCTTAGCTAAAATTTGGTATTCGGTTATACCAATCCTTGTCACAATGGTAGACATATTGTCCCTTGATACAACAAACCTGACAACATGCTAAGCCATTAAGTCTGCCTGCACTCCCACCTGACTACGCAGACTACACAGACGACACATTGATTGTTTTTCTCTGATCTAAAGCCTCACCGGGCTTTAAAAAAGACCTTATACCACACCGGAGCGCCGAACGTGATGCAAGTTACCAACACAATGCATCTCATGCATACTATTTACAGCGCTTTGGATTCACAACCAACCGTGAGTCGGTAGGCTACCACATTTCACACCATTTTGACAACCACTCCACCCCCAATGGGGAGGTAGATGAACAGGGGCAGTGTACACAGAGTTGCTTACATGTAATGCCTAACACCAATTTATATCCTATTTTACTGCAATGTCTTAGCAGCACACTGCTTTACCTAAAAATAAAACCATAAACACCTTTTTAATTTAATCCAATCTATGACTCGAACACCAATTTATTCTCCGAGATGCTTGTACAAACACCTCAATTCCACCTTTGTTTGAATAAGCTGTATCCGGTGCTTGACAATTACTTTATGGAAACAAAACAATCAATTAACGGAGCCACATCTCCATTCTCAGCCAATAGCTGTGATGTTGATTCATTCCATTGACCAATCACATCTCTTCCAGACATCACATGCACACCTGCCTGAAGTCTCTTACCACTCTGTCAACCATTTCCAACAAGATAGTGATAGATTCCAGTTTTTTATAGGCAGCCATTTTGAAACATTCTTTTCATACCAATATCGAGTTTCTGATTTACCAATGTTTGACTCGTACATGCTGTTTACACCAATTGTTTCTACAACACACTTGTATATACTCAAAACCTTAATCCGCACAAGTAGTTATTTCGAGTCAGCATTTTGCTTTCGTTATTTTTGCATTTGATTGTGTTACCTGCCAGACCCGGCCAGTGCGACTCATACCTGTGAAACTACCTGACACGGTCGCACTGTACCTTTTACATAATCTATCCACTTACAACGGTAGAAATATACACTGGCAGACCTGCACCAGTTCACTACAGTCGACAAGAGATGGCAAGGGATACCTCCCCAAAACATTATTGAGCCAACATGTATAAGTTCTTGGTGCTTGGACTGCTCTACTGTATTTGATCGTGTTACCTGCCGGACCCAGCTAGTGCATTCCATACCTGTGTCTTTACCTGACATGGTCGTACTATACATTTCACATGATCTATTCTATCCACCAATTACCATGTTAAAAATATATACTGGTAGACCCACTCCAGTTTACCACAGTTGAGCAGCAATGGCAATAGATACCTCTGCGAAAGCATTATTGAGCTAACATACATCGGCTCTTGGCGCATGGATTGGTGCCCACCGATTACTACCAATACAGTATCTGAACTCTCAACACAACTAGCTACCAAAGCTACAGCTGTTTATTGTATTTTGACAGTGTTCACTCAACACTAATAATACCACCATATAAAGTCGCGATATATTCCGACTCTCACACTCAGGACTACCTCACCTAAGTTGCTGTCACTTTCAATCCTGACCAACTGGATTACACATCGGACAACCATAGAGACGTCTACCCACCTGCATCTGATTTTGTAACATTACCACTGAAATACAACAGATCTCTGTATTTGTTTGTTTGATAAGGCTGAACGCCGTAACCTTGGTTACACATTGCGGAAGTTAATACCGAACAAATGTGAATAGAGGTCTACCTAACCTACCTAACCTTATTTCCACCATGGAATCATTACACCCTGAAACACACCGTAAGCTTTGACTACAGCTCAATAACACACAGAGACTCCTGTTTTGGGAATCTGATTCACACCATCATAACACCGCATTTATCAATAATGCAACTCACAAAACGTCATGCAAGCTGATATTCTCAATATCACAAAAGCAGATTCAAGCTGCACCATTAATGGCATAATGAAAGTGGAGAGTGACATATCATCAGATCTCGACGTACTAACTCTTCAAACCACCCACCATCTGACACAGCTCCTACAAGCACAATATTGGAAGCGCATTTCTAACCTGGAAACAGAGATATACAAATATCTCAATAACCCGCTTCCCCTTGACAATGCCCTCGACCATCCAGGGACATGCTCCCCAGAATCCACTCACTGGGTGATTTTAGCAGTGGGCACTACTATACCTTCCCTGAATACACAGGGGGCCACAACCCACTCACCGAGTGACAATATCCCTGACCAACCAGGGGCATGTCTTCCGGGTCTAGGCCAATGCGCCCTACCAGTGATGGTCACTCATCTATAGGCCGTGAATTCAGCCCTGCAGTGTAACACAGAATGCAGGTTCATTATGTATAAAATTCAAAAGAGATACAAACCTTGAATAAAAACAGCTGCAAATCACCACTACCTTCTTTAGTCACAGTAGAATTTAGCTGATACTGAGGGCTTCCCCAGCCATTTTTATTGCAAAAATCTTCCAGTAACTACAAAATATGGAGAAAAAAAATACTGAAACATATATTATTTTGATATCAAGCTTGATGTTAAATCAACTGATAATTAAAAGTCTTGCTCACATTATATGTTCGATTTAACTGGTAGAGTGCTGGAAGCCCTATTTTGGGCTTTACTAAAAGTTACAGGCAATAATTGTCTGTAGTTACATTCTGCCTGAGGAAGCCTTTATTGTCCCTGATATGAATCAGATTTTTTATACAATACCTTGCTCTCTGACATTTAATTGGATAGTGCCTATAAGGCACTATCCAATTAAATGTAAGAGAGCAGTATATGATGAGCTTTGATTTGTTGTCAGAAAAAACTCAGCACTTTACCAGTTAACAGGGTTCAATCATTAAGTTTTTATCCCTTAACCTGTGGAGTAATTTTTACAATATTTTTCAAAACCAGTCATGGCTGCTAAGATTTTATGAAAAATTCAGGAAAATTTGTTCAAGATGTCTACACAATTTACAGGGGAAAATTTGTTAACCCTTTACCCAACGAATTGGCCACATCCATCTGCGTAATATGCAGATTATCATGTGACCCCTCTTTGGAACATGCTCGTCCAGCTCAATCCAATGAGAGGCCACATGATATGGTTTTGTTGATTTTTTTTAAAAAATTTAAATGAAAGTGTCAATGACACTGTAGCTCATCTTGACAAACTTGAACTTGGTAAGTTATAAATGAAATGGCAAAATTGAAGATCATTGGTACCAATGTTATTTGATGAAATTTCAACATAACAGCATTGTGTGTACACAAGGTCAGAGAGTAATCCATGCATTTTTAAATGTACACTGTAAGACTGGCTAAAGGAAGAATGTTGAAACACAAATGCAGTATGTTCAAAGGTTATTGTAAATGGCAATTTTTTTTCACACAAATGAATGCTAATCAATAGCTCTGATCTAAAGGTCTTGAATAATGAGCACACCAAGTTTAAAAACAATCCTATGATAAATGTGACCTGCAGGCCATGTCAAGGAATGTTGATGCACAAACGCAATAAATTCAAAGTTTGTTGCTAACAGCAACAGTTTTTGATGGAAATGAAAAGAAAATCAAGAGCTCCTATCTTTGTCACCCTGCATAAGCATACAAAGTTTCAAAACAACCTGATAAGGAAGATGTTAATGCACAAATAAACTAAGCAGAAGGTCATTGCTTGTGGCAATAGTTTTTGTTTTTTTTTATGGAAATTCATAAATATACCCTGCAGAGAGTGCAAAAGGGATAAGTTGATGCACAAATGCAGTAAGTTCAAAGGCTGGTGATAACGACAATAATTTTTTATGGAAATGAAATGGGGCGTGGTGGCACAGTAGGTAGAGGTGCAGGCTGCAAGTCGAGGGGTCCTGGGTTCAAATTCCAGCTGCGGCAACCGCGTTGTGTCCTTGGGCAAGACACTTCACCTCCATTGCCCATGTGGGGGCACGCTGATGTCGTGTACTAAGGCGTACTGCACGTCGATGGTGCACTTGTCTTCAACCAATGCTAACCCTGCTTGCGTGGAGTTAGTATGTTGGGGAGCTGACAGTTGCTCACCATTGCTCAGTGGTTCTCTCTGGGTACTCCGGCTTCCTCCACCCGTATAACTGTCATGGTCATGATTAGCCATTGTGCAAAAATATGTGACCTTAAACCCCAATAAATAAATAAATATGGAAATGAAAAAAAAGCAATAGCTCACAACTAGAGGTCACCCCGAACACACATACCAAGTTTCAAAGTGATCCGATCATAAATGTGCCCTGAAGGGTGTGTTAAAGGGAAATATTGCGGTCTGACTAAACTAAGTTCAAAGGTCAGCTGGACATTTTTTGACAGAAATGGAAGAAAATCGACAGCTCCCATATAGATGTCACCCCACACAAGCATACAAAGTTTGCAAGCGATCCAATCATAAATGTGCCCTGCAGGGTGTGTCAAAGGGAAATATTGATGCTTAACTGCACTAAGTTTTTACTAAGTTCATCGAAAGCCATTGCCAGTGGCAACATATTTTTCCACTATACCAATGGCCCAGACTAGCTGGTGCAACCCAATTTATTACCAGGGCCAAACACAAATTTTGAATCCCCTAAACCCCCAAGATTTGCAAAAAAACTTAAAAACGAGAAGACCAGTATGGTCCTCCATACTTTTGCGCAATGCGCAACTTGTTGTCAAGGACAACAATAGGCTACCGCCATCTTGTCATTCTGTTGTTTGGCCCATGTCAGATCAACACGTATCCTGACTTTTGTGCTATAAAATCCGAAACTATAATGTAGCCACACACGATTTTGAAGTGGAATGGTGGAATAATTGAAGCAGAATCTAGCTGAATATAGACATTGAGCTTTTGAACATTCAGGGCTATAACTTTATTGAAATTAAATAAGATTTCTTGTTTTTCCCGTTTTCGGGATATGCACCTGATTTGTTCATTTTTTGTTTATCATTATGTGTGTGTTCAATGTTCACCTTTTTCCCATTGAATCCTCTCATTAGATTTTTAAGAACTAGTTGCCATTTGAAAATTTGTTATTAATTAAAATTCTTCTTAAAAATCTTAGATAATTTACGGAATGTGGATTATTTGTACCCCTTTTGTCTCGTACCGGTTATTTTTGACATAGTGGGGTGTGTCTGTTTGCCATTACCCTTCTCTATGGGGAATCTTCTGGGGAAGTTTTTCTATTGTTAAGGGTATTCTTAGGATACCGGTTGTCTGACCTGGGCCTTTGTTGTGCCTGTTTTGGACTTGTTACTGGCTCCTATTCAGTTTAAAATTTTTGCCTCGAGCGTATGTGTATTATGAAGTCCTCATGTTCGAAATGTAAGAGGAAGAAGTCCTCTCTTGATTCTCATTCATCATGTTTGGCTTGCATTCGTTGCTCGAAAGATGGTACCTGTGCAACTTGCTGTTCTTGGGATTCCAAGCGATGGAATTCCTTCTCAACTTATGTATGTGTTGGCAAAGCACCGATTTTGGTGCTTTCGCCTAAGGTAACTAATCAAATTTAGTTTCCATTTCAGAGGAACAAGAACATGGTATTGGTCATGGTATAACATCAAGTTCTGTGCTGCCGTCATCTTCAGATACAGAGCATGTTGACTTACGAGATATCGCAGAATACCTGGTACCTTGGGCAAGCAGACGGTCAACTAGCTCGACCGGTGTAACGGAGCCTTTAATAAGTGCTTCAGTAGAGGGAAAATCTGTAGTGGTCCAGGATATGGAGGATGGAAGACAGTCCTCTATTCAGATGACAGCACGTAAGGGGAAGAGGCCAGTCAAATTGAAAGGTGCATCAGTAGCGAAGCATTTTTCTGTTTTGGGGACAAAACAGAAAGATTCGACTTTTACTGCCAGTTCCGCTGGTAGTCCGGTAGAAAATGCTTCGGAACCAGTTGTTTCTGATGTACCTTTCTCTGCCAGTGTGGCTGGCAGTAATCTTGATATAAGAGCCTCTTCTTCGTCCATATCCAGGACTCAGCACAGTATACCGCATGCAAGTCAGCAAGATCCAGAGGTAGAGAGTCAGAGCCAGGATCTGGCTCTCTCTAAGGCTAGCATTTCGAGGCAAACGTCTTTTTCTAAGACGGACACAGGGCTCTGTGTCAGATCACCTTCCGGAGCCAAAAGGCATAGACCGGGGGTGAACATAGCCTTGAATACGGAATTGCTGGAGCAAATTGCCCAGCTAATTGCAGACTCAGAGCAGCATAATATGCGGCCGTCATCGATCTCCGATTTGGATGATTCAGACGGTGCTGGATCGGCAGAAAGAAGGGTTTCCTCAAATAATCAGTATCCCGATAATAGACCAGACCAGGAACCTCTAGCTGGAAGTGTTAGGGAGTTTGATGAAGACGAGACTGACACTACATCTTTGGCTGAGCAACATATGGAAACTATGAGGTTCCTGCAGGATTTTTCACCTGAATTAATTCCTTCTGGTCGAGTTCTGCGCCATCAAGAGCCAAGCGCCTGTCTTCTTTGGACAGGGAGGTCATTAAGTCGAAGGAAAGTATCCTTCTGTATCTGTCTCAATCAGTCCAAGCGTTAGATGTGTTTGATTGTTGTGACGAAGCTATTGCTGATTGCTGACCTGGTTCAGGCTAGAAAAAGTTATTTCCTTTCGGAAAGGAAGCTTGACCTACCGTTTAGAGGCAATACCTTCTTAAATACGGTAGGCGAAAATAAGATTCCAAGAGCTCCTCTGCAATTGGATGACGGAGCTAGGGACTTAGGTATGTCTCTTCCATCATCGTGTAGCATTAGTTCTTTTGTTATAGTCACTTGCATTGAATCTAGCAGAAGTATTTTGGATGCTATGTCATATGTAGATCATATTTGCAGGGCATTGGCTGGCAATTTGGAATCTGAGAGCTTACAGGAGTTGTTATCTCCTTTGAGAGTGCTCTCTCGCACCATCATGTATACATCATCCCACTCTGCTCTTTCAGTAGCGAATTTAGAGTTGGTCAGGCGTGATGTTGCCCTTAAATCTACGTCATTTATTGACCACAGTGTTAAGAGCTCTCTAAGGGCCGCTCCCGTTTCGGGCTCTTCATTATTCAATGATCAGTTAAAAGCTGTATTTGAAGATGCTTCTAAGAAAGCTACAAGTCAGCTTTTGTTGCGCTCAGCTTCGCAACCTCAGCCTTCCACAAGTGGTACTCCTCGGAGAGGTAAATTTTTCTCCAAGAGAGGCTCAGCCCGTGCTGCTTTTAAAGCTAATTTTGGTCGTGGTGGCTCGAAACAGGGGAGCGATTTCAAAAAGGGGATGATGCAGTCGGAAAATAACGAAACACGTAACCCCACACTGACGTCACAGAGGGTTGCGAGAGCTTCACGTGGTTTCTCGTATAAGCGTCGTAAGTCCTACAAATGAAGATTTTGACCTCTGTTCTCCGGTTGGCAGAAGGCTTTCAATATTCGCAAGCAACTGGAACAAAATAACTCATGATCTTTGGGTTCAAGATGTTGTAAAAAATGGTCTACGTCTTTCGTTCCGGAGAAAACCTCCATTAACGCGGATTCCGCGTTTTGTGAACCTTCCACAAACATAACAAAGAGAGAGGCTTTGATTTCAGCAGTAGACTCTCTCCTACAAAGGAGGCAGTAGAGGTTGTAGAGAATCTCAATTCAAAGGGATTCTACAGGCATCTTTCTTCTTGTGCCGAAGCCAGATGGCTCGTACAGGCCGGTCATCGATCTCAGTTGGATAAACAAGCTACTAATTGCTCCAAATTTTATATGGAGTCAATTTGATCGGTGAGAGGCATCATCCGAGTGAACGATTACGCCGCAAGTATAGACTTTCGTTTCGCGGTTCAAGGAGAAGTATACCAGTTCAGAACCATGTGTTTTGGCTTGAACCCTGCTCCGTGGGCGTTCACTCGGGTGGTGAATGTGGTGATGAGCCACTTTAGAGCTCACTTGGCTTCGATGACATCGGCATATCTGGACGACATTCTTCAAAGGTACAAAAATTTTCATGCTCTTCACAGCAACGTTCAGAGTCTGCTATCGCTGCTACGATGCCTAGGTTTAATAATCATTGTCGACAAGTCGGATTTAATACCGACGAGGTCATTTTGTTCATCTGGAATGAGTTTCGATACTCTCAACAATCGGGTCTGTTTTCCGGTAGCAGGAGCAAAATTGGTTTCTCTTTACGCAAATATTGCATAAACGCACAAGTCATTACTGCAAGAGAGTTTATGCGGCTGTTAGGACTTTGCGGCGCTGCTGCGGAGTTAATTCCACTAGGTCATTTGCGCACTCGTCCTCTTCAAATTTATCTAATTCAAAATTGGAGCGTAAAACGTCAGTTGTTGAACAGTCCGATTGTTTTAACACAGTCAGTAAAACATCTTCAGATTTGGGCGGATATCCAGTGGTTTTCACAGGGAATACCGCTTCAGATTCAGGAGGGATCATTCATAATCATGACGGATGCCAGTCAGGAGGGTTGGGGTGCTTCTCTGATTCCGGGCGATCAAGTGTGTCACAGCTTATGGGAGAGTCAGTTTCTTGTGTCCTATATAAACTACAAAGTAATAAGGGCAATTTGGTTAGCTCTAAATCATTGGCTTAGTCGAGTAATAAACTCACATGTTCAAATTCTGTCGGACAATTCAACAGTAGTAGTCTATATTTGGAATCAGGGAGGGACTCATTCCGTCCAGCTGTTGAATCTCACCGAAAAGATTCTTCTTTTCTCTCAAAAGAATCAGATTCTGATATCGATTTGTCATATTCCAGGTCGTCTCAATGTAATAGCAGACTCTCTATCAAGAAAGGATCGCCTGCTACCTTCAATATGGATGTTGAAAAAATTTGTCTTCAAGCAGATTTGCTTCCAGTGGGAACATCCAATGATCGATCTTTTTGCCACGAGTCTGAACAATCAGTTACAGACTTTTGTGTCTCCATGCCCGGACCCTCAAGCTTATGCAGTAGACGCTCTGTCAATTTCATAGAATGGGATAATAGGGTATGCTTACCCTCCAGCTCCCCTCATTCAACAGATCTTGCTAAAGATAAAACAGTCTTCTTGCAAGATTCTACTGGTTGCAAGTCTGTCATCTCACAGACGATGGATAATTCTTCTCCGGGAACTTCTTTGGGACCTTCCACAGAAGTTACCACTTCTCCGGGATCTTCTGACACAGGGGAAACTCTGTCGGCTTCCTGCACAAAAAACAGTTTTCCAGACGAGCAATGGATGCAATTTCTAACTGTAGGAGGACCTCCTCTTCGTTAAATTATGAAGCGAAGTGGAAGGTTTTTGTTCATTGGTGTGAATCACAATTGATTGATTTTTTTAACCCAACTATTCCTCAGTTAGCTAACTTTTTTATTTATCTTTTTGAGGAAGTTAAGCTACAGCCACTCACTATTAAGGGCTATAGGTCTATGCTCTCTGACACCTATGCACACCAAGGGAAATTAAACATTGGGTCAGATGTATCTTTAAATACTTAATGAGGATTTTTTCTGAGAATAGACCTCGTACCTTGAGACTAGTCCCTAAGTGGAATTTAGCTTGGGTTCTTCTGAAACTTCAGGAAGCACCTTTTGAACCGTTAAATACTGTTGAGTTTAAATTTCTTACTTATAACACGGTTTTTCTTTTAGCGTTTGCGTCAGCTAGAAGAGTTAGTGAGCTTCATGCTTTGTCTGTTGAAGACTCTCATTATCGTAGTGTTGGTAATTCTCTTACTCACACTTCGAAAGTGGGATTCTTAGCTAAGAATCAGGTTCCGGACAAATGGCCTAGCCCTATTCTTATTAAAGCATTACTGTCTTCAGATGGTCAGAGACCTTTGTTGTGTCCAGTAAGAGTGCTTAAGATTTATAAGGAGCGTTCTAGTTTTATTAGAAGAGGTAGGAAAAGGTTATTCTTTCTCTTCTTAACAGAAATGATATTTCTGTTCATTCAATATCTAGATGGAATCAGTTAGCTATTCGGTCAGCTTATAATGATTTGTCTGTGAATCAGAGAATAGCTTATAAGATTTCCGCTCACGAAGTTAGAGCTTTAGCTTCTTCTTGGGCTTATGCTAGTAGTACTTCTTTGAAGGATTTGATGCAAGCAGCTTATTGGACACAACAGACGACTTTTACCAAATTTTATCTTCAAGATTTAGTATCAATTTCGGATGATCTCAGATCTTTAGGACTGTTATCGGTAGCTCAAAAGGTCGTCCATTCTAATTATGATTTTCATTCAACCTTCTGTTTGGTCTGCTCTTGCACTGTCTCCAGTCTGCTACCCTCTTCATTTTGAAGTGTACATGTAGTTACTTTCAAAACAAGGGGAAGGGGGGGGATGGAATTTCCAAATAGTCATCTGGCTTTATAGTGAAAAACATGGACATACGTCCTTCAGTGATAGTATCCTGGGGTCGGTGCTATGGTAGTTTTAATGTGTAGCTTGAAATGAAGCAATTTTATGTGTATTATATGCTTTTAATGTGTAGCTTGATGTGAAGCGTTATTGTATATGTCATGTGTCAAGACGAGCTTTTCTATACAATACTCGAACATTTTTAATGATTTATAAAGAGGCTCATTTCTCTGGACTTCTTTATATTTTGGCTTCCTTTATCAAATTAGCATAATGGGTTATGCTAGGCCTTAAGTAGAGTTACACCTATATTTTCATTGTTTTTCTGAAATAGGAGCAATGAATATTAAGTACTAGGCCCGCCTGCCTGTTTACTATTCTCAGCTAGTCTGGGCCATTGGTATAGTGGAAAAATATGAAAAATTTTAATATTTTTAATACTTACCAATGGCCCAGATGAGGATGGCCCTCCCTGGCGTAGACACTCCTTCCTCCCTGCTGAGTTTTATTACAGTTCTTATTAACATTTAACAGGCACAACAATAAAGAATGACAAGATGGCAGTAGCCTATTGTTGTCCTTGACAACAAGTTGCGCATTGCGCAAAAGTATGGAGGACCATACTGGTCTTCTCGTTTTTAAGTTTTTATGGCAAATTTGGGGGGTTTCAGGGATTCAAAATTTGTGTTTGTCCCTGGTAATAAATTTGGTTACACCAGCTAGTCTGGGCCATTGGTAAGTATTAAAAATATTAAAATTGGTATAAATTTTTCATTTTTTGACGGAAATCGAAGAAAATCAATAGCTTCCATCTAGAGGTAACCCCAAACAAGCATAGAAAGTTTCAAACCGATCTGATCATAAATGTGCCCTGTACGGCATGCCAAAGGAATATATTGATGCCTGACTAAATAAGTTCAAAGATCATTGCCAGTGGCAACATTTTTTGATGGATGGAAATGGAAGAAAATCGATAGCTCCCAACTAGAGGTCACCCCAAACAAGCATGCCAGGTTTCAAAGCAATCTGATCATAAATGTGCCCTGTAGGGTGTGCGAAAGGGAAATATTGAGGTCTGACTATACTAAGTTCTAAGAACATTGGCCTCGGCAACATTTTTTGATGGAAATGGAAGAAAATCGATAGCTCCCATCTAGAGGTTTCCCCAAACAAACATACAAAGTTTCAAAGCAATCCAATCATAAATGTTCCCTGTAGGGTGTGCCAAAGGGAAATATTGAGGTTTGACTAAACTAAGTACTAAGAATGTTGGACGCTGCAACATTTTAGGACGGAAATGGAAGAAAATCGATAGCTCCCATCTAGAGGTCACCCCAAACAATCATGCCAGGTTTCAAAGCAATCCGATCATAAATGTGCCCTGTAGGGTGTGCCAAAGGAAAATATTGAGGTCTGATTAAGCTAAGTTCTAAGAATGTTGGCCGCAGCAACATTTTTTGACGGAAATTGAAGAAAATCGATAGCTCCCATCTAGAGGTCACCCCAAACAAGCATACCAAGTTTCAAAGTGATCTGATCATAAATGCGACCTGTGAGGTGTGCCAAAGGAAATTGTGGACGTACGTACTAACGTACATACGTACGACGATGGACGAGAAATGATGGCAATAGCTCAGCTTGACTTTGTCAAGTTGAGCTAAAAAATGATATTTAAAATAATAAATTTTGATATCCTCTGCTGTGGGTAAAGGATTAAATATCCTGAAATTTTACTTATTTTAATGGCATTTCCTGTACTGGAAAGGAATATCCACTGGCAGCATGCAAGGAGTTAAGCTTAGTAACCTTTTATCTAGTGTTCAACTAGTGTTCAACTGATGATCAGAGAACCAGCCACCACAATCGGATGACAACAGCAACGGCTCCTGGAACATCAGTTCAACCGATTGTTGCCAAGCATTTTGCAATGATTCCTAAACCGCATTTTATTATCTTCTGCAATTGTTCAATTGTTAATGTAAAATGATGTCAATGATACCATTCAATAAAGCTGAAAAACCTCCACAATGTGTATTCTTATTCTCTCTAGACACTCCTTTATGGGATATGCAAGTTAAATGACATGTAAAGCTTACAACTGAGTGTACTTGCGGCAACCGCCAGTTCATACTGGAAAAGTGAAGGTTTTACTCCACTGACTCAGATCACAGAAAAATTACCAGTTGCACACACTTGGGTGGTAAACATGGCTCTAAGAGTCACATTTAATGCCCAAATGTGCACGACCTGAGTCAACGGAGTTTAACAAATATGTGAAATATGTTCAATTTAATGTATTTTTTTTGAGTCTCGATTTATCTAGTAGTAGTGAACGGACTGAAAACACTGTAAAATATGTTCAATTTAATGTAGTTCTTTGTGAGCCTCGACTTGTCTAGTAGTGTACAGTATTACAAATGGAATCGACATCGGAATCGGCCGATTGTGAGCTCAAATAACCAGTAATTGGTCAGCGGCCATTTTTGGTCATTGGTTGAACACTACTTTTATCTACAGTACGGTCATCGTGGAAAGGTCAAAATCCATGCAAGGGCAATATTTTCATGCATGTGTTAACAGTGAATCTCTGTCATAAAACAATGGAATTACCATCAGATTTTCAATGATTGAAGCACCGGGTTCGACACAGTGCTTCTTTCATTGAATATTTCCTGAAAACTACTGATTATTGACAGAATAAAGTGCTGTGGGCAACACTTCCAACACATAGATTTTGACCATTCCATGGCGGATATACTGTAATAAAGTGGCAAAAACCAACCAGAGCTATTCATAAAAGTTGCCATTCATATTTTATTTCTTTCTTTTCATTTTTTGTCTCAGAAACCAAGCTAATGACCTCTCACTGGAATGAGCTCCCTGAGCCCATATGAATATGAATGAGAGGTCATATCATTGGCTGTTTTTGAGGGAAAAAATAAAAAATAATTATTTTTTTTCGTTATAATAGGGTTTTGGGGTAATTTGACAAATATCGACAGACAAGTTCTACAACTAATATTGACCTTGTGAAGTAGAATGTGCAGCTTCATCCCTACAGCAACAGTTTTAGCTGTAAAATTTATTGCTACAACTTTATCTATGGCACAGAATGTCCCAGAACACCATGTAGGGATCGTCAGTCTTGTAGGGTCAGCCATTTAATTTTTTCTGCCCCCAAACTGACAAAGGGGGAAGTATTGAGATGAAGAGGGTGAATGTGATTCCAACCACAATAGTCAAGGTCAACATCGTAAGTAATGGTACTGTATCAAACTATCAACATTCAATTTGATATTAGTATTGAGGAAATTCCGACATGAGATGACCCTGGTTGTTGAAAGTGTCATTAAACTCCCAAAAATAAATAAATTGAGGAAATGTTGAATTCTATATTCTATCATTCCAAATATTCTCATTCTACTGCTTTCAAATTCTATTGAGATAACATCTGAGAACAGTAAAAAATCTGTTTCTCAAGCCCTCCCCCATGTTCCTTTTGGCTGCCGCATGCTCTCTTTCATGAACCAATGCAAACTTAAAAAAATAAAAATTAAATGGTTTATGTCTGATACTTTACCCAAGTTAATAAAATTGATAAATTGCAATGCTTTACCATTGCAAAGTCTTCTTGCACTCAAGGGGCCACCACCCATGCTATTCATTAGATTATGAGGCCTAAAACATAAAACAAACCAAGAACGTGAACTTTTGATGGCAAAGAAATAATTACAAAAATAAATGAAAGTGTCAATGACACTGGAGCTCAACTTGTCCAAGAAGGGACTGAACTAAATAGAAAGATCCAGTAATGCCAAGTCATTCACTCAAGTTTCTACTGAAAAGACACCACACCAAAGCTACATATGAAATCTGAAAAAATCGGGTGAGGGCCGGGTGTGGCCTGTTGGGTGTATTAATGGAACTGTTGACGATTTATATGTCAAATCCAAGATGGCTGGTGGTGGCCATCTTTTACAATGGAATGCAGAAAAATTTGTCCCATCTAGACATCATACCAAAGTTACATATAAAATTTGAAAAAGATCGGGTGAGAGATGCGGTCTCTAGGGTTTGCCAATGGAATTGTTGACAATTTATATGCCAAATCCAAGATGGCCACTGCCAGCCATGTTTTTCAACAAAATTCAGAAAAATTTGTTAGCTCCCATCTAGACATCACACCAAAGCTAAATATGAAATTTAGAAAAAGATGGGGTGAGGGATGTGGCCTGTAGCATGTGCTTATGGGATTATTGACAATTGATATGCCAAATCCAATATGGCCAATGGTGGCCATGTTTTTCAACGAAATTCAGAAATTTGATAGCTCCCATCTAGACATCACACCAAAACTACATATGACATTTGAAAAAGATTGAGTGAGAGCTCCAGTTTGCAGGGTGTGCTAATGGAATCATTGACATTTCAGATGCCAAATCCAAGATGGCTGCTGGTGGCCATGTTTTTCAACAAAATTCAGAAAAAATTTTATAGCTCCAATCTAGACATCAGGCCAAAGCTACATATGAAATTTGAAATAGATCAGATGAGAGATGTGGTCTGTAGGGTGCGCCAATGGATTTGCTGACAATTTATATGCCAAATCTAAGATGGCCACTGGTGGTCATGTTTTTCAACAAAATTTGAAAAACTTCAATAGCTCCCATCTAGGCATTGCCCCAAAGCCAAATATGAAATTTGGGACTGATTGGGTGAGAGCTGCGGCCTGTAGGGTGTGCTAAAGAAATTGTGAACAAAATTTCATGGGTTTAACATTGACAACGGCATTATAATGCAGTTCAACATGCATTCTTTTTTATGGGTTTGCATCACTGACAGACTAATAAGACAGTAAGTTTGCTTTCCTCGATTTGGTTATTCCCTCGAATCAATCTGTGTCACTCGTTACACAGTTTGCACCGTACACAGGTGCAGTTATTGTATTTTTGTTGGATTTTCTGGAACGTGCTCAACACATTCAGGAAATCCAACATGAATACAACAACTGCGCATATGTACGGAGCAAATTGTTTCTAGAGGTGTTACAGTATGAAAAACCAATGACATTGAATGATTGAGTCAGTAACTGGACATGGTGACCTAGAAAGTGCAACGTGCCTTAGTGGGATAACCCCATCAGTTGCCCCTGCGTTGGTGGTTCTGAAATAGTAATTTTAACTATCTTCAAGTCGGCACAAATTGTGGTGAGTTTTAGTGCTTCCTGGTATCATTTCTAGGATTATTTGGAAAAACATATAATTCTAACCTGTCGACGGGAAATTCTACCTGTTGGCGACAGGTAGACAGGTATACATTTCGAGTCCTGACTGTTTGACTGAAGGAAAGTTCATACATATCCAAAATGGACATTTATTTAACAAAAACTATATAATTTGATTAATCAGGCACAAATGTTACCCCCATCATTAACTTCTTGCATGCTGCTGGTGAATATTCCTGCCCAGGAAAGTAACTCACATGCCATTAAAATAAGTCAAATTTTAGCACACCTAAATTTCCACCTACAAATTGTACAGACTTTTTGGCCAGCAATTTCTTGAGCCAAATTATAATAAATTTGATGAAAAGTATTTTTAAAAATGCTCAGCAGGTTAAGAGTTAATGAGAGAAAAATACATTTACCTAATGTTAATGTTCAATCGATGATCGGAATCGGCTGCCCCAATCAGCCGTTTGTGGGCAATTGTATGACAACAGCAATGGCTCCTAGAACGGTTCAACCGATTGTTACATTTTTTTGTGATGATTCATTAACCACATTTTATTATCTTCTGCAATTGTTCAACTGTTAATGTAAAATGATGTCAATAATACCATTCAATAAAGTTGAGAAACAACCACAATGTGTATTCTTAATTTCTCTAGATGCCACTTTTTGGGATATACAAGTTAAACAACTTGTAAAGCTTACAACTGAGCGTACTTGCAGCAATCGCAGTTCATTTACCAGAAAAAGTGAAGGTTGAACTCCATTGACTCGTCGCATTAAAAAGACCAGTCGTGCACACTCTGAGAGCCACGTATACCATCCAAGAGTGCGCGTCTGGTCATTTTACTGCGACCTGAGTCAATGACGTTTAACACAGTGAAATATGTTAAATTTTATGTAGTTTTTTCAAGCCTCGACTCGTCTAGTAATGCACAGTATTACAATCGGAATCGGCCGAGTGTGAGCTCAAATAACCGGTAATCGGTCAGCAGCCATTTTAGGCAATCGGTTGAACACCTAATGTAAAAGCAAAAAACAGCCAGCACTATTTTTAACAATGAAAGTGTCAATGGCACTGCAGGTTAACTGTGTGTGGTGTTTGATGAAAAGGATAATGTTCAATGTTTATGAGAGGATTATAAAATAAGACAAAAATTGTGATAATTGAGAATATGTTAAGTTCTGTACCCTACATGCTATGTTTTCAACAAGCATAATTTGAGGTGTAGACTGTACTAAAGATTGAGACTAGGGTTGATTTGGCCCTCACAGTTACTGAATGTCAACCAAAGTTACCAAATTACAGTAAACTCATTCTAAAATGAGTCATCCCACCAAGTTACAATGAAATCCATTCATAAATATGACTTGTAGGCTTTGCTAAAGGAATCTTGGTCACATGCCCATTGGGCGGTCATGGTTGATCGACACCGACCAAAATAGGATAGTCTCATCTAGACATCATACTGAGTCATCCTACAAAGTTGCAATGAAATCGCTTCATAAATTTGAACTGTAGACTGAGCTAAACAAATCTAGATCACGTGCCTTTGCTGCTGTCATGTTTGACCGATCGTGACAAAAATATGACGTTCACATCTAGCCATCATACCAAGTCATCCTACCAATTTACAGTGAAACCCTTCATAAATTCAACCTGTAGACTGTGCACACTGTACTAAAGGAATCCAGGTCACATGCTCCTATGGCATCACAGTTGACCAAACCCTACCAAAATGGGATGTTCTCATCTCGACATTACACAGAGTCATCCTACCAAGTTACAAAGAATTCTCTTCATAAATATGACCTGTAGACTGTGCTAAAGGGTTTCGGGTTTTGAGCCTGTGCAGCCATCACAGTTGAGTGGTCACATCCAAAATTGTCAAAAATGAGTAGGGACAAAAGTCTTTCTCCTCCCATTACAATAGTAAATATTGCCATGCAATATTTGTTTGAACAAACTTCATTCTACACCACAAAAGGAAGCTCAGTACCAAATATCAAATCATCTCACCTGTTAGTTCACAAGAATTTTTTTCTTTAAAACTTGGATGCTTTTCCCCCACCCCATCCGAATATGGAGCTGCACAATGATTTTAACAAAACTGAAATGCCTCACCCCATGCCTTTTTCACAACAAATTTTATTGGAATTGGGCCAATGGTTTGGGAGAAGACTCAAACACCCCCTTCTCAACACACAATGTGCGGACGACAAAGAGTGATGACTATACATAACGCTCAAAATTTATTATTTTAAATATCATTTTTTTAAATTTTTATAAAAATTTCAACAAAACCAAAGAGGGGTCACATGATATGGTTTCATTGAAATTTTTTTTTTAGCAAGTTTTCAGCTGCTGAATTTGCATATTACGTGGGCGGATGTGGGCGATTCGTTGGGTAAAGGGTTAAAAATGTGGCTGGGCTTTTGAATTCCCTCCTGCCACCCCCACTAAGAACAAGCCTAAATATTGCCAGAGAAACCGTTTTTGAACAAACTTCATCATTCTACACTAGCAAAGGAGACTGCATTGAATTACAAAACCAATGCAACAAGAAGTACACCAGAAAATGACTTTTGAGGTTCCCACCTAACTGCCAGCTGTGTTAAAATGGTGTTTGTCACATTGTCACATGGTGGCTCATAACACAACTACTGATAATACTTTCTCAGGCTACTTTTCTCAGTCCACTTGGTTCTTCTTCTCATCAGGAAGTTTCACATCACATAAAATTAAAAGTATTTGTCTTGTATTATTCAGGAACTGAAGGCACTTGCAATTTTCGATTTTTAGCCCCTGGGGTTCACATGGGGGAAGAATAAACAAATTTTTTTTTAAAGAATCAAGATAACGTCACCTAGTAATACAACACACCAATTTCAGTTCAAATCAACTGTCACTTCCTAAAGATTTTGGTTGGAGCCATAAATGATGCCTCCCAAGAAACTTTCTTTGAACAAACTTGAATCTACTCCATTAAAGGAGACTGCATATCAAATCATTAACTGGTCGAATGCAGGAAGTCACTATCATAGCTCTATTGAAAAGTGCTGGAAGCCACTTCGGTGGCTTTACACTGTATGCATTAGCTTGACAATTGTTCAATTGTAGAAAAAAAAATTTCTGTATAAAATTGCTTGGTTGCAATCTATTGGAGAGTGCCAATAGGCACTCTCCAATAAATTGTAACCAAACAACTTTTATGAACAAAATCTTGCCAAACTAAGGCAAATTTTGCTGGTACCATGGAATCTTTGAAAAAAAATACCCATGTTTCAAATCACCTTTGAAAAATAATTTAGCTCTCAGCCAGTTAAAGCCAGTAGTTCATGAAAACATGAATGTTGTGTGTTTAGTTAATTACAAACAGTATTCAAAAGGGGGTCCCTTAGGGAGATCCAATAGCAGTGTTTCAATCGATTTAATTACTCCAGAAAGCAGCACTTCATTTCCCCCAAATAGAGAGGGTAAATGCTGTACCCAAATAATGTCATTGCACCTAAAATATGCAGTGTTTAGATTTTTTTTTAACGTTGTGCAATATGTCATCCACATATACTTTTGTAAGTTTCCCTGATGTATGCAATATAGTTTAGGGCCTACCTGTCGAATTAAACAATGTAACAGATATTTAGGTTTTAAAAAACCACTGAGTTTGCCAGTAAAAAGCAATCTGCATCGACAGTGCCGTATACGACACTGTCGACACAGATTGCTTTTCACTAGTGAACTCTGTATGAGTATCTACAGTACAGCTGCCATAGACTGGTCACTTTCCTTGGGTGGGCAATATTTCCATGGATGCAATAATTTTAGATTCCAAACATTAATAATATATAGGAATAATCATCAAAAATTTAATTAATGACCCACCGGGTACAACCTGTTGCTTCATTAATTAAAATTTTGCTACTGCTGATTTTTATTACGTGGTGAACGCATGCGTTTACACAGTGACTGTACTGTACTCAACACTTGAGATAATATAATATTTATGCTGTTTTCTGTTAAATATCATATGTACCGTATTTACTCTATGTATTGGGACACTCTATGATTTGGGACACACATTTTTTCCAGAAAACTATATTTTTTTTTATGCTCCAAAGTTGGGACATTCAGGAGATTTGTTTCCAGTTGGCCCGTCGCTAGTAGCAGACGACACTCATAAAAAAAAATCTTCAGTAACTAAGTTTTTATTTTTTGCTTCGAAAACGTAGCTTATGATCCCTCATTGGAATGAGTATAATGCGCTCGTTCCAATGAGGGATCATAAGCTATGTTTTGGAAGCAAAAAATGAAAATATCAAAAAAATTGGACGGCAATTTTCGTATATAGTGATGGAAAACGAATCACACACAACTTTATTCAGCATCAAATCAAGGCCAGGCTGTGTTCTTTCCCAATTTTCTAACAATTGGGACACCTGTGAAAATAATTATTTTTAGCTGTCTCAATACATAGAGTAAATACGGTAATTTACACTTCAATAGGATATGAGCTTGACACCAGAAAACTAAGAAACTTTCTTGAGTAAACTTTAGCTCAATAAGGAAAACCAATAATAATGGTGAAGACATAAAAAGAAGCTGTTCACTATGATTCTAAGGGATAAAAAATCTGAAATTATTTGAAACAGATGCCAATAACAGAGGCTACAATATGGTGGAGACTAAACAAGAATTTGTCTCCAGTAGCTCAGGAAATAAAAGCATGAGAAAAATTGCTTTGCATAAATACATATCACCAAATAATACTGCATATGAACTTTTGGAATGTTGGGAGGTAACATACCAAATCTCCAAGAATTGTAACTGTTGTTTTATGAGCAAAAGATTTCTAAAGAATTTGGGTATTTTTTTAGACTTGCCCCCATCCTTTAAGGGATAGCAACTTCTATTGAGCAGACTTGGAAGGGTATCTGAAGGGTATCTGCTAAAAATAATTTGTGCCATGTTTGGATGAATTTGGACAATAGTTCTGAAGAAGACCAATATACAACAGCTAACAGATGACAAGTGACCTTGAACTTTAGTCAACAAACCTGAAACTGGCGAGGCTCTTCTCTTTGTTAGTTTGCTGGACCTGTATCACACAGAACAAAAGTTATTGCCCTGAAGCCAATTAAAGCCAACTATTTATGATGTCTGCATGACAAACCGGATGCCACTTTCATCAAACTGGTAGCTGAGTTTTCACTTTATCACAACTGGACTAAAAATGTTACTTGCTACCTGGAAACCAATTTTAGACCAAGTTCTGTTTATAGACACAGTCCTGTGACATTTGACCTTCCCTTTATAGACTGCAAAATCGATAGAATCCTTCCCCTCCCATAGTCATACTTAATCTGTAAATCTGGTGGACCAAGAGATATAAAACACAGGTTAGTGTGCAGAATATGTTTTTTGATGAAGTTCTATTTATAGTAACAATCCCATGACTTCTGACTTTGTGCTTAGGAGCTCCAAAATCAATAGAGTTCATCTTTGTTCCATATACAACTACTTTCTGTAAATTTGGTTGAGCTGAGGTAATTGGAAGTAGTGTTAACGACTGGGTACCAGAAAATGCAATTTTTAAGTAAAAGTAAATTCGACATTTGGCTGACAATCCTGAAAGTCAATAGGATAGGGTTCTTCACATTCCAGAAGAGTACTAAGTCTTAAAATTTGGTGGGTTTGTGTTAAACAGAAGTATAGTTATTACCCAGAAACCAATTGTTTATGTCTGCCCACTCAGAAGCCCATCCAACTTCATCAAACTATAAGTTGTGTTTGATTTTGTCAGAACTTGACAGAATTTAAAAACCAACATTTATATAAAAAAAAAATAACATTGATCTCAAGAGTCAGGAAAAAAATAAAACCTACCTGTATCGCAGTTTTCACATTGTTTGGTTTTAAAGTAACAGGGTTAGTAGGTATCAATTCCATGCCAGGCAAAAGATCATACATGTGTCCCTACAGGAAAATGATTAAAGTTTTGTTAGTAATGGATGCAAAAATGCTAAATTTTCCAACTACTTTGCAGATAAATACCATGTTAGTCTAAATAAAACAATAAAACCACAAAAACTGATGGATGCTCCCCGACACTTGACTTAGTTAACAAGCAGATTTATAAAATTGTGGTCCCCCACTATGGGAAATAAACTGGCATATGTCTTTGAAATGCATGGACAGCAACCCTGGTGAAAACTATGTTGGCAACTTTTTATAATATGTGCAGGAG
The DNA here is from genome assembly GCA_031216915.1 of Pictodentalium vernedei. NCBI lineage: Eukaryota > Metazoa > Mollusca > Scaphopoda > Dentaliida > Dentaliidae > Pictodentalium > Pictodentalium vernedei. The sequence continues at coordinate 119,929,747 of CM062289.1, read as the reverse complement.
TGGCTTGTCACAAATAATGCTCACACTCCCATCACATGATGAAGTGTCAATCATGAAACTCCAAACTACAGTTCAAAATGACTACTGGTATGGTATAGTTCAGCTTTTGAGGGAGGAGGAGAAGGATTTGGAGGAGGAAGTGGAAAATAAAGAAAAATGAAAATGTCAATGACACTGTAGCTTAACTTGTCTGTGTGTTGTGTTTGATGAAAAGGATAATGTTCAATGTTTATGAAAGGATTATGAAATAAGACAAGAATTGTGATAATTGGGAATATGTTAATTTCTGTTCCCTGTATGCTATGTTTTCAATAAAAATAATATGACGTGTAGACTGTACTAAAGAATTGAGGGGTGGGTTATTGTGGCCCTCACAGTTAATGTATGTGGCCCTCACAGTTGATGTATGTCACCGAAAGTTACCAAGTTACAGTGAAATTATTCCAAAACGAGTCATCCTATCAAGTTACAATGAAATCCCTTAATAATTACGGCCTGTAGACTGTGCTAAAGGTTTGCAGGCTTTGGGCCTGTATAGCCATCACGGTTGACCGATTGCAACCAAAAGGGTATGTCCTCATCTAGACATTATACTGAGTCATCCTACCACATTACAATGAAATCCCTTCATAAATACGGCCTGTAGACTGTGCTAAAGGTTTGCAGGCTTCGGGCCTGTGTAGCCATCACGGTTGACCGATCACAACCAAAAGGGTATGTCCTCATCTAGACATTATACTGAATCATCCTACCACATTACAATGAAATCCCTTCATAAATACGACCTGTAGTCTGTGCTAAAGGTTTTCAGGTTTTGGGCTTGGGCAGCCATCACAGCTGACTGATCGTGATCAAAAGGGGACATTCTCATCTAGACATTATCTGAAGCCATCCTACCAAGTTACAATGAAATCCCTTCGTAAATATGACCTGTAGACTGTGCTCAAGGTTTTTGGGCTTTGGGCCCCTGCAGCCGTCACAGCTGACCAATCGCGACCAAAAGGGGACGTTCTCATCTAGACATTATATGAAGTCAACCTACCTGTGCCACCATCACGGTTGATCGATCCTGGCCAAAATAGGACGTTATCATCTTGACATTATATGGAGTCAACCTACCAAGTTGCAATGAAATTTCTTCATAAATATGACCTGTAGACTATGCTAAAGGTTTTCAGGTTTCAGACTCGGGCAACCATCACAGCTGACAGATTGCGACCAAAAGGAGAAGTTCTCATCTAGACATTATATGGAGTTATTGTACCAAGTTACAATGAAATCCCTTCATAAATATGACCTGTAGACTGTGCTAAAGGTTTTTGGGCTTCAGGCCCCTGTTGCCGTCATGGTCAACCGATCATGACTGAAAGGGGATGTTCTCATCTAGACATCATACTGAGTCACTGTACCAAGTTACAATGAAATCCCTTTATAAATACGGCCTGTAGACTGTGCTAAAGGTTTTCGGGCTTCAGGCCTGTGTAGCCATCAGGGTTGACCGATCACAACCAAAAGGGGATGTCCTCATCTAGTCATTATACTGAGTCATTCTACCAAGTTACAATGAACATAAATACGACTTGTAGACTGTGCTAAAGGTTTTCGGGCTTTGGGCCCCTGTAGCCGTCAGAGTTGACAGATTGTGACCAAAATGGGACATTCTTATCTAAACATCATACAGAGTCATCCTACCAAGTTACAATGAAATCTCTCCATAAATACGACCTGTGGACTATGCTAAACATTTTGGGGTTTTGGGCTCAGGCAAGCTGTCACAGCTGACCGATCACAACCAAAAGGGGAAGTTCTCATCTAGACATTCAACAGAGTCATCCTACCAAGTTACAATGAAATTCCTTCATAAATATGCTCTGTTGACTGTGTTAAAGGTTTTCGGGTTTTATGATCTCACAGGGTGTAGCCTATGCCAAAGAAAATATGAACAGACTAACAGACTTCTACTTGCATGATGGCAATAGCTTATCTTGACTTTGTCAAGTTAAGCTAAAAAAAATAGGTTTTATCCTTTTATCAAAGATGAATAGCCGACAAACTTTTGCAAAATAATTTCTTGAATAACTAGAAATTTGTCTCAAAAACACACACTTATATAGTCTATAACACCACTTTGGAATGAGCTCACTCCAATGAGAGTTAGAAGCTATGTTTTTGAGGCAAAAATTACGAAAAATAATAAAATTTGAATGGTGAATTTTGTGAATAGCACTGGCTGGTCTTGGCCATATATTGGATAAAGGGATAAATAAACCAAATAAGGTCTTAATATTAAAATATGAACACATGCAATAAAACAAAGTGGTTAAATAATGTAAGCAAAAATAACACCAAATAACACATTCAGTATCAGTCATGATATCAGTCATGATATGAGATAACAAATTCATTTTCATATACAGAAATAAAAGAAATATGACATTATATCTGGTGAATAGGGTTGCAATGTTAAGTGGTGTCAAAGTAATGTCACATGGGACCTCTTCATTATTGATATAATGATGTTTCAAACAAGAGGCCCCAAGGGGCCTTAATCGCTCACCTGACAAAGTGGTTCAGATCACATTCAGGTAGTCATGGTTCATCAATATTACAGAGAATGAAGTCATGAAATTATTCATAACTCAAGTGTCCATGTCAGATGATTATTGCCATAGGTCTTCCTGACTGCTTCCAATTCTATCACCTGTAAACAAGCACTGCCAAACTTCCAAGAGTTGTTATGTCACTGCAACCCCCCCCCCCCCCTTCCAATAGAGCCCAAATATTAACCCAGGGACCTGATTGGATTAAACTTAAATCGGAGATGTTGTATACCAAATATGAAAGGGTTCTGACTAGTGGATCTGAAAAAGAAGATTTTTAAAGAAATTTTCTCATATTGCACTAAGTTAAACTTTGGGCTCCAATAGATAGCCCAACTATTAACCCAGGGACCCAATTTGAACAAACTTGAATCTGCCCCATGTCGAAATGTTGTATACCAAATATGAAAGCATTCTGAGTGGTGGATTTGAAGAAGATTTTTAAAGAAATTTCATCATATTGCACGGAGTTAAAATTCAGGCTCCCAGTGAGAGCCAAATATTAACCCAGGGACCAAATTTGAAAAAACCTGAATCTGACCCCTGTGGATATGCATACAGGCCTGTAGGTTCAGGATAAGTACTGTGGATATGCATACAGGCCTGTAGTTTCAGGATAAGCCCTGGGGATATACATGCATGTTTGTTCTTTCATAATAAGCCCTGTGGGTTTGCATACAGGTTCATAATTTCATCAGTCAGGATAAGCTCTATAGGTATGCACATGGATCTGTAGTTTCAGAATAAGCCCTGTGGATCTGCATACAGGTCTGTAGTTTCGTCAGTCAGGATAAGCCATGTGGATATGCTTACAGTCCAGTAGTTTCACAATAAACCCTGTGGATATGCATACAGGTCCTTAGTTTTGTCAGTCAGGATAAGTCATGTGGATATACAAACAGGTTTGATGACTATCTACAATACTTTGTCTTCATTATATGTTCTGTGACTATAAAGTCATCCAAAGTTGGATATAGGCCTTAAAAGTTAATAACTTCCATGGATGGTATTGAAATAAGGCCTTATAGTACAGAAGTTCCCATCCCAGTGAAATAACTTCTGAACTATCATGAACCTTATTTCAGGAAGGCATTAATTCCCTACCCCCTCCCTCTCTCCCTCCCCCCCCCCCCCCCCCCCACCACCACCTGTGACTTCCATAACTATATGCTTGGTAAATGAGAGCAGGTTTTTGACTTGGCATCTTCAACCATTTACATAATGATCTGATGAAATCTGCCCAGTACAAAATACACAAAAAATTGGCACTGCAATTTTATTTTTTCAAATTTTTGTTTCCAATAAAAAGAACTGCCCAGCACATTCCATTGAGATATGATGATAAGCCATGTTCTGGCAGTAAAAAAAAAATGAACATATTTTGCTCAAAAAAACCATTGGAAGTGATGTTTGTGTGTCATTTACAGTGGAGGATTACTGGTTCTGAACACAATCGTCTAACCCACATCAGGAGTATTATACATTACGGATGCCTTGGATCGGTTAATTTCCACAGAGGAACAACATTCCACGGATGCAATAATATTAGATTCCAAACACTAATAATAGGAATAATCATTAAAAATTTAATTAACTGGTAGAGTGCTGGAAGCCCATATTTGGGCTTTATTCTGAAGTGCAGGTCCCACAACTTGAAGGCTCATATTCATTGGATGTGTTTTGTATCATCTTTGAAGTGATATTATTTAATCAGTAAGGGTTTGCCTTGTTTCAGTTTATGGGAGAGTGCCCATAGGCACTCTCCCATAAACTGTAACAAGGCAAAGACATGTGTACAAGATTTGATGGTCAAAAATAATTTAGCCCTCTACCAGTTAACTCTTTCAACACAAGAGGATGCTTTTTCGGTTGAGGAACACATATTTACTCTATGTATTGGGACACTCTATGATTAGGGACACACATTTTTTCCAGAAAAATATATTTTTTTTATTCTCCAAGGTTAGGGACACTCAGGAGACTTGTTTCCAGTTGGCCCAGTCACCTGAAAACTGCAAAATGCTCAATATTAAAGCTAAGCTTGTGTTTAATTTTCCTTTTTAAACTATAAAAGATTGATAATACATGATGATTTGTGTTGTTCTTATTTATATCTAATCCTAAGTTTTAATATTTACAGTCCTGACTGGGATGAGGAAGACTATTTAATATTACGTTGTGACAGTCTTCAACCCTTTACCTAATGCTAGAAGCAGACGACACTTGAAAAAAAATTCTTGTGTAACTAAAAATTTTAATTTTTTACTTCCAAAACATAGCTTATGACCCCTAATTGAAACGTGCGCAATGTGTTCGTTCCAATTAGGGGGTCATAAACTATGTTTTGGAAGCAAAAAATGAAAATATAAAAAAAATTGGATGGGGAGTTTCATAATAGTGATGGAAAAAGAATCACACACAGCTTTATTCAGCATCAAAACAAGACCAGGGTGTGTTTTTTTTCATTTTCTAAGAATTGGGACATCTGTGAAAATAATTATTTTCAACTGTCCCAATACATAGAGTAAATACGATACGTCACAATTTCATTAAGCAGGATGGCTACCAAGTGAATGTGTGTGGTAGAACAATTAATATTTTGAACGTTCAGCCTTCAGGCTGCATGTTGAAAATATTAATTGCTTTACCCCCAAATAATGGATATGGACTCTTCCAATTTCTGCCATTTAACTGGCATGGAAGATACCACCAGTATTCAAAGAGTTAATGAAGCACTGTTTACAACCTGGTTTAAATTTTGCTGATGATTTTTATTAGTTGTGGTAAATGCATACGTGGACTTCAATGACCATGGGTGGATTTCAACCAGTCCACGGTGACTGCACGGTATGTACAAAGTTTAACCCTTTACCCAACATATACTACTCAAAGTTTGCTAAGCACCAAGTATATCCAACTACCTGTTTTACGTTTTAGTTGAAATATTGTAATGAAAAGTGTATATATTTTTTATTTAATTATATCTTTAATGATTTAAGCACAGAAATTAAAATTTCATTTGTGTTTGACATTATTTTTTAGCTTTTGAATACGATAACCATGGAAAATGGATATTTTTGGTAAAAGAAGAAATTTTTAAATTTGCCAAAACGTTGGAGAGAACTGGTATGGGTTCAATATCAAATATGAGACCCATTACTGTTAATTACAGCTTGACAATGCCTTCTCATGCTCCCAATCAGATTCATGGTGGTCCTTTGTGGGATGTCGTTCCATTCTTGGGCCAGTATGGCACCAAGCTCCTGGACACTTCTTGGCTGGACTGGACGGGCTGAAATTGCAAGCTGCAACTCATTGCAGACATGTTCGATTTAATTGAGGTCAGGGGATCTTGCCGACCAGCCCATACGTTCAATCCCCTCCCTCTGTTGGTACTCCCCGACAGCATGGGCAACATGAGGACAGGCATTATCATCCATCAGAATGAATTTATCATCCACTGCACCTGCATACAATCTGACATGGACATCCAGCATCTCATCAATATACTGCTGTGCAGTCAATGTACCACATTCAAGGACACAGAGCTCTGTATGTCCATCCCTGCTGATGCCACCCCAGACCATGATTTACCCTCCACCATAGTGGTCATGCTCAGCAATGTTGGCTGCATGGAATCGCTCTCCTGGTCTTCTCCATACATACCCTAGAATGCCTATCTGTGTGGTCTAGGCAGTACCTTGACTCATCTGTGAAAAGGACAGGTCACCAATCTTCTCTGGTCCATCCAACATGGTCCATGACCCATTCATATTGTGCCTGGCGGTGGTTCTGGCACAGCGGAATGCGAATACATGGTCTCGATCGGAGACCACATTCGTGCAACCTTGCCCGGAAATATTTACTCCGGATGCATTCTGAAGGTCACTGCGAAGTTGGGTTGCTGTCGCAAAGCGGTTCCTACGGGCCTGAATGATCAAAACCGGTCTTCAGCTGCAGATGATGCCCTGTCTTTGCCACAACCATGCCGTCTTACTGGTGTGCCATACTGCCGAAATCTTGCCCAGGCTCTGGCGATCACCTTATGGTGCACACCAAGGGCTTCACCAACCTGACGATGGGTAGCCCCTTGCTCCACCATCCCTACTGCCCGCCACATTTCTGCTTCAGACAAATGTCTTCTTACATTTGCCATATTCAATCATTTGTGTTGAAATGAAGATTGAATACCCTATGCATGTCATGTACATGTAGACAGTACACGAAAACATCATGAAAATCAAGGGGTACATGCTTTCCATGACTATCATGAAAAGTCTGCCTGAAAAGAGAGCTAATGAAAACACTGGGGACCATCTCAATACATTCCTCAATCATATCCACCAAAAATATTGCAAATATGTCACAAGCAAATTTCACAATGATGTGTCAAATATTTGGTGCTTAGCAAACTTTGAGTAGTATATATAATTTGGTATTTTACTTATATTTTTTGTCAAAATTTAAAAAACATTTCCACAAAACTATATGATGTGCCCCCTAATTGGAACTAGCTCTACAAACTTGTTCTGAATGGAGGGGGCACATGATATGATTTTGTTAAATATTTTTGAAAAATAACTTTTTTCAACTGCTCAGCTTTGTAAATTATTGGAGTGGATGCTGCCAATTAGTAAGGTAAAGGGTTAAGAGACCACAGCTAAAACTTCCAGAAGAAGAGCTAAAAAGTAGCTCCTGTGAGAACTGACAGATAGATACTTTACTCATCTGATAATTGAGAATGAAAGTGTCAATGACACTGTAGCTCAACTTGTTTAAGACATGTACATGAAAAGTATGTGAAACAGCAATGACAAACATCTAGGTAATGACCTGATAACAAAGGTATATGTAAAATATTGTAATGGTCTGTACATAAATGCTGACCATAGCCTGTAACAAATATATAGGTAAAGTATTGTAAAAGTGGGGTGACAGTTAGATGCTACTCTAGAAAAGAAATTTTTGAGCCCCAGAGTGGGTCTGACTGAATCCAAAAATATTTGTTCTCATAGCACAGTGATAACAAAGGCACCCAAAAACACTCGTTCCTATCAGAAGGTGATAACAAAGGTACCCCAAGAAGTTTCGTGAAGATCAGTTCATAATTACAGACTCTAGCCCAAGCCGTATTGACATGTGCACTTACTGTGTATAAGTAGCACTGAACAAATCAAAGTTCATCTAATTTGCATAATTTCTGCATGAGAAAAAAACCTGTATTATATGTGATGTATTGCATGTTAATAAACACTCCTACAAAAATTTATTCAAATCAGAACTTTCATACAGAAGTTCTGTACAAAAAACTGATTGCACTAATTTTGGTACAAAAAGGCTGCTGGTGGCCATCTTGAATTTTGGACCGCACCCAAAAACACTCGTTCTCATCCCACGGTGATAACAAAGGTACTCAAGAAGTTTCATAAAGATCGGTTCATAAATACGGCCTCTAGCCTGAGGTTTATAGAAGTTGTGTACAAAAAACTGATTGGACCTAATTTTGGTACAAAATGGCCACTGGCAGCCATATTGAATTTTGGACCGCACCCAGAAACACTTGTTCTCATCTCGCGGTGATAACAAAGGTACCAAAGACGTTTCGTAAATATCGGTTTATAAATACGTCCTCTAGCCCGAGCCGTATTGGCATTTGCAGTTACAGTGCTGAAAGTAACATTAAATAGATCCAAGTTAGTCTAATTGGCATAATTTATGCACGACAAAAAAACCTGTATTATATGTGATGCATCCCATGGTACTAAACATTCACGCAGAAAATTATTCAAATCAGCCCTTTCATATGGTAGTTCTGCGCAAAAATCTGATTGCACCTAATTTTGTACAAAATGGCTGCCAGCGACCATCTTAAATTTCGGACCAGACCCCAAAGCACTCGTTCTTGTCTCACGGTAATAACAAAGGTACCCAAGAAGTTTCGTGAAGATAGGTTCATAAATACGGCCTCTAGCCCAAGTCATGTGTACGGTGTGACGGGTGGACAGACAGACGGACGACGGGCCATGACAATACCTCAAATTTGGCTTCACCAAAGTTGAGCTAAAAATGATGATGAACAAGCTATTAATTGAAAATAGAATATGTTTTCATTTTTGGAATTCACAAAAAAAAACAATGAGTGGTCTTAAGCAAAGTTTGAATAGTATTGGCTGATTTTGACCATTATGTTGGGTAAAGAGTTGCTATAGATGAGATTTATACTAAGGCTGTACAGTGCACAGGATTAGTTTACTCAGAAATGAATTTTTTTATAACCAGAAAGTGTGACTAACCCTGTGAAATGCAGGGTTAGTCACACTTTCTGATTATAAAAAATTGTATTCAGCCATATCACATGGTACATGAAAATATACCTTGACTAAGGCTGTAAAAACATGTAGGGTTAGTTGATTACATGTTGTTACATAGGGAGTAGGATTCAAGGAACTATTGGAAATACTTAGACTGAATAGTGGAAATTGTTTTACAGCGAATTCCAAAATGAAAACATATTCTATTTTCAATTAATAGTGCGTTGACAGTGAAATATCAAATGTTTCAACGTATGTTAACCCCTTCTGACAAAAGAAATTTGCACATCTTGTCAAAAAACAAAATATATTCAGTTTTTTACTACTCCAGTGCCTAATAGGTCCACAAGTACAAATAAGAATTTAAATGAATTATCTGTTTCTTTATTAGAGTGTGACAATGGGATGAGTGTGTTAACCCTTTACCCAACGCAACAGCAAAAACCGGCCAGTGCTATTCTCAAAAATTGCCAATTAATTTTCATTATTTTTTGTCTCAAAAACATAGGTTATGACTCCTCATAGGAATGAGCACATCGAGCTCATTCCAATGAAGGTCATAACCTATGTTTTTGAGTAAAGAAATGAAAACAATTAGTTATTCAAGAATTTTTTTTGCAAATGTTGTATGCTTTTCATGTTAGGTGAAGGGTTAAGTGCACAGCACTCCATACAAAACTTAAAATGTCCATCCCGCATTCATACTCCCATAATGGGACAGATAATTCATTTCAACTGTTATAAATCAAGTTGAGCCCATAACGACACACTTGAGACAAAGGTAAATCACAGTTTTATTTCTCAGTCAAATTGTCTTCAGCACAAAAACTTGTGTAAGGTGAGTGGTGCACAGATCTTCTTGTGCATGTCGCTTACAACAATACACAAACAAAGGGCGATGACTCTAAATACACAACACACCCCTTCACTCCTCAGAACAACTGAAAGCAAAATTGAATATTACATTGTTAGTATGACTCAATATAACGATCGGGTGGCTTTGTTATGCATTGAGATCTCCGCAGCATTGGCTCTAAGCATTCTTGTGTTGAGGACCTTGAATGAACAGGTGTAGTTTCAAAGTTGGGACCTATGGGGTGATCTAGAGGGGATGCCTCATTGTTGTTTTGTCTGTCCGTTTCCAAATTGAGAGAGTCCAACTGCTGTTCGTCACCACTCTCCATTCCGAGAGGGTGGTGATCAATGATTGCAGGCCACAATCCATTGACTTTGCCTTTGTGGTCATTCTGTTTGGGGTGTGGAGAGTTGGGGGCAGAAGATCTTAGATCATCAACGTGATGTTTGAAGATACAACCATCTTGGAAGATGATCTTTTATCACAATGGCCCTGTTCTAGTCGAGATAGTTGCAGGTATCCACCTTGGCATGTTAAGGAGATTGTATGCATATATATTATCACCTGTTTTGAATTCTCTGTACTTAGAATGTTGATCACGAGTTGTTTTCATGGCTAGTTGACTATTTGTGACCTTTCTTGAAAAGTCCGGAGTGATTAATGCCAGATGATTCTTGAATTTCCTGCCCATCAATAGTTCAGATGGAGACAACCCGTCACCGAGTGAGGGGTACACCTATATCGCAACAAGAAACAGGCAACTTTGGTGTTCACACTACCTGCTGATGACTTTAACATGGCAGATTTAAATGTTTGAACTACATGTTCAGCCAGGCCATTCGTTGGAAGGTGGAATAGTGTTGAGTGAATGAGTTTATGCCATTCTTTGAGAAAAAGTTTCTAAAGTCTTGACTTGTGAAGCTGGCAACGTTGTCAGATACAAATACGTCGCAAGTGTTCTATGTGATTTCAGATGTGGACAAGTTTCCTACCCCTATGTCAATCCATTTTGAGTAGGAGTCGACTACTACAAGGAACATTTTACCCAGGAATGGGCCTGCACAATCAATGTGGCTCCAACGTTTTTTGGGATATTCCCACAGAAAGAGGGGTGCTTTCGTTGACCTCTTCTGGTTGGTTTGACATGTCAGACATGGCTTAGAAAGAGATTCTATATTATCATCCAACTTGGGCCACCAAAAGTAGCTTCGTGCTACAGCTTTCATAGCACAAATTCCAAGGTGGTTTTCATGCAAAAGAGTTAATAACCGGTTGCGGCCATGTTTTCAGATATTTCCACTCTACACCACCAAAGAATACACCCATCTTCAATGCTAAGTTCATGTTTGCGAGATGAGTAATGTCATAAATCTGGGCTGACTTTATGTGGCCAACCATTCATTGAAAAATTGTACACTTTAGATAAATGTTTTTCCTGCCTTGTCCAAATTTTTAACTGTTTAACATTTACAGGCATAGAATTGATTGTTTCCAATAAGTGAATGACATCAGTAAGTTTCTGAGTAACTTTGGGAGTATTGCCTAAAGGCAGTCTGCTCAAAGCATCTGCATTTTCATTGTCTTTACCTGACCGAAAGGTGAATGTGTAGTCATATGTGGAAATGATTACTGCCCACCTTTGAATGCGGGGAGAGGCCTTTTCAGGTATACATTTGTTTTCATGAAAGAGGGTGAGTAAAGGTCTATGGTCTGAATGAATTTTAAAGTGTTTTCCAAAGAGGTATTGATTGAATTGCTTGACACCAAAGATGACTGCCAAAGCCTCCTTATCCAGTTGGGAGTAGTTTCTTTCAGCTGGAGAAAGAGTTCTGGAAGCATATGCTATTGATTTCTCACTACCATCAGGCAGTTCATGAGACAAAATGCTCCAATGCCATATGAGGAGGCATCACAAGATAAAACCAAGTGCTGGGGTCAAAGTGCACAAGGACATTTTCTGATTTCAAAAGGTTTTTGACTGAACTGAATGCAAGTGTTTCCTCAGAGACCCAATTCCAAGGGTGCTATTTTCTGGGTAATCTGTTAAGTGGTGCTAATAAACAAGATAGGTTTGGTAAAAATTTTCGGTAGTAGGAGACCAATCCCAAGAATGATTTGAGTTCAGATACATTTTGGAGCTCTGGGGCTTTGAATACAGCTTTGATTTTCTCATCTCATGGTTGTACACCTTTAGAAGAAATTTTGAAACCAAGGTATTCAACTTCATGTAAATAAAGGGAGCATTTATTTTTGTTCAAACGTAAGCCAGCATCTGAGAGGTGGTGTAAGACCTCAAACAAGTTTCTGTCATGATTCAATTTAGTTTTGCCTGAGATCAATTATTTATTTATTTATTTATTTATTGGTGTTTAAGGTCATATACTTAAGCACAATGGCTTATCATGACCGTGACAGTTTTACGGGTGGAGGAAGCCGGAGTACCCAGAGAGAACCACCAAGCAACGATGAGCACCTGCCAGCTCTCCAACATCGTAACTCCACACTGCAGCACAGGCGAGGTTAGATTGGTTGAAGACATGCGTACCATCAATGTGCAGTATGCCTCAGTACACGGCATCATTGTGCCCCTATGTGGACAATCGGGGTTAAGTGCCTTGCCCAAGGACACAATGCGGGAGTCCGAATTGATCGCTCAGATGGTCACCCATCCAATGATTAACTGGGCTTGCCGTTGCTTAACTTTGGTGATCTGACGAGAACCAGTTACCGCAACGCCACCGTGCCCCCGACCTGAGATCAATATATCATCCTGAAAAACTGCCACTCCAGGCAAATGTCCTAAGATTGATTCTATTGCTCTCTGGAAAATTGGTGCTGCTGATTTTATTCCATAAGGGGCTCTTGAGTATTGGAATAAACCACGATGTGTTAATTGTTGTAAAAGATCTTGAATCTTTTTCTAGCAAGATTTGTGAGTAATCTTTTTGTTAAATCAAGTTTACTGAAAATTTCTGAATTTGCTATGGATGCAAGCAGGTCCTCAATATGGGGCAAGGGATGCCGATGAAGTTCTGAGACGCTATTAATTGTGACTTTATAGTCACCACATAGACGGATGCTACCATTTGGCTTTACTACGGTCACTACAGGAGCTGCCCAGTCACCAAACAGCACTTGTTCTATTATCCCTTCCTCAATTTAGGAAAAAAATGTGACAATGAGAGCACAACATAGATCAGATGAATTTCATTCATTTGTTACCTTAATTTATGTTTTTTTGAGTCAGCAGCTTAGCAACTGATTCCCTAGAAACTCTAAGAATGATCAAAAGGAAGTTAGGTTGAACGCGATGGAGATACTTCTAGACTGGGCTTTTTGTGGTCAGTTCAATTCAATTCAGTTTATTGTACTTTTTACACCTTTACGGTCAAGTGTACAGTATAACAAACAAGAGGCCCCACGGGGCCTGAGGGCGCTCACCTGATACTGGCCGAGTCATATCACCAAAATAGCAAGGGATTCTGCCTTGTGGTTATTATCAGTTTTTCAACATAAAAGTGTTTTCTCTACTTAGTAACCCAGAGTGTTCATATGTTAGATCCCCATATTGGGTACTCAATAATTTATCTATTTATTTATTGGAATTTAAGGTCACTTTCAGCATCTAAGGCTACATCTTACAGAGGCGTAATTATAATATCAAGTTTGGTCAATCGTTTATGCCTATCACTGCCCACTTTACAGGGCTTTCAATGCAGGAATTGGTTACTACTGGGCCCAATTTTATCAATAAAGCAGAACTTGAACAAACTTCAATTTGCCACTTCTAAGAAAATCAAAAATCAAATATCAAAAGATTCTGACAGGAGTAACAGAAAAAAAAGATTTTTTAAGAATATTTCTCATACTGAACTAAGTTATACATGGGCTCCCATAGGGAGCCCAAAAATAAAAGCTTCTGAAGCAGTGTTTTGGGAGAAGAAGATTCTTCAACGTTATTCCCATTAGCTACACTGTTAAAAAATGATGACTCGGCACTTTTAGTCCTAGAAAAGAACCTTATGATAAAATTTTTACCATTTTTTTCTTCCGGTCCTAAGGAAGCTTCACACCATATAAAAATTCTCAGTGCCATGTAGTTCTGGAGATATGGGCATTTAAAAAGAAAAAAATTTTTTAGCTCCTGCAGTACCCGTGGGGGACAGGAAAACAATTTTCGGCATAAATTAGGTACTTATGACCCAATAAGCCCTCATATCAAATTTGGTTCAAATTGACTTTTTGGTTTGGAAAATAAAAATTTTGGTATAATTTGGGCTCCCACAGTGAGCCTAAATATGAACCCAGGTACTTGGCTTTACCAAACTTCACTCTCAGCCCCTAAGAATGCTGTACATCAAATATCAAAACATTTTGACTGGTGGATCTGAAAAAAAATTTTTTTTTAAAGAATATTCCTCATATTGAACTAAGTTATAATTTGGGCTCCCACAGGGAGACCAAATATGAGCTGAAGGACTTGACTTGAACAAACTTGAATCTCACCTCCCTAAGCATACTGTATACCAAATATCAAAAGATTCTGACCGGTGGATGCGAAGAAGAAGATTTTAAAAGAATATACCTCGTATTGCACTAAGTTACAATTTGGGTTCCCAAAGGGAGTCCAAATATGAACTCAGGGACTTGGCTTGAACAAACATCAATCTCACCCCCCTAAGGATGATGCATAGCAAATATCAAAAGATTCTGATTTGTGGATCCGAAGAAGAAGATTTTTAAAATATATCCCTCATATTGCACTAATTTGAACATTTGGGTTCCCATAGGGAACCCAAATATGGACCGAGGAATTTGATTTCTACAAATATGTGAATCAATGTTCCAAAGATGTTATATGTAAAATATGAAAGCTTTTAGAGCAGTGGTTTGGAAGAAAACAATTCTTTATTTTTTTCCCATTGCCTACTGTGTTAAAAAATACTGACTCAGCACTTTTTCAGAGTCCCGAAAAAGTACCCTATGATAAAACCGATAGCAATTTTTTTTTACCAATCCTTTCTGTTGGTCCCAAGAAAGCTTCACACCAAATAAAAATTCTCACTGCCGTGCAGTTTTTGAGATATAGGCGTTTTAATTTTTTTCTATTTTTAGCTCCTGTGGTTCCCACGGGGCTACAGGAAAAAAAATTTCTGCATAAATTAGGTACTTATGACCCAATAAGCCCTCACATAAAATTTGGTTCAAATTGGCCTCTCGGTTTAAAAAATAGAAATTTGGGGTGGGGCCAAAATTTTTGCTCCTCCCATAACATCGCCAAGTATAGACCTACAAACTTCTCTTGAACAAACTTGAGTCTACACCTCAAAAGGAAGCTGCATACCAAATATCAAGTCTCTGCTATTGCTGGTTCTTGAGAAGAAGATTTTTTAAGAATTGGAGCATTTTTGCCCCACCCCTCTGCTCAATATGAGCCGAAACCTAATTTGCCCAAAAATCAAAATGCCGCTATATAACCCCTACTCACATGAAATTTCATTAACATGCGGCCAGTGGTTTGGAAGAAAAAGACCCAAACACCACCTTCACGCCGGACGACGGACGACGGACGCCGGACGCCGGACGACGGACGAAAAGTGATCAGAAAAGCTCACCCTGACTTTCAGTCAGGTGAGCTAATAAAATAGTAATAGTTGACAATAATATAATAATGCATCAGAAGTACAAGTTATGTCGTTTTGTTTATTGATTGGGTGCTAGAAGCCCATATTTTGGCCTCACTGGAAGGTATTGGTACCACAACTAAAAGTCTTCATGTTCTGTGGATATGTTTCAGACTCAGTTGAAACAAGAAAACATTTTGTCCATATGGAGTTGTCCTGTTGCAATCCATTGCAGAGTGTTCACAGGGATTCTCCAATAAATTGCAACAAGACAAATCCATGTGCACAAACTGGCACTACAATTGGTCTGGCACTCTACCAGTTAAACCGGACTCCTTGTTTGTGGTCAGTAGTTTCATATAAACTATTACAGATTTTTTTTCTAAGTTAACCCTTTACCCAACGAATCAGCCACATCACCCGCTTAATATGAAAATTCAGTAGATGAAAAGAATACTATTTTTCAAAAAAATTCAACAAAACCATATCATGTGACCCCTCTTTGGAACGAGCTCGTTCCAATGAGGGGGTCACATGATATGGTTTTGTTGAAATTTTTTGAAAAATAAAAAAAAAATGATATTTAAAATAATAAGTTTTGATATCGTCTACGTTGGGTAAAGGGTTAAAGAGGAGACTGAAGGTTATTTGCTATATGTCCATAACACGTAGAAAAACTGAACCGAACAAGTTTCTTAAACCTGAACCAAATCGGAAAAATCAGAACTTCCCAGCCCCACATTGCAGTCATATCAACTTTTGTGCACACGCCAGTTTCATTATTTTCAGCATAGGCTAATAATACACGCAGTCTTGAATACTCAATAAGACAAAACTAATGTTAACAACCCATGTGAATATTTGTTACTACCGGTAATAACTTGCCAGCAACAATTCCAGTTTATTGTGTCCTTGGATACCCTGACAATTTTTATTTTACAAATGGGCAGGACAGAGCAAAAACATTTAAATGATAGGAAAATTATTAACCCTTTACCTAACATGAAAAGAGGACGACACTTGCAAAACAAATTCTTGAATAAATAATTTTTTCCATTTTTTGTCTCAAAAACATAGGTTATGACCCCTCGTTGGAACGAGCTCGACGAGCTCGTTCCAACGAGGGTCATAACCTATGTTTTTGAGACAAAAAATGAAAATATTTTGAAAATTAATTGGCGATTTTTGAGAATAGCGCTGTCCGGTTTTGGCCGTTACGTTGGGTAAAGGGTTAATCGAGTTTCAAAAAACTCCCCTAGACCAATCATATGCAAGCAAATGGATATCATTGAAGAAACTAAATTATTACTGGTTAATACGTCAGAATTGTAATCAAAAGGTAAAGAGATACCCATCACTGATATGGTATGTTTCTTAGCAAAAAAATCTTTAATCCCAGATAAGACTCAGTGGTTAACATAATATGGTTGGTCACAAAACGAAGCCTGGCAGAATAACGTCAATCAAACCCACTCCAAGTTACTATATACCTCTCTCTAGAAATACTTCATTTTTGTAAACACAGTTTCTCAAAAATAGACTTTTTAATATATGGCTAAACCAAATTTATTATTTTAATTTGTTAATTTATTGGTATTACGGTATCATCACCATGGACTGGTTGAAATCCATGCATGGGCAATGGTGTCCATGCATGTGTTTACCAGGTAATAAAAATCATCATTAGCAAAAATTTTAATTAATTAAGAACCGGGTTGTACGCTGTGCTTCATTAATTAAATTTTATATGATTACTCCTATAATTAATGTTTGGAATCTAAGATTATTGAGTGGAAATATTGGAAAGTGACCAGTCCACGTCAGCCATACTGTAATATTGCATGTGTAGAATTGTCCTAAACAGCACGCCTTCATGACGTGCACTACAGTTACCATGCACATAACATGGTAAATAAAATAATGTTTTTTAACCCTTTACCTAATGAAACCACAGTATCCACCCACATAATTCATAAATTAAGCAGTTGAAAACAATTATTTTCCAAAATTTCAACGAAAACCACATTATGTGCCCCCTCATTGGAACAAGCTCATTGAGGTCGTTCCAATAGAGGGTCACATGATATGGTTTTGTTGAACCTTTTAGAAAAGCAAGCCAGAAAATAAGCAGACTGTCATCTGCAAAATGAGGTCCCCAGAGGGTGCATTTAGTGATGCTACCCTGGTAGCATCACTAAATTCATCCTCTGTGAACCTCAATCTGAATCAGGGTCTCAAAACAAAACAGAAAGAGGTACCCAAAGGATAAATAGGGCCATTGTATGGGATAGCATCATCAAATTCACCCTCTGGGGACCTCATTCTGCAAATGTCAGACTGCTTATTTTCAGGCTTGTAGAAAAGTTTAAAAAAACAGTAATGAAAATAATAGATTTTAATATCCTGTGTGTTGGGTAAGGATACAAATAAATATACCAGTAGTCCCAATTTCTTATCAACCTACCTTACAATTGTTTACTACAGGCTTGCACTACAGTGGAAGACCCTAACTCAGATAAAATACTCTCTATTTTAATCTTTCCCAAGAGATGTGGGAAAGAAAAGTGGTGTAAAAAACACCATGAAATGAAAGTGTCAATGACACTGTAGCTCAACTTGTCAAGACATGTACATGTATAGTATGTGACACAGCAATGACAAACATCTAGGTAATGACCTGATAACAAAGGTACATATAAAGTATTGTAATGGCCTGTACATAAATACTGACCGTAGCCTGTAACAAATGTATAGGTAAAGTATTGTAAAGGTGGGTGACAGTCAGATGCTAAACTAGAAAAGAAATCTTTGAGTCCCAGAGTGGGTCTGACTGAACTCCAAAATATTTGTTCTCATAGCACAGTGATAACAAAGGCACCCCAAAACACACTCATTCCTGTCCCAAGGTGAAAACAAAGGTACCCAAGAAGTTTCGTGAAGATCATAAATACGAGCTGTATAGAAGTTGTGACAAAAAACTGATTGGACCTAATTTCGGTACAAAATGACCACTGGCAGCCATCTTGAATTTTGGACTGCACTCAGAAACAC
This sequence comes from Pictodentalium vernedei, assembly GCA_031216915.1. Taxonomy (NCBI): domain Eukaryota; kingdom Metazoa; phylum Mollusca; class Scaphopoda; order Dentaliida; family Dentaliidae; genus Pictodentalium; species Pictodentalium vernedei. The sequence goes on along the minus strand of CM062289.1, from coordinate 119,911,305 downwards.
TTGTTCTCATCCCAAGGTGATAACAAAGGTACCCAAGAAGTTTTGTGAAGATCGGTTCATAAATACAGCCTCTAGCCCGAGCCGTATTGACATGTGCACTTACAGTGTATAAGTAGCACTGAATAAATCAAAGTTCATCTAATTTGCATAATTTCTGCACGAGATAAAAACCTGTACTATATGTGATGTATTCCATGTTACTAAACATTCCTACAAAAATTTATTCAAATCAGAACTTTCATACAGAAGTTCTGTACAAAAGACTGATTGCACTAATTTTGGTACAAACTGGCTGCTGGTGGCCATCTTGAATTTTGGACCACACCCCAAAACACTCGTTCTCATTCCATAGTGATAACAAAGGTACTCAAGACGTTTCGTAAAGATTGATTCATAAATACGGCCTCTAGCCTGAGCCGTATAGAAGTTGTGAATAAAAAACTGATTAGACCTAATTTCGGTACAAAATGGACACTGGCAGCCATCTTGAATTTTGGACCGCACCCAGAAACACTTGTTCTTGTCCCAATGTGATAACAAAGGTACCCAAGACGTTTCGTGAAGATCGGTTGATAAATACAGCCTCTAGCCCGAGCTGTATTGACATGTGTACTTACTGTGTGTAAGTAGCACTGAAAAAATCAAAGTTCATCTAATTTGCATAATTTCTGCACGAGAAAAAAACCCGTATTATATGTGATGTATCCCATGGTACTAAACATTCACACAAAAAAATATTCAAATCAGAGCTTTCATGTGGAAGTTCTGCGCAAAAATCTGATTGCTTCTAATTTTGAACAAAATGGCTGCCAGCGGCCATCTTGAATTTCGGACCGCACCCAAAAACACTCGTTCTCGTCCCACGGTGATACCAAAGGTACCCAAGAAGTTTCGTAAAGATCGGTTCATAAATAAGGCCTCTAGCCCGAGCCTTTTTGGCATTTGCACTGACAGTGCTGAAAGTAACACTAAATACATCAAAGTTAGTCTAATTTGCATAATTTACGTACGAGAAAAAAACCCGTATTATATGTGATGTATCCCATGGTACTAAACATTCATACAAAAAATTATTCAAATCAGCGCTTTCATATGGAAGTTCTGTGCAAAAAACAGATTTCTGCATCGTCGCTACAAAATGGTGGCTGGCTGCCATCTTGAATTTCGGACCGAACCCAAAAACACTTGTTCTCATCCCACGGTCATAACAAAGGTACCCAAGAAGTTTCGTAAAGATCGGTTCATAAACACGGCCTCTAGCCCGAGCCGTATTGAATTGTTGATGGACAGACGGACAGACAGACGACTGGCCATGGCATAAGCTCAAATTTGGCTTCGCCAAAGTTGAGCTAAAAATAAGCCAAAACTGGGCCGAGCACCATCAGCGCACACCCAGTATGGGATGCTCTTCCCTTAGTACAATTCCATGACTTCCGTTAACTAATGCACAGTGGAGTCATCAATTAATCATTCTTTTTTCGTCCGAGGCACGTGGAGGATGTGTCTCCATTTTGCATTACAAAACAGTGATAATTCAACTCGTCGATAATGGTTTTCCTGTGACTGGAATTATGGATCTGTAGATCGTATAATAACAGGACTGTGTTTTATATATTCTCGTTAATATTTTCAACCACATTCTCATTGAATTTTATTTATATATTCCGATTTCGCAAATGTTTTTCGACATAGTGTCGACGCGGTTCGGAAATAAAATTTTTCGGTTGATACATTTTATTATTATTATTGGAGTTAGGTGTCAATGAGGGACTGTATGGACAGGATTTCTTCACTCTGTTGGGGGCTGAATTTCTGTTTTTTAGGTCCCTGTCGGCCATCTGGATTCTGTCGTGTACCCACCGGTTATTTTTTCTGCCACCTTCTCTCATAGTTGGAGGTGTTCTTCTACTTTCTACTTTCTGTATCTGTTGAGTTCACCTTTTTCTTCTACTGCTCTCACCTCTGTTATTTGCAGTTCAGTTCCTTTAGGGCAATTCCTTTTGCCCTCGCATTTGGTGCGTTCTTGTGGCTGTTCCGCCTACACCTGCGGGGGGAGGGACACCGTCATTTAGGGGTCTCCCAACACGACCACATTTGGTGAGAGTTATATGTTCAGCTCCTCCCATACTAGCGTGAAGGGGGGAGGGGGGGGGGACGCTGTCGTTTTGGGGCTTCCCGACACGACCACGTCTGGTGAGAGTTACACCCCCTCTGTGGGGGATGTGCAGCTCCTCCCACACCCACGAGGGGTGGGAAACGCTGTCATTTCAGGGCCTCCCAACATGACCACGTCTGGTGAGAGTTATTCCCCATCCGTGGGGGATGTGCAGTTTTTTTTACCGTTGTGGATACTGCAGGAGCTGTTGGATATCTGGTGAAGAGATGCCTGGTTCTGGGACTATGCGCCCTCTCCAGTCGACATCTGAGGCTGTCACTAGGGTTGTGACTCCTCCTTTGGAGGCTGAGCTAGGTTGCTCTCTCCCCTTTTCCGCCAGTTTCAACAGCTCCTGTCGTATCTGCTGCTACTGCTGTTCTGTCTACAACATCATCGGTCACCATTTTAGCTGGCCTTGGCTTATCCCTGCAGGGGTCTGCAGTGATGTCTGTAGTGTGGTTGTGGGGTATCGGCCTCAACCTTCACTGACTTCAAATCGGCGAAGTCGGAAGTGGCTGCCGACTGAACCCCCTGCTGTGTCCTCTCAGCCGTTGAGCACAGCAGTTTTATCCCTGCAGAGGTGTTTGGTAGTGTTGACATAGGGTATCAGCCTCAGCCTTCCCTGACTTCAACTCAGCGAAGTCGGAAGTGGCTGCCAACCAAACCCTCTGCTGTGTCCTCTCGGTCGTTGAGCACAGCAGTTTTCTCCCTGCAGGGGTCTGCAGAGGTGTTTGGTAGTGTAGACGTGGGGTATCGGCCTCAGCCTTCCCTGACTTCAACCGGCGAAGTCGGAAGTGGCTGCCGACCGAACCCCCATGCTGTGTCCTCTCAGCCGTTGAGCACAGCAGTTTTATCCCTGCAGAGCTCTGCAGGGATGTCTGGTAGTGTAGATGTGGGGTATTGGCCTCAGCCTTCCCTGACTTCAACTTGGCGAAGTCGGAAGGGGCTGCCAGCCGAACCCTCTACTGTGGTCTCTCAGCCATCGAGTACCTCAGTTTTTCTCACTGGATTCGGATGTTCATGGTGGGGTCACCATGAGCTCTGTGGTGTTTCCATCCACGCACTCTGGTCCCATGGCCAGTTTTGTGTGACCAACGCTTTTTGTGCAGCCTGTCCCACAGAGGTCTACGGCGACTCTCCTGAGTTTCTGCTCTGTTGATCCTTGGGGTATGTGATACCCAATACACATCTGCCTTCAGATGTTTTCGGCTACAGCCCGTCACCACACGTCTGGTGTATTTGAGGATCGTGACCCTTCGCTGGTAAATGGATCAGGAGTGAAGCCACTTTGTGGGTTCCTTTCCACATTGTTCCGTTCCGACAATCAGTGAGCTTAGAGAGGCCCTCTCCTTGCTCACTTAGGTTCTGTTCAATAGCCTTTTCCATTGCTTCCAGCGAGGCTATGAGTGGTTTCCGGGCATCCCCTGTGGTGCCACCTCCCAGGATTGAAAACAGGCCGCTTTCTGATCTCCTGGTGTGCCTACACCATGGGAGGCATCGGCTGGTTTGCCCATGATGGGCTATGTGTCTTCCGAGTCGTGGGATGAGTCTGACATTTCTGACGTCGAGAGCCAACAGTCTTCTGACTTGGGGGCAGCTCTTGACTTTGTGTTTCCTTCCAGATCTCAAACTGTCAAACCAGCTGACAGTGTCAGCCCAGCTGCGATCATCGGTCGCACGCCTACAGCCTGTGGAGCAACATGCTTCTGGGCGCCTTCGACCGTGCCTGTCGGTACAGGTGGTTGAAGCATTTACCGCTTTGGACTCTAAGCTGACTTCCAAGGCTTTGAAGACGTCGTTCTTCATCAAAGTTGACACTTTTTGCCTCTGGTGCATTATCATTCCTACAATTTCACCAATCCGTCAGTCTGCCAGACTTTGGCGGTCTTGGATCAGGACTCCAACTCCTCAGCCATATGGAGACTCTGGAGTCCAGATTGGGCTTATCGGGAGGGATAATGGAATGCGTTCTCTCTACAATCACGTTGTCTCTGCTTTGCTGCTTATCTGCTCCCAGATGAGTTTGACGACAAACAGGTTTTGTTTTGTGTGTGCTGTTCAAGGCACTCATGCATCTTCTCACAACATGCCTGTAATGCGGCTAGCTTGGAAGTAGTTCGCAGGTACGCTGTGCTGGACACAAGACGTCCCCTTCTTGAGGGGCAGTGTGCTGCTCTTCGATCTGCCTCTTTCGGCGGGTCCGCGACTATTCCATGGCTCCGTGGCAACAGTCTGGGATGGCTCCCTTTGTCATTCCATTGATCTGCTGCTGCTTAAACAGCTTGATCAGCCTTCTGCTGGAGGCAGACGCCGTCCAAAGCCTAACAAGTACCCTTCTACTTCCTCTCCGAAGCTAAGGGCTGATCCTCCTACTACCACTTCTACTCACAGGGTGGGCTAGACGTCGGCAGTAGTCACCTCGATTTCATCCCAGGTCCCAGGTTGAGGCATTCCACTAAGTAGAGAGTGCCTCTTCTAACATGAGTCCCTTTCAATGTTACCCGTTGCGAACTTTTGATCAAAGGGGGCAAACGAGGTCATCAAGAACTTTCTTTCAGTGGGATTTTGTTCCCGCATGTTCTTGGTGCCGAAGAAGGACGGCCGACTCAGATAGGTTATCGATCTGAGTTTTCTGACGCAGTCTATCATTGCTCCTCAGTTCAGCATGGAGGCTTTCAGATTGGTTCGCCGCTCCATTCCCCAGGATGTTTTCCAGTTCAAGGCCATTCCCTTTGGCCTCGGCCTGGATCCTTGGGCCTTCACCTGTCTGATGTCGCATGCATTAGTCTCGCATCGCATACAGTCCAGGATGTCTTCTTCAGCTTGTCTAGTTGATATCCTCCAGAGGCAATCCAATGCTGCTTTTCTGGAGTCTGATGTTGTCACACTGTTGAGCCTACTCACGTCACTAGGGTTCTCACAGTGAGAAGTCGGACCTGGTCCCTTCTCCGTCTTGTCATCTGGGATGGACTTCATCAGCTCGGAGTCTTCCCTGACTGCTTGGTCTCTGCGTTTCGGTGACAGATCTCATTCCTCTAGGTCGACTGCATGTCTGACCTCTCCAACACTTTCTACTCAATCATTGGAGGCCGAATGTCGATCCTCTGGTTCTGGTGCTTCTGTTACCAGAGTCTCTTCCTTGTCACCTTCTCCCCTGACAGATGTTCAGTGGATTATGCAGGGAGTTCTGTTGGACTTCCCCATGTCCGATCATGTTCTGACGGTAAACGCCAACGATCTCGGATGGGGTGTGACGTTGGATCCTCTAGGTCTTTTCCTTCATGGGTCATGGGACCAGGATCTAGCAGCTCTTCATATCAACCAGAAGGAGCTTCTTGCTCTTCTTCTGTGTTTCCGGCAGTGGATCCCCTGCTTTTCGAATTGTCAGGTCCTTCTGTGGTCTGACAATTCTACGGTGGTTGTTTACATTCAGAACCAGGGCGGCACACACTGTTCCCATGTATGCATTGGTTCAGGATCTTCTACTGCTCGCTCAGGATGTCAACGCCGGAGTGGTGGTTTGTCACTTTCCCGGTCGTCTGACCTTCCTAGCTGACTCCCTGTCCCGACGGGGCAGGTTCTTTTCCATTGGGTGGATGCCCCCCATGGCGCTGTTCCAGTCTCTTTGCGATCTCTGGTGTCGTCCCCAGATTGATATCTTTGCAACTTGTTGGAACCACTAGGTGGACACTTTCGTGTCCCCATATCCAGATGCTCTGGCTTTTGCCATGGACGCTTTGTCCTTCCTTTGGAACGGTCTTGTTGGCTATGCCTTCCTGCCGGTTCCGATTTTGCCTCAGGTTCTAGCCCAGATATGAACCTGCAGTTGTTGAATCCTTTCGATCACACCCCTGTCACCTCGGTAGGTGTGGATCAATCTGCTCCGCTCTCTGTTAGCGGTGGTTCCATCATGTCTCCCTCTATGTCGCGACTTTCTTTGCCAAAGTCACCAGAGGAGGTTTCCGGTCGACCCAATTTCATTGTGCCTTTGCGCATGTCTTTTATCGGGTCTTGTCTCCTCCTTAGTGGTTTCTTCGAGACGAGCAGTGGAGTTGCTTTTCTTCTTCACTCACTCCACTGGTTTAGCCTCTGTGGCTAAGTAGAAGGTTCTTCTGTCGATGGTGTGTGATCACTCTGTTGCTTCTGTCACTCCTTCGATCACACCGATTGCAGAGTTTCTGGTATATGTTTGTTTCTGGGTGTCTCCAGCAATGGGTACAAGTCCATGCTTCGGAGACCTTTTTCATATGAGGTACAGCATCGTATCGGCACTCATCCTTGCCTCTCCAAGCTTGTTCGGCACTTTTCTTTGAAAAGACCTAGGACTTTGTAGTTTACTCCAAGATGGACACTTTCTTGGGCCCTGCTCTGCTTGGGGGGGGGGGGGGGGGATTCGCGCCTTTATCCCAGGTGGATATGCGTTTTCTCACATTTCAGATCTCTCCTGAATCCATTTCTTGATGGATTTGTCTTGCTATTCGTGCAGCTTCCGCACGTCTAGCTACTGGCGATTGCATTACCAATCATTTTTATGCCACGAGGTGCATGCATTGTCTCCCTCTCGGGGCTAATACTAACTCTGTCATGTTGTCGGATGTTATGCTGGCAGCCTACTGGAGAAATGTTACCTTCTCCACTTATCTGTGACAGTTGCAGGAGCAGACAGAGGACTTTTGTTCTACGGGCCCTCTTTCTTCTGCTCAGGCTGTTGTCTATCCCAGTCATTCAGCTTCTTATAGGGTCAGTTCCAGCTCCGTGCTGTTACTGCCCTTTCTGTCTGTGCATTGCACATCACCATACGCCTCATCTTTCATTGTCTTTTACTAATGTTTGTGATATGGTTTGATAGGACTAGGAATCTCTTCTCTGTCCACGCTTCCAGTGCAATTGAGTTATGTGTGGGTTGGTTTTGTGATTCCCTCCATCCTATTGTCTATTCGGCCTGTAGTAAACAATTGTAAGGTAGGTTGATAAGAAATATAAATTTTATGGTAAATTTCCTGTCTTATTATACCTACCGCAATTGTTTACATGGAGGCCCTCCTGTCTTCTTATTCGGGTAAGAATCCTTTCTCCCCGCTGATCACATAACTCCTATGTTGGCAGACTCAAAAGAATGATTAATTGATGACTGCACTGCTCATTGGTTAATGGAAGTCGTGGAATTGTACTGAGGGAAGAGAATCCCATACTGGGTGTGCGCCGATGGCACTCAGCCTAGTTTTGGCTTATTTTTTCGTGGTGTTTTTTGCACCACTTTCTTTCCCACATCTCTTGGGAAAGATTACAATATTACAGAGAGTATTTTATTCGAGTTAGGGTCTTCCACTCTAGTGCAAGCCTGTAGTAAACAATTGCGGTAGGTATAATAAGAAAGGAAATTTACTATAAAATTTATATTTCAACTGCAAATAATTTATCTTTAAGTTGGTTTCTCTTGTGAATGGTTAATTTCATTGAAGGTAAGTAATAAACAGAGTATAAATAGAGCTATTGCTGAAAGCAATTCGTACGTGAAAAAGTATTGGGCTGTTGAGGCTTGGGCCCCCAAGCTTCACATGCATTTTCCATTACTTTTGTCTGGACAGTGTATCAATTATGAAAGTTCAGCCTTCAAAGTACTTGATGATCAACGAGCGATAATGGAAAATGTGCCTCTAAATGGGCCCCTGTGTATATGGATTTTTATTCGACTTTCGACTTGAACTTACCAACAAAATGTTCGAGTCAACCGAACATCGAATTCAAACCAAGTCAGAAAAAAACAGGTGTCCAAGTATGGTTTTGTATGCGATATTTCCAGTTTAAAATAGTCACATTAGGATTATTTTGGCATTGTACTGATGATTTATCCAAATATTCATGCTAACATTTAACAGTTCTTACCCGAACAATGCAGCACACTTGAATGCATGGTTGAAATGGAGACCAAGAATCCACATGTACCTGTGATTGCTTCACTCTCTTCTTGACATTAAGCTTGGCATCGGCTGATCTTGCCTTATCATGAAGCGATGGATGCTTCTTACTGAAGTGTACCAGAGGTGAGATATAGTCCCTGTTGCTTGGGTTTTGTAAGAAGTCTTACATGTATTACATGTGTATGTAGCTGTGGTTTTATCCACTGTAACATATGAGTGTATTACAGATGTCATTTGGAATCATGCAACATACATGATTCCAAATGACATTGGTAATACACTGTAAGTTCCATGTTGATGATGTGCACTTGCGGTTCGTGCTCAATTCCTCGCATCGTTTTGACAATTTAGTCACTATTAAATGTACGAATGTACTTGTTACGTATACTAGGACTTTTATTAATAAGTCTTTTTCATGTTCGATTTATACACTTGTGATTTCATTTTCGACTCGAACAGTAGAAAAGACTAGAAAAATAGCAACCATTTGGCCATTTGAATTCTTCATCCCCAAAGATACAAATGCACCTTTCTCTTGTTATGTCTGAGCAATGTCTCAAATATGAAAGTTCACTGTCAGCTAGTGATAACAGAGAAAACTGCCTTTAAATACAACAAAAATGGCCACTAATTCAGGCCATCTTGGATTTTTGGGCTCCTAAAATTCAAATGTATCTTCCTCCTATCATGTCTGAATAGTGTACCAAATATCATAGTCCATCCTCAAAGCACCTCCATTCAATGAGTGTAACAGAAATGTGTTCCTTTAAAATACAACATGAAAGTGTCATTGACACTGCAGCTCAACTTGTCCAAGAAGGGACTGAACTAAATAGAAAAATCCAGTAATGCAAAGTCATTCACTCAAGTTTCTACAGAAAAGACATCACACCAAAGATACACGATACATATGAAATATGAAAAAGATCACATGAGGGCTGCAGTCTGTTGGGTGTACTTATGGAAGCGTTGACAATTTATATGTCAAATCCAAGATGGCCACTGGTGGCCATGTTTTTCAATAAAATTCAGAAAATTTTTATAACTCCCATCTTGACATCATACCAAAACTACATACTAAATTTTAAAAAGATCGATTGAAAGGTGCGGCCTTTAGGGTGGGCTAATGGAATTATTGACAATTCATATGCCAAATCCAAGATGGCCACATGCGGCCATGTTTTTCAATGAAATTCAGAAAAAATTGATAGCTCCCATCTAGACATCACACCTAAGCTATATATGATATTCGAAAAAGATGAGGTGAGAGAAGCAGCATGTAGGGTGTGCTAATGGAATTGTTAACAATTTATATCCAAATCCAAGATGGCTGTAGTTGGCAATGTTTTCCAACAAAATTCAGTAAAATTTGATAGCTCCCATCAAGACATCACACCAAATCTACATATGAAATTTGAAAAAGATTGGGTGAGAGATGTGGCCTGTAGGGTGTGCTAATGGAATTGTTGACAATTTATATGCCAAATCAAAGATGGCCACTGACGCCCATGTTTTCCAACGAAATTCAGAAAAATTTGATAGCTCCCATCTAGACATCATAGCAAAGCTACATATGAAATTTGAAAAAGATCGAATGAGAGGGGTGGCCTGTAGGGTGTGCTTCGGAAAGATTTGATAGCTCCCATCTTGACATTGCCCCCAAGCTACATTTGAAATTTGGGACTGATTGGGTGAGAGCTGTGGCCTGTAGGGTGTGCTAAAGGAAGTATTGTTGGACAACTTGTATCTAAATCCAAGATGGCCACTGGTGGCCATGTTTTTCAAGGAAATTTAAAAAAATTTGATAGCTCCTATCTGGACATTACCCTAAAGCCATGTATGAAATTTGGAACTGATCGGGTGAGAGCTACAGTCTTTAGGGCTGTGAGCAGACAGACATACATATGGATGTATGTACGGACATACAGATGGATGTTCTTACAGTTTCTTACTTGTGGGGTTTTTCCCACGTTAAACCCTAACCCCACAACGTCAAAAAATTAACCCCACAGTGCACATAAAAGGCCGCTTGGCCACATGTCCCCCGAAAAAACAAGTCAAAAAAGGGGCATAACTCTAGTAAAAATGATCGGTCTGAACCCATATTTGAACTTGACCTGTATTATTACCCCAGAAAGTCACATACCAAAATTCGTTCCGATCAAATAATCCTAACTGGACTTATCATCCGGACACCGCAAATCTTGAAATTTCTAAATGGAAAAAGGGGTATAACTCTAATAAAAATAATCTGGCCGAACCCATATTCGAACTTGACCTGTGGTTTGGGCTAAGAAGGTCACATACCAAAATTGGTTCCAACCAAATGATCCAAACTGGAGTTATCATGGGGACACCAAGTGGGACGGACACACAGATGGTCAGGCGGATGCATGCACGGACACCACTGATTTCTATAGTCCCTGAAAATTTTTTCGGGGGACAAAAATAACCCCACAAGTGGCCACTGTACTAACCCAACCTCACAACTACCACTGACCCTAAATTGTAAACCCCACAATGTACCTCTCCTAAGCCTGTACGAACATATGGATGGACGCCAGATCGCAATAGCTCATGCCTGACGTTGTCAAGTTGAGCTAACAATAATTAAAATAATAATTTTTACATCCTGTACTTTGGGTAAAGGATTATTCAACAAGGTCCCACAATGAAACACTGAGGAACAAACTGCTTAACCCTTTACCTAACATAAAAAGCAGATGACACTTGCAATAATTGGTGATTTTTTAGAATACCGCTGGCCGGTTTTGGCCATTATGCTGGGCACAGGGTTAACTGTAAGCTGTGTTAAGTCACACACCCAGAGCTATTACTAAATGAAGAAGACAGCTTGACATCTGAACTTAAGTAAGAATTGAAATGAATTATGTTTTGGTTAATTGGAGTATAAATGTGGGATTGGCTTGAGTCAAGTTCTGTGAAGTGAACATTTCAATTCTTATAATTTAATTCAGAATGCTTGCTTGGATTATATATAATATGCCTCTTGCAGCCAAAGTCTCTGTCATTTATATCCCTGCAATCATATCAACTTCAGTGCACACAACAGTTTTATTATTTTATCATACACTAACACACAAACGTATCGAATATTGAAGAGAAAAACAAATGTGAACAATCCATGTGAATACCAACTTACAGCCCACCTACAGCAATTATAGTTTAACTGACCATTGAATATGCCAATTCTTTTTAATTTGACCAATGGCTTGGACAAAGGAAAAACATTCATGATAGGAAAGTTATTCATAGAGTTATGAAAAACCCACCTTGATCAATCATATATGTAAGCAACTTGGATATCATTGAAGAAAATTAAATCATACTGGAATACAGACGATATCCAATAGTCCTTAACTGGTAGAGTGCTGGAAGCCCATATTTGGGCTTTACTCTGAAGTGTCAGTACCAGCACTTGAAGGCTTCATATTTTGTGGATGTTGTTCATACTACCTTTGAAGTGAAATTATTTAGTCTGTTAGTATTTGCCTTGTTAGAATTTATGGGAGAGTGCCTATTGGCACTCTCCCATAAATTGTAACAAGGCAAACATTTGTGAACAAATTTTGATGGCCAAAAATAATTCAGCACTCTACCAGTTAACCCTTTGATACTTTTGTATGTCTTATGATGTATGAAATCAAACAGCGCATTGATACTTTGTGGTCATTTGTTTTGTTATTATTTTTCAATTTTTTAAAATTTTAACCTCAATTCATATTTTCTCCCGAATACTGCCCAGTAATAACTGTTGAGCCAAATGTTATCGCAGCTTAAAATACTAATATAATCCTGCTATCAAGACATCTCAACTGGTTGAGTGCTAGAAGCCACTATCAGGGTTTTCAAAAAATGAGGATACCAGAGCAAAAGCCAACACTTTCTTTACTTATATTTCATACTCAGTCAAACACAAATATCTATCTTTGTTTACCTTTGTTATTTTGTGTACTGTTGTACATTGTGTTGCTTGTTCTTCTTTGTACCTGTTGCGTACTGTATACAAATAACATAATTTCAAATAAATATTGTTTAAACTAAACACAAATAATATTTTCTTATATAAATTTGTTTTATTACAAATTATTGGAGAGTGCATGTTGGCACTCTCCAATAATTTGTAATAAAACAGGTTTTGAATTACAAATTCAGACCACAAAAAATAATCTAGCCCTCAACCAGTTAATCACTAATGTGAAAGTATCTTGTTATTTGTACTTTTCAACATTTGACGTCCATTTTGAAAAACGCTGAAGAAACTGAATTCCCAATGACGTTTGAACGTCAGGATAATTCAAGTCCTAAAGAGTTAATTATATTATTTCACTCAGCTAAGAATTGCTAGACAACCTCAGGTAAAGACTACACAAAATTCTCCTGCGTGAACCCACTTAACAATATTTAGAAGTGGTCATGATTAGCCATTGTACAGAAATATGTGACCTTAAACACCAATAAATACATAAATAATGTGTGAACACAAACAAACCACCAAGATGAAATGATGAGAATACCCAACCATTAAAATGTTAAGTTAACAGTAATAAAAAAGAAAACTCAAAACAAAGATTCTTTACCTCAACAGGTTGTCTGCGCATTCCTCTAGCATACTGTTGTAAATATCTCTGAGCACCAGCTCCACGAGATCCTGCTGCTCCCCGACCTCTTCCTCTCATGGTCACACCTGTCACAGCAACATTCTGTACAATAGGAGAACCTCTGTAAAATATAGGTAATTTAATATAAGATATTATTGGTGGTCAGGCCTGGCATTCTGAAAAATGCAGGAGGGCAAAAAATCGCTCTCCTCAATCAGCTTAGGAGAGCAATTAGCTTTACACAGCATTTTGAGTATCCAGTTGAACGAACTCATTGAATCTGAAACCAACAGACTACATCAGTGATTTTATTAACTTTACTAAGGTAAAGCGAAATCTCTTAGACATCTAGATGTCTCACTCAACAACTGAACACACACTTGACAAGACCTGTGTGTGTACCCAGACCTGTTGTCCAAGAAAGTCATACGCCTACCACTACCACCTTCAACCCCCCAAGGGGTAGTGGTAGGCGTATGACTTTCTTGGACAACAGGTCTGCTTGAATCTGCAGTCACATCCTGGTGCAAGTGCTTCAAGTAACAGGATAGTTGTAATGGTAGTATATTATAGTGTCAATATTCCTTGAATAATTACCCCTCAAACTGTGATGTCAGTTGTTGAACTTGAAACTGACAGAAAAAAATATTGCTGTGACCCATTTTGCTTCAAATGATTGCAACTGTGTTTGGGTATGGTTGCAGCCATTACCTTTTACCACTAAACCACTTTCAAAATGAAATTACGTGATGTTATGTGTCTTCGAAGTTAAATTACATTTTTGCTTTACAACAAAAATTTAATGTGAGCATAATACATGTAATCTCAATCATCCCAGACCAAAATATTTAGGAGGGCAATTTTGCGCTCTCCTTAATTCTTTCAGGAGGGCAGTAAAGAGAGCTAAAAAATCGCTCTCTTGAAATTGCCAAGCCTGGGTGGTGGTAAATTGAATTATATGCGAAGAGTGATGGGTGGTTTAATGCAACAGATCGAGAGAGATGTGTGGGAATAGCTGCTTGAACCACCAACCACTAGCACACAAAGTGACTAATTTACAAGGCCAAGAGATCCAGACCAACCTGAGAGGTTGGTAAATAGCCCGGATACCTAGACAGCTACACTATGCTCATGTTCTTTTTCAATTCAGCCCTTGTGAATCACGCCCCCAGGTTCCACTCCAGAGAGGTTGAAACATCCACCACGCTTCACCACAGAACACACAGTGCCACAAACTGCTGAGGGCTGGTCAACCACACCAATGTGACAGAATGAGGGAGAAATGCAGGAGCCAGGGCTGGAACTGTCAACCTCTAGCACACAGAATGACTGATTTACCACAAGACTACGTGATCTACAAACCAATAAAGCTGGTTGTTAAATGGCACCGATACCTATACCACTACACACTCGATGATCATTCAATGACCTTTGACCAAGCCTGAAAATAAGCAGACTGTCATCTTCAAAATGAGGTCACCAGAGGGTGAATTTGGTGATGCTACCCTGCAATTTACCCTCTCTGACTCGAACCTTAATCTGAATCAAGGTCTCAAGCTTAAACAACAAGAGGTATCCAGAGAATAATTTGACACACTGTATGGGATAGCATCAGCAAATTCACCCTCTGGGGACCTCATTCTGCAAATGACAGATTGCTTATTTTCAGGCTTGCCCATGACTCTCCCAACAATTTTCAACTTATTTGGTGTTGGTCATATCATGTATGAGATATAATTGTGATGTTCACAGTGCTTCATTAATTAAATTTCTTATGATCATTCTTATAATTTGTTTTTAGAATGTAACATTATTGCGTCGGTGAAAATATTGTCCACCTGTGGAAAGTGACCAATCCACGGCGGCTGTACTGTATTCCATACTTCAAAATATCTCTGTCACTGGGCACTAGTTTTGAAGTGGATGCTCTGCATAACAACACACTGTTTTCAGCAACATAATCAAAGACTTTATATGAAGCCCTTGCTTCTGGTTTCTAGATTCGTTAAAGCATCTTTTATAGGGCTTTGCATCAAGTTAGTAATAAATAAAATCTTCAACTCTTCCCCAGTTAAAAGTGAAATTTACAAAACTCATCCAGTAGATTACGTCTGAACTGAGTCAAACACTTGGTCCAGACCAAATTCACTAAACAAGTTTCATAAAGTTCATTATAAACAGAAGACTCATTGGAGATCATTTATAAATAAACCAGTACATGTAACTATCATTTGTCTCTTTATGAGAATTCCCTCTCTTGTTGTCTTTCTGCCAGAGAATTAAGATTGCTTCAGTTATTACCTGCCCACTGAAACTCCTGCTGATTGCTGAACGTAAGATGCTGATGCACTTTTCCAAACTGGAGCTCCACTTGGGTCAAATGTGTATCCCTGCAAATAGATAAAAAATGGTTTATGTTAATTTTGGGGAAATAAAAAGTCAACAGCAGCATCTAATCGGAGTCCCTTCAAACCACCCCCCCCCCCCCCCACCCTTCCCACCACCACCATCAAGCAATTTTATTATTTCAATAAACGTACTCGAAATACCTTAACCCTTCCTGCCTATGTCCGACTTTTACGCAAATTTTCCAGAAACAGAACAGGTGTCCAACATGTAGTGTTGAGGAAGTCCTTGGACAATAGTAATCTTATTATGGCAGTGGTTTCTAGGCGTGCCATAAACAAGCATTACATGATATTTTTTAAACAAGGGGCAATACCTCCAATACTTTTCATCGAATATTGGTGGTCATTGAACTTGATTGACGTAGAATTGAAATCCATTAACTATTGGTCAAGTTATGCCATAAACAAGTTTTACAGGATTTTCTTATACCAAAGGGCCATAACTCCCATAAGGTTCAAACTATATTGGTGATCATCGAACCTGACATAGACATTGTTGCTATAAAGACATATACCAAAAAGAATTGAAATCCATTAAGTATTGTTCAAGTTATGCCATAAACAAAGTTTGAATGGATGGATGGATGGATGGATGGATGGATGGATGGATGGATGGATGGATGGATGGACAGATGGACTTACAGAGACAGACATACAGACAGATGGACGTACGGACAGGAGATGGATGGATGGACAGATGGGTACCTGGATGGATGGACAGAGATGGATGGATAGATGAATGAATGAATGGACAGACAGCCAGATGGATGGACGGAGGTCTTAACCATATCCCTCCATTTCGTGGGATAAATGAAAGTGTCAATGACACTGTAGCTTAACTTGTGTGTTGTGTTTGATGAAAAGGATAATGTTCAATGATTATGAAAGGATTTTGAAATAAGACAAGAACTGTGATAATTGGGAATATGTTCATTTCTGTTCCCTGTATGCTATGTTTTTAATAAAAATAATATGAGGTGTACACTGTACTAAAGAGTTGAGGGGTGGGTTAATATGACATCACAGTTAACGTATATCAACAAAAGTTACAAGTTACAGTGAAAATATTCCAAAACAAGTCATCCTGTCAAGTTACATTAAAATCCCTTCATAAATATGGCCTGTAGACTGTGCTAAAGGTTTTCGGGCTTCGGGCCCCTGTAGCCGTCAGTTTCCCAATTGCGTCCAAAGGGGACGTTCTCATCTAGACATTATATGAAGTCAACCTACCAAGTTACAATGAAATCCCTTCATAAATATGACTTGTAGACTGTGCTAAAGGTTTCTAGGCTTTGGGGTCTGGCAGCCATCATGGTTGAATGATTGCAACCAAAAAGGGACATTCTCATCTGGGCATCATCTGGAGTGATCCTACGAAGTTACAATGAAATCCCTTCATAAATATGACCTGTAGACTGTGCTCAATGTTTTGGGGCTTCGGGCACTTGTAGCCATCACAGCTGACCAATCATGACCAAAAGGGGATGTCATCATCTAGGCATTATATGGAGTCAACCTACCAAGTTACAATGAAATCCCTTCATAATTATGACCTTTAGACTGTTCTAAAGGTTTTTGGGCTTTGAGCCCCTGTAGCCATCACAGTTGCCCAATCGTGTCCAAAAGGGGACGTTCTCATCTAGATATTATATGAAGTCAATTTACCAAGTTACAATGAAATCCCTTCATAAATATGACCTGTAGACTGTGCTAAAGGTTTTTGAGCTTTGGACTCGGGCAGCCATCATGGTTGAATGATCGCAAACAAAGGGGAGAATCTCATCTGGAGTGATCCTGCAAAGTTACAATGAAATCCCTTCATAAATATGACCTGTAGACTGTGCTCAAGGTTTTGGGGCTTTGGGAACCTGTAGCCATCGCAGTTGACCAATCACGACCAAAGGGGATGTCATCATCTAGGAGTCAACCTAACAGGTTACAATGAAATCCTTCTATAAATATAACCTTTTGCCTATGCTAAAGGTTTTTGGGTTCGGACACCCATCAAGGCTGAATGATCACGACCAAAATGGGATGTTCTCATTTAGACATTATTTGGAGTCATCCTACCAAGTTACAATGAAATCCCTTCATAAATATGACCTGTAGACTGTGCTAAAGGTTTTCGGGCTTCGGGCACCTTTAGCCGTCACAGCTGCCCAATCATGTCCAAAAGGGGATGATCTCATCTAGACATTACATGAAGTAAACCTACCAAGTTACAATGAAATCCCTTCATAAATGTGACCTGTAGACTGTGCTAAATGTTTTTGGGCTTCGGGCTTGGGCAGCCATCATGGTTGAATGATCGCAACCAAAGGGGACAATCTCATCTGGGCAACATCTGGAGTGATCCTACGAAGTTACAATGAAATCCCTTCATAAATATGACCAGTAGACTGTGCAAGGTTTTCGGGCTTCGGGCACTTGTAACCATCACAGATGACCAATCACGACCAAAAGGGGATGTCATCATCTAGGCATTATATGGAGTCAACCTAACAGGTTACAATGAAATCCTTCCACAAATATGACCTTTTGCCTAAGCTAAAGGTTTTTGGTCTCGGACACCCATCAAGGCTGAATGATCGTGATCAAAATGGGACGTTCTCTTTTAGACATTCTTTGGAGTCATCCTACCAAGTTACAATGAAATCCCTTCATAAATATGACCTGTAGACTGTGCTAAAGGTTTTTGGTCTTTGGGCACCTTTAGCCGTCACAGTACCCAATCATGTCCAAAAGGGGACGTTCTCATCTAGACATTATATGAAGTCAATCTACCAAGTTACAATGAAATCCCTTCATAAATATCACCTGTAGACTGTGCTAAAGATTTTTGGGCTTCGGGCTCGGGCAGCCATCATGGTTGAATGATCGCAACCAAAGGGGACAATCTCATCTGGGCATCACCTGGAGTGATCGTACAAAGTTACAATGAAATCTCTTCATAAATATGACCTGTAGACTGTGCTCAAGGTTTTCGGGCTTCGGGCACTTGTAGCCATCACAGCTGATCAATCATGACCAAAAGGGTATGTCATCATCTAGACATTATGTGGAGTCAACCTAACAGGTTACAATGAAATCCTTCCATAAATATGACCTTTTGCCTATGCTAAAGGTTTTTGGGCTCGGGCACCCATTAAGGCTGAATGATTGCGATCAAAATGGGACGTTCTCATCTAGACATTATTTGGAGTCATCCTACCAAGTTACAATGAAATTCCTTCATAAATATGACCTGTACACTATGCTAAAAGTTTTTGGGCCCCTGTAGCCGTCACAGTTGGCCAATCAAGTCAACCCACCAAGTTACAATGAAATTCCTCAATAAATATTACCTGTAGACTGTACTAAAGGTTTTTGGGTTTTGGGCTCGGGCAGTTGTCACGGTTCGCAGATCATGCCCAAATGGGGAAGTTCTCATCTAGACATCATAAGGAGTCATCCTACCAAGTTACAATGAAATCCTACCATATTAAACATGACCTGCAGACTGTGCTAAAAGTTTTGGGGTTTTGGGCTTGGGGAGCCATCACATTTGACATATCATGCCCAAAAGGGGACGTTCTCATTTAGGCATTATACAAAGGCATCCTACCAAGTTACAATGAAATCCCTTCATAAATACGACCTGTAGACTGTGCTAATGGTTTTGGGGTTTTGGGCTCGGGCAGCCATACGACCAAAAGGGGTGTTCTCATCTAGACATGACCCCAAACCTGCATATGAAATTTCATGACGATCAGACAAGAACTGCAGAGTACAGCCCGTGCTAAAGGAAAATGTGAACAGACTCACAGACAAACAGACTTCCACACGCGTGATGGCAATAGCTTATCTTGACTATGTCAAGTTAACCTAAAAATCAAAAGATTCTGACAGTGGTTCTGGAGAAAAATATTTTAAATTTTTTGCAAATTTGCTGACTTAGCATTTTTTTGATGCCTCCCCCCCCCCCCCCCCACTCCCCCCCACCCCCCTTATAGAACACCCTAATGACACAACTGAAGGCAAAGTTTTTTAACATTCCATTCTACTGGTCCTTGATGCTTCATACCAAATAACAGTTCTCAGTTCCATGTGGCCCAAAGGTTCTAAAGCCAAATACTTAGCTGATAGAGCACAAGATAGATGATGACTCAGCATTTTCCCATTGCCAACAGTGTTAAAATGGGCATCCCCATATGGCACCCCATGACAAAACCAACAGCAATTTTTCTTGTCCATCTGATTCCACTGGTCCTGAGGAAGCTGCATACTCCAAAAACAATATTCTGATCCGTGCAGCTTTTGAAACATGGTCATTTGAAAATATTTCTATTTTTAGCTCCTAGGGTTCCTACAGGGAACACAGGATATATTTTTTTACATGACACAAGTACTTTTGACTCAATAATATAACATACCAAATTTCGTTCGAATTGGATGATTGGTTCAGAAAATAGGAATTTCAGGCGGAGCCAAAAATCTTCCCCCTCCCATTACAAAGGCAAATATTGCTCTGTGAATTTTGTTTGAAGAAATTTTATTTTACACCACAAAAGGAAGCTCCATACCAAATATCAAGGCATGCATTGTACCTGCTAGTTCATCTGAAGAAGATCTAAAAAAAAAAAACGCAGCATTTCCCTTATCTTCTACCTATGGGGCTTTCAGTCAGGTGAGCTAAAAACTGTGCAATAGGAAGGAATGTACACCATAACAGCTGAGACATCAACTCTAGTAGTACAGTTTGGGACAGAAATATTCTACTGGCCATAATGGGTACTTGCCCCTCTTAAATTTGTGGCTGACCAAATTTTGGGAGTAATTGTGTTAAATTTTAGGCAGGCATCAAGATCGAAATTGGGTAGGTCATGATGGTTTTCAGGAGTTTGTGAATTGACAGTCATCTATTGAAGACAATATTGCAAAGAAACTTCTGTGAGTTCCAGGATATTGGATTAGAGGGCATCAGTATTCAAACTTTCAAGGGTGTGGAAGCTGCTTGAGAAGTTTGGGGCCTTCGCCAATTCGTCGCCGGAGTGCTAGAATGTTCTATGTCCCCTATGGGACATAGAACATTCTAGCACCCAGCCGACAAATTACAGCGTGGGAGCCTGCCCAGTCCAAACTTGGGATGGTAAAGGTATTACCGGTAGTTGATTTTTAATGTGGTACCAGATTTAGACCACCAAAAGATTTTTCAAGAGGATGGCTCTTCCTCCACCATCCTCACCAAATTTTTCAGGTCTCTTTGCCTATGACCAGTATCTAAATATGTGGTGTACCCTGTGTCAGTTCAGCCTCATGAGAACAAGTCTGACATCATACTATTTTTCAATCTTATACTTTCCCAAAGGAGAAACTATAAGCTCTATTGTTGTAAACTTGCTCACCTGGGCATAAGCAGTCTTGGCTTCTCTTGTCATTCTCACATAATTTTTGTCTGCTGGTTTAGCCAAAACCACTTCAAGCTTGGATCCATCCAATGTTGAACCTGTAGATTTTGTGAAGTCAAACAGAGCATCAATTTAATTCAAGAACAATTTCAATCAGGAATGAAAGTACAGTTAAAACTAGAAGTCCTGTCATGAAATGCGCACAAATAGCACGTTGATCTGGAGATTAGTCTATGCATTATGACCATAGCAAGACTATCAAATTCTGTGCATATGGCCTGTGCACAAGCAAAGTTTCAGCCAATGGACCTCCGGGTAACCCGGAGGTCCACTGGCAGAAACATTGCATGTGTATGCTATGAGTAACCAGAAGAATCTGCTGTGCTTTGGATGCCATTCGATATAACAATTGCGCACAATTCCTACGCGCAATTAAGCCTAGATAAGCGCATAGTTCGTGACAGGACTTCTAGTTTTAACTGTAGGCAAGAGCCAAAAATCTGGAAAATTTGAAAGTGACTTACCTTCATACTCACTTTATCTCATGTTTTCGCTATTTTTATGTGTAAATTGTTTTTCATGGTACCTCATTAACCCTTTACCCAACACACAGGATATCAAAAAGTATTATTTTAATTACTGTTTTTTTTTAAATTTTCAAAACAATTTCAACAAAACCATATCATGTGACCCTTCATTGGAATGCGCTCGATGGGACCATTGCAATGAGTGATCGCATGAAAAAGTTTGGTAGAAATTTTCTGAAAAATATTTTTTTCAACTGTTTAATTTCTAAATTACGTGGGTGGGCACCTTTGATTCATTAGGCAGAGGATAACTTAACTGGTTGAGTACAAGAAGCCACTAACATGGCACTACTGAAAAGTGATAACAGCCCTTTTACTGGCTTTCTTCAGTTTGCATAAGATTGTTGTTTTCCCAGCAGAAGAAATATATTTACATAAAATTGTTTTGTTACAATTTATTGGAGAGTGCTGCCAGGCATTCTTCAATAAATTATAACAAAACAATACAGTACAACCTGTCTTGAGAGGCCGCCCTTTGGGCCAAACAAAAGTGGTCTCTCAAGACAGGTGGTCTCTCATAACAGGTTTCAGGTTTTCTCAAGTCAGTGAATAACCAATCTCAAAATTCAGAAATGGAGAAGAATGGATTTTTGTAATTACTTTGTAGTTGTTCCTTTTATGAAGTTTTTGTAACAAATTGAAATGGACTGTTATCAAAATTATAAAAATAAATTAGTGTTGAAAATCTTCATTGAAGATTTTCAACACTAATTTATTTTTATAATTTTTATAACAGTCCATTTCAATTTGTTACAAAAAGATTTTCAACACAAATTTATTTTTATTCCAATCTGTCACATTTCAGGTATGTATGAAATTGTTTATTCAGCAAGAATCCTAATCTTTTCACAGGGATCTTATAAAAACATCTCAATCTTTAATGAGTAAGCAATTGAAACCCAATTAAGAGCTTTTAATACTTTTAATTATGTTAGTATAACCACAATGGATTTTCCAATTCCAGAACAGGTAAAAAGTTTTTGTCATGGTTTCAGTCTTCAAAGGGGCGGTCTCTCAAGACAGGTCTATTATGGCATAAAAATACAAGTTGGTACCAGGTCACAGTGGTCTCTCAAGACAGGTGGTCTCTCAAGACAGGTGGTCTCCCATAGCAAGGTCCATTATAGAGTAAAACCGATCGGTGCCTGGCAGATGTGGTCTCTCAAGACAGGTGGTCTCTCAAGACAGTGGTCTCTCTCAAGACAGGTTTTACTGTATTTATGGACAATATATTTATAATCTAAGGCTTTCCTAGCTGATGTCTTTTAATAAAAGTAATCATGTTACCAAACTCCTTTGAAATCTAATCAAAAGCACTCTACCAGTCAAGATGTACAGTAATTAATGTTATGTGGTTCCTGTATACGCTGTTACAAGAAGACAAAATGGACAAAACCCTCTATATGTGGACATCCTTTCTCTTATACTGGTCTATCACCATACCAAAAGATATCAAAAGCCAACAACTGTTGCTGGAATATAATGTACAGTGGAGCCCACTTAACCCTTTACCCAATGAATCGGTCGCATCCGCCCGCGTAAAATGCAAATTCAGCAGTTGAAAAAAATATTATTTTTCAAAAAATTTCAACAAAACCATATCATGTGACCCCTCGTTGGAACGAGCTCGTCGAGCTCGTTCCAACGAAGGGTCACATGATATGGTTTTGTTGAAATTTTTTGAAAAATTAAAAAAAATGGTATTTGAAATAATAAATTTTGATATTGTCTGCGTTGGGTAAAGGGTTAATTGGATATCTCTTAACTGAAAAGCTGCCGTAACTCTAGTACAAATTTGACCTGTTAATTGAATATAGGTTATAGAGTAAACTCCTGTTGATTGAATAAAAAATCTTGTAACCTGTCGAGAAATTATACTGACTCTCACCAGTTTTCCTTTGTTTATAGACATACTTAGCCTCAGTACATCCAATACAGCACTTAATCTATTATATCTTGTTTGACAAAGCTCATGGAGCTCGGTCAAACAAGATATAATAGAATAAATGCTAAGTTTATCTGTAGAATACAGGAAAGTGACACAATCCCTGTTAAATGAATACTCCTGTTAAGTGAATAATTTTTATTGGCAAAGTGACTATTCAATTAACAGGGTTCCAGTGTACAAAGTTTGTACTGACAATTTTCTACGTCTTTTTTCCAAGTCTAACATTAGGGTCATAACTCTGCAAATTAGGTGTGGATGAAATCCATTATGTGCGGATATCTTTTCCCCCAAACTGGTCTATCATCATGCTGAAGGTCATCAAATCTAATAACCAATGTTTGAGTTATAATACAAAACATTCGTAAAGAAGTATGACCAAACACATGGAGCCCTCAACTATATACCCACCATAACTGCATTCGGAGAATGGAGACATAAAAATTGCTGCCTGAAGAGATAGACAACACTGGACTAGTATTCAGGGCCACACATTTCCTTGGTGCTGCATTAATTTACTTTTAATTACAAGGCTTCTACAAGTTTAATGATCTGAGAAGATTAACACAAAACGTATTGTTATACTTGTAAATTAACAACTAACAACAAATGCAGTGGAGCCCACTTAATTGGATATCTCTTAACTGAATAACCCTGTTAATTGAATATAATTTCCCAACAGAAAACCATTTACCATACCTCCAGTACAAATTTGACCTGTTAATTGAATATAGGTTAAAAATTTTGTAACCTGTCAAGAAATTACCCTGACTCTCCCCAGTTTTCCTTTGTTTATAGACCTATTTGGCCTCAGTACATCCAGTACGGACATTTAATCTATTATCATCTTGTTTGACAGAGCTCATGGAGCTCTGTCAAACAAGATATAATAGAATAAATGCTAAGTTTATCTCTAGCTTACAGTAAAGTGGCACAATCCCTGTTAATTGAATACTCCTGTTAATTGAATAATTTTCATTGGCAAAGTGGCTATTTAATTAACAGGGTTCCACTGTAGAAACAACTCTGGAACCAAATTTTTCTTTAAACCCCAACGTTTCTAATGAAACCACAATATCTTTTCAATTAACTGCAAGTTTTTTTTTATCAAAGGGCAACTCAAATTTATTTATTTATTAGGGTTTAACGACACATTAACAGC
Source organism: Pictodentalium vernedei (assembly GCA_031216915.1). NCBI lineage: Eukaryota > Metazoa > Mollusca > Scaphopoda > Dentaliida > Dentaliidae > Pictodentalium > Pictodentalium vernedei. The sequence goes on along the minus strand of CM062289.1, from coordinate 119,887,118 downwards.
CAAGGACATATAGTGTCGGTGACAGTTTTATGGGTGGAGGAAGCTGGAGTACCCAGAGAGAACCACCGAGCAATGACGAGCAGCTGCCAGCTCTCCAACATAACTCCGCACTGCAGCACAGGCAGGGTTAGGTTGGTTGAAAACATGTGCACCATCAACGTGCAGTACGCCTGGCACCATCGTGTCCCCATGTGGGTAATCGGGATGAAATGCCTTGCCCAATGACATAACGCGGGTGTCCGCATTGATCGCTCAGATGGTCACCCATCCAAGGACTAACCGGGCTCGATGTTGCTTAACTTCCGTGATCTGACAAGAACCAGTTACCACAATGCCACCGCACCCCCTGGCAACTCAAATACAGTGCGATTCTATACCATATCTTGTAACCTCCTTGTTCAAATCAATTTGATTCGAGCCTCAGTAAATAAAATTTATAGAACCTAGTTCATAAATTTCATACAGATTCACAACGCAGACGATATCAAAATTTATTGATTTAAATACCATTTTTTTTTAATTTAAAAAAAAATTCAACGAAACCATATCATGTGACCCCTCGTTGGGTAAAGGGTTAACCCTCTGCCCACTGATTCCAATATCAAAACTTCAAGCAGCAAATTTTTCCCATAATGTAACTTAGTATTTAACCATGCAGTTTTGTTTAACAGAGCTCACTGAGCTTTGTCAAACAAGAATGAATTGGTAAAATTCCTAGCTGCATTATGGGAAAATTATTTTTTGAAATTTGCCGTTGTATTGCAGAGAGAGGATTAACCTCTTCCAAACATGATAGTTCTAAAATGTTCAGAGATATTCACATAAACTGCCATTCAAAGTTGTATTTTTTTCTTCAATTTTCGCATACAGCTTATTATGATCAATGGTATGAGCTTGTCCAGCCAGTTCCCATCAGTGGTTATAAGCTCTGTGTTTGAGGGAAAAATGAAATCTTTTAATCACAAATGAAATTTTGTAGTTGACAAGTGTTGTGTCCAAGCCTGAAAATAAGCAAACTATCATCTTCAAAATGAGATCCCCAGAGGCTGAATTTGGTGATGCAGGATAGCATCAGCAAATTTACCCTCTGTGAACCTCAGTCTGAATCAAGGTCTCAAGCCAAAACAGAAAGATATACCTAGAGGATAAATTTGCCACTGTATGGGATAGCATCAACAAATTCACCCTCTGGGGACCTCATTTTGCAAATGACAGGTTGCTTATATTCAGGCTTGGTTGTGTCTGCTGTTCATGTTAGGTAAAGTGTTGAGTGATCCTTTATTTTGAAGTAGTGTCCACTCCTCAGGTAGTCTATCAGGAGTATCACAAAGATAACCAATTGGGGATGTAAACCCAATATGTCACAACTGTCATGACTCATCAAGAAATATTCCAACTACATCATTAGGTAGGGCTGCACGATAATCAAAACAGAATACTGGTATTGGTATTCAAAAAAATACCGCGGTATACTGGTATATCGAAAACTGTTCAGATATATGAACACAAGTACCACAATTGAGACTCGAGGCATGACAGTCAAAACGAATTAGCACGCCTTGATGATGCAGTTCGAAAAACCTTTACCCAACGCAGACGATATCAAAATGTATTATTGTCAAAATTAGTTTATCAGATTTTAAACTAAAGATTTCAACAAAACTATATCATGTGACTCTTGTTGAGCTCGTTCCAATGAGGGGTCACACGATATAGTTTTGTTGAAACTTTTGAAAATTATTTTTTCAACTGCTGAATTTGTATATTACGAGGGCTCAAGCACACAATTCCTTGGATAAAGGGATAATATTATTCATTCGAAGCTACAGTTAAATGAAAGTGTCAATGACACTGTAGCTCAACTTGTCAAGATAAAGACATGTACATGTATAGTATGTGACACAGCAATGAAAAACATCTAGGTAATGACCTGATAACAAAGGTACATATAAAGTATTGTAACGGTCTGTACATAAATACTGACCGTTGCCTGTAACAAATGTATAGGTAAAGTATTGTAAAGGTGGGTGACAGTCAGATGCTAAACTAGAAAAAAATCTTTGAGTCCCAGAGTGGGTCTGACTGAACCCCAAAATATTTGTTCTCATAGCACAGTGATAACAAAGGCACCCCAAAACACACTCATTCCTGTCCCAAGGTGAAAACAAAGGTACCCAAAAAGTTTCGTGAAGATCAGTTCACAAATATGAGCTGTGTAGAAGTTGTGACAAAAAACTGATTAGACCTAATTTCGGTACAAAAAGGCCACTGGCAGCCATCTTGAATTTTGGACCGCACCCAGAAACACTCGTTCTTGTCCCAAGGTGATAACAAAGGTACCCAAGACGTTTTGTGAAGATCGGTTCATAAATACAGACTCTAGCCCGAGCCGTATTGACATGTGTACTTACTGTGTGTAAGTAGCACTGAAAAAATCAAATTTCATCTAATTTGCATAATTTCTGCACGAGAAAAAAACCTGTATTATATGTGATGTATCCCATTGTACTAAACATTCACACAAAAAATTATTCAAATCAGCTCTTTCATATGGAAGTTCTGTGCAAAAATCTGATTGCACCATTTTTTTTACAAAATGGCTGCCATCGGCCATCTTGAATTTTGGACCGGACCCCAAAACACTCATTCTCGTCCCACGGTGATAACAAAGGTACCCAAAGAGTTTCGTAAAGATCGGTTCATAAATGCGGCCTCTAGCCCGAGCCGTATTGGCATTTGCACTTACAGTGCTGAAAGTAACACCCCAAAACATCAAAGTTAGTCTAATTTGCATAATTTCTGCACGAGAAAAAAACCCGTACTATATGTGATGTATTCCATGTTACTAAACATTCATACAAAAATTTATTCAAATCAGAACTTTCATACAGAAGTTCTGTACAAAAGACTGATTGCACTAATTTTGGTACAAAATGGCTGCTGGTGGCCATCTTGAATTTCGGACCACACCCCAAAACACTCGCTCTCATCCCACGGTGATCACAAAGGTACCCAAGAAGTTTTGTAAAGATCGGTTCATAAATACGGCCTCTAGCCTGAGCCGTATAGAAGTTGTGTACAAAAAACTGATTAGACCTAATTTCGGTACAAAATGGCCACTAGCAGCCATCTTGAATTTTGGACCGCACCCAGAAACACTTGTTCTCGTCCCAAGGTGATAACAAAGGTACCCAAGACGTTTCGTGAAGATCGGTTCATAAATACAGACTCTAGCCCGAGCCGTATTGACATGTGTACTTACTGTGTGTAAGTAGCACTGAAAAAATCAAAGTTCATCTAATTTGCATAATTTCTGCACGAGAAAAAAACCCGTATTATATGTGATGTATCCCATGGTACTAAACATTCACACAAAAAATTATTCAAATCAGCGCTTTCATATGGAAATTCTGTGCAAAAATCTGATTGCACCAAATTTTGTACAAAATGGCTGCCATCGGCCATCTTGAATTTCGGACCGGACCCCAAAACACTTGTTCTCATCCCATGGTGATAACAAAGGTACCCAAGGAGTTTTGTAAAGATCGGTTCATAAATACGGCCTCTAGCCCGAGCCGTATTGGCATTTGCACTTACAGTGCTGAAAGTAACACCAAAAAACATCAAAGTTAGTCTAATTTGCATAATTTACGCACGAGAAAAAAAAAACGTATTATATGTGATGTATCCCATGGTACTAAACATTCATACAAAAAATTATTCAAATCAGAGCTTTCATATGGAAGTTCTGTACAAAAAACAGATTTCTACATCGTCGGTACAAAATGGCGGCTGGCAGCCATCTTAAATTGCGGACCGCACCCAAAAACACTCGTTCTCGTCCCACGGTCATAAAGAAGGTACCCAAGAAGTTTCGTGAAGATCGGTTCATAAATACGGCCTCTAGCCCAAGCCATAGCAGCTTGGCACTTACAGCTCTGAAAGTAACACTAAATAAATCAAAGTCAGTCTAATTTGCATAATTTACGCACGAGAAAAAAACCCGTATTATATGTGATGTATCCCATGGTACTAAACATTTATACAAAACTTTATTCAAATCAGAACTTTCATACAGAAGTTCTGTACAAAAAACTGATTTTTGCATCATCGGTACAAAATGGCCGCTGGCAGCCATCTTGAATTTTGGACCACACCTAAAAACACTCGTTCCCGTCCCAGGGTCATAACAAAGGTACACAAGAAGTTTCGTAAAGATCGGTTCATAAATACGACCTCTAGCCCGAGCCATAGCCAATTGTTGACGTACGGACAGACGGACAGACGGACAGACGGGCCATGACAATAGCTCAAATTTGACTTCGTCAAAGTTGAGCTAAAAACTCAAGACATCTTGGAAATTAAATTGAGGGTAAATAAATAATGATGATAAACCGATATTTTTGTAATTACTCCGGTATTCAATCGATATTGGTTTGAATACCGGTATATATCGGTTTATCGATATACTGTGCAGCCCTATCATTAGGGCATGCCATCTTAGAAGGCATGTCTTGAAGATGTAGATGGAATATTTGTCAATGGGAATTCTAGTTAAAAAAAAGCAAGAGGCCCCAGGGGGCCTGAGGTGCTCACCTGACCAAACATGTAGTTGTTTAAAGAAGGATTTAATTAGCATATCTAGCTAGTTAACACTACAGAGAAATGAAGTTATTTAATTATTTAGAACTCTGTTGTCCATGCCAGATCATTTTTTCCTAGTATTGGGATGCTACCACAGAAATAATGCCAAGATTTTCAGTAATGCAAAATATCAACCTACAGTTAAAACTATAAGTCCTGTCATGAAATGCGCACAAATAGCACGTCGATCTGCACGTTAATCTACGCCAGACATGTTAACTCTCCCGAAATGCCCAGGAAAATCCCGGAATTTCAGTGTAGTTCCCGGCCTCCCGGATGGGAATCAGTTTTGGACCAAAAATCCCGGAAAACAACAGTCAAATATTTGGTTCCCGTTGTAACTTATGAAAAACGTTCGGAGTCAAATCACATGCATTTCAAACTCTGGTAAAAACTCACGAAGCAGTAAAATATGGATTTAAGTTAAATTTATTTAAGAAAAGGCTATTTTATGATGTATTTTTCAACTGTGTTCATGTTTATTTCTGGGGTTTTTCTTCGGAGATTCGTGATAAATGTGCAAGTGTCGAAGTGAAAATAGGTGACTTACTTTAAAAAAATTGAAAAGTCCACCTTGATTTAAATGCAGTTTTTGGAAATTGAAATATATGAAAAGGAATTAAATAATATATATTTATTTATTCCTTCATGGAATAGCTTTAATTCTCATCCCTTTTCCAAAATCAAAACGTAAACAACAACTATTTAGCACAGCTTAAAAGTAGGTTAAAGTTGCTTAGGATGCCGAAAAATTATGACAGCATATTTAAACACAATGGACTTTTTTTCTAACACCACATTTATTCTGTTGTGCTGACCACAGAACTGTTAACTGTTGGCCATCTGTAACCAGAAAATTTCGAATGGAATTAAACAAAAATGCTTCAATGATGAAAAGAAAAGTTTTGTGTAGAGCACAAGCGTCCCACATGCATGAAGTTTGATGAAGATACTTTCTGAGTACTGATGTTCTTGAAGTAACTGAACATCAGGACATCTTTTCCTGTTAACATTTCCAGACTTGGGAAATTATTAGCTAAGTAGACTTTGATAAGAGCAAACCACAGGTGGATGTGCTCTGTGGGACAATGTGGGTGGGTGGTGGTGGGGAAGTGGGGCGGGGGTGGGCTGGGGGCTCATGAATAAGAGGATCCCAGGGGGGGGGGGGGGGGAGTCGAATCAACAGTTATTTTATGATTTTTTAACATAGCATAAATGCATCAGCATAGTTGACAACTAGTTCTGGATATAACCTGGTGTTAAAAGTGGTCCGTGAGCTGAAAATTCACAAGTTTTTTCTTTTATTTTGCCCCCGCGCGAACTTTTCCCTGAAATCCATCCCATTTCCCTGAAAATCACCCTCAGGTTCCCTGAAAAATTATTCTGGAGGTTAACATGTCTGATCTACGCGTTGTGACCATAGTAAGGCTATCAAATTCTGTACATATGGCCTGTGCACAAGCAATGTTTCAGCCAATGGACCTCTAGGTAACCCGGAGGTCCATTGGCAGAAACATTGCCTGTGTTTGCTATGAGTAACCAAGAGAACCTGTCGTGCTTTGGATGCTATTCGATATGGCAATTGCGCACAATTCCTACTCACAATTAAGCCTAGATAAGCGCACAGTTCGTGACAGAACTTCTAGTTTTAACTGTAGGGACTTAACTTGAACAAACTTGAAGGATGTTGTATATCAAAGATTCTGATCGGTGGTTTTGGAGAAGATTTTGAGAATATTACCAATTTTGCACTGTGTTACAATTCCCCCCCACCCCCCATAGGGAACACAAATATCAACCCAGGGACTTTATTTGAACAAATTGAATCTGAATCCTCTAAGGATGCTGTATACCAAATTTCAAATACAAAGACTAGAAGAATGATAGTCGTTTTTGTGTTTAAATACATGTTATGTTTTTGGATATAGCTATTGACTAAATGGGGGTTAATTATGTTATCTAAATTGGGTCCCTATCAAGGTAATTCATTGCATTCCCGTGACTTGCTAAATGTTTAGAGAATCATGCTACAGGTGAACACATCTGTACTGGACCAATGAAAAGTTTTAGTTCTGCTACGTCACAGAATGATGGAAATGAGGTTCTGTCATTCCCAAACTGGATGTGTTTCCACCAGAATGGAACATAAACTGTATCCACCCCTCCCCCACCCTATCCCCAGTCTGTTGGATCTGTACCTTATGTTTTGGGCTTCTGACCAATTCTATGCCATTAGGGTTCCTGGACTGAAGTGCACAACAGTGGGCGGCTCCTTTTATGCCACCCAACTTCATTTAACAATTCATGTTAAGTTTTTATACGATATAGGTGACATGTAAAGTTTCAGTGTTTATGTATTTTGGCTGCACTGTGTGGCATTTGAACAAAACAAAATCTAAAAATAAAATCTATATCACAGTGTAGTCCTTAAATGCATAATAGTGTTTGGAAGTTATTTATTTATTGGTTTCACCTTATGTGGGGTTAATTGTTTATGCCATTTTAGCACAAAAGATTCTAATTGTATCTCAAGAAGCAGATTTTTAAAGATTATTCCTCATATTGGACTAAGTTAAAATTTGTGCTCAATAGGGAGCCCAAATATTAACCCAAAGATTTGATTTGAACAAACATAGATCTGACTTTCCAAAGAATGGTGTATACCATATATCAAAAGATTCTGACTGGTGGCTCTGAAGAAGATGATTTTCAAAGATGTTTCCTCACATTGCACTAAGATAACATTCAGGCTCCCTTAGAGAGCCCAATTATCAACCGATGGACTTGAGTTGAACAAACTGAATCCAACACCTGTTAGGATTCTATATGCCATATATTAAATGATTCTGACTGGTGTTTCTGAGGAAGATTTTCAAAGATTATTTCTCATATTGCACTAAGTTAAAAGTTGGGCCAGAGAGCCTGATTATCAACCAATGGTCTTGAGTTGAACAAATTGAATCCAACACCTGTAAGGATTCTATATCCCATATATTGAATGATTCTGACTGGTGTTTCTGGAGAAGAAGAGTTTCAAAGATTATTCCTCATATTAGGCTAAGTTAAAGTCCAGACACCAATAGGGAGCGCAGATATTAACCCAGGGACTTGATTTGAACAAAATGAGATCTAACCTATATAAAGATGCTGTATACCAAATATCAAAATATTCTGACTGGTGGATCTGAAGAAGAAGATTTTTTAAGATTATCCCCCATATTGCACTAAGTTAAAACTTCGGACCCCTATAGGAAGCTCAAATATTAACTGAGGGACTTGATTTGAACAATCTTGAATCTGACGCTCATAACAATGATGTATGTCAAACATTAAAAGATTCTGACTGGTGGTTCTGAAGAGAAAGACTTTTACAGATTATTCCCCTTTAATCACTCTCAGTTAAAATTCAGGCTCCTGTATTGAGCCCAAATATAAACCAAGGAACTTAGTTTTAACAAACTTGTATGGATTCTGTATACCAAATATGAAAAGATTCTGATCAGCCAGATTCTTGAGAAATTTTTTTTTTATTTTTGCAAATATGCGGACTCAGCATTTTTTCAATGCCCCCCCACCCCTCCCCCTACAGAACACCCTGACATAACCAAAGGCATTTTTTTACCATTCCATTCTACTGGTCCTAAGGATGCTTCATACCAAATGACAGTTCTCTGTTCTGAGTGGTTTGGGAAATATGGGAGTTTAAAAATATTTCTATTTTTTGTTCCTGGGTTTCCCACAGGGACACAGGGTTTTTTGTTTGCAGGAATCACGTACTCAGTAACACCACATACCAAAGTTTGTTCAAATCGGACCATAGGTCCAGAAAACAGAAATTTTGGGTGGGGCCAAAAACCTTGCCTCTCCCATTACAAAGGCAAATATTGCTCCATGAACTTCGTTTCAACAAACTTGATTTTACACCTCAAACGGAAACTCTATACCCAAATAGCAAGTCATTGTACCGACTGGTTCATGAGAAGACGATTACAAAAAAAAATTTGGAGCATTTTCCCTCACCCCCTCTCCCTATAAGGCTGGGCAGGCTGATTTGATCAAAAACGACATGTGACGTCAGAACAAGCAAGCATCTCAAATTAACTGAAATTGGATCAGCGGTTTAGGAGAAGCAGGTGCAAACCAAATGTTCACAGACGATGGACGTCGGCCGATGGATGGTGAGTGATCACTTTCAGTCAGGTGAGCTAAAAAAAACTCAGGAAATTTGTTTGTGGATAAATATGTGTAGTTTTCATGATGCATGTGTTTCCCAACTCCTGTCTGAAGAGCATGTACCAGACACAAAAGTGGTCATACCAGGACCCCAACATCCCAATCAGCCACACCCAATTAGACCACCATTTGCATGAGTCTGACTGCATGTGTGACACACATGTGAGTCCAAAAAGCAAACTGAGTCCTGTAAGAAAGTACAGTGAAGCCCACTTAATTGGATATCTCTTAACTGAATAACCCTGTTAATTGAATATAATTTCCCCAACACAAAACCATTTACCATACCTTCAGTACAAGTATGACCTGTTAATTCAATATAGGTTATAGAGTAAACTCCTTTTTAAATGAATAAAAAAATCTTAAGCTGTTGACAAATTACCCTGACTCTCCCCAGTTTTTCTTTGTTTATGGACGTATTTGACCTCAGTACATCCAATACAGGCATTTAATCTATTATATCTTATTTGACAGAGCTCATGGAGCTCTGCCAAACAAGATATAATAGAATAAATGCTAAGTTTATCTCTAGAATACAGGAAAGTGACACAATCCCTGTTAACTGAATACTCTTGTTAATTGAATAATTGTGGCTGTCCAGTTAACAGGGTTCCACTGTACAAGATAATCAGCGGGGCATGGTGGCGTTGCGGTAACTGGTTCTTGTCAGTTCACCGAAGTTAAGCAATGTCAAGCCCAGTTAGTCCTTGGATGGGTGACAGTCTGAGCGATTGATTCAGACTCCCGAATTGTGTCCTTGAGCAAGGCACTTAATCCCACTTGTCCACATGGGGCACGATGATGCCATGCACTAAGGCGTACTGCACGTCAATGGTGCACATTTCTTCAACCAATCTAACCCTGCCTGTGCTGCAGTGTGGAATTATGATGTTGGGGAGCTGGCAGCTGCTCATTGTTGCTTGGTGGTTCTCTCCAGGTACTCTAGCTTCCTCCACCTGTAAAACTGTCACCAACAGGATATGACCTTGGCTGTTAAAATGTTATTAAACCTTAATAAATAAATAAATAAATAAATAAATAAATAAATAAATAAATAAATAAATTACAAGACAATCAGCAAGAGTGAATCAATGCAATGTCTAAAAATCCAATCCAGTTAAAAATGTCAGAACTGGAAAATTGGAGGCAGGGGGTGGGGGCATCATCCTTCCCCCTCATAGTTATGCCCATGTGCACTGTAGTTATCAAACTTGAGCTCACCATTCAGTTGTCTCATTGCTTTGAGGGCATCCTCTCTCTCTCGATAATGAACAAAAGCATAGTCTCTTATTTTCTTCACTCTTTCTATGACATCTTCCCTTGTAAATTGTTGACTGAAATGTTCTCTAATTCTGTCTTCAGTTGTTGACAACATCAAGTTCCGTACATACAGAATGCGTACCTGTAACAATATCACAAGATTACTCACTTTTTACCTGAAATGATTTTTATTGAGTCAAGTATCAAAAATAGATTTTCATACATCACATGCTCATTTTAATGAGAAGAAAACCCCAAAAAGCTTCCTTCTTAATTCTGGAAAGGGACAATAAACTTAAGGCAGCCTATATAATTTTTAGAAGAAACAGCCCAAAGTATCCTTGATGAATTCAGAGAAACACCCAATGACAGCTTGAAGTCTTCCTTGATCACGATGGTAGTCCTGCCACCCCCTCCCACTCCTACCCCCAGTACTATTTCAATGCTGTAATCACAAAAGAAATCTGTCTCACAATAAGACCGCAACATACTTACACATGTGGGTTGGGATTTCATCCAAACAAATAATTCCGCCAAATCAAGATATTGCATAAAACAGAAAAGACAAAATAACAAGAGGCCCCAGGGGGCCTGAGGGCACTCACCTGACATGGTAGCCTAAACATCAACCCAGGAAATTGATTTCAACACACTGGATCTTCCCCTCCTAAAAAAAGCTTATACCAAATATCCAAAGATTCTGACCAGTGGATTTTTAAAGAATATTCATCATATTGAACTAAGTAATAAATTGGGCTCCCACAGGGAGCCCAAATATGAACCCAGGGATTTGGCTTGAACAACTTGAATATCACCCCCTAAGGATGCTGCATACCAAATTCAAAACATTATGATTGGTATATCTGAAGAAGATTTTTAAAGAATATTCCTCATACTGCACTAATTTGAACATTTGGGCTCCCATAGAGAGCCCAAATATAGACCAGGGATTTGATTTCAATAAACATGTGAAACAATCTTCCAAAGATGTTATATGTGAAATTTGAAAGTTTTTGGAGCAGTGGTTTGGGAGAAAAGTAGTCTTAAATGTTTTTCCCATTACCCACATTGTTAAAAAATGCTGACTCAGCACTTTTTCAAAGTCTCGAAAAAGTACCCCATAATAAAACCGATAGCAATATTTTGGGACCATTCCATTCTGTTGGTCCTAAGGAAGCTTCACACCAAATAAGAATTCTCAGTGCTGTATAGTTTTGTAGATATGGGGGGTTTAAATTTTTTCTATTTTTAGCTCCTGTGGTTCCCATGGGTTGACAGGAAAATTTCTTTTGGCATAAATTAAGTACTTATGACCCAATAAGCCCTCATATCAAATTTGGTTCAAATCAGCCTCTTGATTTGGAAAATAAAAATTTTGGACGGGGCAAAAATTCTTGCCCCTCCCATAATGAAGGCAAATATAGCTCCTCGAACTTCTCTTGAACAAATCTGAGTGTATGCCTCAAAAGGAAGCTGCACACCAAATATCAAGTCTCTGCTGCTGCTGGTTCATGAGAAGAAGATTTTTTAAGATTTAAGCTCACTTTTTGGGGGTGGACCTACTGAGGGGCGAGACAACTTGATTTGAACAAAATCCAAATGCGATGTCATAACAAACTATTATCTCAATTTCAATTAATTTGGTTCAGCGGTTTTGGAGGAGAAGACGCAAATACCATGTTCACAGACGCCAGATGACGGACAGTGGGTGATAACTATAGCTCCCCTGACTGAAAGTCAGGTGAGCTAAAAACACAAAAGTAGCATCTCAGAGACAGTGTTTTCATATTTCTTGTGCAACATATGAATAACTAACAAGCCTGGAATAAGCAGTCTGTCATCTGCAGAATGAGGTCCTCAGAGCATCAATTTGGTGATGCTACCCTGCACAGCAGGGTAGCATTAGTAAATTTACGATGTGAACCTCAATCTGAATCAAGGTCTCAGACCTAAACAGAAAGAGATAACCGTAGGATACATCAGGGGATTCTAGCTGAGTGTATGGGATACCATCAGCAAATTCCAACTTTGGGGACCTCATTATGCTAACAACAGATTGCTTATTTCCAGGCTTGTAAATTAACCCTTTACCCAATGTAATGACCAAAAACGGGCCATTGGTATTCACAGAAATCACCATTCTATTTTCCTTTTATTTTAATCATCTTTGTCTCAAAAACATAGCTTGTGGGAACAAGCTCATTGAGCCGTTCAAATAAGCTATGTTTTTGATGCAAAAAATCAATTTTTTTTTAGTTATTTCAGAATTTTGTTTGTAAGTGTTGTATGCTTTTCATGTTAAGTAAAGGGTTAAAATATCAAATTTTCATATCAGGAGCACTGGGTAAGAGGTTAACCCTTTACCTAACACGAAAAGCAGACGACACCTGCAAAAAAATTCTTAAATAACTAATTTTTTTCATTTTTTTGTCTCAAAAAAATAGGTTATGACCCCTCATTGGAACGAGCTCAATGAGCTCGTTCCAAAGAGGGGTCATAACCTATGTTTTTGAGACAAAAAATGAAAAAATAATGAAAATTAATTGGCAATTTTTGAGAATAGTGCTGGCTGGTTTTGAACGTTACGTTGGGTAAAGGGTTAATACATCGATATCTGTACATGTACTTTACGTTGTTTATTTCATACGCATACAGTACTATGATAACAAAAGCAGTTTTTCTTTGCAATTAGATCGCAACATGCTTTCACCAATGGGTCAACATTTCTCATACAAAATATTGCCAAATCAAAGCTGCATCAACAAAATAAAAATGAAATTAGATTCTCAGATTCATTGTTCTTTTATTTCATTTTCAACAGTTGAGATTGAACTGCACTGCCGAGAAATACAAGAACAGGGTATTTTGAATTTCGCAGAGAGGAATACTATCAAAATTCTGTGACCACTTTTGTCATTACTGTGTTTGTCATCACTGTACTATAGATGCCATTCAGTGGCCCATTACTCCAGTGTACTTTAAACAGGAAAATACCTCAGTTGTTAGCTGCTTGAACTCAGGGATGTGGCAACAGGGTTGGGATGGAGGTTAACAACACTTTCAACACTCAGGGTCACCTCATGTCAGACTGGGGAGGGGGGGAGGGGGGGGGGGGCAAAAATTTCCTATAGTTGGAAATTCGGAGGGCAAGTCATGAGTAGTTGTAAATTCCATCTATCTGGATTTTAGAGCTTATTTGGTGGTGCTGATGTCTCCTTTAATTCCTAAAATTCTAACTCAGTTTCAAATCGGCAAAAATTCCAACTGTTACTATTAACAACTGCAGTGTATGCAATATCAAGCTTGATAAGTATGCATGATGTCAAGCGGTATGAGATTTCTATAGTATGTTATTTATCGTAATAAAAAAATCCTTGAAAAGCACTTCAAGAAAATCGCATCATGTCAAATCGTTATCCTGAGTTAATTCCATCATTCACAGTTACAAAATGATGAAACATCGAAAATTGATCATTCCTGCATAACATCCGATTTAATGTTAGGAGAGTACAAATTGCTCAAAGTTCTCAGCTTGAGCATTTGTTTCCACCCTCCTGGTCCGTCCCCCTAGTTGGAAATTCACTACCCTACCCTACCCCCCCCCCACCCCCACCCCCCACAATCAGAAACCTCTAGCCATGTCCCTGTACAAAAAATCTGAATATCTTTTTTCACATGCATTCCCTTGACTAAACTACCACCATGCTGGCATGTTGAGCTAAATACTGTGAAGGCAATATCACTATTTATTTATTTATTTATTTATTTATTTATTTATTTATTTATTTATTTATTTATTTATTTATTTATTGTGGTTTAGCAACACTTTCAACAGCCAGGATCACCTCATGTCAGACTGTTTTATGGGTGGAGGAAGTCAGAGTATCCAGAGAGAATCACCGAGCAACAGTGTACAACTCCCCATATACTAACTCCCCACAAGCAGGGTTAGCATTGGTTGAAGACAAGTGCATCATAAATGTGCAGTATGTCTCAGTACACTGCGCCACCATGCCTCATTGTGGGCAATCAGGATTAAGTGTCTTGCCCAAGCACACAACACGCATTACCCCTGTTGGGGAATGAACCGTGGACCTTTTGGTTCAAAGTTCAATGCCATGACCACTAAACCAATGCGCTCCCTCAATATCACTTTTTTCAGCAAAATATTGGTTGACAGATCTTAACACTTGTGCTGCCAAAAGCGACTATTGCCACCTATTTTATGATGATTCTGTACGTTCTGGTATGTGCAGATCAAACCTACCATCGGATTAACCCTTTGATACTTTTGTACGTGTTGTGACGTATGAAATCAAACAGAGCGTTGATACTTTTGTACATCTTATAACGTACGAAATCAAACAGCGCATTGATACTTTGTGGTCATTTGTTTTGTTATTATTTTTTGATTTTTAAAGTTTTAACCTCAATTCCTATTTTCTCCCGAATAGTGCTCAGTTACAACCGTTGAGCCAAATGTTATCGCAGCTTAAAATACTGGCACTGGCATTTTCGTAATTAATTATTTGGGCTCAGAGCCTTCGATCATAGTTTTGTGGGAAATCCTGGACTGTCATCTGCAGAATGAGGTCCCCAGAGGGTGAATTTGGTGATGCTACCCTGCACAAGGTCTCAGGCTTATTTATTTATTTATTTATTTATTTATTTATTTATTTATTAGGGTTTAACGATACTTTAACAGCCAGGGTCATATCATGGTGGTGACTGTTTTACGGGTGGAGGAAGCCGGAGTACCCAGAGAGAACCACCAAGCAACGACGAGCAGCTGTCAGCTCTCCAACATCATAACTCTGAACTCTGCATCGTGGCACAGGCAGGGTTAGATTGGTTGAAGACATGCCCACCATTGACGTGCAGTACGCCTTAGTACACAGCGTCATCGTGCCCCCATGTAGGCAATCGGGGTTAAGTGCCTTGCCCAAGGACACAATGCAAGAGCGCAAATCAGTCGCTGAAGATCTCAGGCTTAAACAGAAAGAAGAATCCAGAGGGTATTTTGCAGGATTCTAGCCCATTGTTTGAGATAGCATCAGCAACTTCAGCCTCTGGGGACACTTCAATGACAGATTGCTTATAATATTTCCAGGCCTGTTTGTGGGAATTAAAAGCCGGGTATTTATGGGGAGGTCCAGCATTAATTTGCTCCTATATTGTACACAGCCTACATTTTGCATTTTTGAACAATATGAATTTACTACTATTATTGTCCTCAAGTGATATGGAGCTGGAAGGGAGAAATCTCACCCCCAGGGAAAGATACAGTACAGTCGCTGTGGATCCATGCGTAGGCAGTGATGTCCAAGCATGTGTTTAGCCCTGTTAATAGAAATCATCATCAGCCAAATTTTATTAATGAAGCACCAGGTTGTACCCGGTGCTTCATTAATTATTTATTTACTTACTGGGGTTTAATGACACTTTTGACAGCCAGGGTCACTCGTGTTGG
The DNA here is from genome assembly GCA_031216915.1 of Pictodentalium vernedei. Lineage (NCBI taxonomy): Eukaryota > Metazoa > Mollusca > Scaphopoda > Dentaliida > Dentaliidae > Pictodentalium > Pictodentalium vernedei. The sequence continues at coordinate 119,871,511 of CM062289.1, read as the reverse complement.
CCAGTTTTCTGTGTGGAGGAAGCCGGAGTTACTCAGAGGGAACCACCAAGCAATGGCAAGTAACTGTCAGGCTCCCCAACATACTGACACCACACAAGGAGGTTTATCATTGGTTGAAGACAAGTGTACCATCGACGTTCAGTATGCCTTAGTACAATGCCATGTGGGCAATGGGGGAGAAGTGTCTTGCCCAAGGACTCAACATGGTTGCTGCAGATGGGATTCAAACCGAGGACCTCTCAGCTTGAGCCACCGTGCCCCAGCTTCATTAATTGAATTTTTTGATGATTATACCCATATTTAATGTTTGCAATCTAATATTATTGCATCTGTGGAAATATTCCCCCACCCCTGGAAAGTGACCAGTCCACAGCAGTCATACCGTATTTGATCCATATGCGAGTCTTATTAAATGTCCGAGTCAAATATCTTTCCCTGAGGGTGAGATTTCCCCATTCCATCCCACATTTCTCAAGGATGATTTTTCTCCCAATCACCACATGATGTCATTGAAATCATAATGCTGCTCTTGCAATGAAAATTTACAATTCTACAGCTTGATCGTAGAAAAGAATGAATTGCATATCAGGCAAGAACATTGGAAAGTTCTGAAAATATGAAAGGTATATACAGTCCAGTTGCCATGGACTGGTCGCAATCCACGCGTGGGCAGTGATGTCAATGCATACATTTACCAGGTAATAAAAATCATCATCAGCAAAACTTTAATTAATGAAGCACCAGGTCGTACCCGGTGCTTCATTAATTTAACTTTTGATGATTACTCCTATAATTAATGTCTGGAATATATTATTGCGTCTGCAGAAATATTGCCCACCCATGGAAAATGACCAGTCCACGGCAACCATATTGTACTACGAAAACAAGCAGTAACTCATGACAGTGATGGTTTAACATACTGAAGCAAGTTGAAACAGCTGATATTACTGTGATGTCACTATTGAAATTAGAAATTTTGATGATGTCATGGAGTGTGTGGTGGGAGAAAAATCATCCTCGAATAGTATGGGGGTGGGATGGGTAGCCATGCCAGTTGAAGCTAAGCAGGATACCATGTTTGTTTACAAAATGCAGATGATGATGAAATTTTCAAACAAGAGACCTGCATTGCCAAGCGACGCTATTCCCCCTGTCCCTCCTAATTGGGAGGGGGAAGGGGGGGAAGGGGGGTGAAAGTGGGTTCATAGCAGTCAAATTATTATTATTTTTTTTTTGGCAATCTGACAAAACGCATCTTGGATCAAAAAAAAAAAAAGAAAGAAGTTTGGATGGACAGATGGAAGGAAGGATGGACAGATGGATGGACGTGGGTCTTCAATATATCTCTCCCTTGTGGGAGGATAATTATACAAAAAATTTTTTTTTGAAATTTGGTTACTAATGTTCCGAGTTATTTCATAAATAAGCATTACACGATATTTTAACAAAGGGCAATAACTCCCATAATTTTCATAGAATATTGCTTATCACTGATCTTGACATAGACATTGTTGCAATACAGACATATACCGAAAAGAATTGAAATCCAGTTACTATTGTTAATGTTATGCCATAAACAAGAATTACACAATATTTTTTAAACAAAGGGCAATAACTCCTATAATTTTCGTCAAATATTGCTGGTCACCGAACTTAACATAGACATTGTTACTAAACAGACATGTATCGAAAAGAATTGAAATCCAGTTACTGTTGTTAATGTTATGCCACAAACAAGCATTAAACAATATTTTTTAAACAAAGGGCAATAACTCCTATAATTTTCATTGAATATTGCTGGTCATCAAACTTGATATAGACATTGTTGCTTTTGAGACATATACCAGAATGAATTGAAATCTGGTTACTATTGTTCAAGTTATGCCATAAACAACTTTTACAAGAATAATATCTTTTTAAACAAAGAGCAATAACTTCCACAAGTTTCATTGTATATTGGTGGTTATCAAACCTGATATCGACACTGCTGCTATACAGAGATATAGTGAAAAGAATTGAAATTCGTTAACTATTGTTCAAGTTATTCCATAAATAAGTTTTACAGGATATTTTTTTAACAAAGAGCCATAACTCCCATATTTTTCAAGAGATACTGGCAGTCATCGAACTTGATGGACACATTGTTGATATACCAAAAAGAATTGAATCTGTTAACTATTGTTCAAGTTATGCCATAAATAAAGTTCAGACTCACGGATGGATGGACGGACAGATGGTATGATGGACATTCTTACACGTTCTTACTTGTGGGGTTTCTACCATGTTAAACCCTAACCCCACAAGGTCAAAAAAATTAACCCCACAGTGCAAAAAATAACCCTGCAAAGTGGCCACTATACTAACCCAACCCCACAACTACCACTGACCCTAAATTGTAAACCCCACAATGTACCTCTGCTAAGCCTGGATGGACAGACAGATGGACGGGTGGACAGGTAGACAGAGGACTTCTCTACATGCCTCCCTTCCAGGGGGATAATAAGGCTAGTCACACAGGGTAGGAAAGGCAGATCTGTCTCACCAAGGCATCTCATCCATGTACAGTACATGTATGTGGAGAGTGGATTGTAACTAAATCGCCCATGGAGTAGGGTTATCAACCAAACTATCACTTTCAAATTCTGTACATATGGACAAAAAACACAATCAATGTTTCAGTCAGTGGACCTCAGGAGGTCCATTGGCTGGGACTTTGCTTGTGTTTGTTTTGCTTTGCAACAAACTTGCAATTATTGCTTGGGTGGAATGTCCACTCTATGGGTGATTAATGATAATATTCTCTTCACATACTGTATCTCAATAGGTAAGTGGTGGGAGAAAGTCCATTTCTGCTTTGACAATATGGTGATCAATCAATTCAAATAAATTCAACGTTTTAACTTTTCTGTCAATTATTTGTACAGACTGTTAATGAAACCTAGACACAGCAAATTACCAATGTCAAGTTGATTGAGTCTCAAGATTTCTTGTCTCTCAGAAAAATGAGAGCGCAGGACAGTTTCACATATTGATTTCTATATTTCAAGTTACTGATAAGAGCACAAATCTGAGACTCATTTGTTCTTAGAAATGTTTGTTTTAATAAACAGTACAGTTGCTGTGGACTGGTTGTAATCTATGGCAGTTATGTCCACGTATGCGTTTACCAGGTAATAAAAATCATCATCAGCAAAATTTAAGCATTGGGGTTGTATCTGATGCTTCATTAATTAAACTTTTGATGATTATTCCTATAATTAGTGTTTGGAATCTAATATTATTGCATCTGTGGAAATATTGCCCACCCGTGGAAAGTGACCAGTCCATGGCAGCTGTACTGTATATACAGAACGTGGAGAGTGGATAGTAACTATGCCTGGGGAGTGGGGTTATCACCCAAAGCATCACTTTCAAATTCTGTACGCGTGGACAAAAAACACAAGCAAAGTTCCAGCCAATGGACCTCCCGGGGAGTGGAGTTATCACCCAAAGCATCACTTTCAAATTCTGTACACATGGGCAAAAAAAACACGAGCAAAGTTCCAGCCAATGGACCTCCGGGTATAACCCTGAGGTTCATTGGCTGGAACTTTGCTTGTGCTAGTTATGCTTTGCAACAGATTTGCAATTATTGCTTGGGTGGAATCTCCACTCTGTGGGTGATTTAGTGATAATACACTCTCCACAAACTGTATATGTTGAAATTTATTATGTTGCATATGAATATGCTGTTTTTCTTAAAGAAATATGTTATAAAGCAACGAATTTGCAAACATTTTTTTATGTCATAATAATAAAACAGTAACTAACTTTCCTTGAGGTTCATACAAGGAATTATCAACCTGAGAAAAGCAATAGATAGGCCTTGTATCAACCCCAAGTAAAGTCAATAATTGTATAATATGTACTCTTGGAAAAATGTCTGTGAAAGCTTAGAAAAACTCAATGTCTAAAACTCAAACAGATGCAGCTGATACTTTTAGTAAAGGATTAACTATTTACCTGACATGAATAGCCAATGATACTTGCAAAAAAAATTACTTGAATAACTAAAAAAATTGTATTTTTCACCTTAAAAACAAGCTCAAAAGCTATGTCTTTATAAGGTAAATATTGCAAAAATAATAAAATTCGAATAGCAATTTTTTTGTGAATTGCATCTGCCAGTTATGACTATTGCATTACCTAATTTTGAAAAGGTTACATGGAGGAAATAATGTTCAGCACCCCCCCCCCCCCCCCCACACACACACACACAAAAAACAACAAAAAGCAATGGGGACACAGTGTTTATATGAAAATCTTCTCCACAACTCATTTCCTTGTGTTAAAAATCTAGAATTGGGAGGGGTGTAACAACCCTCTGAACCCTGAAGCCTCCATTTCCTTCTAAAGTTACAGCACTGAAGAAGTACATTATCAGCTAAAATAAGTTGTGGGATAAGCACAAGAAAATTTCAGTTACATGTCTCATTTGCTAATAATATTGCTCTCTGACATAAAACCTTGAGAAATTCACAGAGAGAGCTTCCTGAGGATCAAACAAAATTTTCTAGTCGCCACTCCATAACTCATCTAATTCTGAGAAGAAAGGAGCTGCATCAGAGATGGGTGGATGTGGGTGGGTGCTAGGGTTTCGGGGGCACACAACCTTTTCCTTACAAGAGCTCATTTCAATGAGGGGTCATATGAATCTTTTTTCTTCTGCACAATTTCTATATTATGCAGCAGATGCAGCCCACTTGCAAGGTGGAACTTAGGGTGCTGTTGTCTACTGAAACTGCATGTGCTTTTTTGAACAAGAGCGGCAACTCGCCTCAAACTCGAAACACTGATGCGGCTGAAATTGATTCACTGTTGAGTAAAGTTCAACTGGTTGAACCATTTGGGTGGTTGACAAGTGAAATTCTGAAATTTTAGATCATTACGTCAAACAAACCACAAAGCTATCGGGTCACCTGTTTGATTATGTAAGGAGTCTGACACTGTTATGGGCTGTTTCTTTACCCATATTTTGTGAGATTTGCATGCAGACTGCCATCAATTTAATGTGACATCTGTTTATTCACAAAGATACACAGATATTCTTCCATGCTCCTGTTATAGATATTCAAATCAAAAGGAATTTCATTCGCCTTGAAAATATCAAGATATTAACACAACTGGTGGAACAACGTAGTGTAATCGTAAAACCACAACAATTATTTGTCTTCACTCATACTTATTCAGTACAGTGGAGCCCACTTAATTGCATATCTCTTAACTGAATAACCCTGTTAATTGAATATAATTTCCCAACACAAAACCACTTAACATACCTCCAGTACAAATTTGACCTGTTAATTGAATATAGGTTATAGAGTAAACTCCTGTTAATTGAATAAAAAATCTCATAACCTGTCAAGAAATTACCCTGACTCTCAGCAGTTTTCCTTTGTCTATAGACCTATTTGGCCTCAGTACATCCAATACAGGCATTTAATCTATTATATCTTGATGACAGAGCTCATGGAGCTCTGTCAAACAAGATATAATAGAATAAATGCTAAGTTTATCTCTAGAATACAGGAAAGTGACACAATCCCTGTTAATTGTATACTCCTGTTAACTGAATAATTTTCATTGGGAAAGTGGCTATTCAATTAACAGGTTTCCATTGTAATAACCAAACATCTCTAAAAGCAATGGTACCGTACACCTGCCGTGAACTGGTCACTTTCCACAGGTAGGCAATATTTCCACAGACACAATAATATTAGATTCCAAACACTAATTATAGGAATAATCATCAAAAATTTACTTAATGAAGCACCGGGTATAACCAGGTGCTTCTTAAATTAAAATTTTTCTGGTGATGATTTTTATTTCCTGATAAATGCATGCATGGACATCACTGCCCACATGTGGATTACGACCAGTCCACAATGACTGTACTGTACTCCAATCAAAAAGAATTTCATTTGCCTTGACAATAGCAAGATACAGTTACAACTAAAAGTCCTGTCCTGAAATGCTCACATATAGCACGTTGATCTGCGCGTTAATCTACGCGTTATGACCATAGTAAGACTATCAAATTGTGTACATGCGGACTGTGCACAAGCAATATTTCAGCCAATGGACCTCCGGGTAACCCGGAGGTCCATTGGCAGAAACATTGCCTGTGTTTGCTATGTGTAACCAGGAGAACCTGCCGTGCTGTGGATGTCATTCGATATGGCAATTGCGTGCAATACCTACGCGCAATTAAGCCTAGATAAGCGCACATTTCGTGACAGGACTTCTGGTTTTAACTGTAGTAACACAATTGGTGAAACAACATGGGGTAATCATAAAACTACAGCTGTGATGAGTCTACACTGTAGCTTAACTTGATTGTGTGTTGTGTTTGATGAAAAGGATAGTGTTCAATGTTTATGAAAGGATTATGAAATACGACAAGAATTGTGATCATTGAGAATATGTTAATTTCTGTTCCCTATATGATATGTTTTCAATAAAAATAAAAATAATTTGAGGTGCAGACTGTACTAAAGAAGTGAAGGGTGGGTTAATGTGGCTCTCACAGTTAATGTATGTCAACCAAAGCTACCAGGTTACAGCGAAATTATTCCAAATGAATCATCCTATCAAGTTACAATGAAATCCCTTATGGTCTGTAGACCGTGCTAAAGGTTTTTGGGCTTCGGGCCTGTGTAGACATCACGGTTGACCCATCCCAACCAAAAGGGGATGTCCTCATCTAGACTTTATACAACAAAGTTACAATGAAATCCCTTCATAAATATGACCTGTAGTCTGTGCTAAAGGTTTTCGGGTTCTGGGCTTGGGCAGCCGTCACGGCTGAACGATTGTCACCAAAAGGCGCTGTTCTCATCTAGACATTATCTGTAGTCATCCTACCAAGTTACAATGAAATCCCTTCACAAATAAGACCTGTAGACTGTGCTAAAAGTTTTTGGGCTTCGGGCCCCTGTAGCCGTCACAGTTGACTGATCGTGACCAAAAGGGGACATTCTCATCTAGACATCATATGGAGTCATCCTACGAAGGAACAATGAAATCCCTCCATAAATACGACCTGTAGACTGTGCTAAAGATTTTGGGGTTTTGGGCTCAGGCAGTCATCACGGTTGACAGATCACGACCAAATGGGGAAGTTCTCATCTAGACATCATACAGAGTAACGTTACCAAGTTACAATTATTAAATATGACCTGTAGACTGTGCTAAAAGTTTTGGGGTTTCGGGCTTGGGCTGCCATCACAGTTGACAGATCATGACCAAAGGGGGCGTTCTCATCTAGATATTATACAGTCATCCTACCAAGTTACCATAAAATCCCTTCATAAATACGACTTGTAGACTGTGCTAATGGTTTTCTGGTTTTGGGCTCGGGCAGCCATCACGGTTGACCGATTGCAACCAAAAGGGGACGTTATCCAGACATGACCACAAACCTGCATATGAACTTTTGTGACGATCGGACAAGAATTACAGGATGTAACCTGTGCTCAAGAAAAATGTGAACAGACTCACAGACTTCCGCACATGTGATGGCAATAGCTTATCTTGCCTTTGTCAAGTTAAGCTAAAAATGTGTTGAAGAAACTCATGCTACACAGGTATCGTTCCCAATGGCGGATACAGAGGGGGGCGGTGGGGCGATCGCCCCCCCCCCCCACCCCCCCCCCCCCCTTAGCTCATGTTTGTCTCGCATGTAGGGCGTAGCCAGGATTTTCATTTGGGGACAATACATGAATTGAAGTAAAAACATACAATGACATTTATTTCCTCCATCACCATTCGCTATGGAAAACAAACATACCGTTGAAATTATGCAAAATATATCTACTGGTCGCCTTCATTTATAGCGTCACCGACACAGCATGATTTTGAGGTGTTACATGCCCCTAGCCTCAGGTACCCCATGGCTATGCCAATTATGGGTCAGGATCTTAATTGGCATAGTCATGGGGTACCAAAGCCTAGAGGGCTGACTGCTGAAAACTTTCAAACGCTGGCAGATCGCAATGTTCTCCTGAGGTTAAGTCGGTTATGACTGTAATACAATATTATGGTAAACGGATCTGAAGACCATATTTCAAATTTTCTAATTCTGTCTTGAACGTATGACAGAATTTGAAATCTGAAACATGCTGTTTAAAAAGTGTTAATTAGCCGTTCAAAAATTCAAGAGGATTTCCACCCCAGAAGCCACCAGAATGCCCCATTTGGTCGCTCATTTCCAGAAAATTTCTGGGGGGAAAACCCCCCTACAAAAGCTCATGCCTTCGGCACTTGCGGCAGATGCTTTCAGCATCTGCACGATTCGCCCCCCCCCCCCCCCCCCCCCCCCCTGCCTTTGAGAATTCCTGTATCCGCCACTGATCGTTCTCCCATGATTCTCTATCACAACACCAATATCATTCAAATCAGAGTATCAGTGGCTGAGATACAAGGGAAATGTCGGGAAGGCAGAAGGAGGTCTCCACTAGATACCCCTTTGACTTTTTAAGTCAGGGGCATAATAACTAAATACCTCTAAAAGCAATGGTAATGTCATTAAAGAAGTTGCAGTGAAGTAAGATCTCAATTGAGAAACAATTCTTATGTACAGTTAAAACTAGAAGTCTTGTCACGAACTGTGTGCTTATCTAGGCTTAATTGCGCGTAGGAATTGCGCGCAATTGCTATATTGAATGGCGTCCAAAGCACAGCAGATTCTTCTGGTTACTCATAGCATACACATGCAATGTTTCTGCCAATGGACCTCCGGGTTACGCGGAGGTCCATTGGCTGAAACATTGCTTGTGCACAGGCCATATGCAGAGAATTTGATAGTCTTACTTTTGTCATAATGCGTAGACTAACGCGCAGATCGACGTGCTATTTGTGCGCATTTCATGACAGGACTTCTAGTTTTAACTGTATTTGGCAAAAATGGTTGCACTGGGGGAGGGTGAGGACACATTGGGAAGACCATAGTTTGGCCAGGACATCCAATCAGTACATTTACTTCAAACAACTTTCAAAAGATTGCTTATGACCTCTCATTCAAATGCATTCATCAAACTTCTTCCAAAAATGAGTCATTAGCTATATTTTCAAAGCAAAAATTTAAAATTTCCACTTATCTAAGAAAAAAATATTGAAACTGTCACCTGTATGTCATTTCAGGTGAACAATTGTGATCTACCTTTTAATTATATATTCTATTATACGATACTGAAAAAGAAAGAAACCTCTCTCTATATGAAGTCAATGGATATATATCAATTTGTATTTCCTTGTAGTTAATGTTTCATGCTACATACTATTTCTGCTGTTCATTCAGCTCTCTAAGTTCCGATTTAACCCTTTACCTAACACAGCTTTTTAAAAAAATAAATTAAATTTCACATTTTTGGAAAAAAATTCTCACAATTTTTCCATAAAACCATATAAATGTGGATATCATTAGAACCGGCTCGACGAGTCGGTTCTAATGATATCCATATTTGTATGGTTTTATCAAGTCATTTGTAAGATATTTTAGGCTGTGGTAGACTTATTTTGGTCAATTTCCTGGCCGTTTTTGGCCACTATGTTAGGTAAAGGGTTAACTCTTTACCTTACAAATTGGCTGCATCTGCCCACATAATTTACAAATTAAGCAGTCGAAAAAAATATATTTTATTTAATTTTTTTTTAAACAAAACCACATCACGTGACTGTGTAACCCCCTATTGGTATGAGCTTGTCAAGTTGGTTCCAAGTAGGAATCACATGATTTGTCTTTGTTAAAAATTTTTAAAAAATTTTAAAAACTACTGATGAAAATAATAAAGTTTGTTCCTGTGCGTTGGGTAAAGGGTTGAAGTAAATTAATTAACACAAATTTTCAGGAAAGTGTTTTTTCAGTTGCCCCCGAGTACCCACTCAAGGGAGATAATGACATCCACTTGAAACCATGGATATTTATTTATTGGTGTTTAAGGTCACATACATATGCACAATGGCTAATCATGACCGTGACAGTTTTACGGGTGGAGGAAGCCGGACCAGAGTACACGGAGAGAACCACCGAGCAATGACGAGCAGCTGCCAGCTCCCCAACATCGTAACTCAGCACTGCACTGACTGCAGCACAGGCAGGGTTAGATTGGTTGAAGACATGCGCACCATCGATGTGCAGTACACCTTAGTACATGGCGTCATCGTGCCCCCATGTGGCCAATCGAGGTTAAGTGCCTTGCCCAAGGACACAACGCAGGAGTCCGAATCGATTGCTCAGATGGTCACCCATCCAAGGACTAACTGGGCTCGACGTTGCTTAACTTCAGTGATCTGACGAGAACGGAAACCATGGATACCCTCTGTCTAATCATGAGACCAGTTTTCTAACAATTTATTGGAGAGTACCAAATGGCCCTCTCCAATAAACTTTAAGGAAATAATTTTCGGTTACAAATATTATTGGGAATAAAGTCAACCTTTTTGATAGAGTCATGTGATGCAATATTTATTTATTAGTATTTAACCCTTTACTCAACACAGACGATATCAAAATTTATGATTTTAAATTCTCAAAATATTTTAACAAAACCATATCATACAGTTAAAACTAGAAGTCCTGTCACGAATTGTGCGCTTATCTAGGCTTAATTGCGCGTTGGAATTGCACGCAATTGCCATATCAAATGGCATCCAAAGCACGGCAGGTTCTCCTGGTTACTCATAGCAAACACATGCAATGTTTCTGCCAATGGACCTCCGGGTTACCCGGAGGTCCATTGGCTGAAACATTGTTTGTGCACGGGCCATATGTACAGAATTTGATAGCTTTACTTGGGCCATAACGCGTACATTAACGCGCATATCAACGTGCTATTTGTGCGCATTTCATGACAGTACTTCTAGTTTTAACGGTATGACCCCTCATTGGAACGAGCTCGACAGGATCGTTTCAATGAGGGGTCACATGATATAGTTTTGTTGTAATTTTCTGAAAATTTATATTTTTTCAAATAGTGAATTTGCATATTACGTGGGCGGGTGCGGCAGATTCGTTAGGTAAAGGGTTAAAGCCACTTTCAGTATTTATGGATATATCATGACAACCACTCAACAATATGGCTCCACAAATTAGATCTTCTGTTTCTCAGACCATTTTTTGTAGGCGGGCCTTTTTTTTTAAATTTTTATTTTTGTAATTATTTCCTCGCCATCAAAAGTTCATGCTCTTGGGTTGTTTTATGTTTTAGGCCCCTTAGTATTACAGGTAATCTACAGAATAGCATGGGTGGTGGTGTATTTCATCCTGTGAGTGCAATGCTAAAGCATTGCAAAGCCTTGTTGCACTCAAGGGAGAAATTTATCAATTTTATTAACTTGGGTAAAATATCAGACATAAACCATTTAATTTTTATTTTTTTAAGTTGCCATTGGTTATAAAAAAGAGACCATGTGGCAGCTAAAATGACCATGTTTATGTAGGAGGGCCTGAGAAACAGATTTTCAACGTTTTTCGACCTAACGTGATGTTTATAAAGTGATGTGTAGCCAATCGTTTATACCCACTGCAGAGATCCTCAGGCATTGGTTACTGCCTCACAATTTACACTTTCCATGACGATGTGGGAAACACCAAAAATATGAAGAATTTAACTTTTTCAAATTAATTCAGCACTGAAGCAGTTAACTTGAAATACCCTAGTTTCCATGGTAATTATCAACATGTCAATAATCTAAGAGAGGTGTTTGCATTTTCTACAAATATAAATCATTCTAATCTCTTATCAAAACTTATACATGTATATCTAGTGAAGATTGTCCTCAACTGCTGGTTTAAGTAGAACACAAGGCTTATAAGATAATGGAAACTATGTGATAGGTCCTTCTTGTAAAAATTACTAACACTTTGTCTTAAAAAAAACCTTAGACAAAACTTTTCCCAAGTTACTCAAGAAATTTGTTTTTTCTCTTCAGTACTCATTGGTGACATTTATAAATATGCTTCAGCAGTGAGATACAATGACACAAACATTTTAACCCTTTACCTAACGAATCGCCCGCATCCGCCCGCATAATATGCAAATTCAGCAGTTGAAAAAATATTATTTTTCAAAAAAATTCAACAAAACCATATCATGTGACCCCTCGTTGGAACGAGCTCGTTCCAACGAGGGGTCACATGATATGCTTTTGTTGAAATTTTTTGAAAATTAAAAAAAATGGTATTTAAAATAATAAATGTTGATATCGTCTGCGTTGGGTAAAGGGTTAAAAATCTTCTTGCATTGAATAAAAATCTACTTGAGCAAACAAACTGGGTAATACCAATGGATGGCTTACAGAGATTGAAATTGATTGTTACAAGTACAGTAAGTGGAAAGTAGATTGTAACTAATCACCTGGGGAGTGGAGTCATCATCCAAAGTATCGCTTCCAAATTCTGTACATGTGGACAAAAAACACAAGCAATGTTTCAGCCAATGGACCTCCGGGTGAACTTTGCTTGTGCTTGTTATGCTTTGCAACAAATATAAAATTATTGCTTGGGTGGAATCTCCACTCTGCGGGTGATGTAGTGATAACACAAAGTGTCCGATTATTGTGCTTGCTGCCAGTGTTCTATCCACCTTTTGGCGAAAGGGACCAACACCTTCTCCATTAGAAAAAACTTCCATTGTGAAGGACTGAAAAAAAGAGTTTCTTGTACAGCAATCTGAGCTTGCCTCAGATGTATGGACGAGTGTTCTGCCACTGCCACTGATGTTTTAAATAGCAGTGAATAACACAAGTATTATAACCTGAGCACTGCACGTCGTAAATAAATAAATAAATAAATAAATAAATAAATAGGAATGCATTCGAGGGTCAAATCTGTAATCACTAATATCTCTGCAATATACAATCAATAATAACCACAGGGTGACTCCAAAGACCTTGGCACATATTTTGAACCTTCAATGAGCTTCATCTTGATTTTCAACGGTTCCAAATTGATAATGCCGTACTGTGCTTGAGATACCAGCATGGTCATCTCAGAGACGAGGCGGGGGGGGGGGTGGGGGTGGGGTCTCACCCCCAGACCCCCACCCGCTGACCAAAATTTCCTAAAGTTGGAAATTCGGAGGGCAAGTCATGGGTAGTTGGAAATTCCATCTATCTGGATTTTAGGGCTTCTTTGGTGATACTGATGTCTCCTTTACTTCCCAAAATCCCAACTCGGTTTCAAATCGGCAAAAATTCTAATTGTTACTATTTACAATTACAGTGTATACGCAATATCACGCTTCATAAATATGCATGATGTCAATCGGTACGAGATTTCGATAACTAGTACGTTTCTTATCGGAATAAAAGAAAATCGAATCATGTAAAATCGTTATCCTGAGTTAATTCCATCATCATTCACAGTTCCAAAATGATGAAACATCGAAAATTGATCATTCCTGCGTAAGATCTGATTTAATGTTCGGAAAGTGTGAATTGCTCAAAGTTCTAAGCTTGAACATTTGTTTAGCACATATTCAATTCCCAGAATAATACCAAATAATAATAACAACCTGATAATTCTATCATAAATGTTTTTGACATTTCAGTTACTAGAATCAATGTTATGCCCCCTTTTACGGCTTCATTTTTCTCGGTACTGAATTTCCACCTAGGGGGAGGGGGGGGGGGTCCCCCTCCCCGCGTCCCTGAGACATCTTTCAAATTTTATAACTCTATTTTTCTGCTTTAGCTTATACCGTGCTCGAAATGGACAGGGAGCAAAACCCTAGAAGTGCATGGGTGATGAAATGCATGTGTGAACTTCGGAAATGCATTAGGAAGTTATAAATGCAACTTCCAGCAATTATGAAATGAAAGTGTCAATGACACTGCAGCTCAACTAGCCCAAGAAGGGACTCAACAAAAATAGAAAGACCCAGGTCATTCCCTCGAGTTTCTACAGAAAAGCCATCCCACCAAAGCTACATTTGAAATCTGAAAAAGATAGGGTGAAGGATGCCACCAGACCTGTTGGGGGTACTAATGGAATTGTTGACAATTTATATGCCAAATCCAAGATGGCCACTGGTGGCCATGTTTTTCAAGGAAATTCAGAAAAACTTGATAACTCCCATCTAGACGTCAAACCAAAACTACAGATAAAATTTGAAAAAGATCGAGTAAGAGAGGTGCGACCTGTAAGGTGTGCTAATGGAATTGCTGACAATTTATATGCCAAATGCAAAATCGCCACTGTCGGCCATGTTTTTCAACGATATTCATAAAAATTCGATAACTCCCGTCTGGACATCACATCAAAGCTAGATTTGAAATTCGAGAAAGATTGGGTGAGAATTGCGGCCTGTATGGTGTGCTAATGTAATTGTTGACAATTTGTATGCCAAATCCAAAATGGCCGCTGGAGGTCATGTTTTTCAACGGAATTCCGAAAAATTAAAACGCTCCTACCTGGACATCAAACGAAAGCTACAATGAAATTCGAAAAAGATCGGGTGAGAGATGCGGCTTGTATGGTGCGCCAATAGAATTGTTGACAATTCATATGCCAAATCCAAGATGGCTACTGACAGCCATGTTTTTCAGCGCAATTCAGAAAAAACATGATACTTTTCATCCAGACATCACACCAAAGCTATATATGAAATTCGAAAAAGATCGGGCGAGAGGTGCGGCCTGTTTGGTATGCGGAATTGTTGACAATTTATATTCAAATTTACGATTCATTCATATTCGATAGCACCCATCTACACATCACATCAAAGCTACATATGAAATTTGAAAAAGATCGGGAGAGAAATGTGGCCTGTTGGGTGTGCTAATGGAATTGCTGACAATTCATATTCAAAATCTATGATAGCCACTGACGGCTACGTGTTTCAACGATATTCAAACAAATTTGATAGCCGCCATCTGGACATCACACCAAACCAATTTTTGAAATCCAAAAAAAGATCGGGTGAGAGATGCGACATGTAGGGTATGCTAATGGAATTGTTGACAATTTATATCCAAATTAGAGATGGCTGCTGGCGGCCCTGTTTTTTTAACAAAATTCAGAAAAATTCGATAGCTCCCATCTGGACATCACACCAAAGCTACATATGAAATTTGAAAAAGATCGGGTGAGAGATGTGGCCTGTAGGGTGTGCTAATGGAATTGTTGACAATTCGTATGCGAAATCCAAGATGGCCACTGGCGGACATGTTTTTCAACGAAATTCGGATAAAAATCGATAGCTCCCATCTAGACATTGCCCCAAAGCCACGTATGAAATTTAAAACTGATCGGGTGAGAGTTGCAGTCTGTAGGGTGTGCTAAAGGAACTGTGGACGAACAGAGGAACGTACGGACGGACGACGGATTGGAACCCATCCCAATGGCTCATACCTGACGTTGTCAAATTGAGCTAAAAATGTTCTCCGTGACTCCTGGGCGACCCAAGTGACCATAACTAATATTTTGAACCTCCAGCACATTTTGACATTTGATATTGGTCCCAGACTCATAACTCATACCATGCTTGAGTTATGAGCGTGCATCACTTTCAAAATGTACAGCCCGCCCACTTTTTCGATTGTAAAAATACATGTATGAAATTCGGGAATGCAATTAGGGATCATAAAATGCAATTTCCGACAATTCTGAAAATGCGCTCAATGACCCCTGGGTGACCTCAGTTACCTTGACCAATACAATACATTGAACCTCCATTGAGTCTCGATTCATTTGGTGTTGGTCCCAGGTCAATAGGTTATACCATGCTTGAGATATGAGCGTGATCCACTTTCAAAATGTTTTGCCTCACCCCCGTTTTGTGTGTAAAAATATATCTATGAACTTCATGAATGCACCAGTGTGGGTCATAAAAAGAGATTTTCTGCAATTCTGAAAAATGCACTCAATGACCCATGGGTTACCGCAATGACCTTATCCCATATTTTGAACCTCTTTTGAATTTCGACTCATTTTGGTGTTCCTGAGTCAGATGTCATACCATACTTGAGATATGAGCGTGACCCTCATACTTGAAATATGAGCGTTACCCACTTTCAAATCTTTTTACTCCACCCACTTTTTACAGTGATGAAAACACGATGCTCCCCAACAGCTGACATAGTTTAAGTGTTAACAAACAGATTCGTAAAGTTGTGGTCCCCGCTATGAAAAATAATTTAGCAAGTGTCTTTGAAATGCAAGGACCGTAACTCTGGTGAAAAATATGCAGGAACCTTTTTTATAACGTGCTGGAGCGGCTTGTCACAAGAATCCCTCATATCAAATTTCATTGAAATCTATCCCCCACACTGGTAAGATATCGCTGCGTACGAGGAAAAAATCATGAAAAATTGACAGCGAAAAGGCCGAAACTCTGGGGAAAAATATGCGGGCAACCTTTTTATAACATGTGCAGGAGCGGCTTGTCACATGAATCCATCATTGCAAATTTCACTGAAATCCATCGCCACACTTTTAAGATATCGCTGCGTACGGAAAAAAATCATGAATGAAAGTGTCAATGCCACTGTAGCTTAACTTGTCTGTGTGCTGTGTTTGATGAAAAGGATAATGTTCAATGTTTATGAAAGGATTATGAAATAAGACAAGAATTGTGATCACTGGGAATGGGTTAATTTCTGTTCCCTGTATGCAATGTTTTCAATAGAAAAATATGAGGTGTAGACTGTACTAAACAACTGAGGGTGGGTTAATGTGGCCCTCACAGTTAATGTATTTGGCCCTCACAGGTAATGTATGTCAACGAAAGTTATCAAGTTACAGTGTAATTATTTCAAAACGAGCCATCCTTTCAAGTCACAATGAAATCCCTTCATAAATACGGCCTGTAGACAGTACTAAAGGTTTTTGGGCATCGGGCATGTGCAACCATCACGGTTGACTAATCGCAACCAAAAGGAGACGTCCTCGTCTAGACATTATACTGAGTCATCCTGTCAAGTTACAATGAAATCCCTTCATAAATATGACCTGTGATCTGTGCTAAAGTTTTTCGAGTTTTGGGCTCGGGCAGCCATCATAGTTGAATGATCATGACCAAAAGGGGACGATCTCATCTAGGCATTATCTGGAGTCATCCTACCACGTTACAATGAAATTCTTTCATAAATATGACCTGTAGACTGTGCTAAAGTTTTCGGGCTTCGGGCCGCTGTAGCCGTCAAAGTTGACCAATCGTGACCAAAAGTGGACGTTATCATCTAGGCATTATATGGAGTCAACCTACCAAGTTACAATGAAATCCCTCCACAAATACGACCTGTAGACTGTGATAAAGGTTTTCGGGTTTGGGACTCGGGCAGCCGTCAAGGCTGAATGATCGCGACCAAATGGGGACGTTCTCATCAAGACATGATCTGGAGTCATCCTACCAAGTTACAATGGAATCCCTTCATAAATATGGCCTGTAGACTGTGCTAAAGGTTTTCGGGCTTTGGGCCCCTGTAGTCATCAGAGTTCACCAGTTGCGACCAAAAGAGGATGTTCTCATCTAGACATTATCTGGAGTCAACCTACCAAGTTACAATGGAATCCCTCCATAAATACGACCTGTAGACTGTGCTAAAGGTTTTCGGGTTTTGGGATCGGGCAGTCGCCACGGTTGACAGATCACGAACAAATGGGGAATTTCTCATCTTGACATCATACAATGTACGGAGTCATCCTGCCAAGTTACAATGAAATCCCTCCATATTAAATATGACCTGTGGATTTGCTAAAAGTTTTTGGGTTTCGGGCTTGGGCAGCCATAGTCTTTGTAAGACTGTGACCCGGGGCCCTCCTGGCCTGAGGGCCAGGAGGGCCCCGGGTCACAGTCTTACAAAGACTAGGGCAGCCATTGCGGTTGGCAGATCATAACCAAAAGGGGATGTTCTCATCTAGATATTGTACAGAGGCATCCTACCACGTTACAATGAAATCCCTTCATAAATACAACCTGCAGACTGTGCTAATGGTTTTCGGGTTTTGTGCTCGGGCAGCCATCACGATTGACCGATTGCAGCCAAAAGGGGACCTTCTCATCTAGACATGACCTCAAACCTGCATATGAAATTTCATGACGATCAGGCAAAAACTACGGGGTGTAGCCTGTGCTAAAGGAAAATGTGAACAGACGCACAGACTTCCGCACGCGTGGTGGCAATAGCTTATTTTGACTTTGTAGCTAAAAATTGAAAAAATATGCGGGCAACTTTTTGATAACATGTGCAGGAGCGGCTTGTGACAAGGATCCCTCAGACCGCTTTTCATTGAAATCCATCCGCCCACTGCTGAGATATCGCCCAAGACGGACGGAAAAAAAGCATAAAATCCACTCATTGACCACTGGATGGCCTTGACTCATATTTTCAACCTCCATTAATTTTTGACTCATTTGGTTTTGGTCCCAGGTCTGTAGGTCATACTATACTTGAGAAAAATAAGCGTGATCCCTTTCAAAACACCCCTAGGGTCACCCCAGTGTCCCACGAGCCTAAAAAATATGAATGACCAAGTTTCGTGACTGTCTCTCAGTATGCATTAAGAAGAAAAAGGAAAAGAAAAAGAAACAATAGTATATGTATTTCACACAGACCAATAAATAATTTGTAGGTTACTATAGTGGGTGTTCATTTAAACATATTTTGGGAAGCCGTACACCGAGTTGTTAGAATGCGTGTTTGTTTTGTAATTCATAGTCACGATATTGAACATTTATGGGGCCAAACCCGCATACATGGGTACAGATAAAGTGAAAATCGCTGACATGTCTTAAAACGTTGGCAAGAATGAAAGCCGATTTTTTCAAGGACCCTAATATACAAGTTACATACAGTACAGTTGCCGTGGACAGGTCGAAATCCACGCGCGGCAGTGATGTCCACGCATGCGTTTACCAGGTAATAAAAATCATCATCAGAAAAATGAAAAATTAATTAAATTTTTGATGATTATCTCTATAATTAGTGTTTGGAATCTAATATTATTGTGTACGTGGAAATATTGCCCAGCCGTGGAAAGTGGCCAGTCCATAGCAGCTGTACTGCATTGGGCCAAACCAGCATACTTGGATAGTAATGGGTACAGATAAAATGAACATCGCTGACTTGTCTTAAAACGTTGTAAGAATGAAAGCCGATTTTTTGCAGAAAAATGTTAATTAATGAAGCACCGGGTACAACCCGGTGCTTCATTAATTAACATTTTGATGATTACTCTTATAATTGGTGTTTGGAATCTAATATTATTGCGTCCGTGGAAATATTGCCCACCTGTGGAAAGTGACTAGTCCATGGCGGCTGTAGGCCTACTGTATGTTTATATCTGCAGTCATCTGGCGTACGGAACTATGCGGGCCCTTGTCGGGTAAGACCACAAGAGCTTGATACTACAACCCCCATGCATGCTTAGTTCTTGACAGTCACTTTAGGAGTGTGGGCGCCGTGAGGGTGTCCAACAGCGTGGGAGGCGTTACAGGGGCTGGGGTGAGCCTGGCGTGTAAACATGTAAATTCTATCTCTATAAATTGCCTAGATTCATATGGATTAGTGAAAATTAATCTGCGCCTCATACAACAAAGTGACGTCAGAAGAGTATTTTTTATTATTGGATAATATCTGATGGTGAAAATAACCTATTGTTCCCATATTTCCTTATGCCACTGGTTTACCGTTAATATTTTTAGACCACTTTGGTTACAATGAGAACAAGCCGTTTTATACACATCAGTTATTCCATTGGTTGATCATCTTTGCATTATAATAATAACTCTTTGGCCAGCCGCTGATTTGTCGCGGTATCAACACGGGAAGTGGCTTGGCAAGGTTCAGTGGGAACACGTCAATATACCAGTTTATTACATAATATTAAATCTGATAAGAAAAATGTAATAATTTTGCGTTTATTCGTTGAAAAAGCTGCAGTGGAGCTATTTAAATGAATAAACACAAAATTATTGGTGACAGATATATATAAAAATTAAGGTTAGACTTATCTAGCAATGTATTACATTATGTTAAATCTAAAAAAAATGTAATAATTTTGAGTTTATTCGTTGAAAAAGCTGAAGTGGAGCCTTTTCAATGAATAATTACTCGAAATTATTGGAGACAAATATATATATAACAATTAATGTTACAGATTTCTCTGGCAATTTATTAAATTAAAAATTAAATCTGGTAAAAAAAATCTTAATAATTTTAGTTTATTTTGTATAAAGTAACTTTATACTTTCATGCTGGTCGTCTGTTTTTTTTTCATGTTTTGGAAGGGCGGGGTGGGGGCTGTTCTTGCTTTTAATGCCCAGAAGTCACTGTTAAACAACAGGAAATTCATTTAAGAGAGTGGGGGAGGGGGATATGCTCCCAGTTTTAACTGCTCATTTTTCAACAAAATTTAAATACCACTGTTATGCCTCCTTTTAAAATATGATCAATCGAAGTGAATGGATTGAGCCTCTTGTATTTGGTAAGTTGTCAGCTTTGAAATAATTAATATGTGACGTTTTGACCAGATGTTTGTGACGTTTTGACCAAAAATGGGACGTTTTGACCATTTTGAAATGTAACGTTTTGACCTGTTGCCTCATTGAACCATGCTGCCTAATTTACGTAACGGTGATGTCCTGTCGGCTCTATTCACTAAAATGTCCTTTCAACTGTGGTCACAAGAACGTGTACTCCGGTGCCGACGCCGACTTTCGACATTGGCGACTCGAAAACTGTTTTTCTTACGTCTTACGCATCTGGGCCAAAAATGGGTAGAATACATAAAGCCATTATTCACGGAGAGAAAAAAAAAGAATTTTGGGGTCGGCAATTTCCCTGAGTTGGTGTCGGCGCTGGAGTAGACTTTTTAGTGACAATCAATTTTTATGTTTTCCAATTTTTGCATCCAAAACTGGTGATCGTTTCAGTGACGATTCATAAACCATGTACTGAGGCCAATATTGAAAGTATTTTGTTGTTCAAGAAACTGTTTTGCAAATATCAACTTCTCATATTAGGTTTATTTGTGTATTGGGGTTTAACGACACTTTCAATAGCTGGGGTATTACAGTACAGTCGCCGTGGAGAGGTCGTAATCCACGTGTGGGCAGTGATGTCCACGCATTCGTTTACCAGGTAATAAAAATCATCATCAGAAACATTTTAATTAATGAAGTACCGGGTTGTTCCCGGTGCTTCATTAATTAAATTTCCGGTGCGTCGATTTACCACATAGAACTACATAGAAGCACATAGAAGTACTTAAATTTCTGATGATTATTCCTATATTATAATTAATGTTTGGAATCCAATATTATTGCGCCCGTGGAAATATTGCTCAACCGTGGAAAGTGACCAATCCATGGCGGCCATATTCTATGGTGTCGGTGAGTTTTATGGGTGGGTGAAACCGGAGAAAACCACCGGGCTACGGCGAGTAACTGTCTGACTCTCCAGCTTGTCAGGTATGGTAAAAAGTTGGAGCAAATTTTCAACTGGACATGAGTATTTCTAAGAAACCATGACCTCTCCCTAAAAATTTAGCGTTTGTTCTTTCTTCCAAAAACACCCGCCGGGATTCAGACAACTGTACCCTCGGGTAGATCAGCATGTGACGTTTGGACCAAAAGTATGTGACGTTTTGACCCAAAAATGTGACGTTTTGACCATTTTGAAATGTGACGTTTTGGTCGTGTGCCGTTTTGACCTGTTCCCCAAAATAGTTTCCATTGAGGCGTCATAGTTTTTAAAATTATAAAGGTTAGTAAGAACAATTGTCAGGGGGAGGGCAATTATCCGATGGAACAGTTGTCTCATGGGGGTGGGGGTGAGACTAGCCCAGGGTCGGGGGTCATACACCCACACCATTTATTTCGCCAATTAAGAATATTTGGAGCGAAAATCATGACGATTTATCGATGGAATTTACATAAACTATGTGTAAAAATGTTTTGAACTTACTGTTGCCATAACGTCTTCGTCAACATCTTGCTCTGGTTCTGCCCAATCCACAGCAATCTGATGGCCCCACAACTGAATTCTTCCTGGAATGAGCTTTCTCCTGGCCATCGCTGCTGCTCTATGAGTCTCATATTCAACAAAGGCGAATCCACGATTTTTTGTTTTATCTACCGCGCTCGGGTAGACGATCACATCGGTTACACCCTCTGTAACTTTGCGCATTTCCTGTAAAATTTCATTTTTTGTTTTAGTTTTGGGAATACCTCCCACAAAGAGTCTGCAGTTGTCAACACTGCTACAAACCCCCAGAAGCCGACCTTTTCTAATCTCAAAATTGTTGAGTTCTCTGACAGCTCTTTGAGCGTCTTCACGTCTTGCGTACATCACAAAACCATATCCTCTGTTGCTTCCCGAGAAGTCCATCATTAATCGTAGCTCGTAGATTTGTCCTATTCTGTTAAAAACGGGAACAAGTTCATCTTCGAAACAATCTCTCGGAATTTTACCCACGAATATCTCACAACCTCTTGGAGGAGCAAGCCCCTCCCAGTGTGGGGGAGGACCGCCGTATTTTCTTTGTCCATTTTCTTGCAGCATGTTATATCCCGTTCTTTCTATTAATGAAAGTAACGCAGCTTCGTTCGGGGCCCCTGCAACCCCGTGGGGTACATTTGATTTCTCCATTGCTTAAATTGTCATTAAAAAATTTCAGAATTTGCCAAAATCACTAAAAATCAACGAAATTATCCAAACTGATAAATCACCTTTTGGAGGCCTGTGGTGACACTGTTCATATCACCTGGATCGAAAATTCCCCGATATATACGGAAGATTATGATTGGCTGGTCTGATAATAAAGATCTGTACCTGCAGTTGCATTGAGCACACCCACTTAGCCAAACGCACGTGTCTCATCATTAATAATCTGGTTTATTTTCACAAGTGGTCAAATACCTCCAATTTAACACCAGGTTTGAAAACAGTCAGACAATGGAGTGTTTCAAACATTAAATAATACTGATGTTTCTAAATGTTTATGTTTTGATAAAACAGATCAAATAATATTGGAAGTTAATTTGCAACCCCTTTCCCTGTGAAACTAACAACTCGCGGCAACATCAAATGAAGGCGGAGTTTCTGATATTAACAGACACCGCGTTAACCTTCTTTCGTGGGTCATCTTGCAAATCGTCATAACCGACCTGCCTTAAACACACAATTTTCATAAAACCTGACCTCATTTTGTGTTGTATTCAAAACATAGTTTTTAATAACAATAACAGCGGGCGGTCGCTGATTAATCGCGTTTCTCAGATGAGAAGGCCTCGATTAACCCTGCATTTCCAAATTGCCCCCTATTCCCACACCTCATCTCTCGGTTCATTCCCACTAGACCAATTCCCTTTAGACCAACTCCCACCAGACCAATTCCCAAAAGACCAATTCCCATTAGACCAATTCTCCTTAGACCAACTGATGTGTTCTACTTTCAAAATAATTTTATATCAATAATTTGAGTTCGGTGCTAGAAACCATTATCGGTGGTTTCAAAAACGGTATCCGGACAAAATACCGTCGGACAAAATACCCTTAGGACATAATACCCTAAAAAAAAATACCCTTAGGACATAATACCCTCAATGGGTAGGACAAAATACCCTCGGACAAAATACCCTCAGACCAAATGTACATAAAGTTGGATTTTTGGTGTTGGGGGGGGGGGGGGGGGGGGGGGGTAATTGCATCTAAGGCACTAGCCGGTGTTTTGTTTGAAATAACAAGTACCAATATTTTTTATTTTTTTATTAACCCTTTACCTAACGTAACGGCCAAAACCGGCCAGCGCTATTCTCAAAAATCGCCAATTAATTTTCACTGCTTTTTCATTTTTTGTCTCAAAAACATAGGTTATGACCCCTCGTTGGAACGAGCTCGTCGAGCTCGTTCCAACGAGGGGGCATAACCTATGTTTTTGAGACAAAAAATTAGTTATTCAAGAATTATTTTTGCAAGTGTCGTCTGCTTTTCAGGTTAGGTAAAGGGTTAAACTAAATAGATATGAAGCACAATACCAATGGCAGATGGCAATTGAATATGAAGCACAATATAAATGGCAGATAGCACAGAACATGAAACAAATATGAGGGTTTTTTGTCCGAGGGTATTTTGTCCTACCCATTGAGGGTATTGTGTCCTAAGGGTATTTTTTTTTAGGGTATTATGTCCTAAGGGTATTTTGTCCGAGGGTATTTTATCCTACAATCTCAAAAACAAAGGGATAAAAGAGCAAAAGCCAGTATTTTCCTTTCTTATGTTTCATCCTCGGTCAAATGCAATTAATGTTTTATTTATATAAATTTGTTCATTACAAATTATTGGAGAGTGCCTGTAGGCACTCTCCAATAATTTTGTAATAAAACAAATTTCATGAACAAAATTAGACCACCAAAATAATCTAGCCCTCGACCATTTAATAACACTAAATAGTTGGTCCAAAGGGAATTGGTCTCACGGAAAAAATTGAAGAAAATTGTGAAAATGAAGTAAAATGGTATATGTGAATTGATGTTTTAAATATATATTTTTTGTATTTGAGAAATTGTGAAATTGAAGTAAATGGGTTGAGAAATTGAAGTAAAATGTTAGATGTATTGAGCTGTGCTGAAACGTTATATGCATATAAACATTTTTTTTATCAAATAAAGTGCTTTTCAGTAAATAAATATTTTCCTAATTATCCTTAATCAATAACAGTCAATAGTTGGTCTAAGGGGAATTGGTCATTTGGGAATTGGCCTAGTGGGAGTTGGTCTAAAAGGAATTGGCACCCACTAACTAGCCCAAACATGGCCCGAAAGACAGTATGTAAATTTTTTGGTTCGGTACGTCCTTTCAAAGGACGTACCAAATCAAAAAATTAAAATAGGTCTTTCACGTCATGTTTGGACTACCCACTGACCACATGTCCTTCATTCTTCCATCCTACCTCCCCATTTAACTTCCAGTGAATGTTATTCTGTTAGACTGATATTTAGGACATTCTAATAAAAAGTGCTCCTGGGTCTCCTCTGCTTATTTATTCATTTATTTATTTATTTATTTATTTATTTATTTATTTATTTATTTATTTATATATTTATTTTATTTATTTATTTATTTACGTTTAACGACACTTTCGACAGCCAGGGTCACCTCGTGTCGGAAGTATGTATACCAACTATATCAAAAGATTCTAACCGGTGGTTCTGAAGAAAAAATGCTTAAAGAAAATTCCCCATATTGCACTGCGTTAAATTTCAGGCTCCCATAATGAGTCCAAACATAAGCCCCGGAACTTGATTTGAACAAAGTTAAATCTGACCTCCTTACGGATGCTCTGTATCAAATATCCAAATAGTTTTACTGGTGGATCTGAAGAAGAAGATTTTAAAAGATTATTCCCTATATTGTACTATGGTAAAGTTCAGGCTCCCACAGAGAGCCCAGTTATTAACCGATGAGCTTGATTTAAACAAACTTGAATTCGACTCCTGTTAGGAGTGTATATACCATATATTAAAATATTTTGACTAGTTGTTCTGAAGAAGTTTTAAAGATTAGTCCTCATATTGGACTAAGTTAAAATTTGGGCTCTAACAGGGAACTCAAATATTAACCCAGGAACTTGGTTTGAATAAACTTGAATCTGACTCCTTTAAGAATGGTGTACCTCATATATCAAAATATTCTGATGGGCGGTTTATGAGAAGAAGATTTTTAAAGAATATTCCTCACATTCACCAAATTAAAATTCGGGCTCCAGTGGGGAACTCAAATATTAATCGATCTTCTTGATTTGAACAAACTTGAAGCTGAAAAATCTTTACACTCATTGCAAAGGCAAATATTCCATTACGAACTTAGTTTAAACAGTATTTACTGAAAAGAAAATGAATATTATGTTACATGCATACACAACATGAAACAAAGAATGAACACAATAGTACAGGATACACAGCACCTATAATAACATTAGACAAGTTTGAAACAAGATAGATGAGGGATTCGACAGAAAGCTTTAACCCTTTGAGCACTGATGGTATATTCTATGTAAGTTCAATGGAAGCAATTGGAAGAGTCCATGTTCATTATTTGCGGTAAGGCAATTAATATTTTCGACGTGCAGCCTTAGGGCTGCACGTTGAAAATATTGATTGGTCCACACCACACATTTAGCTTATAGCCATTCCACTTAATGACATTGTGACGTAGCTTGTGACCTGGCCTGAAATAGGCCTTTGTCCGTTCTGTTCAAAGGGTTAAGCTTATGTGTGTCGTCTCTCTAGCTCGAATTAAATTTACGCCATATGATTTGTGGCAGTAGGTGAACTTGTATAGCACCATCCAAGGACCGAGGCCCTAATAGCCAACCCAATAGAATCAGTTAGAGTCACAGCATCAACAATCGCCCCTCGCAAACACTGAACCGGAATGCCTCTCAAACTAACCCACCACAAAACAGGTGCGAAGGCTGGTGAAAGACATTCTGAGTTGGCCAAAGGAGCACCGGTCCCTGGGCAGCGATATTTTCAAATGTTTAAACTCTTAACCCGTACGAACTTCGTTTGAACAAACCTGAATCAACACCTCTAAAGAAAGTTCAGTACCAACTATCAAGTCATTGCACTTACTGGTTCATGAAAGGATTTTTTTTTTAAATTTGGAAGCGTTTCCCTACACCCCCTTCCCCCGTGGCTGGGCAAGTTGATTTGAACAAAATCGAAATGCGATGTCAGAACATACAATCACATCAAATATAACTGAAATCGGTCCAGCGGTTTTGGAGGAGAAGTCGCGAACACCACGTTCACGGACGACGGAAGCCGGACGGTGGACGACGGACGCTGTGAGTGACCACAATAGCCCACCACACGTTCAGTCAGGTGAACCAAAAAGTTTTAAGTTCGGAGGCAAACTATTTTTTAACATCCAAGCAAGGTATTCGTTCACGTAAGATGGGAAACAATGCCTATAAACTTTGAACCTTTACCAGGACCGGAGAGAAGTGCGGCCTGAGAGAGGTTGGGTTAGTAACCACGGAACCCGGAACTTTGGGAGGGGGGGGGGGGGGGGGCGTGGGGGTGGTGGTGGCCAAGGCGTCCAGAATTCTTGGGTTAGCCCCCCACCCCCACCCCACCCCCACCCCTCGAAACGTGGCCTGGAAGACTGTATTTTATTTTTTTGGTTCGGTACATCCTTTGAAAGGATGTACCAAACCCAAAAATTAAAATACAGTCCTTCAGACCATGTTTGGACTAGCCACCCCCCCCCCCCCACACCCCGTCAAGGTTCTGATTCCAGTGCCAACAGTTAAGAAGGGGGCTGTATCGTGAATGGAGCTCTTGTAATTTTAAACTGAATGATTCTTGAAGTAATAACATTAGTAAATCAACGTAATAACGTTCTCACTTCAAGAATTGTGCAGTCAAAAGCTATAACTCTAGGTCACTGGATGGATACTCACTGATGAACTTGAAATTTGAAACATCCCGCTAAAAAACGTCATTTTGACAGCCAAAAAATAACGTGATTTTTTTCATCCCCAAAGCTGTCAGAAGTCTACAATTAATAACTGATTTCAAAATGTTCTTGAGGGAGAACCTCCTCCACCTCCCCCTATCATCGATCGTACCATTGGCATTCGCGGCAGATGCCTCTGGCATCTCCATCAGTATCCCGACTCTTTTGAAAGAGTGCCCGTCACATAATAAACCTCGGGGCCCGAAATTCCCCCCTCGTCCCTGACCGTTACCTAACGTAACGACCATATCTGACCAACGCTATGCACAAAAAGGTGTTATTGAAATTTTATTATTTTATATAGATTACCATCCCTCGGTTTAACGAGCTGTTCGATCAAGCTCCAATGAGGACTCATAAGCAATGTTCTGGTGACAAAAATGCCCCCTCCCCATACCCCCCCCAAAAAGAAGAAAAATTCCTGAGTAGCTGAACATTTTCAGCATGTCATCTTCAGGTCGTGTTAGAGAAAGTGTTAAATGCTGTCTATTATAATTATATAATAATAATTCTTTGGCCTTCCGGTGATTTGCAACGGTCTTCTTATGAGGAGGCCTACATATATATACACAAGTTAATACATAAAAACAAAGTTTAAATATACTGAAGGTGCTTTGTATGGAATTTTCTTTTCCCCTTGTGTGTTCGCTGCTCAGACCAGCAACTGACATTGATTTTTGAAAGATGCCACGAACAGCTTTCCAAGCCCCAGGATTTGGTACTCGTTGAAGAGTGTCTGGGTGGGGTAGGGTGCCTCCAGCCCAACCCAGCCCGGCCGAAATGCTGATTTTTTGTGGGAGGGATGGGATGGGATAAACATAATGGCATCAAATCACATGCATGTGTAGGCTCCCACAGACCTACCGAATTTACTCTCTAACTCAAGAATAATATATCCCAAATTTCATTCAAATCAGCCGAAGGGTTCCACAAATGCAACATGTCCACTGGGCTAAAATCTTGCCCTTCATACTACAAACTAAAATATTGCCACAAGAATTTCGTTTGCAATGAGCATCAATTCATTGCACCTACACTCTAAAATCAGTTTGGTTGAAAATGTACCCAAATCAACTGGGTTGAATGAATATGAACCCAATTGGGTTCATATTCACTCATCCCAGCTGAATTGGGTTGTTTTTTTTTTTAAACCAACTGATTTTAGAGTGCATTGATTCGTGAGGAGAATTCGTTAAGAACTCGGATGTTTCCCCCAGCTCCTCCTTATGAGGGGTGGTGGTGGTGGGGGGGGGGGGGAGGGGCATTGATTTTAACAAATAGAAATGCTCCACCCTAATAACAATTCACGCGAACTATTTTGGGAATCGGGCCATCGGTTAGCTCACCTTAAACATAACCTTCATGGTGGAAGACGACGGACGAGTAGAAGGACGATAGACGAAGAGTGATCTGCATTGCCCAGCAGAAGGTGTCTTAACATCTCGATGTAATATGATTATGATAAATAAATTTAGCTCCTTTAAAACCAATTACTCATTGGAACAAGTTCATCGACAAAATCTCCCTCCCAGAAATCCACGCGGCAGCCCCCCCCCCCCCCCCAACCCACCACCACCGAATATGACAAAAGCCAATTCACTGAAAAAATACTTATTGGTATTATTCACCGATTTATACAAAAATATATCATGCTATGTAAGTACTGTATAATTACAGAAGCCCATTAATTTAAACAATATTTTATTTGAATAGAAATGCTATGTTACATGCTAACAATAAATAAACACATATTCAAAGAACAGAGTTAATAAATAGCACAGAACACAACAGAACACAAATTAGCAACAGTATAAAGGGGGATTTGACAGAAAGCTTTGAGCTTATATGAGTCGGCTCCCCACATTCAGAAACCTACGCTGTTTTCTGTGTGGCAATGGTTGACTATGTGTATCGTCACCTAGTAACCCAGTATTCGGTGCCTATAAAGTGTAATTCCACCATAGCCCATCGACCGACTGCCTTGACCATGTCGTTCGAAACAACATGGTAGCCAGCTAGATGCCCACGAAGGATACTGGCGTTGGGAAATTAATACTCGGTGCCGAGATGACGACAACTATGCTTAGTTTAATTTAATGTTTTTGGGGTCCAAGAAAAAGAATACAGAAAAGTAAGAAATGGTAGGAAACGAAGTGCATATACACAGGGGGACAAGAAGTGGTTAGTGTACATGTAGCTCGAAAAAGTATGCATGTTGAAGCACTATCGGCAGCAACCAGTCATACCTGGATTGGGAGCGCGTATTACCTGTGGGCTACCCATAAGGAAACTCATGTGTTGCTCATTGATTAAAACGTTTACTCATTATAATAAAGTCATGAACAGAATAAAACATAAGGCGATTAGTACGGTGGCTGATTTAGGCCACCCTCAATACTTTTTTTATCTCGAGATCTCGAGATAATATCTCGAGATAAAAAAAGTATTGAGCGTCGCCTAAATCAGCCACCGTAGTGCCACGAGAAAGAATATCTTTGCATTATTTGCAAACCTTTGCGAATATTCACAAACATCTTTGCGAATATTCGCAAAGGTTTGCAAATAATCGAAAAGATATTTTTTTCCCGTGGCACTAAAGGGCTTCCGTATATAAATGTTTTTGTGTGCTAGTCTTGTTGTTTAACATATTTTATCCTCTGCACAATGATGTCGAAAAAATAAATTTTAAAGTCACCAATTATTTCCACAATGGAACTTAGAATTTAACAAATTCAGTCTGGTCTGACAGAACATGTTTTTTTCCATCATGCAACAAGGGTTTTAACTAATGTAATCTTGTTTGACATAGCTGATTGAGATTTGTCAAACAATGATTGAATTGGTTGAATTCCCAGTTGCATGATGGGAAAAATTGTGACTTGAAAATTTGATATTTTAGACATCAGTGTGCAGAGGGTTGAAAGCTTGAAGCTAATTAATTTGTAAATAATAATAATAATAATAATAATAATAATAATAATAATAATAATAATAATAATAATAAAATATTAATAATAATAATAATAATAATAATAATAATAATAACAATAATAATAATAATAATAATAAAATATTAATAATAATAATAATAAAAATAAATAACAATAATATAATAATAATAATTAGAATAATAAATAGAATAATAATTTTTATAGCACAAATCCACGCATGGTGCTCTATGGCGAATAGGCGTATCTATTATATAAATGACAAGTTTGTGATTCAGTCATTCCACTAAGCTAGAAATTTTCCGTCGCGGGGGCGGAACTTCACGTCATGGGTCGGGGTGGGGGGGGGGGGGGGTGCGCGCTAGTACTACTATATAGCAAAACTTTAATATCCAACAAATTAATTTCTTTTTCACTAGTTAGGTTACAGCGGGTAGATTTCCCGTTGGCCAATGAGAAGTAAATTTGCTTGTACGGGTCCTCGAGTTTCTGCTGGACAAACGAGTAGATGTATTCTCAGTGGGAACCCGGCAAGTGGAGAAGATATTTCTTTACTGTGGGAAACAAGTAATGGCTTGCGAGTAACCAGAGCATGGGGTGGATAGGAAATCCTCGAAAACTGACATCATGTGTGTGAAGGATTGACTAAACTTGGTTTCATACGTGCGCTACGGTCATGATTTAGCCATGGAAGGTAAAAGTGATGTTAAATAAATAAATAAATAAATAAATAAATAAATACGAGTATGACCTGTACAGTATCATACTATTAATAGCGAGACATCAAACTACTATGTGTACTCAGATCAGCAAAGAAAGTGTCACGGGGGGGGGGGGGGGGGGGGTTCCAAACGTGACAGCCGAAAAGGTTGAGAATAGGATAAAAAGGCGTGAACAGACATTCAACTCGGTCATGCCCATGCGGATTGATTATCACCCTTGATACGCAATGGACAACTCTTCTTTCCTTGGAAGGGCAAGCAGCCAGCAAAAATACCATATTTTCTAAACGTAACATACGGAATCAAACACTAATAGTTATGTTTAGTAATGTATAATATCGCACACTGATACACAAAATTTAGTGTTTTATTTTTATTGCCTTGTTGTTTTATCTTAGGTCGAATAATGTGTTTCACAAACTACCGTAACTGGTTGAACAGAATGCCATGTTAATCCCATTTTCGCAGGACTCCAAATGTGACGTCATTAGTTACGTGGCCAGTGAATTCACGCGCATTGTCATAGTAACTCGTATAATGGCTATACCGTGACCGCCTTACCATAGTGATAGCCTATGTAACGCCAGGGCGCATGCGAAGCGTGTGTTGTTATGTTGATGTGTAGTTTCGTTGTCCATTTTGTTTTATGGAGATCGGCATTTTGGTATCTGTTGTGACAGCTCGTGACTATGGTCCCTGAAAGCCTTCAACAATGTAGTACTTTAAGGATACGTTCGATTCAACAAAAATATGCATTTTGGTGGTTGGGTTTCATCCAGATTCACCATTTTCCTACCTATCCCTGCCCTCTTCTGCTTACCCCAACCCTAGTCTATGTACTCTACGTCTATTTTGTGCAACTACGTTGATTTGGGTCATACTCGATTGGTATAAACGACACGCATCATTATAGACCTGGCAATGTGTTGTGAGGGTATGTTCGATTAAATGGGAGTAGATCGAATCACTGCAAACGGCCAGACATCTACCAGATTTTCCGAGATGGACAAGTTCTCCAAAAGCCGTTTATCCGGCTAGGATTCTCCATGAATTATTGTATTTTTTACCTACTCCAGCCCCTATTCGAGTTACCCCCGACCAAGCATTTTACCCATTTCTTGCCTTATTCTTTCTCTTTCTTGTCATCTCAGACCCTGTCTTGATTTTTACTCACAATCAATCAGCTTGTTTTATTTGAATCAATCGAACAATGAAATCAATTTCTTTACCTAAGCCCCGCCCACTATCACTCAATAAATATTCACACTCACTCTGCGTTGTGCGAAAAAGCCAGAACAAAGAGAGCAATTACACTTTGGAGTAAATACCCTAACGACTCTTTGACTCACCTGGGATGAAACAATATTATATAGCCACAGATTATGCTTGAAAGAGAATTTGTTGAAGAGATTCTGCCTTCAATATTCTCTTGACTCCTGGACAAAACCACTGTCAGTACTACTGTATTCGTCCAGTACTTCAGTTTTCCACCACTATCAGTCCTATGATAGGAGCGCTGTACTGCTGTCTTATCATTACATATTTGCTACTGCCACTACCGTTCACGATTCACTATCATTCTTCTTCTGGGCTTCCCCTACTAGGCCATTTCAAAAAATGAGCAACCGAGCAATGAGATCAATTGCTCAAAAGAAACTGCTCTCCGCAAAACTTGCACCCATATATGAAACACTCTTCCAGGCATCGCTAGAGCAAGGCATGTTACCGACAACACGGAAAAATGAAAATGCTATCACAGTGCCAATATTCAAGAAAGGGGTCAAAACCGATCCGAGAATTATAGGCCAGTATTATTGACCTCTATCACCTGCAAAATGCTGGAACATGCCATTGCCAGTAATATCATGAAACATCTTGATTTGCAGGGCATACTGACAAAAGCACAACATGGCTTTAGGAAGAACCGCTCATGAGAATCTCAACTGACCATAGCAGTCCGGGACTTAACGAAGACGATAGCAGCCAAACGGATGTCATCCTGATTGATAATTCTAAAGCTTTCGACATGGTGCCTCACACAAGACTGTTGCACAAGTTAAGCCAATATGGAGTAAGGGGTATAACACGCGGATGGATCAGTGATTTTCGGAAGGAGACATCAACAGGTTGTTCTCGAAGGTAGCACATCTGAGTCAGCTCAGGTACAATTCGGTGATGCACAATGCAGCGTCCTGGGTCCAATATTATTCCTATTATGCACCAACGACCTGCCAGACGACGTCACGAACAATTCTATCGTTCGACTCTTCGCTGCCGACTGAAAAGGTTGAGACATCTAAGTATCTGGGCGTTAACATAGTATTACATCGCAGTGTCAACTGGAACACACATATCAATCATATGATGCAGAAAACCAATAACACCAGGGCATTCCTACAAAGAAACATATACCAGAATCCCCGAATGACCAAACAGCTGTGCTACAAGACACTCGTTAGGCCTCAGATGGAGTATGACAGCAACACATGAGACTCACAGACTCCTGCCAATATTAACAACCCAGAGATGGTACAAAAGAGATCAGCGAGGTTTGTTACGGGAGACTATCCCCGGACCAGCAATGTAACCAATATACTGAACAACCTACAGTGACCAGCACTTCGGGAACGAAAAGCTTCCAACAAACTGATACTGATGTACAGAATTCTACACAAAGAAAGTGCCATTCCATCGACTCAACTAATACCATCTACGGCTACAACACGAGGTCACAACATTAAATTCCTGGCTCCACGTGCAAGAACTAAGATATACCAGGTTTCCTTCTTCCCCGATACCATCAGGCTAGGGAACAGTCTCCCAGCGAGCATCACCAACTGTAACTCCATATCCAGCTTCAGACTGGGGTTGTAGCAGGTGAAACTCCGATAAGCCGCCGATTTTTAAATGTATATATATACTCTGATTTTAACCAAAACACACGTGTACATATGGGTTTGCTTGCACCACTCCAAGTTCGAATATACGTCAGATGGTGGTCTGAACTTAATAGAAAGAAAACAAATTGTCTCTAACGACTCTTCGACTTGTATGCGTGTCTGAGAATAATAACGACATGCCGATCTACGGAGGTAACGATGATAAACAAGAAAATGGAACGTTAGTATTGTATCTGGACGAGATGCAGGCCGGTTGTTGTGCCCAATTATTGAAAATATAAACACAGGCTGAAATTGAAAGATTTATTTCTAACAACAACGTGAAAACCAAATCAAACTTGTTTGTTCTCTTTTTCTTGGGAACGGTGCGACAAAAGAAAACAGAGTTAGCTCCCTTTAACTTGAATTTTTTTTTTAACAACCCTTCGCAGGCAAAATGTATTCCAAAACGAGTCATCCTATCAAGTTAC
Organism: Pictodentalium vernedei; assembly: GCA_031216915.1. NCBI lineage: Eukaryota > Metazoa > Mollusca > Scaphopoda > Dentaliida > Dentaliidae > Pictodentalium > Pictodentalium vernedei. The sequence continues at coordinate 119,836,964 of CM062289.1, read as the reverse complement.
AATGAAATTCTTTCATAAACACGACATGTAGTCCGTACTAAAGGTTTTCGAGTTTTGGGCTCGGGAAGCCTTCACGGTTGAACGATTGCGACCAAAAGGGAGCGTTCTCATCTAGACATTATCTGGAGTCATCCCACCAAGTTACAATAAAATACCTTCATAAATATGACCTGTAGACTGTGCTAAAGGTTTTCGGGCCCCTGTAGCCGTCACAGTTGACCGACCGTGACCAAAAGGAGATGTTCTCATCTAGACATTATATGGCGCCATCCTACCAAGTTACAATGAAATCCCTCCATAAATACGACCTGTAGACTGTGTTAACGTTTTTTTTTGGGCTCGGGCAGCCGTCACGGTTGACAGATCGCGACCAAATGGGGAAGTTCTCATCTAGACATCATACGGAATCATCCTACCAAGTAACAATGAAATCCCTCTATATTAAATACGACCTGCAGACTGTGCTAAAAGTTATTGTGTTTCGGGCTTGGGCAGCCGTCACGGTTGACAGATCATGACCAAAAGGGGGCGTTCTCATCTAGACATTATACAGAGTCAGCATACCAAGTTACAATGAAATTCCTTCGTAGATGCGACCTGTAGACTGTTCTAAAGGTTTTCGGGTTTGGGCTCGGGCAGCCATCACAGTTGACTGATCGCGACCAAAATGGGACGTTCTCATCTAGACAGGACCTCAAACCTGCATATGAAATTTCGTGACGTCGGACAAGAACTACGGGGAGTAGCCTGTGCTAAAGGAAAATGTGAACAGACTGACAGACTAACAGACTTCAGCACGCGTGATGGCAATAGCTTATCGTGATTTTGTCAAGTTAAGCTAAAAAAGAAATTCTACTATATTTTTGTCAGTATCTGGAATTATTACCACTCAATCTATAACTTACTAGTCAATTAACATAAGTTTGGAGGCCCATTAAAACTCCATAATTTCAGCGACGTCATTCGACGGAGCCGGGCCGCGGGCGATAATGGTATAAATAGCCATTAGCGGCCCGCGGCCCGGCTATTTTTAGATTCCATGGTCTAATGAATTACTTCCATTCGGATGACGTCCCTTTGTATTTCTGAACTGAAGTCGAACGCACGATGGAAACAGAAATATCGAACCGACTTCAATGATTATTTCTTCCAGCAATTCCCTCGTGCGGTTAGCTGTAACAGGGAGTGGTAATAATAGTAATAACATGATTGTTGTCAGGCATCATTAGCGGCCCTGCAGCAATGATGAACAGCTCTTGGGCTTATTAACGTCCCTCGACTTCGACTCGGGCCTTTAATAAACCCTCGGGCTGTTCATCATTGCTGCAGGGTCGGGCCGTTAATAAGCCCAAGAGCTGTTCATAATTGCTGCAGGGCCGCTAATGAACCATAATGCCCTCAAAAATCGTGTTATTGTTATATTATTTCATGAGTGTGGACCTGAAAGTTTTATTTTAGCACTCGTGAAAAATAATATTTTCAGGTCAACACGATAAATTTGTTCAGTAGCTTCCTAAATGACGTTACGCTTCGGCGCATGAAGAAACGATCAGCAGCTTTTTGTTATTGTCTTGAAACTGTTTGCAATCGAATTGGGCTGAATATCGCACAGCAAAATGTCACGTTGCATGTAATAAAATGAAAGTGTCAATGACACTGTAGCTTAACTTGTGTGTTGTATTTGATGAAAAGGATAATGTTCAATGTTTATGAAAGGATTATGAAATAAGACAAGAATTATGATAATTGGGAATATGTTCATTTTTGGTCCCTGTATGCTATGTTTTTGATAAAAATAATATGAGGTGTACACTGTACTAAAGAGCTTAGGGGTGGGTTAATATGACCTCACAGTTAATGTGTGTGGCCCTCACAGTTGACGTATATTAACGAAAGTTACCAAGTTACAGTGAAATTATTCCAAAACGAGTCATCCTATCAAGTTACATTGAAATCTCTTCATAAATATGGCCTGTAGACTGTGCTAAGGTTTTCGGGCTTCAGGCCCCTGTTGCCGTCAGTTTCCCAATTGCGTCCAAAGGGGACGATCTCATCTAGACATTATATGAAGTCAACCTACCAAGTTACAATGGAATCCCTTCATAAATATGATCTGTAGACTGTGATAAAGGTTTTGGGGCTTTGGGCTCGGGCAGCCATCATGGTTGAATGGTCGCAACCAAAAGGGGACATTCTCATCTGGGTATCATCTGGAGTGATCCTACGAAGTTACAATGAAATTCCTTCATAAATATGACCTGTAGACTGTACTCAAGGTTTTTGGGCTTCGGGCCCCTGAAGCCGTCACAGTTGGCCAATCACGATCAAAAGGGGATGTCATCATCTAGGCATTATATGGAGTCAAACTAACAGGTTACAATGAAATCCTTCCATAAATATGACCTATAGACTATGCTAAAGGTTTTGGGGTCTTGGGGTCGGGCAGCCATCAAGGCTGAATGATCGCGACCAAAAGGGGACCTTCTCATCTAGACATTATTTGGAGGCATTCTACCAAGCTACAATGAAATCCCTTCATAATTATGACCAGTAGACTGTTCTAGAGGTTTTCGGGCGTCGGGCCCCTGTAGCCGTCACAGTTGCCCAATCGTGTCCAAAAGAGGACGTTCTCATCTAGACATTATATGAAGTCAACCTGCCAAGCTACAATGAAATTCCTTCATAAATATGACCTGTAGACTGTGCTAAAGGTTTTCGGGCTTCGGGCTCGGGCAGCCCTCCTGGTTGAATGATCGCAACCAAAGGGTACAATCTCATCTGGGCATCGTCTGGAGTGATCCTACGAAGTTACAATGAAATTCCTTTATAAATATGACATGTAGACTGTGCTCAAGGTTTTCGGGCTTCTGGCACCTGTAGCCATCACAGTTGACCAATCGCGACCAAAAGGGGATGTCATCATCTAGGCATTATATGGAGTCAACCTAACAGGTTAAAATGAAATCCTTCCATAAATATGACCTTTTGCCTATGCTAAAGGTTTTTGGGCTCGGGCACCCATCAAGGCTGAATGATCGCGATCAAAATGGGACGTTCTCATCCTGACATTATTTGGAGTCATCCTACCAAGTTACAATGAAATCCCTTCATAAATATGACCTGTAGACTGTGCTAAAGGTTTTCGGGCTTCGGGCCCCTGTAGCCGTCACAGTTGCCCAATCACGTCCAAAATGGGACCTTCTCATCCTGACAATATATGAAGTCAACCCACCAAGCTACAATGAAATTCCTTAATAAATATGACCTGTAGACTGTGCTAAAGGTTTTCGGATTTTGGGATCGGGCAGTCGTCACGGTTGGTAGATCATGCCCAAATGGGGAAATTCTCATCTAGACATCATAAGGAGTCATCCTACCAAGTTACAATGAAATCCCACCATATTAAACATGACCTGCAGACTGTGCTAAAAGTTTTTGGGTTTCGGGCTTGGGCAGCCATCACGGTTGGCGGATCATGCCCAAAAGGGGACGTTCTCATCTAGGCATTACAGAGAGGCGTCCTACCAAGTTACAATGAAATCCCTTCATAAATACGACCTGTAGACTGTGCTAATGGTTTTCGGGTTTTGGGCTCGGACAGCCATACCGGTTGCCCGATCGCGACCAAAAGGGGATGTTCTCATCTAGACATGGCCCCAAACCTGCAGATGAAATTTCGTGACGATCAGACAAGAACTGCAGGGTGTAGCCCGTGCTAAAGGAAAATGTGAACAGAATCACAGACTCACAGACTAACAGACTTCCACACGCGTGATCGCAATAGCTTATCTTGACTATGTCAAGTTAAGCTAATAAGATATCGAGAACTGTCTCACGAGTGTGGACCTGAAAGTAATATTTTTCATTCGCGCAAGCGCTCGTGAAAAATAAAACTTTCAGGTCCACACTCGTGAGATAATTCCCGATATTCACTAAAACAGCGAAGATATCCTCCATGCAATTGACTCAATGAACAGGTAATAATAGCGCGAATAATCTTCCTCCACCAGTAGAACTGTCCGACAAGAGGTGACCCTGGCCGCCGAAAATGTCGTTAAACCCCAATAATTAAATAAATAAATAAATAAATAAATAAATAAATAAATAATCCTTTGGTATCGGTTGCGGCAGAAATTAGCGGAAGAATTTGTTATTTCAAGAACCGAATCAACCATTCTTGGTATACCTGTGATTAAGGTCAAGGTACATATTTAATAAATGCCCCAAAGAAATTAATTTTTGACTTCGAGAGTGGCACCTGGAGAATTTCAGAAAAGAAATCTATGATGATGAAAAAGCATCCGGTTTGAACAAATTGAGAACATGTCGGGATTTTAAAATACGATATGAACAGGAAGCATACCGTAATATAAAGAATTGTGAAACCAGGATAATATTGGGCAAACTAAGAATAAGTAACCATAGTCCAGAAGTAACGAGGGGTCGACATAAACAACATCAGGTGTCTCGTGGAGAGCAAAAATGTAGAAAGTTTGGTCTTGAATTGAAGATTGGGGAACATTTTGTACTGAATTGCAATGCATATATGCATTTACGTTGCAATATTTTCGAAGAAATATAGCCTAAAAATCGCCGATTTTAGTGAAATGATTGAGAGAGAGAAATTTATTTTCATTATGCAAAACATAGAAAGGGAATTATGTAATATGGTCTGCAACATGGTCGAGCATTTTCCAAACATAGATCAAATTTGCCCAACATCAACTGATATAGCAATAGGGGGATCAAGATAACAGTAAATGAATTTAAAAAAAACCCAAACTATTGTCTACTTTTTCAGCTTTTACTTATTGAAATGCAGAATGGCTGTTGCTTTTGTTTTATACTTATGGTTCAACCGATGATCGGAACCGGTCATCACAATCGGTCGATTGTGGGCAATCGGATGACAACGGCAACGGCCCCTGGAACATCGGTTCAACCGATTACTGTCAAGCATTTTGTGATGATTCATTAACCGCATTTTATTATCTTCTGCAGTTGTTCAATTGTTACTGTAAAATAGTGTCAATGATACCATTCAATAAAGTTGAGAAACGACCACAATGCGTATTCTTAATCTCCCTAGACACCCCTCTACATACAATTAAACGACATATCGTCGCGTGAGAACCATAAGGTTCTATCTTCCAGTGGAAGATAGAACCTTATGGTTCTCACACGACGATATGAAGCTTACACTTGAGCGCACTTGCGGCAATCGCCAGTTCATACCGGAAAAGTGATGGTTGCACTCCATTGACTCAGGTCGCTGTAAAATAACCAGTCGCACGCACATACGGGGCAAACGTGGCTCTGAGAGCCACGTTTACCTCCCAAGTGTGCGCGACTGGTAATTTAACTGCGACCCCAGTCAACGAAGTTTAACACTGTGGAAAATGTACAGTTTGATGTAATTCTTTCGAGCCTAGACTTGTCTATTAGTGCACGGTATTACAATCGGAATCGGCCGATTGTGAGCTCAGATAACCAGTAATCGGTCAGCGACCATTTATGGTAATCGGTTGAACACTAATGGCATCGGTCTTTTGTGTATGTATTATGTTATTAAACTATTCTATTCTAAGTCGTTACCCTTCGGGGCATCCGGGATGAAAGGGTAAATGTATTAAGGCGACGAGAACATCCCGAGATGCACCACGATTGACCTGATAATATAAAGTTGTGTTTAGGATCCGGCAAGTGTCCATTTTTGCTGGCATCGAATCGAATCAGACAATAAATTTCACACTGGATAGTCGTATTTACGAATCCAATCGTATTTATGGACATGCATTATATTCTGACTCGACACCGAATACATAAAAATGACGAATTTATTCAAGTCAGTGGCGTAGATAAAGGGGGGGGGGGGGGGGGGGGGGGCGGCGAAGGCCCCCCCCCCCCCCCACCAGAAGTTTTGTCAGAAATTTTTTGAGGCCATTTTTAGGCACATTTATGCCTAATAACATTAAAATGCTGGCTTTGGGGATAAAAACATGCCATTTTGGGTAAATTTTGGGTGAAAAAGACCAATTTTCAGTACAAATTGCAGTAAACAACAGATTCTTTCTGTTTGTTTGGGTTTTTGTTGTTGTTACACTGTCGGAAAATTTTCGGTCTGTCGAAAATTTTGGGCTTGACCCTCCGCCAGCGAAAAGCTATCTACACCACTGATTCAAGTGCAGCGGTCGAGGTATAAGGGTCATTAACCAAACCAGCTTGGTTGCTCGTGGTAAATCGGTCCCTTTGTGTGCTAGAGGTCGACGGTTCGAGCCTCGAGTCTCACACTTCTCTCTTGATCTGTTACATTTGAGGGCTCGTCCGATCCCCAGCAGTAGGTGTCATTGTGAGTGCTGTGATGAAGCATGGTGAATGTTTCGACCGCTCTGAGGTGGAATCTGAGGTGGGATTCACGGTGGGTGAATCTCAAAGAACGTGAGAGTAGTGTAGCGGTCGAGGTATAAGAGCCATTTACCAACCAGCCTGGTTGATCCGGATCTCTTAGCCTCGAGGTAAATCGGTCGCTTTATGCCGAGGTCGACGGTTCGAGCCTCGGGTCCCGCACTTCTCTCTCGATCTGTTACACAAGTAAAGCATGCATAAAATAACTGAATGAATTCAACATCTGCAGAACGCAGACTGGCAATATATAAATGAACTGCATAATCGCCTTAGACTGAAGCGCTAACCCCTTATCCAACGCAACGACCATATACGACCAGCGCAATTCACAAAAATCGCTATTCAAATTTTATCTTTTCATTTTCTTTTGTTTCAAAAACACAGCTTGTGACTCCTCACCGGAACGAGCTCGTCCACTGGAACTGGCTCATAAGTTGTTTTGAGACAAACCAAATGAAAATGTTTAGTCATTCAATGTGTTTTTGCGAGTGTCGTCCACTTGAGTTGGGTAAGGGGTTAAACTAGTGCGTCTGGCCCAGTCTTGCTACAGGATTTCTTATATAGGCCTATTGTTGTTGGAGCGATTGCGAAGAGTTTTACAGGTATTTACGATGTTGGCCCTGGCCCCCTGCGATCCCACACTGGCGGTATTTTTCTACTTTTAGGTTTTCGGGTGGGGTATGACTACTTACCGAGAACAAATTAAAATAATAAATAAAGGCAAAAAAAATATTAATAGTTAGCATATAGGTGCCCTATGTTGTATATTAAACTAGAGTGATGTCACGCATGCAGCCCGACTGTCCCAGGAATGGCAAAGCTTAGACGCAAAATAGTCAGAGCCATTTTTTGTTAACAGTTCACCTAACGAATCTGCCATATCTGCACTCGTGATATACTCAAATTTTTTTTTTTCATTTCTCTACTTCAAAACATACCTCATGACCTATTAATGGAACAAACTTGATGAGCTTGTTCCAATAAGGAGTAATAAGCCATGGTTAGAAGTAAATAAAAATGAAAAAATCTGATGTTTCAGAAAAATAATTTGTACTGTTGGCCTCAACTTGTGTTAGGTAAAGGATTAAAGATGCAGTACATAAAGTAATGTTCGGCTATATGAGTCAATTTTCTTTTTTGCATGTAATAACTCCCAACCCTTCAAAATGCATTTTGGGAATAATTGCCTAAGTGACATGTTTGTGCGTGTGTGTTGGTGGGGGTGGGGGGAGGGAGGGGGAGGGAGTTGTGGAACCTATATTGAAACCTGGCCTGTATTACTAGCAGGAAATTACACTATCAATTTTGGTAGAAATCAAATAATCCAAACTGGAGTTATCAGTCGGAAACCAATTGTTTACAGACAGATGGATGGACTGACAGATGGACTGACGAAAGTCGTGACTTTTGCCCTGACTTTTAACAGTCAGGCTAAAAATGCATTATGTACCAAAGAAAAAATATTGCATCAATGGCCCTGGGTGAGGAGGAGTCCATTTTTTCCACATGTGGTCAGACTAAATCCTTCAGAATGTATTTTGAGCAGAGAAAAAAGAAAATACCTAACTGGCACCATGGGGGGCGAAGGTCGGGGTGGGGGTGGGTGGTGGTGTTTGTCTGGGTTTTTCACCACAAACTTTACCCAAAACTGTAAAAAAAGCATTTTTGACAAAAGGAAAAAAGAGGTTCTGCATGTAGTGACTGTAAATAGTTCAAAATGCATATTGGAGGAAATAAAAAAAATGCCTAATTGGGAGGGGGGGGGGGGAGGTGGGGTTGGGGGCAGTGGTGTTTGTCTGGGTTTTTAACCAAAACTGTAAACAAGCATTTTTGACGAAAGAAAAAAAGTGCCTAATGGGCCCCCCGGCGGAGGGGGGGGGGGGGGTTACGTAAGTTTAAAAAAAAGGTTCCGCATGCAGTGAATATAAATAGTTCAAAATGCATGTTGAAGAAAAGAAGAAAAAAAGCCTAATTGGGGGGGGGGGGGGGGGCGGGGGTTGTCTGGGTTTTTAACCACAAACTTGGAGTCATCCTACCAAGCTACAATGAAATCCCTTCATAATTATGGCCTGCGGAATATTCTAAAGGTTTTCGGGCCTCTGTTGCCGTCACAGTTGCCCAAAGGGGGACGTTCTCATCTGGACATTATATGAAGTCAACCTATCAAGTTACAATGAAATCGCTCCATAAATATGACCTGTAGACTGTGGTAAAGGTTTTCGGGCTTCTGGCCTCTGTTGCCGACACAGTTCCCCAAAAGGGGACGTTCTCATCTAGACATTATATGAAGTCAGCCTATCAAGTTACAATGCCATCCCTCCATAAATATGACGTGTAGACTGTGCTAAAGGTTTTCGGGCTTCGGGCTAGGGCAGCCATCATGGTTGAATGATCATAACCAAAAGGGGACATCTGGGCATCATGTGGATTGATCCTATGAAGTTACAATGAAATCCCTTCATAAATATGACCTGTTGACTGTGCTGAAGGTTTTCGGGCTTCGGGCACCTGTAGCCATCACAGTTGCCCAATCACGTCCAAAAGGGGACTTTCTCATGTAGACATTATATGAAGTCAATCTATCAAGTTACAATGAAATCCCTCCATAAGTATGACCTGTAGACTGTGCTAAAGGTTTTCGGGTTTTGGGCTCGGGCACGGTTGATAGATCACGCCCAAAGGGGGAAATTCTCATGTAGACATCATACGGAGTCATCGTATCAAGTTACAATGAAATCTGTCCATATTAAACATGACCTGCAGACTGTGCTAAAAGTTTTTGGGTTTCGGGCTTGGGCAGCCATCACGGTTGACAGATCATGGCCAAACGGTGACTGTCTCATCTAAGCATTGTACAGAGGCATTCTATGAAGTTGCAATGAAATCTCTTCATAAATACGACCTGTAGACTGTGCTAATGGTTTTCGGGATTTGGGCTCAGGCAGCCATAGCGGTTGACCGATCACGACCAAAAGGGGACGTTCTCACGTAGACATGACCTAAAACCAGCATATGGAATTTTGTGACGATCAGACAAGAACTACCAGGTGTAGCCTGTACTTGAAGGTTGAATAAAAAACTTTAACCACAAACTTTAACCAAAACTCCAAATGTCAACTAAACAGGAAAAAAACACAAAAAAAACAAAAAACACTTGAACCTTCAGTAAAAAACTTTAACCACAAACTTTAACCAAAACTCTAAAAGTTAACAGACGGACAGACGGACGGACAAAAGTCATTACTATAGCCCTCACTAAAACAGTCGGGCTAATAAGAAAAAGCAAATTTAAAGCTTTTAGACCGACTCAGTCTGTGGTCTGGGGCAGTGGCGGATCCAGGAATTCTCAAGGGGGCGGATTGTGCAGATGCCGAAGGCATCTGCCGCGAGTGCCGAAGGCACGAGCTTTTGTAGGGGGGTCTGGGGGGGGGGGGGGGGGGGGTTGTCCCCCCAGAATTTTTTTGGAAATGAGCGACCAAATGGGGCATTCTGGTGGTTTCTGGGGTGGAAATCCTCTTGAATTTTTGAACGGCTAATTAACACTTTTCAAACAGCATATTTCAGAATTTCAAATTCTGTCATACGTTCAAGACAGAATTAGAAAATTTGAAATATGCTCTTCAGATCCGTTTACCATAATATTGTATTTTGGACACATTGTTTACAGTCATAACCGACTTAACCTCAGGAGAACACTGCGATCTGCCAGCGTTTGAAAGTTTTCAGCAGTCATGGTACGCCATGACTATGCCAATTAAGATCTGACCCATAATTGGCATAGCCATTGGGTACCTGAGACTCTAGGGGCATGTAACACCACAAAATCATGCTGTGTCGGTGACGCTATAAATGGAGGCGACCAGTAGATATAGTTTGCATAATTTCAACGGTATATTTGTCTTCCATAGCGAATGGTGATGGAGGAAATAAATGTCGCTGTATGTTTTTACTTCAATTCATGTATTGTCCCCAAATGAAAATCCTGGCTACGCCCTACATGGGAGACAATCTCAGACAAACACGAGCTAAAGGGGGGGGGGGGGACGCCCCCCCCCCCCCCCTCTGTATCCGCCATTGGTCTGGGGATTATGTATCAATTTCGGATTCGCCGCCAAACCGAGAAGAGGCTACTTGCCGAGAACAAGATTGTGACTGTTAATTGACACCGAGAAGAGACTACTCTCCGAGAACAAGATTGTGACTGTTAATTAACACTGACTGCGTCAAGTTTCGTTTGTTCTCGGTAAGTAGTCTGTTCTCGGTGTAAATACAAAATTAATAACTAATTCCCATCACATAGACCTTAAATTTGTTTTTAAAATTGTCTGGTCGAAGCACCGTGAATTGTCCAGGCTGAGGAATATGCTGCACGACCTTCGCCCTTGGCACAGGACACAATGTCGGCATCGATAGTTGGACTGACATAATATAGAGTACTTACATGCTTTATACGCTGACAATAAACTTTTACTTATTTCTTTATATATTAATTGGTTTTGTTCTCGGCAAGTGGTATCTTCTCGGTTCGGCGCCGAAGGCAAAGGATTAATGAATAATCCCCTTCACCATAGACTTGGCCGGTATATAGTTGTTTTTTCCCTAGCTTTTACATAAATAGAGTACCTATATGCTAACAATTCATATTTATTTTTTCCTTTATTTATTATTTTAATTTGTTCTCGGTTGTTCTCGGTAAGTAGTCACACCGTTTCGGGTGAAGAACAGACGGGCCGGGAAAGCCCAAGTATACCCGGAGAGAACCACCCAGCAGCGGTAAGTAGTAAGTAGCTGTCAGACTTTCTAAGGTAGTAAACGGGCTAAAGCAGTCCATCGTACCGAGTGGCACTGGTTGAAGGTACAATGAACCAGCTCGCTCCTATATTAGCAACAGAGTGTAAAGACTTCCTCACTACCTAAAATCAGTTGGATTAAAAATTCACCCAAATCAACTGGGTTGAGTACATATGAACCCAATTGGGTTCATATTCACTTAACCTAGTTGATTTGGGTTGATTTTTAACCCAACTGATTTTAAAGTGCACGGACACAACGCAAGTGGCGGGTCAGGACCGAAACTTTAACCTTTCGATCCCAAGTCAATGTCTGCGACATCAATTTGCTGCGATTATTTATATTTCTGCCATTTTAACGTTTGTTGTTGTTTATTGGTGTTCGGTGCCACTTTCAGCATCTATGGCAACAGCGTGACCGTAGCACAAGAATAAAGTAAAGTTTAACCAATCGTTTGTACCAATGTTGTCCACATTAAAGGACGCACATCCCATTGGTTATTGTACTGGTAATAGAAAACCCGTCTAATAACAGTAATCAAGCACCGCTCCACTTACCGACGGTTCCGCAGATGATTTTAACCCCTGGTGTGACACATAGCAATGGAAGGTCGGAACAACTTCCCATCCGGGCAAGGGCACATAAACGATGGCTTTACCACTAATCACATTCTCAATTCAAGTCTACACGTACTTATATACTGATATGGTAGCGGAATCGATTACCGGTGATGTACAAGAAGACTTCTGGGTGTTGCACAAATTCATTTTTCTGAATTTCACAGGCCAGTTTCGAATCGCATCGCATCGCTGGAAGGATTTTGAAACAAGTCGGATATCGAAGCTTCGCCGGGCCCTATGCGTTTCGTGAGGTGGATGATAGAGGTCTCTATCACTCCGATTTCTCACGAGAACACACTATGTAAGTAGTTAGGAGAAAGTGGTTAAATATCAGAATGGAAACAAATCACACTCACATAGTATCGACAAAAGAGGTCAACACCACAACCACTGACCTCTCTACAACTGCATGGCTGGAAGGTCACCGAAAAAGCTCGCCCATCAAACTGCTCCCTCCAATCAAGAGGGCATCAGGTCAATGAACATGATAACTCCTCCCCTCGGTGGTGTTAGGTGTTGCGGAAGCTGTTACATAGGGAATGTAGTTACGGCGTAACAACTTTCACATCATCAAACGTCAAATGAAAGCCTGGTAGGAAAACTGTAGTAAGACAGCATCAACTTTCCAATATCTGCGCTTGTTTGTTGTTATTAACCCTATGAACACCAGGGACATGATACTTCATAACTTAATTAAGTGGGGTGTCTTATGTTAATGTGTAGGGTAGACCAATCAATATTTTCAACGTGCAGCCTCCTGGTGCACATTGAACATATTAATTGGTCTATCCCCAATTACTGAATATGGACTCTTCCAATTGCTGCCATTGAACTGACTTGGAAGATACCACCAGCGTTCAAAGGGTTAATAATTGAAATAAGATCTGAAAATTCATTTTGCATTATCGAGAACAATGTCCACCACTTTGTTTACCACAATAATTGCACGAAGAGTGCTCCACTTCCGGAGCTAAGCCTACCCATCCCAGGCCTTGGTACGAAATTAACGAAAATATGAGTTTGTCTACACTAGTTATTTTATTGCAAATGTAAACAGTCACGCCGTATGACGGTGTTGGATATACAAATAAGTATCATACATACAGTTAATGCAATATACACAAAGAATAATTATTAACAATAAAAATATATAACCATTAAATGTATAAAATACGACTACACATCTACAGAGCTTTAAATCAGATGCACAAACCTCACAAGTCAAAAGCGCATTGGCAACTTGAAGGATACAAGAGAAAATCTTTGTAGAATCTATTTCTGAGTAGATGAGGCTCACTGTCTATCCAAGCTATTGCCAGGGCAATGAAAATAAAGGCTACAGATGAAGCAAACACCAAGTAGTATTATTTATTTATTTATTGGTGTTTAAGGTCACATACTTATGCACAATGGCTAATCGTGACCGTGACAGTTTTACGGGTGGAGGAAGCCGGAGTACCCGGAGAGAACCACCGAGCAACGACGAGCAGCTGTCAGCTCTCCAACATCGTAACTCTGAACTCTGCACCGCAGCACAGGCAGGGTTAGATTGGTTGAAGACATGCGCACCATCGACGTGCAGTACGCCTCAGTACACAGCGTCATTGTGCCCCCATGTAGGCAATCGGGGTGAAGTGTCTTGCCCAAGGACACAACGCGGTTGCCGCAGGTGGGATTCGAACCGAGGACCTCTCGGCTTGCAGCCTGCACCTCTACCAACTGAGCCACCGTGCCACACCAAGTAGTTATCTCCCATTTTGAATTATAGACCACTGCAAGCTAAAGACAGCCAAACTACAGTACGTGGAGAGTGTATTATCACTAAATCACCCGCAGAGTGGAGATTCCACCTGGGCAATAATTGCAAATTTGTTGCAAAGCATAACCAGCACCAGCAATGTTTCAGCCAATGGACCTCCGGGTTAACCGGAGATCCATTGGCTGAAACATTGCTTGTGTTTTTTGTTGATATGTACAAAATTTGAAAGTTATAGCTTGGGTGGTAACTCCACTCTGCAGGTGACTTAGTTACAATTCACTCTCCACGTACTGTATTTGTGTCTAAATTTAGATTCATAGTATTCTTGGATTCAATAAAACCATAAAACCACAAATAGTGGAAGAAGCACAGCATCGTTAGTACAATTGCCATGTTTTAAGTGATACAATGACAATCGTATCATGCCGACTATTACACACACATTTTAAAGCATCTAACAGAATTTCTTTCCTTTAAAATTAAGTACGACTAAAATTACTTGCCAAACTGCATGTAGTTCATTGAATGCATCACCGTGCCACTTCCAGGGTTTCTCTATAAATAATTGTAAATAATTGATAATCATGGCTATATACAAAACACGACTATATTTTATTCAATTTCAATAACCTCGGTGCTGTTTTAAACAAGTCTTTCTCAGGTAATTAAATCAGGGCAATTTAAAACACATATAAACTAAATTCAAGTATACATACCCATTGAAACATGATCTGAAACTTGTGGAAGTCGCTACCAAATTATATTATATGCTAGCCTGTGAATTATCGTAAATTATCTAAAAGATATTTCTAGATATCCAGCGACTCGATGGATATCGAGGAATATCCCTCAGTAGCTTCCTAAAAGACTCTACGCCATATCATGTTGCCTTGAAGGAACGATCAGCTAATCTTTGTTATTGTTTTGAAACGTATGCATTTGGGGCCGAATTGGGCTGAATGTTGTGCAATAAAATATCTCGTAGCACACAATAAAAAGAAAATCTACTCTATTTTAGTCAGTATCTGGAATTATCTCATGAGTGTGGAACTGAAAGTTTTATTTTTCATGAGCGCGAGTGAAAAATATTTTCAGGGCCACACAATGAATTTTTTCAGTAGCTTCCTCAATGACGTTACGCTTCAGCGCATGACGTAGCTTTTAGCGTTGTTGAGAAGGAATGATCAGCAGCTTTTTGTTATTTCTTGAAACGGTTTGCAGTCGAATTGTGCTGAATACTGTGCAGTAAAATGTCACATAGCATATAATAAAAAGAAAATCTACGCTGTTTTAGTGAATATCGGGAAATATTTCATGAGTGTCGACCTGAAAGTTTTATTTTTCATGAGTGCTTGTTTTAGTGAATATCAGGAATTATCTCATTCATGTGTGCAAGCGCTTGTGAAAAATAAAACTTTCAGTCCACATTTCCCGATATTCACTAAAACTGCATAGATATCCTCTATATATTAACTGGTTGAGTGCTAGAAGCCACTATCATGGCTGTATTGAAAAGTGCTGGTTGCCATTTTAGTGGCTTTGCACTATATGCATTAGCTTGATGTTTGCTCAGCAGTGGATGAAATAAAAAATTATATAAAATTGTTTGATTGCAATTTATTGGCACTGTCCAATAAATTGTAACGAAGCAAATATTTATGAACAAATTCTTGCTAAACTGAGGCTACTCTTGCTTGTACTGTGGTGTCTCTGAAAAAAAAATATTCATGTTTCAAATCAGCTTTGAAAAATAATTTAGTTCTCTACCAGTTAAGGGAGACAACTACGTGGAGATTGGAAATGAGCTTGTTGATGAGCATGAATTCTGGGAAATTTGTTGCTTACATCACATGAGGCATAGAAAGAGGTGATTGACTATTCTGATGCCACGACTATTCTAAATAAAATGTGACAGGAACTTGATTCATTTATTTACTTACAGTGGTGAACAGTAGATCATGGTTAGGACATTTGCTAGAGTACATAATTTATGAATGTCTGTATGTCAGACGTGACTGGACCGGGTACAGAGGTGTGATTTTGAGAAGGGGCTAAGGGTCTCCCCACTTTTAAAACTTGTTTAACTCCTTCACTTTTCTAGTTTAGAAATACTGTGTGATGGAGATTGAATAAGGTGCAGACTGGCTGATGCATGTGAGAACTTATTCCTAGAGGAGCCTTGAAATGGCACTAAATGCATTTTCGAGCACCAACATTTAAAAAAGATTCTTGGTAAGAAAAATTCCCTTTCACTGGCGGCAATTAAAGCCATTCAGTCAGCACCACCTCCTCTCACTTCCCTGCATGGTACTGAGGAGGGGGTGAGGTTAACTTTCAATAAGTCTAAGTCAGGACTACTACCCCTCAATTGCACTACATTCTAGGGGCCAAGAGACTGGTGAATTCACAATTCCACTCAGCATAGGCTGCAAGAAATTGTCAGACATTCTATTCCACGAAGAGAGTTATTTTGTTTTGCCCCACCTGCTGTATATATGCTTGTGTGTTTGCACTTTAGAAGAAAAAAATACTTTCTGGGGTAGTAATAGTCACATATCCAAGACAAAACAACAGTCTCATTCCCTTCATTACTACCTAGACTGAATGTGACAAGAGACTACAATAACCTCGACAACCCTTAAAATGAAGTTGAACTTGCCCATCAACATAAACTGAAAGTTTCAACCCAGTGAGCAAGAAGCAGATTTGACAAGACTGGTACAGTTCATTTCCCCATGTTATTCAAATAAGACTTTATCAAATAAATATCAGGATTTCCAAATTTTAAACACAAGGTTCTAACTTTGATGCATATTATGCCATTTTATGCAAACTCAAAACAGTATACCAAAATTCCAAGCAGAAATTTTTCCCACAGTGTAACCATGAATTTATTTAACCCTTTACCCAATGTAATGTCTAAAGATGACAAGCGCTATACACAAAAATCACCATTCAATTTTCATTATTTTTTTCATTTATAGTCTCAAAAACATAGCATATGACCCTCTTTGGAACAAGCTTGTTAAGCTCGTTCCAATGAGGAGGTCATAAGCTATGTTTTTGACACAAAAAAATGAAAAAGAATCATTATTCATGAATTTTGTTTTCAAGTATCCTCCAGTCTTTTGTGTTAGGTAAATGGTTACACATTTCAAACTTGTTTGACAGAGCTCTGTCAAACAAGACTAAATTGGTTAACTTCCTAGTTGCATTTTGATATTGCGACATTAGTGTGGAGAGGATTAACCCCTAGCACACTGGTAGTGCAACAGAATTTTCTCCAATCACTCTTGTTTTTCTCTTGTTTAACTATGAATTTAACCAATTATATCTTGTTTGACAGAGCTGACTGAGCTCTGTTAAACAAGGTATATTTGGTTAAATATCAAACTGCATTATGGGAAATATTTGCTGCTGAAAACTTTGCCATCTTGACATCTGAGTTGTGAGGGTTAATTTAAATCTGTTCGGTCTGTAATTAATCTGATAGGACTGATTACTGATTATA
Organism: Pictodentalium vernedei; assembly: GCA_031216915.1. Lineage (NCBI taxonomy): Eukaryota > Metazoa > Mollusca > Scaphopoda > Dentaliida > Dentaliidae > Pictodentalium > Pictodentalium vernedei. The sequence continues at coordinate 119,819,878 of CM062289.1, read as the reverse complement.
TCACTTGAGTGAATAAATATCATCACTGGTGAAGCCATATTATTCTCAAGTACAAAACCATTTCTCACTGCCTTAATATAAATTTACCCTGTTTAATAAAATACAAATTACTTAAGTACAGGAATGTCAGGAATCAACCCTTGCAACCTGGTACGCATAATTTTCGCAGTTGGCAGTCTATGCGTAGGCCATACAATAAATGCTTAATTGGAGGATCAGTGATAATTTAATCCTCTACCCCTACAGAACCTCCCTCATAAATGCAACAAAGACTCACCCATTTCACTGTATACTGTGGTGTAGAAGATGATTATATTCAGGGCATCTGTGTTGAAAAAGTTAATGGCAAGTACAGAAAGCTTGACAGAAGATCATGAACAGATTGCGATCTGAGAGAGAGAAAAAATGTACTTTTGCAATCGCAGTACTGTGTGCTTTTTCATGGAATTTGAGAATTAATATTTGCGCCAAAGCTCCATTTTCCTGCTATTTTTGCAATTTTTTACTATGAACTACAGTATGTTTTTGGGGTTACCACAAAACTTATTTTACAACAAAATCACCATCAAAGAGCTCCTCACGGAAATTTCATTCACAACACGTTTAAAACATGCATGATGTCAGAAGTCAACATTTGACGTTGTTTTTATTTATTTACTGGTGTTTAAGGTCACATATTTCTTCACAGTGGCTAATTGTGACTGCAACCTGGAAATAAAGTCAAGTCCAACCAATTGTTTATACCCATTTTAGAGGCCTTCCACCCCAGGCATTGGTTACTGGGTCCTATTTTACCAGTAAAGCAGAGTTTGGTTACCACAGGAAACAAGCACTGCTTCACTTCCTGGGGTTCCCACTTGGGCATCAATTGTGTCACATTGTGAATGAGTTGGTATTGGAAGGAGAATTGAATGAATCTTCTCCTATATTTCGTTAACCCTTTACTTAACTGGTAGAGTGCTGGAAGCCCATATTTGGGCTTTACTCTGAGGTGAAGGTCCTGCAACTTGAAGGCTTCATACTCAATGGATGTGCTTCATATTATCTTTGAAGTAATATTATTTAGTCTGTAGGGACTTGTCTTGTTACAATTTATGGGAGAGTGCCTGTAGGCACTCTCCCATAAATTGTAACAAGGCAAAGACATGTGAAGAAATTTTGATGGCCAAAAATAATTCAGCTCTCTACCAGTTAACATAGCAGTATAAAACGGCCAGAAAATTACCCAGAATAAGCCTTCACAGCCTAAAATATCTCGGAAGTTTCTCAATAAAACCGTACAAATATGGATATCATTGAACCAGCTCATCGAGCTGGTTCTAATGATATCCATATCTGTATGGTTTTATTGAAAAAATGGTCATTTTTGTTTTTGAAATATGTGAAATTTAAATTTTTTTAAAAAATACTGTTAGATAAAGGGTTAACAGTTTTTCCAATATGACTAGCAGACGACGTATGCAAAAATATTTTTTGAATAACTCAAGATTTTTCATTTTTTGCCTCGAAAACATAGCTTATGACCTCTCACTGGAATGGGATCGATGAGCTTGTTCCAATGAGAGGTCATAAGCTATGTTTCCAAGGCAAAAATTGAAAAATAATCCAATTTGGTTGTCGATTTTTGGGAATAACAGCGGTCGGTTTTGGTAGTTACATTAGGTAAAGGAGAAATTACACAGTATGTGATAAAAAGAATCTCAGATTCTTCACGATTTGATAAGAATCACAAAAACTGATTCGAGCCTCGGTAAACTTTTTTGTTTTTAGTGAATTTTCATATCAAGCCATGACTCATCTGAGATAGATATCCTCTTTACAGTACGGCTGCCATGGACTGGTCACTTTCCACCGGTAGGCAACATTTCGGCGGATGCAATAATATTAGATTCCAAACACTAATTATAGGAATAATCATCAAAAATTTAATTAATGAAGCACTGGGTACAACCTGGTGCTTCATTAATTAAAATTTTGCTGATGATTTTTATAACCTGATAAATGCATGTGAGAACATCAATGCCCACATGTGGATTATGACCAGTCCATGCTGACTGAACTGTATCAGCTGGTGTTAAAAATGATTTATATATTTGTTATCATACAAGCTACACCTTACAATCTTATCACAAATATCAAACAATCTAACTACACTATTATTTTACAAACAGAAATATAAAACAATGTAAAAAAAATGTTCTGTGATAAAATGATGAAGATGAATTTCGATGATTTCTTTTTATCAAAAAAAAGAGGAAAACAAAAAAGCTGAAAAGCAGCAGAGTAAGAAAAAAAGAACACTTGCTTCATCACACTTGAAATATATGTTAATACGATCATTCTATTTAAGAGAATATATATAGATGTATAAACAGTAACAAAGAGCATTAGTTGTCGGTGTATTTCTGCCATATTTTTCAATTTCAATTGACACACATTTTTTAAACAAAATTATAAAAGTATTTTCTATGACTTTCCATACTCAATTTAAGTGCCACTTTTTAGCCCTAATTTAAAAATTGCAATTTTGCATGTTTAAAATTGCTTCTCATGTTTTTATCATGGTTTGAAGTAATGAGTGCAATTTTTTTTTTAAAAAAGAGGGGTAAGTCTGTAAAAAAACTACCCTCAGATGATGTCATAAATAATTTGTTTCATTCACCTCTAGGCCTGGCATGATAAATCGAGAAGTCGACTAATCACCAGAATCACCCATAATCAACTACAATTTCAAAATCGATGATTATGGATTTTCATCACTCCTTTACTCTTGAATCATTAGTTATTACTCACCTCCTCATTATACTTGTTAGAATTGTCAGAGGTTGTAAAACATCAAAATACATTGTACTTGATATGGGAAAGAAGTATAAAGATCAGTGGAGCCCACTTAATTGGATATCTCTTAATTGTATATCCCTGTTAATTGAATATAATTTTCAAACACAAAACCATTTACCATACCTTCAGTACAAATTTGATCTGTTAATTGCATATGGGTTGTAGAGTAAACTCCTGTTAACTGTATATAAATTTTTATAATATGTCGAAAAAATTACTGTGACACGCTCCAAATTCCCCTTATTTATCAACCTTTTTGGTCTCACTACATCCAATACAGACATTTATTCTATTATATCTTGTTTGACAGAGCTCATAGAGCTCTGTCAAACAAGATATAATAGAATAAATGCTCAGTTTACCTCCAGAACACAGGAAACTGACCAAATCCCTGTTAACTGTATACTCCTGTTTATTGAATAATTTTCACTGGCAAAATGGATATTCAATTAAGAGGATTCGACTGTACAACACATGACATCAGGTCAGGCATTCTTGAAAGTATGGGAATACAAATAATTGCCCTTCTTTGTTTGCCAAGGATTTTGTCTTCGTTAATCTCAAGGAGCTATTATTCGACTCTTGATGCATTTCAGGTCCAAACCTGAGCCTAGGCTCAGGTTTGGGCCTGAGGTGGTCAGAAGTATGAATTTTCCTCAGATAGCAGTAGGTGTGCAGCATGCCTACATGTCTAAGGAATGTCCGGCCAAAGGAATTAATGACGTAGTTGTGATTGGTAAGGAGGTAATTTTCATTACCCTGGGAACATTTTTATACCTAAAACCAGGGGAACAATGACATCATTCTACATGTACTAGTAGAATTTGGAACAAACGGTGGAGCAACAAATTGACGACCTTCCATCAAACTCTCAACTTCAACCCTGTAAAAATATCAACATTTCAAGGTGGAAATTTTTCTCAAAATGCAACAAGAAATTTAACCCTTTACCCAACGAATCGGCCGCATCCAGCCGAGTAATCTGCAAATTGAGCAGTTGAAAAAATCTGATTTTTCAAAAAATGTCAACTAAACCATATCATGTGACCCCTCATTGGAACGAGCTCGACGAGCTCATTCCAACAAGGGGTCACATGATATGGTTTTGTTGAAATGTTTTGAAAATTTTTAAAAAATATTGAAAATAATAAATTTTGATATCGTCTGTGTTGGGTAAAGGGTTAATTTTGTTTGACAGAGCTCATGGAGCTCTGTCAAACAAGACTGCATTGGTTAAATTATTAATTGCATTATGGGAAAAATTTGCAGGCTTGAAATTTTAGTATTTTAACATCGGTGTAAGAGGGAAACTTAACACATACCATTCTTATTTTTAGTACATGCGAGAGAGTGCCCCACTTAGCCCTACCTAGGCACAGAGTAGTTCGGGTAGGCCTTGATGGCACTAGAGTTGTGCAGAGATTATGGTATTCATTTATTATTCCTCTGACTGCTCTCAGTGAAAGCGATTTCTTAATTTATTTTGGAATCAGTATTAAGAATGAACAAAATTTATTCTTCACAAAATAGACAACCAACTAATTCTCAATAAAACTTTCCTTTTCAGTGGTTCATAAATTATTTGCTTCAATTCATTTCATGCCATTTGCAGATATTCCTGCCAAGGACCACAACTCTGTTGACACTAGAATAAGTCCATTTTGGGCATTTTTAACTAAACTTTATTTTGTGAAGGTGAAAACTCTTTTTACCTGTGACATTTTTTGAGTCAAATTTTTCATCAAATATAGTTATGTCTGCTTCACAGCAGCAATGACTAGCTTTTACGAAAAAAAAAAATATAAAAATTGTCAGAAGGATACGAGTTAAATATACAGATGAGAAGAATGATGCAACAATAAGGCACAAGATAGTAAGATGTACATTGTTTAGCAATTGTCACATTTCAGTGGACAAAATTTAGGCACATTTTGGGCTTTAGCTTTTCATCATTCACGTATATGCTAAACACTCAATTAAATGTACAGCACTTGCTGAAAAAGCTGTTGGGCAATTACAAATTCCAGCACCTGACAGCAATCTTGGAAAGTTCAGGAGAACATTGAAAAAAATTATAAAAGTCAGGATAAATGAAAAAGTTAATTCCTTGCCATTATCCTGCAAGTGAACTCTGCAGGAACTGTAAGTTTCAGATCACCAAATTAATTAGACCCAAGACATTTTGATTTTCACCTTCAACAATATTAGTACCATTTGCAAGTTTTGGAAATTTATTTAATTTAAAATCAGAGCTGCTTTTTTTAAATTAACAGAATTGAGCAAAGAATGAATATCGGACATATTTTTTAAGAGTTCATTACAAAAAATTACAAGTAAAACAAAATCTATAGTTGGCTCTACAAAATTCAAAAATGTACACACACACCAAATACTTTCATAAGGTGTACTAAAATTTTCACACAAAAGAAAAAAAAAAGGCAACTAAAAAATAAAGTCAAGTAAAATTTGCTTACTTCACAAATCTAGAGGAGAGCTGACATTTACCAACTCATTTTTTTTCAAACTAAGTCTATATATGTTAACCCTTAGGGGCCTGGAGATTTTTCATATATTTTTGCCATAATATGACATTTGATGCTCTGTGACTCTGCAGTTGTGTCTGGGCAAGTTTTGGCTGCCTATATAGGCAGCCAAGACTTGCCTAGAAACAACTGCCAATGTTCTTAGAGTGTACCTTGAATGTTTATCCAAACAATCAAGTTGAAGCACCTGTTAATACACTAAAAATTTACCTAAGTCGGAAATTGCCCCTTAAGGGTTAAATATCAGAAATTCACTTAAATGTCATGTATCTATGAACTCCAGTTCCCAACACCCGATGTCTAAAGGTGACATGTCCAACTGTCCTGCCAGAAATTTTGGAATTTCAGTAGAGGTATTAGTATGTCATTCCATTTATGTTTGCGATTTTTGCACTGAAGACAAAAAAAAAGGTCGCAATTAATCCGAACCAATATCTCCCTTTAATACAGATTTTAACCCTTCACCCAACACACACTATATAATCAAAATTTGGTATTTTAACTGTTTTTTTCAAATTTAAAAAAAAATTTCTACTAAACCATATCATGTGACCCCCTCATTGGAACAAGCTCAAGGAGCTCGTTCGAATGGGGGTGGGGTGTCACATAATATGGTTTTGTTGAAATTTTTTGAAACAATTTTTTTTCAGCTGCCCAATATGTAATTACGCAGGTGGAGGGTACATTTGGTAAAGGGTTAATCTTATGAAACTCACATTTTATCACAAAAGGATGCTCAAACATCCCATTATGGAAATATTGACCGCAGCATGTTTAATGAACACGACTCATTAAATGTTTACCTTGTATGATTAGTAGATGACATTTGAAAAAATATTTCCTGAATAACTAACCATCTTCATATACTTGTCTCAAAAGATTGCTCATAACCCCTCATTGCAATAACCTCAATATGCTCATTCCAATAAGGAGTTATTGGGGCAAAAGGTAAAGAAAAAAAATTTGGTTGGCTCTTTTTGTGAATAAAGCTGGTCAGTTTTGACTTTTAGGTAGGTAAAGGATTGAATTCAAGCCTGGAAGTAATCAAACTGTTATTTGCACATTGGGGTTCAAAGATGGTGAATTTGCTGATACTATCCTATACAGTGGGTAGAATCCTCCAATTTATCCTCTGGGTACCTTGTTTGCTTTGGCCTGAGATCTTGATTCAGACTGAGGTTCACAGAGAGTAAATTTAGTAATGCTACCCTGCTGTGCGGTGTAGCATCACAAAATTCACCTTATGGGGACCTCATTCTGCAGATAATAAATTCACCCTCTGGGGACCTCATTCTGCAGATGATAGTGTGCATATTTCCGGACTTGGTTGAATTACACATCATCTACTAAAAAGAATCTACAATTCATCATAATTTGATTTTTAATTTCTGATCGGCTCAGACTGATTTTAGTGAACTCGGTTCAGAAATATCATTCCAAATGATGTCTCACTTGAGATCCTTTATTTCTCAACAATGAGAGTAAAAGTGCATTCTCAATCATTTAAATTAAGAGAAAAGAGAAAAAAAATATACATTAAAAAAAATACATTGAAAAATAAAACATATTCAGTATTTTTCTCAAAATCTGGAATTAGTTTAAGGTCAGGAAACATTGACCATCAACCACAGCAGAACCATCTGAAATTAAAAATAATAAAATATTATTATACGCGACCCTTACACATTTCTCTTATCATAAATGTGATACTTTTCATGATTAGATCACAATCGAATCACGTCTCACTTACACACCATCAATACCTGCAAAATTTGCAGGTATTGATGGTGTGTAAGTGAGACGTGATTCGATAGCGCAAATAAGCAATCTGTCATTTGCAGAATGAGGTCCCAAAGGGTGAATTTGATGATGCTTTCCCATACAGTGAGCCAATGTAATCTCTCAGTACCTCTTTCTGTTTAGGCTTGAGACCTCTATTCAGATTGGGGTTCACAGAGGGTAAATTTAGTGATGCTACCCTGCTGTGCAGGGTATCATCACCAAATACACCTTCTGGGGACCTCATTCTTCAGATGACAGTCTGCTTATTTCCAAGTGCTCACCATTGGTTGAGATTCCATAAATAATCAAGAGCTGGGCTACATGCTCGGTGCATACCCCAACCACATACCAAATTTAATTTAAATCCATCCACTCATTTCTGAGATGTGGATCCAGATGGACGGATGGATGGACAGATGGATGATGGACAGACTGACAGTCAGGTGGATGGATGCACATAATCCAGTATACTCCCAATCTCTCATGTTTTGAAAAGTGGAGGTATAAATATCACAAAAATTAAGACTGAAAAATAAAACAAAACAACAAGAGGCCCCACAGGGCCTGAAGCGCTCACCTTGAACTGAACCCAATATAAATAGAGTCCAACAATGAATCTACATTAAGCCATTAACCTAGGAACCCGATTTGAACAAACTTGAAACTGTTTTTTTTACAATTCAATTCTACTGGTCCCAAGGATGCTTCATACCGAATAACACTTCTCTGTTCTGTGTGGCTTGGAAAATATGGGCATTTGAAAATATCTGTTTTTAACTCCTGGGGTTCCCACTGCAAAATTTGGTTCATGTCGGTTCAGTTGTTCCAGAGAAGATGAAAATGTGATTTCCCATAGGGTTTCTATAGTAACTATAAGCCACAATTGTTGAAGCCATCTTTGCAACCCGATCAACATTACATGTGGATCGCTGGTAGAGGGTGTCCCAGTCATCAACCATGCAAAGTTACAAAACATTTGGCCCTGTGGTTTCAGAGGAGATTTTTCAAAATCCACCAATCAGAATAAAAAAATGCTTCTGGCTGCCATGTTTTTCGATGCACGGTAACAAAAATGAGGAGCATTTGTAGAAGACCTCCCACAGACTATCCTTGCCAGGTTTGGTTCACGTCGGCTCAGTAGTTCCAGAGAAGAAGATGAAAATGTGATTTCCCATAGGGTTTCTATAGTAACTATAAGCCGCAGCTCCGGCCATGTTTACAACCCGATCATCATTAAATGAGGATCATTGGTAGAGGGGGTCCCAGTCATCATTTATGTGAAGTACCATAAAATTTGGCCTGACAGTTTCAGAGGAGAAGATTTTTGAAAATCCACCAACCAGAATCAAAGAATGCCGCAGGCGGCCATATTTTTCAACCACGGGAACAAAATGAGGATCGTTTGTAGAGGACCTCCCATAGACCATTTCTGCCAAGTTTGGTTCACGTCGGCTCAGTAGTTCAAGAGAAGATGAAAATGTGATTTCCCATAGGATTTCTATAGTAACTATAAACTGCAATTGGGCTATGTTTGCAAACCGATCAACATTAAATGATGATCGTTGGTAGAGGGGGTCCCAGTTATCAACCATGCAAAGTTTCAAAACATTTGGCCCTGTGGTTTCAGAGGAGAAGATTTTTCAAAATCCACCAATCAGAATCAAAGAATGCCTCTGGCGGCCATGTTTTCAAACCCATGGTTTCAAAATGAGGATCGTTTGTAGAGGATCTCCAATAGACTATCCCTGCCAGGTTTGGTTCATGTCAGCTCAGTAGTTCCAGAGAAGACGATGAAAATGTGATTTCTCATAGGGTTTCTACAGTAAAGGCATTACTATCACTTCTTATAACTTTACTATGATATTAACCTTAATCTAACATGGCTACAATACAACACTAGCAAAACGTTTTGCCCCAAAACAAAGCTTATGACCTTAATTGGAATGAACAACAAGTTCGCATAATAACATAAGCTATGTTTTTGAGGTTGACAGATGATGGATGCCAAACACCATGAAAAAATGATTTAAGATAATAAATTTAGATATTCTGTGTGTTGGGTAAAGAGTTAATAAATATTTGTCTGGTGTAGTCGATAAAATATAAGTGTTTGAACTATTTTGTATTTTTAGCTTCTGGGGTTCCTATTGGGGTGCAGGTTAAGAATGTTCTGCATGAATCACTTGTAAGTCATCAAAATAAAACTAAATACTAATTTTGGTTCTTATCGACCGACTGGTTCTGAGCACTGTAACTTTGGCTGGAGCCATTAATTTTTCAGATCTCACAAGCCATAATACAGTAGAACCTGTCTTGAGAGACCTCCCTTTGGGCCACACAAAAGTGGTCTCTCAAGACAGGTGGTCTCTCATAACAGGTTTCAGGTTTTCTCAAGTCAGTGAATAACCAACCACAAAGTTCAGAAATGGAGAAGAATAGATTTTTGTAATTACTTTGTAGTTGTTCTTTTTTATGAAGTTTTTGTAACAAATTGAAATGGACTGTTATAAAAATTATAAAAATAAATTAGTGTTGAAAATCTTCATTGAAGATTTTCAACACTAATTTATTTTTATAATTTTTATAACAGTCCATTTCAATTTGTAACAAAAAGATTTTCAACACAAATTTATTTTTATTCCTATCTGTCACATTTCAGGTATGTATGAAATTGTTTATTCAGCAATAATCCTAATCTTTTCACAGGGGTCTTATAAGAACATCTCAATCTTTAATGAGTTAGCAATTGAAACCCAATTAAGAGCTTTTAATACTTTTAATTATGTTAGTATAACCACGGCGGTCTCTCAAGACAGGTCTATTATGGCATAAAAATACAAGTTGGTACCAGGTCACAGTGGTCTCTCAAGACAGGTGGTCTCCCATAGCAGGTCCATTATAGAGTAAAACCAATTGGTGCCTGGCAGATGTGGTCTCTCAAGACAGGTGGTCTCTCAAGACAGGTTTTACTGTACTGACCAACAAACAAACTTTGAATAGGGTCCCACAAAGTACATTTTGTTTCTCGGGCCATTTTTTAATTTTATTTTTAATTTTTGCAATTATTTTTTTGCCATCAACAGTTCATATTCTTGGTCTATTTTAAGTTTTAGGCCTCATAATCTATGATATTTATCAATTTTATTAACTTGGGTAAAATATCAGACATAAACCATTTAATTTTTATATTTTTAAGTTTGCATCGGCTATAAAAGGAGAGGACCTGGCAGCCACAATGACCATGTGGGAGGGCCTGATAAACAGATTATAAACTTCTTTAGGCCTAAACTTGAATCTCTACTGAAGGAAGCTGCATAACAAAAATCAAATCATTGCAGCTAGTAGTTCATGAGAAGATTGTTCTATTTAATAAACTAAAATGGGTATCACCCAAAGAAAATTTGTGTTAATTTTGGCTAGCTTTTGGTCAGTTGTTCTGAAGAAAAAGACTGATATTAAAAGTTAACAGAAGATGGACGACAGGTCACAAATGAGCTAAAAAGGAGTATAATTAAATTTATAAAAGCATTAGTGAATATAAATTATCTCTGCCAACATGTATGGTATATAGAGATTGAATACCTGGATGTCGGTTTTTAAACACTGAGACACAGACGAGGTGTTTAAATGAGACGTCCAGGTATTAAATCTCCATATACCATACATGTTGGCGGAGATAACATTTATTTACTTATTTATTTATTTATTTATTTATTTATTGGTGTTTAAGGTCACATATTTCTGCACAATGGCTAATCATGACCTTGACAGTTTTACGGGTGGAGGAAGCCGGAGTACCCAGAGAGAACCACCGAGAAACGGCGAGCAACTGCCAGCTCCCCAACACACTAACTCCACAAGCAGAGTTGGAATTGGTTGAAGACAAGTGCACCATCGACGTGCAGTACGTCTTAGTACACAGTGTCACCGTGCCCCCACGTGGGCAATGGGGGTGAAGTGTCTTGCCCAAGGACACAACGCGGTTGCCGCAGGTGGGAATTGAACCGAGGACCTCTCTGCTTGCAGCCTGCACCTCTACCTACTTAGCCACTGCATCCCTTTTGTCCCATTTGAAACACAATGCAAGCATAGTGGAAATGAATTAGTGAACGCATTTCTCACCTCCACAATCACTTGGACCAAATTCGTGATAATTATTTTGTTTCTATATTCGCAGAAGACAACAGATAGAGTTACGTCCCTTGGGTTATTAAGGAAACGAGTAAACAGTATTTTGTTGACATATCGTCCATTGAGTTTGCTGGTTTTTTGGCTTGATTTTTATTTCGAGGTGAGAAAAATTGGAAAGCTTTCGTTTAAACCATATACCCCCGATGTTTTGCATGCGCTTACACCATGGATGTTGCATGCTCTCATATACCTTGGATGTTGGGTGCATCCTTTGCCATGGCTATTTGTCCAAGGCATTCTGACCAATCAAAAGACCAAATTTATTGGATTATAGGAACAATAGTCTATATTCACTTCTGAACAATATAAATAAACATTTTTTAAATTCTCTGCCTATATTCATTATTGTTGAATTTTTCTTCTCAAAGATATAATTTTAAAGCATTAACAAGTTATCAAGTTTTCAGTTAACAATTACCTGATTTGTCAAGAGTCCCGAGAACAGATTGAGCTGGAAAATGTGATACAAAGAGCTTCAAGTTACAGTACAGTCGCCGTGGAATGGTCATACTCCTTGGCTGAGCAATATTTCCATGGATGCAATAATATTTGATTCGAAACACTAATTATGGGAATAATCATCACAAATTTAATCAATGAAGTAACAGGTACAGCCTGGTGCTTCATTAATTAAAATTTTGCTGATGATGATTTTTATTACCTGGTAAACACATGCGTGGACATCACAGCCCACGCATGGATTTTGACCAGTTCAGTACTGTACTATCATCGAGAACAAGGAGCTGAACATGGTCTGATTTAGCGTAAAAATTTTGTAATTTTCTGGTCTGAAAAGATGGCCAATCCTTGGATCTGAGAAATTTGCTGATGTTCCTAGCTGTGTGTTATAATGAGATAATTTCAAAGGTATCCAACCCCTGAGGCTGACTGGTTTAGCCTGTGAGAGAAAATTTTGATTTTCCAGACCGAAAAGTTGCAAACTCCTCGCATCTGAGCCATTTATAGATGCTCCAGGTAGTGCATTATAACAAAAGAATGGCACTGGTGCAGAATCCACAGAGTCGTCCATGGTTTGGCCCCACAGGAGGAAATTCCGATTTTCAGGTCTGAAAAGAGGCAAATTTCTGGAATCTACAGGGATCTGAGGTTTTTAGTGATGGTCAAAGTAGTGTGTAATTTTCAGGATTGAACAATTGCCCAATCTCAGCATCTGAGACGTTTGTTGATGCCCTGAGTTGTGTTTTATAACACAGGAATTTCAATCGTGTCAAACCCATGATGTTGAATGATGTTTTGTCCCCAGGGAGCTAAATTTTGATTTTCAGGGCTGTCAACACAAATATTTCTCGCATCCAAGACATTTGGCGATCAACCAACTGGGGTGTTATTTATTTATTTATTTATTTATTTATTGGTGTTTAAGGTCACATGCTTATGCACAATAGCTAATCATGACCATGACAGTTTTACAGGTGGAGAAAGCCGGAATACCTAGAGAGAACCACCGAGCAATCATGAGCAGCAGCCAGCTCCCCAACATCGTAACTCCGCACTGCAGCACAGGCAGGGTTAGATTGGTTCAAGACTTCCGCACCATCAACGTGCAGTACGTCTTAGTACATGGCGTCATCGTGCCCCCATGTGGACAATCGGGGTTAAGTGCCTTGCCCAAGGACACAATGCGGGAGTCTGAATCCATCGCTCAGATGGTCACCCATCAGAGGAATAACCGGGCTCGACGTTGCTTAACTTCGGTGATCTGACAAGAAATGGTTACCGCAATGCCACCGTGCCCCCAACTGGGGGTTACGTCAAGAGAATTTCAATGGGGGTTACCTTGTGAGGCTCCAGGGCTCTACCATAAGAGGGGAAAGGCTACCAGGAAATTCACAATGGTATATACAGCCAGTCAAGCCTGGAAATAAGTAGACTGTTATCTGCAGAATGAGGTCCTCTGTGGGTGAATTTTGTGATGCTACTCTGCATAGCAGGGTAACATTACTAAATTTACCCACTGTGAACCTCAATCTGAATCAAGGTTTCAGGCCAAAACATAAAGAGGTACCCAGAGGATAAATTGGGTGGATTCCAGCTCACTGTATGTAAAGTGACCCTCTTGGGAACTCAATCTGCAAATGACAGATTGCTTATTTCCAGGCTTACAGCCAATCTGCCTTTCAAGTAATCCTGGATAGTATACCATCATGTGAACCACCAGAGTTTGATCATCTTAACATAAAACGAGATTTTTCTAATTTTCACTCTGTCTCAGAAGATATTCGAAAAATTATTTTATCATCATCCAATAAATTCAATGATCTTGATCAAATTCCAACATTCCTTTTGACAATTGACTATCTTCTGCCAGCCATAACATGTATTATATCTGCATCCCTACAAGCAGGGTTTGTTCCAAACCCATTGAAAAAAGCACTTGTTACTTCTCTCATCAAGAAACCATCTCTTGATCCTGACAACCTGAAGAATTATTGATCAGTATCGAACCTCTCTTTCCTGTCTAAATTGTTGGAAAGGATTGTTGCTTTACAACTCAAAAATCATCTGCATGAAAATGATCTTTTAGAGCCTTTCCAGTCTGCATACAAAGCCAACCTCAGTGCAGAAACAGCTTTACTGCGAGTCAACAATGACACTGTTAAATCATTGTCTGAGGGTAAGGTTGTACGGCTTGTTCTCTTGGATTCGTCAGCAGCATTCGACACAGTTGACCATGGTATTCTCATGCAGACACTGACACAGCATGGTATATGTGGAACTGTCTTATGGTTTGCATCATATCTAGAAGGTCGCAGTCAACAAATATATATCAATAAGGTCGGTTCAGAAAGCAGGATGTTAAAGTGTGGTGTTCACAGGGCTCAGTTCTTGGACCACTCTTGTTTACTCTGTCCACTTCTTCTCTAGGTCGCCTTCTTAAAAAGCATGGCATATCATATCATCTGTACGCAGATGACCCCCAAACTGTACATCACATTCAACCCATCTGTTTCAAGTGACTCATTCACCACAGTCAATAACATGGAAACTTGCATAAATCTCATGCAGGAATGGATGATAGACTGTAAACTGAAAATGAATGACTCTACAACTGAATTCTTAGTGATATACAGGGTTCGCATGCCTACATCCTCTGTTACATCAATTCTGGTTGGAAACAACATCACTATGAAAAGTGAATCGGCGAGGAATATTGGACTGATTGTGGACTCATAATTTAAAACTAGACATCCATATCAATAAAATATGTCAAAAATGCTATTGGCAGCTTCGTAATGTTGGAAGACTGCGACCTTATCTTAACCAGTCAGCACTTGAAAAAGTTGTGCACTTCTTAATCACCTCACAACTAGACTTTTGTAATTTAGTGTTAATGGAGCTGTCCCAGTGCCTGATTCAGAAGCTTCAAAAAGTTCAGAATACTGCTGCTAGGATAATTATTGGTACCAAATGCTCTGAACACATAACACCTGTTTTAAGACAACTACATTGGCTTCCAGTTAAACAGAGAATTGATTTCAAAATATTGATCTCAGTATTCAAATGTATCCACAAACTGGCTCCAGTCTACCTGCAAGAGCTCATCACTGTATATACACCATCATGCTGTCTCAGATCTAAAAACCAAATTCAACTAGTTGTACCTTTTAGCAGATCTAATCTGGCTAATGATCGTGTGTTCTCCATCGTAGGTCCCAGATTGTGGAATTCCCTGCCAATTGGCGTCAGCATTTCAGAAACTCTCGATGTCTTCAAAAGAAATCTTAAGACTTTCCTATTTAAAGAAGCATTCTCCTGAACCCCTTTAAGAGGCAACCGAAACAGATGCGACTCTTTATTTCAGAAAAGTGTATTTATTTCTGTCAAGCATTTTAGAGCACTATTTGTGGTTTTACGCTCTAGAAAATCAATTATTATTATTAAAGTGTCTGAGCAGTTCCGTGAAAGTTTAAGGTTCTTATAAACACCAACGGCTGTAGCAGATCAAAAGGCAGATAGCCTAATGTGATATTTTTGAGGTTCTAGAAAATCAAATAACAGATGAACAAGTATTACTGCAAACATTTAAGATACTATAACATTTGACTTAGCTGGGTTCTTGCCAAAATATTTTTACCTGATTTTTTTTTGCCAGGAACCTGATTGGGGTGGGGGACTGCCCCAAGTGATTACCTCTGACATATTTAATAAGGTCCTAGATTTTGAAAACAGGGTTTGTACACATTTTTCGGAGTGGAATTCAAAACGTTTTCCAGTAATAAATGATGAAAATTTCAGTACTTTACTGTAGTAAATTAATGTTATATTGAATTGGTTCAATACCATATTACCTCCTAATCACTAACTATGCATTTCACTTAATGATGAACCTAAGGATGAACCACACCAACAAGTTATGTTACAGCCTTACTGTCCAAGTTTGGTTTAGATGCTATCAGAACCGACACACTACAGTACAAGTCAAAATAAGTTGTAGCTTAACCGCAATAAACTAAGTATACTGCTTCTCCTGCACTGATAAGATCAGAATCTGACATCATTTTCTGGAAAGCTCTCAATGAGAGCTTTTCAGAAAATGATGTCAGCTTCTGGTCTTAACAGTGTAGGAAGAGAAAGTTACATAGTTGACAGTGGTTATCCTACAACTTATTTTGACTTGTACTGTACACTTTGGCTTCTTCAACCATGAATGATGGGAAAATCACTCTCTAAATATTGACAGCATGACCCCTTCACTGCCATGCCATTTGAATGTTTGTTTATTCCATTTAATAACAAAATCAGAACTTCGCGACTTTTTTAATTAAATGTATTAATCAGTAGAGAAAGGAAACAGTGTCATTTGAACAGGGCCACCAAGAGTGAGGATGGTCCATGTGGCAATGTGTAGAGCGAGCATTACAGGCCCTGTGAGTGCCTAAGACACAAAGTGATAAACAGGGGGTTCAGAAATTTTTTTTTTATTTATTTTCATTTATTTTTGGCCATCAAATCTTGTACACATGTATTTGCCTTGTTACAATTTATGGGAGAGTGCCTCTGGGCACTCTCCCATAAATTGTAACAAGGCAAACCCTTACAGACTAAATAATATCACTTGAAAGATAATACAAAGCACATGCACTGAATATCAGTCTTCAAGCTGAAGTACCTGCACTTGAGAGTAAAGCCCAAATATGGGCTTCCCACACTCTACCAGTTAAATTAGTGGTAGGTGAAGCATTCTCCTGCATTTTCTTGACAATATCCACTCAATTATTTCCTAACAATTTGGGTAATTTATTATCTGTATTTCAGTGTGTATGGTGGATTTTTTTCCCAAAGATAATTGTGACCACCATGAGGCAGGAAAGACCAGTGGAAAATCAACAAACTGGAACATGTGTTTTTTTTCATATGAATGGAACCTGGTCAGTATTTATTTATTGATGTTTAAGGTCACATATTTATGGCTAATTATGACCGTGACAGTTTTACGGGTGAAGGAAGCTGGAGGACCCGGAGAGAACCACCGAGCAATGACGAGCAGCTGTCAGCTCCCCAACATCGCAACTCCGCACTGCAGCACAGGCAGGGTTAGATTGGTTGAAGACATGCGTACCATCGACGTGCAGTACGCCTTAGTACACAGCGTCATCGTGCCCCCATGCGGGCAATGGAGATGAAGTGTTTTGCCCAAGGACACAATGCGGTTGCCGCAGGTGGGATTCGAACCGAGGACCTCCCGGCTTGCAGCCTGTACCTCTACCTACTGAGCCACTGCACTCCCAACCTGGTCAGTAATGGAAGTACATACTCTTACAACTTCCACCAGTGTTAGAGGCCTGTGCAAAAAGCCTTCCCATGACTTTCAACTCAAGACGTATAAATAGGTCAACCTACACTTTTTTAAAACAACAAAAATGACTCCTTACCTCCCCCTCTCAGTGCTAATGGACACAGTTCTGGTACCAAGGATTTTTTGGCCAGACCAAATGAAGTGGGGGTGGGGGGGGGGGGGGGGGTTCAAAAACGTTTTCTGCTGCCAATAGCAGAAAAATATTTTATCCCTCCCCTCTCTTCATTTCACTTTGAGCTGCTTAAAGATTGTGTTTCCCCCATAGATGGAGGCCCTGTGTCTTCCCTGGGGATAAAAACTAACTTCTCAAGCCAAATGGACCACCCTAAATGCTTTTTGAAAGCTTAACCCTTAAGTCCTCAGATTAATTTTATGTTAATAACAACCATATATACATGTACACAGCTGCAGATGAATTAACAGTACTTCTACATTATTGTTGGCTGCCAACATAACTAGTACCGGGACAGAGCTTGTCCCGCCAAAACCAGTACCGGTACTGGGACAAATCAACAATTGGGTGACATATCACAATCAGAAGAGAGAAATTCACATTTAAATTGACTCAGTCCCCAAAATCACAAAGATAAACATGGCATCATACAATTATTCTGTGGCGACTGGAAATTAATCATAAAACACAAAAATCGTGCTTTATGATTACTTTGTTGCCACAGAATAATTTCTTTGAAGTAACCGATGACGGCGCTTTCATTGTCTTTGATGCCACGTTTGAAAAGTCAAAATGGTTGACTTATTGAGGTCGCTGTCATCACCTTTAGAGTGTTTTGATACGTTTATTCACAAATAAGTTGAAAGTATGTTGTGCAAGTGTGCCATACACGATTATCAAGTCTGTTTACCCTTGTACAATTAGGAATTTCCACATAAAATAATTATGTCCCGGTACTGGCGGGACAAAACCTTCAGTACCAGTACCGGTTGGAGCATGAATGAAGTGGCGATACTGGAGGGACAAAACATTCAGTACCAGTACCGGTTGGAGCATGGGGGAAGCGTCGGTACCAGTACTTGTACAGGTACCAGTTGACATGCCTGGGCTGTATGTGTACCTAAGGGGTAACTGCCCAGAAAGGGGAGAAATAACCATAGCAAAATGATGCAAGAAATATTAGGATGAGAGTCTTAGGGGTTTCATGTATGAATGGATATAAGGTTGACCAGTCGACCCCCATACCCCTCTCCCCCTCCCCCTCGGTCCACCGCCCTGTGCTTCAAATACAATGCCTGGTTTTTCAGGACTTTCCAGTCCAGACAAAAAATGGTGTTTTCACATTAGTTTCCTGCATCTGGAAGTGTCAGGAGTAGCATACAATGTGAAACGACAGTCATTACAAATAATTTATACCTTTAACACCACAATAACTTTATGCCATTGCTTCAGCATCTCGAATAGCACAGCAGAGCACCACAGAGAAAATCATACCCAAAATCTACAAATACAAAAGAATCTCCTGTACAAATCTATATTAATCTAAATTGAGGGGGAAATAACCTGGTTAAAATTATCACAGATTAAAATCTTGTAAATATTTGTATGTGCACTTCTTAATGGTTATGTATGAGAAGTTTTATCAAAATTGGTTCATTTATGAAGGAAGAGATACGCACATAAGAATCTCATTTGGAAAACCACAATAAATCTAGGGTCAAGGGGATATAACTCTTGGATCAAATCATCATCGAACATTGAAAATTTTGAATTATGCCCATATTCACGTGTGAGTGGTCATGTTTAACCCTTTACCCAACGCAGACGATATCAAAATTTATTATTTTAAATATAATTTTTTTAATTTTTTCGAAAAATTTCAAGAAAACCATATCATGTGACCCCTCATTGCAACGAGCTCATTGAGCTCGTTCCAATGAGGGGTCACATGATATGGTTTTGTTGAAATATTTTGAAAAATTTAATTTTTTCAACTGCTCAATTTGCATATTACGCGGGTGGATGCGGGCGATTTGTTAGGTAAAGGGTTAAGAAGTTTCATCTAATTAAATTCATTAATGTTGGAAGGTTAAACACACAAAAATCTCATATGAAAATCCATATTTATAATAAATCTTCTGAGTTGAAAGAGAAGGGGAGATAACTGGGTTATTGGTTAAAACTGTCACAGATGGAAAATTTATGTTTGAATATGTTCATGTCGACTTGTTAAGTCACAATGTATGGGAAGGTCCATCAAAATTGGTTAAAAAATGTAAGAGGAGTTGTGCACACAAGAACCTCATAGAAATCTGTAACAAACTTTTTAGGTTGAAGGGGAGATAACCTGATTAAAATTGCCACAGATCACAAATTTTGGAATACACACATGTCCACTTATCAGTCATAATGGTAACTGGTAGAGTGATAAATTATTTCTGGTCATCAGAATTTTTTCAGGTGTTTTTGCCTTGTAGCAGTTTATGGGAGAGTGCCTAGAGGCACTCTCCCATAAACTGTAACAAGGCAAATCCATACAGCAAAAAACTTCAAAGGCAATATAAAGCACATCCATAGAATATGATGCCTTTAAGTTGGAACACCTGTGCTTCAGAATAAAGCCCAAATGTGGGTTTCCAGCACTCTAATAGTTAAAAAATGCAGGTAGAGGTACACACATTAGAATTTTGGATGTTCAGACATACAGACAAGCAGAGTGACCCCAATATAACTGCGTCTTTGAAGTGGGGGGGGGGGGGGGGGGGGTAAAATGACCAAGCAATATGATGACAGAATACCATGTTGTTGGGGTTAGCAGTTTATTGACTCGCATTGTTTTTAAACATGGGGTCAGTCATAGAATCCGGTGTGTCAAGTTTTTGGCTCAAATTCAATATAGAATTGCATACCATCCTTATTGTCGCACAAGTGCATTTCAAAACATCAAACTGGTGGGAAATTATCTGCATATTCTGAAGTTCAACTGCATTATAGACATCAAGTACTGCTTAATGCATAAGATATCCTTTCTCTTGGCAAAATACAGAGTTTTGAATGCAAATTTATGGATATTTTATGCACTTCGCACCACTTCATATCTATTGTTTTGGTAATGAGTGTGGAAGTTGTGATAGATTAACCCTCTGCACTCTGATGTCAAAATGGCAAAGTTTTCAGCAGCAAATATTTCCCATAATGCAGTTTGATATTTAACCAAATATACCATGTTTGACAGAGCACAGTGAGCTCTGTCAAACATGATATAATTGGTTAAATTCATAGTTAAACAAGAGAAAAACAAAGTGATTGGAGAAAATTATGTTGCACTACAAGAGTGCTGGGGGTTAACAATATGAAATGGCAAGATTTATGACCCACATGTGGGCTCACCTTTTGCAAAAGGGTTAACTCTAATGACACACTTCTGGCAACATCTCACGAGATTTGATCACTGAAATGCATCAAAAACCAGTCACACCCATGGCATCAACTGGAGGGTTTCTGATATTCTTCTGAATAGCAATGAGAATTTCAAAGTTGAATGAAAGCAACTGGTGGATATCAAATGCCATCGAATATTAAATATAGCCGATCCCTTGTCAATCCTACATGTTAACTAATAAACAGGACACATTCTGTAAGTGATGGTCTGATATGGGTGTTATTGGTAAAGCTGAGTTCTGATTTGGTAAGTGAAAAATATGCCAAAAATAGAATTATTCAAAACACTAAAATTTCGTTAATTCCAAAAGGAGATAAAATAACGTATTTCATCCATTCTAGTTTGTTTGTTGGCCTTGATTTGAGAAAAGTTGAATCTGATCCCCAAATGGATGCTGCATCCCAAATATCATAAGATTCCGACATGTGGATCTGAAGAAGATGATTTTTAAAAAATATTCCTCATACATGTAATGCACTAAGTAAAAATAGGCCGATGAAATCGTCAGATGTGTACCCATACGCACAATTAGTAGAAAGCTGTATGACGGAGGGCCACCACGGATACTGACATAATGTACACCATACAAGGTATGGGTACATATAGAAATGGATTGGAGGAGTGTCTAATTTGATGGATAAAGGGTTAATATCTCCAGATCAAATTATCAGATTTACATAAAAAACTATACAGCACAGCACATCAGTAACCGGAATAAATATATAAAGTAACATGACAATCGGATTGATATTTTTTGAGTTATCTCATGCCAAAGGGATTGGTGGAATTTTCAATTTGAAGGATAAAGGGGGTTAATATCTCCAGATCAAATTATCAGATTTACACCAAAAACTATACAGCTCAGCACATCAGTAACCTGAACACAATTGTAAAGTAACTTGACAATCCAAGCAATATTTTTCAAGTTATCGAATGCCAAAGAGATTGGAGGAATTTTCAATTTGAAGGATAAAGGGTTAATATCTCAGGAATAAATTATCAGATTTACACCAAAAACTATACAGCTCGGTACATCAGTAACCTGAACACAAATATAAAGTAACTTGACAATCCAAGCAATATTTTTCAAGTTATCGAATGCCAAAGGGACTGGAGGAATTTTCAATTTGAAGGATAAAGGGTTAATATCTCAGGATCAAAATAACAGATTTACACCAAAAACTATACAGCTCGGCATATAAGTAACCTGAACACAAATATAAAGTAACTTGACAATCCAAGTAGTATTTTTCAAGTTATCAAACGCCAAAGGGATTGGAGGAATTTTCAATTTGAAGGATAAAGGGTTAATATCTCGGGATCAAATCATCCGATTTACCCCAAAAACTATACAGCTTGGCACATCAGTAACCTGAACACAAATATAAAGTAATTTGACAATCCAAGCAATATTTTTCAAAATATCGAATGCCAAAGGGATTGGAGGAATTTTCAATTTGAAGGATAAAGGGTTAATATCTCATGATTAAATTATCAGATTTACACCAAAAAACTATACAGCTCGGCACATCAGTAACCTGAACACAAATATAAAGTAACTTGACAATCCAAGCAATATTTTTCAAGTTATCGAATACCAAAGGGATTGGAGAAATTTTCAATTTGCAGGATAAACGGTTAATATCTCAGGATCAAAATAACAGATTTACACCAAAAACTATACAGCTCGGCACATCAATAACCTGAACACAAATATAAAGTAACTTGACAATCCAAGCAATATTTTTCAAGTTATCGAATGCCAAAGAGATTGGAGGAATTTTCAATTTGAAGAGTAAAGGGTTAATATCTCAGGATCAAAATAACAGATTTACACCAAAAACTATCCAGCTCGGCATATAAGTAACCTGAACACAAATATAAAGTAACTTGACAATCCAAGTAGTATTTTTCAAGTTATCAAACGCCAAAGGGATTGGAGGAATTTTCAATTTGAAGGATAAAGGGTTAATATCTCGGGATCAAATCATCCGATTTACCCCAAAAACTATACAGCTTGGCACATCAGTAACCTGAACACAAATATAAAGTAATTTGACAATCCAAGCAATATTTTTCAAAATATCGAATGCCAAAGGGATTGGAGGAATTTTCAATTTGAAGGATAAAGGGTTAATATCTCATGATTAAATTATCAGATTTACACCAAAAAACTATACAGCTCGGCACATCAGTAACCTGAACACAAATATAAAGTAACTTGACAATCCAAGCAATATTTTTCAAGTTATCGAATACCAAAGGGATTGGAGAAATTTTCAATTTGCAGGATAAACGGTTAATATCTCAGGATCAAAATAACAGATTTACACCAAAAACTATACAGCTCGGCACATCAATAACCTGAACACAAATATAAAGTAACTTGACAATCCAAGCAATATTTTTCAAGTTATCGAATGCCAAAGAGATTGGAGGAATTTTCAATTTGAAGGATAAAGGGTTAATATCTCAGGATCAAAATAACAGATTTACACCAAAAACTATCCAGCTCGGCATATAAGTAACCTGAACACAAATATAAAGTAACTTGACAATCCAAGTAGTATTTTTCAAGTTATCAAACGCCAAAGGCATTGGAGGAATTTTCAATTTGAAGGATAAAGGGTTAATATCTCGGGATCAAATCATCAGATTTACCCCAAAAACTATACAGCTTGGCACATCAGTAACCTGAACACAAATATAAAGTAATTTGACAATCCAAGCAATATTTTTCAAAATATCGAATGCCAAAGGGATTGGAGGAATTTTCAATTTGAAGGATAAAGGGTTAATATCTCATGATTAAATTATCAGATTTACACCAAAAAACTATACAGCTCGGCACATCAGTAACCTGAACACAAATATAAAGTAACTTGACAATCCAAGCAATATTTTTCATGTTATCGAATGCCAAAGAGATTGGAGGAATTTTCAATTTGAAGGATAAAGGGTTAATATCTCAGGATCAAAATAACAGATTTACACCAAAAACTATACAGCTCGGCACATCAGTAACCTGAACACAAATATAAAGTAACTTGACAATCCAAGCAATATTTTTCAAGTTATCGAATGCCAAAGAGATTGGAGGAATTTTCAATTTGAAGGATAAAGGGTTAATATCTCAGGATCAAAATAACAGATTTACACCAAAAACTATACAGCTTGGCACATCAGTAACCTGAACACAAATATAAAGTAACTTGACAATCCAAGCAATATTTTTCAAGTTATCGAATGCCAAAGAGATTGGAGGAATTTTCAATTTGAAGGATAAAGGGTTAATATCTCAGGATCAAAATAACAGATTTACACCAAAAACTATACAGCTCGGCATATAAGTAACCTGAACACAAATATAAAGTAACTTGACAATCCAAATAGTATTTTTCAAGTTATCAAACGCCAAAGGGATTGGAGGAATTTTCAATTTGAAGGATAAAGGGTTAATATCTTGGGATCAAATCATCAGATTTACCCCAAAAACTATACAGCTTGGCACATCAGTAACCTGAACACAAATATAAAGTAATTTGACAATCCCAGCAATATTTTTTAAAATATCGAATGCCAAAGGGATTGGAGGAATTTTCAATTTGAAGGATAAAGGGTTAATATCTCATGATTAAATTATCAGATTTACACCAAAAAACTATACAGTTCGGCACATCAGTAACCTGAACACAAATATAAAGTAACTTGACAATCCAAGCAATATTTTTCAAGTTATCGAATACCAAAGAGATTAGAGAAATTTTCAATTTGAAGGATAAAGGGTTAATATCTCAGGATCAAAATAACAGATTTACACCAAAAACTATACAGCTCGGCATATAAGTAACCTGAACACAAATATAAAGTAACTTGACAATCCAAGCAATATTTTTCAAGTTATCGAATGCCAAAGGGATTGAAGGAATTTTCAATTTGAAGGATAAAGGGTTAATATCTCAGGATCAAAATAACAGATTTACACCAAAAACTATACAGCTCGGCATATAAGTAACCTGAACACAAATATAAAGTAACTTGACAATCCAAGTAGTATTTTTCAAGTTATCAAATGCCAAAGGGATTGGAGGAATTTTCAATTTGAAGGATAAAGGGTTAATATCTCGGGATCAAATCATCAGATTTACCCCAAAAACTATACAGCTTGGCACATCAGTAACCTGAACACAAATATAAAGTAATTTGACAATCCAAGCAATATTTTTCAAAATATCGAATGCCAAAGGGATTGGAGGAATTTTCAATTTGAAGGATAAAGGGTTAATATCTCAGGATCAAAATAACAGATTTACACCAAAAACTATACAGCTCGGCATATAAGTAACCTGAACACAAATATAAAGTAACTTGACAATCCAAGTAGTATTTTTCAAGTTATCAAATGCCAAAGGGATTGGAGGAATTTTCAATTTGAAGGATAAAGGGTTAATATCTTGGGATCAAATCATCAGATTTACCCCAAAAACTATACAGCTTGGCACATCAGTAACCTGAACACAAATTTAAAGTAATTTGACAATCCCAGCAACATTTTTCAAAATATCGAATGCCAAAGGGATTGGAGGAATTTTCAATTTGAAGGATAAAGGGTTAATATCTCATGATTAAATTATCAGATTTACACCAAAAAACTATACAGTTCGGCACATCAGTAACCTGAACACAAATATAAAGTAACTTGACAATCCAAGCAATATTTTTCAAGTTATCGAATACCAAAGAGATTGGAGAAATTTTCAATTTGCAGGATAAAGGGTTAATATCTCAGGATCAAAATAACAGATTTACACCGAAAACTATACAGCTCGGCACATCAGTAACCTGAACACAAATATAAAGTAACTTGACAATCCAAGCAATATTTTTCAAGTTATCGAACGCCAAAGGGATTGGAGGAATTTTCAATTTGAAGGATAAAGGGTTAATATCTCGGGATCAAATCATCAGATTTACCCCAAAAACTATACAGCTTGGCACATCAGTAACCTGAACACAAATATAAAGTAATTTGACAATCCAAGCAATATTTTTCAAAATATCGAATGCCAAAGGGATTGAAGGAATTTTCAATTTGAACGATAAAGGGTTAATATCTCATGATTAAATTATCAGATTTACACCAGAAAACTATACAGCTTGGCACATCAGTAACCTGAACACAAATATACAGTAACTTGACAATCCAAGCAATATTTTTCAAGTTATCGAATAAAAAGGGATTGGAGAAATTTTCAATTTGCTGGATAAAGGGTTAATATCTCAGGATCAAAATAACAGATTTACACCAAAAACTATACAGCTCAGCACATCAGTAACCTGAACACAAATATAAAGAAACTTGACAATCCAAGCAATATTTTTCAAGTTATCGAATGCCAAAGAGATTGGAGGAATTTTCAATTTGAAGGATAAAGGGTTAATATCTCAGGATCTAATTATCTGACTTACATCAAAAACTATACAGTTCAGCACATCAGTAACCTGAACACAAATATAAAGTGACTTGACAATCCAAGCAATATTTTTCAAGTTATCGAATACCAAAGAGATTGGAGAAATTTTCAATTTGCTGGATAAAGGGTTAATATCTCAGGATCAAAATAACAGATTTACACCGAAAACTATACAGCTCGGCACATCAGTAACCTGAAGACAATATAAAGTAACTTGACAATCCAAGCAATATTTTTCAAGTTATCGAATGCCAAAGAGATTGGAGGAATTTTCAATTTGAAGGATAAAGTGTTAATATCTCAGGATCTAATTATCCGACTTACATCAAAAACTATACAGCTCGGCACATCAGTAACCTGAACACAAATATAAAGTAACTTGACAATCCAAGCAATATTTTTCAAGTTATCGAATGACAAAGAAATGGATACGGATGCCGGATGGACAGATGGACAGACAGACAGACAAAGGATGGACGAACAACGGATGGTCACCCCGAATGCCGGCATTATGTATACCATACTTAGTATGGGTACACATGAACATCAGTCTCCCATAGCAAGCACAAATATGAAACCAGTGGCTTGAATTGAATAAACTTGAAACTGACCCTCCTAAAATGCTGTATACCATATATCAAAAGATTATGACTGATACATATAAAACAGAAGATTTGGGAAAAGATTTGATGCTTCATCAAGCATTTTACTGAAATGTTTTACAGAAAGGTTTCAAAGGCTACCAAAACTGCTTAAGAAAATTAATCACTGCGTCACGCAGCCCAACGAGAAATCTCTCGCCTCTTGGTGAGTCAGTCTATCTCTGTGGAAGTATATATTTTACTCACCAGAATGACAGCCACTCCAATAGCAATTCCAGCTATAATGACAAGTTTGTCTGAGATGAAATCAAACAACTTTGGTTCACAAGGCTGAAAAGATAAAAGAAATTTAATTGATAAGAATATTTGAATATAATATTACAGCCTACAATAAAAGGGAAACCTGCACATGCTATTAACACCTATCAGAGGATTAGGCCACACAAAGTAGATCTGTTTCTCAGGCCATTATTTGTAAAATTGCATGAGGGCAACTAGTACACTTTGGAACTCAGGGGACGATTTTCAGCTATCGCTAGTAATTCAAATTGTAATTGCATTGCACGGTTTGTAGAAAATTCCAGCGAAATTTTGCTTCTATTTAATAATAGTCAGTCAATGATATCCATTCTGCACAAAAATGTGGAACAGATTTTCATTTCTGCATGGTTCAGTGTTGCTGTAGATGGGGATTTTATAGAACAGGCATGTAATAACAAGAGGCCCCAAGGGGCCTTAATCACTCACCGGGAAAAGTGATTCAAACAAAGTGGTTCAAAGAAGTATTTGGGGTCACATTCAGTTAGACATGGTTCATCAACACTACAAAGGAATGAAGTCATGAGAGACAAATTTTATGGAACTAGGGACATGGCTTGAACAAACTTGAATCTTACCCCCTAAGGATGCTGCATACCAAATATCAAAAGCATTCATCTGCAGGATCTGAAAAAGAAGATTTTTAAAGAAAATTCCTCATTTTGAACTAAGTTATAATTCAGGCTACCACAGTGAGCCCAAATATGAACCCATGGACTTGGCTTGAACAAACTTGAATCTCACCCCCCTATAAAGCATGCTGCATACCCAATATCAAAGATTCTGCCTGCTGGATCTGAAGCAGAAGATTTTTAAAGAAAAATTCCTCGTATTGACTAAGTTATAATTCTGGCTCCCACAGGGAGCCCCAATATGGACCCAGGGACTTGGCTTTAACAAACTTGAATCTCACTCCCCTAAGGATGCTACACACCACATATCAAAACATTCCTACTGCTGGATCTGAAGAAGAAGATTTTTTAAGAAAATTCTTCATTTCGAACTAAGTAACAATTCAAGCTCCCACAGTGAGCCCAAATATGGACCTAGGGATATGGCTTGAACAAACTTGAATCTCAGCCCCTTAAGGATGCTTCATACCAAATATCAAAACATTCCGACTGCTGGATCTGAAGAAGAAGATTTTTAAAGAAAATTCCTCATTTTGAACTAAGTTATCATTCGGGCTCCCACAGTGAGCCCAAATATGGACCTAGGGACATGATTTGAACAAACTTGAATCTCACCCCCCTAAGGATGCTGCAACCAAAAATCAAAACATTCCGACTGCTGGATCTGAAGAAGGAGATTTTTAAAGAAAATTCCTCATTTTGAACTAAGATATAATTCGGACTACCACAGTGAGCCCAAATATGAACCCAGGGACTTGACTTGAACACACTTGAATCTCACCCCCCTAGGCATGCTGCATACCCAATATCAAAAGATTCTGCCTGCTGGATCTTGAGAAGAAGATTTTTAAAGAAATTTGCCTGAAATGCACTAAGTTCAAATTTGGGCTCCTAGGGGGCCGATTTGAACAAACTTGAAACAGATCCACCCCACAATGATGCATACCAAATATCAAAAGATTCTGCCTGCTGGATCTGGAGAAGAAGATTTTTTTAAAGAAATTTGCCTGAAATGCACTAAGTTCGAATTCGAGCTTCTATAGTGACCCCAAATATGAATCCAGGGAGCCGATTTGAACAAACTTAAATCAGATCCACCCCACAATGTTGCATACCAAATATCAAAAGATTCTGTCTGCTGGATCTAGAGAAGAAGATTTTTTAAAAAATTTGCCTGAAATGCACAAGTTCGAATTCAGGCTTCTATACTGAGCCCAAATGTGAATCCAGGGGCCGGTTTGAACAAACTTGAATCAGATTCACCCCACAATGCTGCATACCCAATATCAAAAGATTCTGCCTGCTGGATCTTGAGAAGAAGATTTTTAAAGAAATTTGCCTGAAATGCACTAAGTTCAAATTTGGACTCCTATACTGAGTCCAAATATGAACCTAGGGGGCCGATTTGAACAAACTTGAAACAGATCCACCCCACAATGTTGCATACCAAATATCAAAAGATTCTGCCTGCTGGATCTGGAGAAGATTTTTTTAAAGAAATTTGTCTGAAATGCACTAAGTTCGAATTCGAGCTTCTATAGTGACCCCAAATATGAATCCAGGGAGCCGATTTGAACAAACTTAAATCAGATCCACCCCACAATGTTGCATACCAAATATCAAAAGATTCTGCCTGCTGGATCTAGAGAAGAAGATTTTTAAAGAAATTTGCCTGAAATGCACTAAGTTCGAATTCAGGCTTCTATACTGAGCCCAAATGTGAATCCAGGGGCCGGTTTGAACAAACTTGAATCAGATTCACCCCACAATGTTGCATACCAAATATCAAAAGATTCTGCCTGCTGGATCTGGAGAAGAAGATTTTTTAAGAAATTTGCTTGAAATGCACTAAGTTCGAATTTGGGCTTCTATAGTGAGCCCAAATATGAATCCAGGGGGCCGATTTGAACAAACTTGAATCAGATCCACCCCATAATGCAGTATACCAAATATCAAATGATTCTGCCCACTGGTTCTGGAGAAGAAGATTTTTTAATAATTTTTCAAGAATTCATACTGTGCTATCAGAGTTATGCCCCATACAGAGCCCCCAAGGGACGT
Organism: Pictodentalium vernedei; assembly: GCA_031216915.1. Taxonomy (NCBI): domain Eukaryota; kingdom Metazoa; phylum Mollusca; class Scaphopoda; order Dentaliida; family Dentaliidae; genus Pictodentalium; species Pictodentalium vernedei. The sequence goes on along the minus strand of CM062289.1, from coordinate 119,790,221 downwards.
GGTCATTTCATTTGAACAAACATGAATTGCCATGTCATTGAATAGTAATGAACATCCACATTAAGTTTCGTGAAAATCAGACCACTGGTTTCAGAGGAGAAGTCGTTTGAAAAATGTTCACGACGACGGACGGCAAGTGATAAGTTGAGCTCCCTTCGGTGAGCTAAAAAAGGGTGCGAGCTTGGCTTTCAGCTTATTTGTGTCCTGACCGTTGTTGAGTGAAGACATGCAGAATTCCCAGTTCTGTAGATATTGCACCAAGATGTTTACCCGAACAGACAACAGAAAGAGACATGAAGACCATTACTGTCCATGAAGATCAGAGCTTATTCATGAAGACCATTCACAGAGAGACTCATAATAATGAGTGTCAATGACACTGTAGCTTAACTTGTGTGTTGTGTTCGATGAAAAGGATAATCTTCAATGTTTATGAAAGGATTATGAAATAAGACAAGAATTGTGATAATTGGGAATATGTTCATTTCTGTTCCCTGTATGCTATATTTTTGATAAAAATAATTTGAGGTGTACACTGTACTAAAGAGCTGAGGGGTGGGTTAATATGACCTCACAGTTAATGTATGTGGCCCTCACAGGTAACATATATCAAAGAAAGTTACCAAGTTACAGTGAAATTATTCCAAAACGAGTCATCCTATCAAGTTACATTGAAATCTCTTCATAAATATGGCCTGTAGACTGTGCTAAAGGTTTTAGGGCTTCAGGCCCCAGTAGCCGTCAGTTTCCCAATTGCGTCCAAAGGGGACGTTCTCATCTAGACATTATATGAAGTCAACCTACCAAGTTACAATGAAATCCCTTCATAAATATGACCTGTATACTGTGCTAAAGGTTTTTGGGCTTTGGGCTCGGGCAGCCATCATGGTTGAATGATTGCAACCAAAAGGGGACATTCTCATCTAGGCATCATCTGGAGTGATCCTACGAATTTTCAATGAAATCCCTTCATAAATATGACCTGTAGACTGTGCTCAAGGTTTTCGGGCTTTGGGCCCCTGAAGCCGTCACAGTTGACCAATCATGACCAAAAGGGGATGTCATCATCTAGGCATTATATGGAGTCAAACTAACAGGTTACAATGAAATCCTTCCATAAATATGACCTATAGACTATTCTAAAGGTTTTGGGGATTTTGGCTTGGGCAGCCATCAAGGCTGAATGATCACGATCAAAATGGGACATTCTCATCTAGACATTATTTGGAGTCATCCTACCAAGTTACAAAGAAATTCCTTCATAAATATGACCTGTAGACTGTGCTAAAGGTTTTTGGGCTTCGGGGCCCCTGTAGCCATCACAGTTGCCCAATTACACCCAAAAGGGGACTTTCTCATCTAGACATTATATGAAGTCAACCCACCAAGTTACAATGAAATTCCTCAATAAATATGACCTGTAGACTGTGCTAAAGGTTTTTGGGTTTGGGGCTCAGGCAGTCGTCACAGTTGGCAGATCACGCCCAAATGGGGAAATTCTCATCTAGACATTATAAGGAGTCATCCTACCAAGTTACAATGAAATCCCTCCATATTAAACATAACCTGCAGACTGTGCTAAAAGTTTTTGGGTTTCGGGCTTGGGCAGCCATCGCAGTTGACAGATCATGCCCAAAAGGGGACGTTCTCATCTAGGCATTATACAGAGGCATCCTACCAAGTTACAATGAAATCCCTTCATAAATACGACCTGTAGACTGTGCTAATGGTTTTGGGGTTTTGGGCTCGGGCAGCCATACCGGTTGACCGGTCGCGACCAAAAGGGGACGTTCTCATCTAGACATGACCCCAAACCTGCATATGAAATTTTGTGACGATCAGACAAGAACTGCAGGGTCACAGACTAACAGACTCACAGACTAACAGACTTCTGTACGTGTGATGGCAATAGTTTATCTTGACTTTGTCAAGTTAAGCTAAAAATCAATCAAAACTGAACTTTCTATCAGTACTCACTGTACGGAGACTTAAAAGTGAGAACATCATAACATCAGTGAGTCTCAAGACCACACATGGGTACTAAACTGCAACTAAAGAGTGCAAACAAGCTTTCACACATATACTACAGCCCAAGGGGGTACTGGAAATGGATTCTAGACATCAAGAAATTTGCTGAAGCTACCAAAGGTCTGCCAAGATCTCTGAAGATGTAGCATCGGCATGACTAAAATAGAAGACCATTTGGCAGATCTACCTGCCAGCCCCTTGCCTCATTAGAAATCTTTTCTGTAAAAGCTGACCTTCTCTTTTTACCCCAGGATCATCTGCATCATGGTTGAAAAGTCTTCAAGTATGCCTTGACAGTGGTGGATGCGGCTACCTGTTAAAAAGAAGTTGAACCACTAACCTCAAAAGATTCTAATGAGGTGGCTAGTACTCTTATACAAACCACTCCTGTATAAGTCAATGTAATAATTGCACTTACCTCCTCAAAATATCCTGGCTCGCATGTTTTTGGTTTTTCATCATATTCAGCAACACCACGATAATCATCAACACCATCATAGTCTCCACAGCAATTTAACTACAAGATTAAAACAAAAGAATTCATGACAACTGCTGGCCTGCCAAAATCTAAAATTTACATAACCTGAAAAAAAAGGACATGCAAAATTTTTATTGCATTACCCATTTCATCTGGCATAATCTGTTTTGTTTAACCCTTAATGGCCTGGACAAGTGTCTTCTACAGTCTCTATACATTTAATGGATTAGCAGTGATTTCTAGTTAAGCCTTGGCTGCCTGTTAAGGCAGCCAAGACGTGACTAGAAACCACTGATCAGGTAATTTGTCTATTGTCAGCAAGACTGCCTCATGATGGCATGTTAAGGGCACCTGTTTTGAGGTCATAAAATTCGTAAATAGGCCTTTAAGCATTAAATAATAAAATTCATCAAATAATGCTAAGTTTACTCATGTAATGATACCTTAGTGTCTGTAAGACTCCTTTGACTTCGTCCCTGGTACCTCTTGGTTAAAAACCCAGGATACCTGGGGCAATGCAATCAACATGGAAGATAGGGCCCTGTAAATGTTTGAATTTGATTAAAATTTTAAATTGTTTGTTGTCCAATTGAATTCAATTTAATTTTATGCGACTACTGACAATGAATATCCCGATGATGATCACCATGGAAACTTATGTCCTTTCATTTTGCGTATATCATTACCTGTATATTTCTCGCAAATTACATTAGTATCAAGAAATTACAGTTAAGTAATCAATCTCTACTCTCTACTGGTACAGTGGAAACCTGTTAATTGAATAGCCACTTTGCCAATGAAAATTATTCAATTAACAGGAGTATTCAATTAACAGGAATTGTGTCAATTTCCTGTGTTCTAGAGATAAACTTAGCATTTATTCTATTGTATCTTGTTTGATAGAGCTCCATGAGATATAATAGATTAAATGCCTGTATTGGATGTACTGAGGCCAAATAGGTCTATAAACAAAGAAAAACTGGGGAGAGTCAGGATAATTTATCGACTGGTTATAAGATTTTTTATTCAATTAACAGGAGTTTACTCTATAACCTATATTCAATTAACAGGTCAAGTTTGTAGTGGAGGTATGGTAAATGGTTTTGTGTTGGGGCATTATATTCAAATAGTTATTCAGATAAGAGATATCCAATTAAATGGGGTCCACTGTACTTTTGAAACTTTATTTTGGAATTGATGATCATTTTTTGGTATCGGGCATGAGAATCCTACCAGAGCCTACACACATATTAATTAGTGATAGATGGACAGTTTGAGATTTGTTTTTTAAATTTATTTAAATGAACGATTTTGCATTCATCTGCCTGTTCTGAGACATGGAGCGTGTTGCTGATATTTTTGCTTATTTGCTAATTGGTTAAATTGTATTGACATTCATTAAAGTTGTTTCCTTAAACTTTTGTTTGCATAACTATGCACAGTATTGACCACAATTTCATTCCAGTGATGTATTCCATATTAGTTTAAACAATATTTATTGAAGGTATATGCAAAATGTTACAGAACTGAACACCAGAAGAGTAACAGTGCTGGTACAATAGCTCAAAATATAACATTACAGTACAGCTGTCATGGACTGGGCACTTCCCACAGGTGGACAATATTTTCATGGACCCAATAATATTAGATAGCAAACAATAATTATAGGAATAATCATCAAAAATTTAATTAACGAAGCTACATTTATTATTCTCTGTTGAATGAAGTTATCGGATGTACAGAGACTGAAAAACTCATTTCAAATATTTTGCATGGCGATGTCAAACGGTAACATGTGCTATTGAGCCAAAAACCTAGAAAAAAATATGATAAATTTCAAGTAATTTGCATATTTTTTATACTTACCAATGGCCCAGACTAGCTGGTGCTAACTCAAATTAATCCAGGGCCAAACACAAATTTTGCCCCTCAACCCCCAAAATTTGCATGCAAAACCGAAAAAATCATGTCCAATAAGATCTGCAGCCACTCTGCACAGCCCCATCAGTCGCATGAACTCCCTCGCTGTTATTGTGTCTGAGTGTAGACAAAAGCGAGCATAACAACTGACTAATTTCGCCCTGGGTAACGGCAGACAAACCAGATTGTTGTGAGTCTCAAAGCTCATTCCCAAGTAAGTGAATGGCTTGGACGGAGCTAGATCTGATTTTTTCTCGTTTACTATGAAACCGCGACATCGGAGCAACAGTAGCAGACTATGAACATCGTTCTGAAGAATAATTCTGTTGCTGTATCTCTGCAGAATGTTGTCCAAGTAAGCCTACGTTACCTCAGATGAATGAGCTTGGAAGTAAGACATTACCGAGTTCATTATTCGAGTGAAAGCCCAGGGAGCCAGGTTCAGACCAAAGCACATTGCTCTGAACTGATAAACCTTCCCTTGCACGGCAAACCACAGGTACTTTCTGAATGCCGGATGTACCAGGACACGAAAGTAAGCATCCTTTAGATCTATGCTTGCCACATAGTCATTCACTCGAATGCTTGCTCTTACCGACCGAATGGTTTCCATTTTGAACTTTGGATCCACGATTAGCTTGTTTATCCAGCACAAGTCTATTACTGGTCAGAACAAGCCATTTGGCTTCAGTACAAGGAACAGGTGACTGTAAAAACCTTGAGAATTTTGAATCTCGATGACCTCTATTGCTTCCTTTAATAAGAGAGCCTGTGCCTCCACTACGAACGAGAGACTCTCTTTTGAAAGGACCCACTGGAAGATTTGTCCAATGCAGACATCTTGTTCGTGGGGGTTTTGCTCAGAATGATAGCCGTAGGCTGTCCGAGACTACACTTCTCACCCACTGATCTTCCATGACTGCTATCCAGTTTCTCGTGAAGATTGATAACCTTCCATCAACTGGCAAGCAATAGAGGTCTTGACCATCACCAGTAGGATTTACGAGGCTTATGGGAGGAGAAACAACGTCCTCCCCGCATAGATCCTCGCTCCATTGGCTTAGGGGTGTCTGACCGATAATCCTAATCAAACTTACGTCCCTTCCCGAGTTGCTGTATTGACAACCTCCAGATTAATTATATGAGGGTTTCTTGTACCCTCGCAAGAAGTTTCCTTTTGAAGATTTTGATTTGGAATGTCCTCGCTTACCCCGGTCTGCTGAAGTGGGTTGTTGAGACGCCGACTTCAAAAGCAGAGCACTGGAAGCATTCTTGGTAGCCTATTCATAGACTAACAAAAGCTTGTCATCAAAGATAGTATGTCCAGAGACCGGAGCAACCCGGAGAGAGCTTTTCACCTTGTCATCTATAAGTGATGACGACGCAAGGGCAGCATCACGTCTAATTAACTCCAGATTTGCACTGTCAAGGCAGAGTTATACGTGGCATACATGATTGCCCTGGAAAGAACTCTAAGCGAGGTACACACGTCCTCAAATTCCTTCCCGTTGAGACGTTGTGCCATAGCTCTGGTAAGGTGATCTGCAAAGGACATTGTGTCCAAATTCGTTCTATTCGATGAAATTGCAGTTTCCATTACATCTTGAGTGAATGTTGAATGAGGCAGGTAAGGATATGTCTAAATCCAAGGCTTGCTCATCTAAATGCAATGCAGCTCTCTGAACATCTTCTACAACTGTTTTAAATGAACGTGGTCCAAGGAACGGTATATTTATGGAAGATGTTGATAAGAAACTGCCTTTTTTCCTCACACTCGAGAGGTTAAATATGTGTTGTCCACATGGCCGAAGGCCTGCGACAGCTGTCAAGACTGAACCGGGAAAGAAAGAACTTCTTCCTTCCTCCAGATAAAGTCTGCATCTAAAGACGCCAGCGGTTTCTCCCTTGTTGTCGCATCTTGCTGATTCGGTGGAACAAATTCAGGATAGTATTGATGGATAAAGTCCATCGCAACCATATGTTGTTCCGAAAGGGAATGGTAATCCTCTTCCTTATCCCTTTCACCATCTGACTGAATCAGCTGAGAATCCCGGTCCATTGCATCTGTGTGACAGACAACTGGACCGACCCAGCACCATCCAACAGCTCACTTCCGGAGTCTGAGGGAGGCTGCTCCCACACTTGCTGGGATGCTGCGATCTGCGACAGCAAGTCCATCACCGAGGCTTGAGGAGCAGCGGTTTTCTGTTTTTTTGCCGCTTGCTGCTCCTGGGACGGCGTTCTGGAGATGGATCTCTTCTCCGAACGTCCCAATGATCGAAGCCTTGGTTCCCTAGCTACCAGATGGTCCATCTTCGCGCAGCTGGCTGGATATCTGAAGTCAGGTTGCTAGGATGCAGTCGTGTTTGCTTACTGATCGTAGTGGAGGAAGCCGTGACTGTAGCCGAGGCTGGCTGCAGTCTAGACGGAGTGTCCCAAGCGACAGGTGTGGACGTATTCTCCGGCCCGTGCAAGTTTCTCATAACAACATCTGGCCCCAGATGTTGCTGGGTTAAAGAGGGACCTCTCACGCTTGTAGCCTTTTCAGACCTCGCCGAGCCTTCCGACAAGAAACTTGCTGGCTTCCTCCCAAGTTCCGTCGTCGCTGGGTGAGCTTTTGTTTTTAAAGGGCCCGCTCTACCCACTAGACTTCCTTCAACCGCAACTGACATACCCAGTGTTACGGCTCCCACGGACAGAGTAACCGCTTCACTGGTTGAGCTAGCTGCCTGCAAGGGATTAAGACCACCGCCCAGTGGCCTTATTCCTTGCCTAATATTCACCTTAGCAGCTAGCTCTGTTTGCTCATCAGAGCGGAACGATGGTAGCACACTTTTGGTGGGTGTCACAATACCATCACCATGTTCTTGTTCCTCTGAAAAAAACCCTGAAAAACCTGAATTACCTTGTGGTGAGAGCACTGGTATAGGCATCTCACCGCCAACAATATACCGTGATTCCCACTTCCAACATTTGTCATCCCAACTGACACATGTAGGACAAGAATCTGCAGGAGTACATCGACTACAGGCAAGGCAACAAGCATGTAAATCTGAGGAAGACTTCCTCGCCTTGCATTATGAGCAGTAAGCTTTCATGATTAATCAAAACTAAATCGATCATACTCCCACAAACTTCACAATAAATATATGATAAAGATACATAATAAACAGCAATCAAAATCACAATCGAAAAATTAAATTCAAAAATATTTTCAAAAATTTTTTGAAAAAAGCCTGAGTTCCCAAGGGAACATGAAGTTCCCAAGGGAACATGAATAGCCCAAGGGCATCCCGACAGAGCATAAGTGTGGACAAAATCCGAATTTTTTTGCTACACTACCGGAATATTAATTAATGTATCTTACAACAATCCTACAGTAATAATAACTAAATACTACATATATTCAAAGATGTTGCCAATGTAAACAACGTCAAGAAAAAAAACGGAAACAAGGCATCAGGCACAGAAAAAAAGGCCCAAAGTCGGTAACAGATTTTAAAGCTACCAGATGTAAAGCAAGATCTTCAAACGAAGATAAAACGATACATCCGATAGAAGATGCATGACCCAAAACGACCTAACATCCCTAGGGTTAGGATGTAACTATGGGAATAAACATTCTGTTACACCTGTTAAACTCCCATGAAATTTTATAAAAAATTTCGATAAAAATAAGCCAAAAAACTTGAGAGTTTAACAGGAAGGCTTCAAGGAGTGATAGAGAAGGAACACTTAACAAACAGTGGATAAATCATTAGTAAGAATGATGACGTCAGGCGCATGTCCCGATATTGGGAAACATGAAATAATTTTTATAATTATTACAAAGTTACAGCCCTGAATGTTTCTAACCACCATTGTTCACTTCCATCATCCATTTATATCCTTGGATCCACCAATTTTACCATTGATTTGTGTCTGCCATCCTCAAACTAGAGGCTCTACAGAGCCTGTAATCGCTCACCTGGAACTACATATAAAAATGTGATTTCCCATAGGCTTTCCATGGTAACTATGAGATGCAATTGTGGCCATGTTTGCAACATTACATCATGAGGATCATTGGTAGAAGGTGTCCCAGTCTTCAATCATGTGAAGTTTCAAAACAAGTGAATCCATCAAACAGAATTTTTGAATGTCTCCGGTGGCCATATTTTCCAACCAATGGGAACAAAAAGAGGATTGTTTGCAGAGGGCCTCCTATAGACCATTCTTGCCAAGTTTTGGTTCACGTCAGCTCAGTAGTTCCAGAGAGAAAATAAAAATGTGATTTTCCGTAGGTTTTTTCTATAGTAACTATAAACTGCAATTGTGGCCATGTTTGCAATATGATCAACATTAAAATAAGGATCGTTGGTGGAGGGTGTCCCAGTTATCAACCATGCAAAGTTTCAAAACATTTGGCCCTGTGGTTTCAGAGGAGAAGAGTTTTCAAAATTGACCAATCAGAATCAAAGAATGCTTCTCGCGGGCCACATTTTCACCCAAGAGGAATCAAATGAGTAACAGTTGCAGAGAACCTCTCATAGACAATGCCTGCCAAGTCTGGATCACATTGGCTCGGAGCTTTCAGTGAAGATGATGAAAATGTGATGTCCCATAGGGTTTCTACAGTAACTATAAGCCATAATTGCAGCCATAATTGCAACCCAATGAAGATTAAAATGGGGATCATTGGTAGAGGGGGTTACAGTCATCGGTCACACTAAGTTTTCAAACCATTTGGCCTTGTAGTTTCAAAGAAGATTTTCTTGAAAATGCACACATTTATGAATTCTGTTTCAACAAAAAAAAATCAGCAAAAGAAGGTTAAATATTTTGAAAATTACAATTTTCTCTGTCAGTATTCTCTTTCAAAAAATCTTTGGATAGGTAAAGGGTTACAGTCAAACACATTTTAATCCAATTTTGTCAAATCTTAAAAGATATACAATAATTACTGTCATCTAAGCTGACATGGTGGGAAGTGAAATTAAATGAAAACTTTCCTGGTGTTCCATGCACCTGTCATCAATCAAGATTTACTGATAAGTAACATGAGACTAATAATCAACATACAGTTTCCATTGTTTACAGTAGTACAAGACAAAATAAGTTGTGTAGGAAAATCCTATAAACTATGTATCTTTCTCTTCCTACACTTATAAGGCCAGGAGCTGACATCATTTTCTGGATAGCTCTCACTGATAGCTTTCCAGAAAATGTCAGATTCTGATCTTGTCAGGGCAAGAGCAGCAGTTTACTTAATTCATTGCAGTTATGCTACAGCTTATTTTGACTTGTACTGTATACACAATATTTTGTTTTTTTCCAGTTCTCAGTGGAGAAACTGGAACCAACCCTTACCAGATTCTCAAAAACAAGTATTTTGCTGACAGTACCGATCTTTGCGCAGACAGAAGAGTCATTGGGTTAAGCATTTGAATATAGCATCTGGTGGCCACATATTTCCATCCTCTCATAGACCATTCCTGCGAAGTTTGGTTCACGTCGGCCCAGTAGTTTCAGAGAAGATGAAAATGTGATTTCCCATAGGGTTTCTATAGTAACTATAAGCCGCAATTGTAGCAATGTTTACAACCCAATCAACATTAAATGAGGATCACTGGTAGAAGGGGTCCCAGTCATCACTTATGTGAAGTATCAAAACATTTGTCTTGGCAGTTTCAGAGAAGATTTTTGAAAATCCACCAATCAGAATCAAAGAATGCCTCTAGCGGCCATGTTTTTCAACCCACGGGAACAAAATGAGGATTGTTTCTAGAGGACCTCCCATAGACCATCCCTGCCAGGTTTGGTTCACGTTGGCTCAGTAGTTCCAGAGAAGAAGATGAAAATGTGATTTCCCATAGGGTTTCTATAGTAATAATAAGCTGCAATTGTGGCCATGTTTGCACCCGATCAACGTTAAATGAGGATCGTTGGTAGAGGGGGTCCCAGTCATCATTTATGTGAAGTATCAAAACATTTGGCCTGGCAGTTTCAGAGGAGAGGATTTTTGAAAATCTACCAATCAGAATCAAGGAATGCCTCTGGAGGCAAATGTTTTTCAACCCACAGGAACAAAATGAGGATCGTTTCTAGAGGACCTCCATAGACTATCCCTGCCAGGTTTGTTTTCACGTCACCTCGGTTTTTCCAGAGAAGAGGAAAATGTGATTTCCCCTAGGGTTTCTTCAGTAACTATAAGCCGCAATTGCAGCCATATTTGTGACCCAATCAACATTAAATGAGGATCGTTGGTAGAGGGGGTCCCAGTCATCATTTATGTGAAGTTTCAAAACATTTGGCCTGGCAGTTTCAGAGGAGAAGATTTTTGAAAATCCACCAACCAGAATCAAAGAATGCCTCAGGAAGCCATGTTTTTTAACCGATGGGAACAAAATGAGGATCATTTGTAGAGGACATCCCATAGACCATTCCTGCCAAGTTTGGTTCACACCGGCTCAGCAGTTACAGAGAAGAAGATAAAAATGTGAAAAGTTTACGGATGCCAGACAACAATCGACGGATGTCAAGTGATGAGAAAATCTCACATGGCCTTTTAGGCCAGGTGAGCTAAAAAGGAGATTTAAAAGCATAGATGTCTGTTCATTGTTGCTGACTTTAAGGCCAAACAAAGAATGAAGGTTTGCGACAATTTCAGTACCTTCCTAGATACCGCGCATGCGCTGATCTAAAAAGTATGGAGGACCATCTAGAACTTGATTTTTTCGGTTTGGCATGAAAATTTTGGGGGTTGGGGGGCAAAATTTGTGTTTGGCCCTGGATTAATCTGAGTTAGCACCAGCTAGTCTGGGTCATTGGTTGTCATATAAAAATATGCAAGTTCTCGTCCAAACAGAGGGTGATGATTTTAGTGTCATTGGAACATAAAATAAAAAGTATGATGATCTTGTATATATATCTTACAGTGGTCTGGATAAGATCCATAAACTCCTGGGCATTTGCATCAACGTAATATTTCTTGACACTTTCCGACAACTTCTCCCCAACTGTTTCTCGAACCTGTCAACATAAAAAATAATTGAAAATCAACTCTATAAATTTTGAAACAGTATCTTAACTCTTTACCTAACATGAAAAGCAGACGACAATTGCAAACAAAATTCTTGAATAACTCATTTTTTTCACATCAAAAACATAGCTCATGACCCCTCATAGGAACGAGCTCAACAAGCTCGTTCCAATGAGGCTCATAAGCTATGATTTTGAGGCAAAAAATGAAAATAAATAATGAAAATTGGCTTGCAATTTTTGTGAATAACGTTAGCTGGCTTTGGCTGCTATGTTAAGTAAAGAGTTAATTAACCCTTTACCAAATGAAGATGATATCAAAATTTATTATTAATTGTTTTTGTATGGTTTCTATTTCTTTCTTTTTTTTCTTTCTGTTCCCCTGGTCTTCTGTCTTCTACCCACTTCCTTGTCTGCAAGATAACATGAATTCAAATCTTCCTACCTTGTTGCTTTTTGCATACTGACAGGCAGTCATGTGTCCCTAGGGGTGTTTTGAAAGTGAGTCATGCTCATATCTTAAGCATGGTATGACCTGAAGGCCCTGGGACCAACCCTAAATGAGTTGAAACTCAATGAAAGTTCAAAATATGGGCCAAGGTCACTGAGGTCAACCAGGCATTTTTGAGTACATTTTTTTTAGAATTGCTAAAATTGCATTTTATGACCAACCAAATGCATTCCTGAAGTTCATACATGTATTTCATAACTCAAAAAGTGGGTAGAGCCCAAAATATCCATTTTTCATTTTTTTTTAACCTGTTGAATGCTGTGCATAAGTTATTTCTAGTTTATTGAAAAATTTAATCTGATTCCTGTATGATAATCTTTAACCCTTTTCCCAATGAATCGCCCGCATCCGCCCGCGTAACATACAAATTCAGAAGCTGCAAAAATATTATTTTTCGAAAAATTTCAACAAAACCATATCATGTGACCCCTCTTTGGAACAAGCTCATCAAGCTCATTCCAAAGAGGGGTCACATGATATGGTTTTGTTGAAATTTTTTGAAAAAATTTAAAAAATGATATTTAAAATAATAAATTTTGAAATCGCCTGCGATGGGTAAAAGGTTAAATGCTGTTTATGGAAACCCATTTATCAATTTCTTTAACTCCTTGCATGCTGCTGGTCGATATTCCTGCCCAGAACATGAAATCTCTTGCCAATGAAATAAGTATAATTTGGATACATGTGACCAAATTTCACCTCTGTAAATTGAATGGACTTTGTGACCATTGATTTCCTGAGTCAAATTTAGATGGATTTTTCATCAAATTTAGTCATTGCTGCCTCACAGCAGCCATGACTAGATTTGATGAAAAATATTTTGAAAATACTCGGCAAATTCTGTTTCACTAGTTTTAAATATTATTTTTTTCAAATTTTTCAAAAAGTTTCAACAGAATCATATCATGTGAGCTTTCACTAGAATGAGCATGTCACATGATATGTTTTTGTTTAAATTTTTGGAAAAATATTTTTCAACTGCTAAATTTGCATATTACATGGGCAGATGCATCCAATTTGTTAGTTTAAACAATATTTATTCAGAATTGAACATACCAGAAATTGATAATATTACATTAACTGTACAGAATTTATAATAGATGGTCTGCATTATAGCAAGACATATAGAAATAGCTGACAATAGCAAAGTAGAGGATTCGGCAGAAAGCACTTAGCTTACAGTACGAGGAGAGTGTATTATCACTAAATCACCTGCAGAGTGGAGATTCCACCCAAACAATAATTGCAAATTTGTTGCAAAGCATTACTAGCACAAGCAAAGTTTCAGCCAATGGACCTCCAGGTTAAACCTGGAGGTCCATTGGCCGAAACATTGCTTGTGTTTTTGTCGATATACACAAAATTTGAAAGTTATAGATTAGGTGATAAATCCACTCCACGGGTGATTTAGTTACAATTCATTCTCCACGTACTGTATATAAGCCGTCTCCTGGAACATTTCAAAAATAGCAACGTATATAGGTGGTTGCTATAACTGAGTAAAATATTGTTTGAACTCATCGTCGTTGTTGGAGAGGAAGAGAAAAGTAAAAGAACTAGGGGAAAAGGAGGAAAAGAAGAAAAAAAACAAAAATCACAAAAAAAAGAACAAAAACCCCCCCAAAAACCAGAAAACAAAAAAACTAATGGAAAAGAGATGCAGAATAAGCCGCAGATGAAACCAACTTGAAAGCAGTATTACATACCAATAGCAATCACGTGATATGTAGTCTATGACTCTATTAATGACGTGTAGTCTATGACACTATTAATGAACAGTACCATCGTCACTATCTGACAAGAGCCCGCGCCTGGACTGTTCTCACTGCTCTTCCAGCTCACAGTAGTTAACCATTAGTTTCAACAGGATACTGTTGGTGCAGGGAAACAGTCCAGGGGCAGACTCTGGACAGTCCACGGTATACTTCCCCAGGAAGGCTAATGTCCAAGATGCTTTTTGTAATCTATTTACTGATGCATATACACCAGTCGATATACCAGGGTGGAATAAATGTACATGTACATCCATACAATAACTTTCACATGGACAGGTTACATGTATACTGCAACTCAGTGAAAACGCCCACTTTGTATGATATACTCTTGCACAACTCTGAACACAAGAGAGTTTCCAGTGATGCTCAGCCACTCAGATCCAAACAGGAGCATAGAATAAACAAAGGTAAACTGCAATGTATTAATTGTTTGATTACATACATCTGTATAGTTTGAACAGTACAGAAGAAAGTGTTCAGTTGTTTCTATGCCACCACACTGACAAAGAGGTGAAGTTGAAAGGTAGTTATCATACAAATGGGCATTAATACCACTACAGTGCAGACGCAACCTGCAATGATAAATTTGAGCTGCTTGCGATTTGGCTCCGGCATAGAATGTGGGCGGACATTGATTCCCACCATTTAGAAACCTTCTGAAATTTATAATGGAACAATATTCCTTAACCGAGAGGGGCAATGCATTCCACTGTTTGGTAACATCTGAGAGAAACGAAGACTGGTGCAAACTGGTATGACAAAATGGAACTCGGATGTTTTTATTTGATCGAGTATTGTTATGAAGACTGATGGACGAAGTAACTGGTGGTACCTTGTTTGAAAGGTATGGAGGAACAAGATTATGATACATCTTGAAGAACTGAAATAGCTTGTGTTTTCGGCGCCTTTCATGTAGTGAATCCCATTGAGTTTCAGAGTGGAGTAAGCTTTTACTGGCACTCGTTGTAGCACCAGTAACTATTCTCGCTGCAGCTACTTGAATTTTTTCTAGCCTGCGTACCTGAACAGTTGTCCTAAACACAGTCAGCATATTCCAGGAGAGGCCTAATAAATGTGAAGTATATCTTTTCTAAGACTTTGCGGTCAAGAGTGAACATGCGAGCTCTCAGCATGCCTATGCGAGTCCAAGCCTTAGCACAGATATGATCAATATGGTCGTTCCAAGTACAAGCTTTATTTAGGGTCACACCCAAATGCTTGTGAGTAGTTACTTTGGTAATTCGAGTTCCACTTAGATATAAAGGTGGGTGCTTAGGAGCATTGATCTTACATGAAATTAACATGGTCTCTGTTTATTGGGGATTAAACTCAACCAACCATGTTTTGGCCCAATGTTCTATCATGGCATCCAATTTGTTAGGTAAAGGGTTAACTATTTCATTGCTATTAGCCACTATACAGGACTAGGAACACAAAACCTGGACAGATAATTTTGTACGGATTATGACTTGGTAGTGATAAGGTGATTAATCGGTATATAATCAGCCATCGGCCAATAAGCTCCCATGGGTTGACAATTGGTAGTCTGGGGTGTGGGAGCGCCCCCGGCCGATGGTCACACATAATAAAAAATTGCCGAGACTTCCTCAATTCATCATCCAGATTTAAGACTCTTGAGTGCTTCATAGTTCCATTTGATCTCGTCAAATTTTGCCGAGCAGAGTAAATATGTGTGACTATCGATGTTAAGTTCTTGGAGATAATCGCTCATTAAAGGTGGAAACTCTGGCGTGTTCACTCAAGTGAGTATCGGCTTGATATCAAAGAAATCCGAAAACGACAGTGAGAAATTGCAGGAACCTGTTTGCGACTTTGTGTATGTTACCTTTGATGCATTTCGGCGACAGCTTCCGTATAAAAGATAAAACTGTAGTGTTCGGGTTTATGTTTGTTTTGTTTTGTTTTATTCTGCCCACAACCATTTGAAGTGAACAGCACTATTGTTGAGTCCCGGCATAATTCATGGTGAATTGTTCACAATTGCATTCATGCACTGTACATGGAGAATGAATTCCAACTAAAACACTTGTGAAGTGAAGTTTCCACTCTGACAAAACCTTCTTGTCTCTGAAATAGCATAAGAACGTGTCAAGTTTCAGTTAATGGACCTCCAGGTTGAACCCAGAGGTCCATTGACTAAAACAGTGCTTGACTTTCTTATGCGTTATCCTGGGAATTGACAATTATTGTCTTCAATGGAATCTTCACTCCATGAGTGTTTTAATGGTAATTCACTTTCCGTGTACTATATTATTTGTTCTATTTCCCACAAACAGATTTGAACCCTTTACAGAAACACATGAAATTTCAACAAAACCATATCATGCGACCCCTCTCAATGAAATGAGCTCAACGAGCTCATTGCAATGAGGTCGTCTCACAATATGATTTTATTGAAATCCCCCAAAACATTTCTACTGCACAATTTGGATATTATATGGTGTGTGCAATTGATTTTGTTAAGTAAGGGTTAATTGCTCGCTCACTAGGTGGAACCAAGCTGGAAGGCTGAAATTAATCATTTCAACATCAGTCCATTCTGTAAATGCCTACTCGAAAGTGATCCTCAGGATATTTGCATAATGATAATGAGTTATGGATAAAATTTTCTCACCTGTGATTTGGCCACAACAGCCCATATTCCTGCACCAAGTAATACAGCAAAAATGATAAACAGAAGAACAAAGAACTGAAAGAAAAAACAAAAAATGAGTCAAGAATGAAATACAAACATTTATTGATAGGATTCTCAATTCCGAAAATCACGATTTTTCCTTTCATAAAATCATTAACGAGAATTTTTAAACAATCAAAACAATGAAATAACAAGGGCTACGCAAAGCGTGGGCCACTGCCCCCAATCCGGAATGTTCGAAGTAGTCTTGAAGGTATCGTGGGACAGAACAATTTTCTAAGTCAAAAGAGCGAAAACAGAAAATTTTTTCAAGTTCAAATATTGAAAAAGTACCATAGCTGTGGGAAAATTGAATGTAGGACGGAACCCGTTCCTTGTGCATATCAGTTTCCCCATGTGAGTCCATCAGCATACCAAAGGAGATCTGACCAATGTCTTTGTAAATTACAATGCAAAATATTCGTATGGACAAATGGATGGAAGGACCTTCGGAGGTCAGGGGCATAATAACTAAGAAGTTTAACCCTTTACCCAACAAATCTGCCGCATCCGCCCACGTAATATGAAAATTCAGCAGTTGAAAAAATATTATTTTTCAAAAAATTTCAACAAAACCATAGCATGTGACCCCTCATTGGAATGAGCTCATTCCAACGAGGGGCACATGATATGGTTTTGTTAAAATGTTTTGAAAAATTTGAAAAAAATGATATTTAAAATAATAAATTTTGATATCCTCTGCGTTGGGTAAAAGGTTAAACAGGAAATGAAAGGTGAGTGTCACAAACAAATTGTTGAAGTTCAAAGAAAACAAGACGCCCCAGGGAGTCTAAATCACTCACCTGATAAAATTATTCAAAGAAGGATTTAAGGTTACCTTCGGCATCTACAAGTTAATATACTTAATCTATTTCAGGTAGGGCCTTTGGGTGAATTTTTGTTTGTTTGTGTAAAATCACTCAAACACCTTTAAAAACATTTTCAAGCAAAGAGAAAACAAGTGCAATGCAATGACAAGGGTGGCTATTTGCCCATACCCCACTGCCAAGCATAAGTTTCTAGCTATTTATCTTTGTTGATATTGAATTAATAAATATCTTCTCTCCATTAAACAATAACACCAATACAGCAGGCCACCAAATGTGTCCATGGGACACTAATGCCCCGCTTCATGATCAACTATATTTAGTGGTTAGCAAAGTTCAAAAAGGGGCTATAACTCAGACAAAAATTAACCCTTCTCACTCAAAATCAAACCCATCTCGTATATCGTCTACAGAAAGCTATATTCTAAGTTTGATTGGAATTGGACACCTATAACTCAAGTTATCGTTCAGAAACCATTATCAACATGCTTTATAAGTTGGAAAAGGATCATATCTCTGCCAAAAAATATCGGACCCAGCCCACTATCAATCCCAACCTGTATTATGTGGTTATAAACGAAAGTATAAAATTTTGTTTCATTTCATTCAGTCAAACTAAGTGAGCGTCTGTAAACCATATTCAGGACGTACGTACATATGGATGGATGGTTGGATGGATGGATGGACAAGGGTAACATTTAACCCTTTACCTAACATGAAAAGCAGACGACACTTACAAAAAAAATTCTTGAATAACTAATTTTTTTCATTTTTTGTCTCAAAAACATAGGTTATGACCCCTCGTTGGAACGAGCTCGATGAGCTCGTTCCAACGAGGGGTCATAACCTATGTTTTTGAGACAAAAAATGAAAATATTTTGAAAA
Source organism: Pictodentalium vernedei (assembly GCA_031216915.1). Lineage (NCBI taxonomy): Eukaryota > Metazoa > Mollusca > Scaphopoda > Dentaliida > Dentaliidae > Pictodentalium > Pictodentalium vernedei. Next base: position 119,772,082 of record CM062289.1, on the reverse strand, counting down.
TTAATTGGCGATTTTTGAGAATAGAGCTGGCCGGTTTTGGCCGTTGCATTGGGTAAAGGGTTAATGCCCCTGCCAAAATTGGTGGTGGCATCAAAATCTCCCTCCCCCCCCCCTGTATTCATGTGCTAAATCTTTTAAATCATGCGATATAGCATGGTGGTAACACATAGGAAAATTTGTTTTCAAAGCTTCTCTGCTTTCTCTGTTTTTACTACATCAGTCCTGCTTTTTCTGTCTTTTTACCTCCATATAAAAATATCAACAACTAATACGCGATCTCGCCAAAGCGAGATCGCGTGTTAGTTGTTGCTATTTATTTTGGCAGATATTCTTTTAACCCTTCACCTAACATGAAAAGCAGGGAGCGTGGTGGCTCAGCAGGTAGAGGTGCAGGCTGCAAGCCAAGAGGTCCTCGGTTCGAATCCCGCCTGCGGCAACCACGTTGTGTCCTTGGGCAAGACACTTCATCTCCATTGCCCACGTGGGGGCACGATGACGCCGTGTACTAAGGCGTACTGCACGTCGATGGTGCGCATGTCTTCAACCAATCTAACCCTGCCTGTGCTGCAGTGTGGAGTTACGATGTTGGGGAGCTGGCAGCTGCTCGTCGTTGCTCGGTGGTTCTCTCCGGGTACTCCGGCTTCCTCCACCTGTAAAACTGTCGCGGTCATGATTAGCCATTGTGCATAAATATGTGACCTTAAACACCAATAAATAAATAAATAATAACATGAAAAGCAGACTACACTTGCAAAAAAAATTCTTGAATAAGTATTTTTTAAATTTTTTGTCTCAAAAACATGGGTTATGACCCCTCATTGGAACGAGCTCAATGAGCTCGTTCCAATGAGGGGTCGTAATGTATGTTTTTATGACAAAAATGAAAATATAATGAAAATTAATTGGCGATTTTTGAGAACAGCGCTGGCCAGTTTCGGTCGTTACGCTGGGTAAAGGGTTAAAATGGAAATAGCATGCCATTCTATTCATATGTGGATGTAATACTCAACTGTTGAGTCGAGATAATTCCAAAAGATTGTGAAGTTTTCTGGTAAAATACTGTCATATCCTTAATTGTTTGCATATTTTACAACTAACATAATCCAAACATAACCTAAACGGTTCTCAGGTTATTTCCAGACCTGTAAATATCTTGTAGAATGGATTTGAATACACTTTGGCCAAACATTCTTTCCATGTTATCTAGAATGTAATCTAAAAAATTTCCCTAAAATGTTTTCTTAAATCTTTTCTACATTTTCGTACTTTTTGTGTTAATAGAGGACCTACAAATTTTCATTTTTTCGTATGAATGCTTTGAACTATTAACCTTTATAAGCACCAGGTCATATGGAAGGGTTGGTGTTCATGAATCTTTGTACTGCCCTATCCATTCTGATAATCTTTATATGATACAAAACCTTCTTTTCATGCAAAAAATAGTGTTGCAATTTCAATATGCCTTTCCCAGACCTCGATCTTGGGGTTTGATTTATGGGCTCTTGGTGCTACCACGAAAATTCCAGAAGAGTTGTTTTGTAAACTTTGCACAAAATGTGGTACTCAGACTTTATTTCCTGTCATTAAAGAGGGTTTTCCTGAATCAGAAAACATCCAAATAAATTTTGTGCTAATTTTTTCCTGGCTAGGCCATCTTTAATGTTTATTTGGATTATAATGAATGGATGGACCTTATTAATTAACACTGGAGTAGTACAGCAGGTATTGTTATCCTTGTTGTATGATGTATAGTTGCATGTCCCACACACCATGATTTAGCTCCTTGCATGCAGCTGATGGATATTGCTGCTCAGGACAGGATTTCTCTTGCCAATGAAAAATAAGTTTAATTTGCGCACATTTAATCAAATTTTACCTCTGTAAATTGTATACGGTTTTTCATCAATGATTTTTGGAGTTACATGTATATTTAGATCAATTTTTCATCAAATCTAATTTTCTAACTGGATTTGATGAAAAATAATTCGAAAATACTCAACAGGTTAAGAGTTAACCTCTTACCCAATGCAGACGATATCAAAATTTATTTATTTAAATATCGTTTTTTAATTTTTTTCGAAAAATTTCAACAAAACCATATCATGTGACCCCTCATTGGAACGAGCTTGTCGAGCTCGTTCCAATGAGGGGTCACATGATATGGTTTTGTTGAAATTTTTCGAAAAATAATATTTTTTCAGCTGCTGAATCTGCATATTACGCGGGCAGATGCAGGCGATTCGTTGGGTAAAGGGTTAATAAACTTTCATCTTGTACCTCCCCACTCTCTGACGTGGTTCATTCCCACTAGACCAATTCCCTGTAGACCAACTCCCACGAGGCCAATTCACAAAAGACCAATTCCCCTCAGACCAACTGGTGTGTTCTATTTTAAAAATAATTCTATATCAATAATTTGATATATTTATAAATATTTATAAATGTATTTAATGCTATTGATATTCAAGCCTGAAAATAAGCAGTCTGTCATTTGCAGAATGAGGTCCCCAGAGGGTGAATTTGCTGATGCTATCCCATACAGTGGGCCAGTTTATCCTCTGGGTACCTCTTTCTGTTTATGTTTGAGACCCTGATTCAGGTTAGGGATTCGAACCAAGGACCTCTCGGCTTGCAAATTTAGTGATGCTACCCTACCCCTGCATGTTGGGCAGATTTTTATAAATAATTGTTTTCCTAATTATCCTTAATCAACCCTTAATCAGAAACACTATGTAGTTGGTCTAAGGGGAATTGGTCTAGTGGGAAGACACCCCTGATGTTAGGTATTCTAGCTAGTTTCAGCCCTGTTCAAGTATTCTGCTGATACTGCTGTATACCTACCAATAATTCACGAGTTAATCATTTATTTTAAGGCCCCGCATTATGTCTTTGGGCAAGGCACTTTATCCCAGTTGCCTACATGGGAGCATGATGATGCCGTGTACTAAGGCGTACTGCACGTCGATGGTGCACGTATCTTCAATCTTTGTAATCCAGCTTGAGCGGAGCTTGAACAGAGTTAGAATGTCGAGGAGCTGACAGTTGCTTGTCAATGCCCGGCGGTTCTCTCTGGGTACTCCAGCTTCCTCCACCCATAAAACTCTGACAGTCACGATTAGCCATTGTACATAAGTATGTGACCTCAAACACCAATAAATGAATAAATAATAAATTTATTTTAAGGTTACTTACAGCATGTATGGCTATATCATGACAGCAACACAGGTATGAAGTCAAACTTACTCAACTGTTTATGTTATGCTTCCCAAGTTAGAAGCACTGATTACCAAGTCCTATTTTACCAGTAAAACAGAACTTTATAAACAGGCACTGCTTGGCTTCTTAAGATTCCCATGGAGGAGTAACTTACTTGCATTTATAATGTAGAATGGTTCTGTCTGGTGTGTTTATTTACTGGGTTTAATGATACTTTCAACAGCACTTGTAATATTGTGTCAGACATTTTACTGAGAGAGGAAGCCAGAAGAGTACTGGGTGAGACCAACCAAATCAGACTCTCCAACTTACTAACCTGGTGCAAACAGTATGGCTTTCTACTTAGTGTTTAGATGTCCAGAGCTAACCACCGTCTGTAGAGAGGGGACTAGTGTCTATATGTCCAGAGCTAACTACAGTCTGTGGAGAGGGGACTAGTGTCTAGATGTCCAGAGCAAACTACAGTCTGTGGAGAGGGGACTAGTGACTAGATGTCCACAGGAAAGTACTACCTGTGGAGAGGGGACTACAGTTAAAACTAGAAGTCCTGTCATGAAATGTGCACAAATAGCACATTGATCTGCGCGTTAATCTATGCGTTACGGCCATAGTAAGACTACTGAATTCTGTGCAAATGTCCTGTGCACAAGCAATGTTTCAGCCAATGGACCTCAGGGTAACCCGGAGGTCCATTGGCAGAAACATTGCCTGTGTTTCTATGAGTAACCGGGTGAACCTGCCGTGCTTTGGATGCCATTCGATATGGAAACTGCGCACAATTCCTATGCGCAATTAAGCCTAGATAGGCGCACAGTTTGTGACAGGACTTCTAGTTTTAACTGTAGTATCAAGATGTCCAGAGCAAACTACAGTCTGTGGAGAGGGGACTAGTGTCTAGATGTCCAGAGGAAACTACAACCTGTATTTATTATTTATTTATTGGTGTTTAAGGTCACATACTTATGCACAATGGCTAATCGTGACCGTGACAGTTTTACGGGTGGAGGAAGCCGGAGTACCCGGAGAGAACCACCAAGCAACGATGAGCAGCTGTCAGCTCCCCAACATCGTAACTCTGAACTCTGCACCGCAGCACAGGCAGGGTTAGATTGGTTGAAGACATGCGCAACATCGACGTGCAGTATGCCTCAGTACACAGCGTCATCGTGCCCCCATGTAGGTAATCGGGGTGAAGTGTCTTGCCCAAGGACACAAAGCGGTTGCCGCAGGTGGGATTCGAACCGAGGACCTCTCGGCTTGCAGCCTGCACCTCTACCAACTGAGCCACCGCGCCCCCAACTACAACCTGTGGAGAGGGGACTAGTGTCTAAATGACAGGAGCAAACTACAGCCTGTGGAGAGAGGACTGGTATCTAGATGTCCAGAGCTAACTACAGCCTGTGGAGAGGGGACTAGTATCTAGATTTCAGAGCAAACTACAACCTGTGGAGAGGGGACTAGTGTTTAAATGTCCAGGGCAAACTACGTCTGTGGAGAGGGGACTAGTAGTGTCGAGATGTCCAGAGCAAACTACAGTTTGTGGAAAGGGGACTAGTAGTGTATAGATGTCCAGAGCTAACTACAGCATGTGGAGAGGGGACTAGTATCTAGATTTCAGAGCAAACTACAGTCTGTGGAGAGGGGACTAGTGTCTAAATGACCAGAGCAAACTACAGCCTGTGGAGAGGGGACTAGTAGTGTCAAGATGTTCAGAGCAAACAACAGTCTGTGGAAAGGGGACTAGTAGTGTCTAGATGTCCAGAGCTAACTACAGCCTGTGGAGAGGGGCCTAGTATCTAGCTGTCCAGAGCTAACTACAGCCTATGGAGAGGGGCCTAGGATCCAGATGTCCAGAGCAAATTACAGCCTGTGGAAAGGGGACTAGTGTCTAGATGTCCAGAGCAAACTACAGCCTGTGGAGAGGGGACTAATAGTGTCTAGATGTCCAGAGCAAACAACAGTCTGTGGAGAGGGGACTAATAGTGTCAAGATGTCCAGAGCAAACAACAGTCTGTGGTAAGGGGACTAGTAGTGTCTAGATGTCCAGAGCTAACTACAGCCTGTGGAGAGGGGCCTAGTATCTAGATGTCCAGAGCTAACTACAGCCTATGGAGAGGGGCCTAGGATCCAGATGTCCAGAGCAAATTACAGCCTGTGGAAAGGGGACTAGTGTCTAGATGTCCAGAGCAAACTACAGCCTGTGGAGAGGGGACTAATAGTGTCAATATGTCCAGAGCAAACAACAGTCTGTGGTAAGGGGACTAGTAGTGTCTAGATGTCCAGAGCAAACTAATGTCTGTGGAGAGGGGACTAAAACTAAAACAGTTGTGCAGTGGAGTTTTCACTCAGATAATAGGGGTGGGTGGCTCAATGGTTAGATCATTGAACCAAAAGGTTGTTATTTCGATCCTGACCGGCAGTAACTGCAGTGCATCCTTGAGCAAGACACTTGATCCTGCATGCCCACATGGAGGCATTGTGATGCTGTGTACTAAGGTTTACTACACTTCTGTTCTATGAAATCCCCGCCTACAGCAAACTAAACCATGCGGAAAATGAAAATCTGTTCCGCACACATGTGTGGAACGGAAATCGTTGACAGACTATTTTTATAAAGAAGCGAAATTTCTCTGGAATTTTCTACAAATTGTGCATCGCAATTACAATTTGAATCGCTAGCCATAGCTAAAAATTGTCCCCTAAGTTCCAATGTGTTCTATGTTCCACTAGGCACATAGATCACATTAGAACTCAGGGGACGAAATAGTAATAGGGGTTCCCCTTGCAAATTTTGTTGGCAAAAAATGTGTTCTTTTTGTAGATAGTTGACAAATGAATTGCTGAGTGTCTTTATAGTTGTTTTTATAGACGTGAAGGCATGTAATAAACACAGAATGACACACCGGAGTTAATGAGTTAATCAATATGGCACTTGTGCCATCGCAAAAAGATAACACTCCAGGCCTGTGGCCTGTCGTTCTATTCTTCCATGCTGGCACTCATGCCATATCGATTAACCCATTCACACATGTGTGTCGTTCTGTGTTTGTACTGTACCCAGATGGTGCACTTGCCTTCAACTGTTGCTAACTCTGCTTGTGCAGATTTTGTATGTTAGGGAGTCCAGCAGCTGCAGCTCAGTGGTTCTCTCCAGGAACTCCAGCTTCCTCCACCAATAAAACTGTCTGACATGATGTAATCCTGGCTGTTGAAAGTGTCATTAAAACCCCAATACCAATAACAATAAACCCTGATAATACCTCCATGTTTGTGAGAAAAGAATAAAAATTGGGGCCATATGCCATATTCAGTGGATCAACAGTTATGGTATTAGTAGAAATTCCACCCCACAGGTGTTTAGTGGTAATGTCCTTTCCATGTACCCACGTTCTTCCTGTTCCTGTTGAAATGCATTTTTTTCAGTTTGAGACTAATGACAGTTTGTAGATTATTCACTCTGTTTGGAAATATTTTACTTTCAGATGTAACCAACAAAAAGTGAAGACTTTTAGGGCTGAAACGGTTAGCTCATTTTCGTAACCGACTAACCGAGAGCTACATGTATAATCAGATAATATCCGGTTAGCCGTGGCCATTATTTCACCGAATATGGGATCAAAACTGTGGGAAGTGGAGCGCAGTATTCTCAAACTATTTCGTTGTGTGCATACAAACGAACGTTGTTGAGTACTCAACAACTTTCGTTTGTATGCACACAATGGAATAGTTAGAGACTAGACGTTCGTTTGTATACACACTATGGAATAGTTTCTGAGATTTCTCAGTACTCATGGAAACTGTCAATCATTAACGAAGTATTGAACTCCAGAGTCATTATTTCTCAATATGTACAACGCAGTTTCGAGGTGTGATCTATCTCACAAAGGAGAAGCGGCAGATTTACTACATTTTAAACGTGGAATGACGATCACTATCGTTATTACGGATAACCAGTTGATGGTTTTTCTAATCGGTTAGGTGCCTAACTGGTTTCAAACTGGTTATCTGGTTAACCATTTCAGTACTAAAGACTTTGTGGCAAGTTTCAGCCAATGGAGCTCCAAGTTTAACCTGGAGGTCCATTGGCTAAAACTGTTTGGAACTCATATATATTAAAAGAGCTCCTGTAAGCATTGAAGGATTGAGTGTGATGGAATCTTACAGTCCTACCATTACATTTTGTTCACAAGGGTAAAGCTATGCGATGGCCAATCCCCCACCATCTTTGTCCAACATGAGCAATAACTCCAAAAAAGTACTTGGGGACAGCTGGTTTGCAATCCAATTGATGATATTATCACCCAAAAGCTGTATATTAAATTCGAGAAAAACATTTTGAATAGTATTCTTTAAAACGTGAGATGACAAGAATGGGAAAAGATAGATGGACAGACAGAAGAAAGGGCAAATGAATGAAACCCATTCCTATATCTGCCTCCCACAACATGGTGTGGGGTTAATTATCTACATTTATCAACTGCCAATAATACATACCTTGTTGGCAATATACCAGCTTTTTTAATACCAATGACATCATTAATGATATTTGATACTAGCTACAGTTGGTTTATCATTATACATATGGCATGATATGTTACCGAGAGATTTATTAACTGTATTACATGTCCATTCAAATTCAAGGGAAGCTACGCTGTGCTCACCTGACAGACATTTAACCCTTCACCCAACTCAAATAGAAGACAACATCTGCAAACATTTTTTTGGAATAACTAAACATTTTTATCTTTTGCCTCAAAAACGTATCTTATGACTCCCCTCATTGGAATGGGCTTAATGAGCTCATTCCCTGGATGGATCCATAAGCAATGTTTTTGTGGAAAAAATTAAAAACAAAACTGATAAAATTTGAATGGCGTTTTTGACAATGGTGCCAGTTGGTTTTGGCCATTATGTTAGGTTACAAGTAACAGGTTAAGGAGAGTTCGCAAGTAACACTTCATATTTGATAGAGAAAGGTCAGCTTGTATGACATTTTTTGTATAATCTTCTGCATATCTACTAAATAGCAGGTTAACAAGCATAACACCATGGGATGGCCAATCCCCAACCACCTAAGTCCAACAAGGGCAATACCTCACAGAGAAATACTTGGGACTGGTTTGCAAACCCCTCCATGATATTATCATCAAAAAGCGATATACAGTACGGCTGACATGGACTGGTCACTTTCCATGGGTAGGCAATATTTCCATGGACTCAATAATATTAGATTCCAAACACTAATTATAGGAATAAATTCGAAAAATCATCAAAAATTTAATTAATGAAGCACCAGGTACAACCTGGTGCTTCATTAATTAAAATTTTGCTAATGATGATTTGTATTACCTGGAAAACGCATGTGTGGACATCACTGCCCACGTGTGGATTATGACCAAACTGCGGCGACTGTACTGTATAAGATTAGGAAAAAAAATCTTGAGCAAATTTCTTTGAAAAGTGATGACAAGAAATGGTAATAGGATTACAAGAAATTAGAAGTCCAACAAGGGCAATAACTCTTGAAAAAAAATCTTGTTCACGACTGGTTCACAATCCCTTTGTGATATTATCACCAAAAACCTATATATTAAATTTGGTGAAAAATCTTGGACAGGTTTTCTTTGAAATGTGATGTCAAGAAAGTTAATGAGATGACAGTCCAACAAGGGCAATAAAAACATTGCACTCAGGAAGATGCAGTAATACTTTTACAATTTCTCTGTGCGTCCCTAGAAAACTATAGCCACTACCAAATCAAACAGCGGTCTTGTTAAAAGAGGTAACTTACCATCACTACGTAATAGGGGAAAAGTTGGTTTAAACAATGAGGCTGCCAAGCGGTCCTTCTGCCTTTCTAGTGGAAACCCTGCTGAAGGGTTATTTACTATCTGTTCTTAAAACAAAGAAAAACTGAACCGAAACCAAGGTTTTTTTCCTGAAACAGAACTGAAACCAAAAATAAAAACCTGCAAGCTCTACATCCTACTACAAGGCAAGGGATAACAAACCCTCTAAATATCAATATAAAATTGTACTTACTGTTCCCAGCATGCACTGACTTTCTCGGATAGCACCACAGCAACCCAGGAATCCAACAACAGCAATAATAACACCTATAGCAATAAGAATGTAGGCTCCTGTGTGTAACAGTCCCAGTTGCTCATTATATTTTCCAATATTTTCATCAATTCGCACCCAAATACCTATACCCAAGATAGCACAACCTAAAAGCTGAAAGGAAAAAGAAAAGAATAAGTTTGTTATAAAATAAAAAACAGCAAATACCCTGCTTAGGGCTGCACGGTATATCGATAAACTGATATACACGGGTATTCAAACCAATATCGATTGAATACCGGTGTAATTACAAAAATATCGGTTTATCGTCATTATTTATGTACCCACAATTTAATTTTCAAGACGTCTTGAGTTTTTTAACTGTAGCCCTGAATGAATAATATTATCCCTGTATCCAAGGAATTGTCTGGCTGTCCCCTCGTAATATACAAATTCAGCAGTTGAAAAAATAATTTAAAAAAATTTCAACAAAACTATATCATGTGACCCCTCATTGGAACGAGCTCAACGGGCTCGTTCCAATGAGGGGTCACATGATATAGTTTTGCTGAAATTTTTGGGGAAAATCTGATAAATTAATTTTGAAAATAATAAATTTTGATATAGTCTGCGTTGGGTAAAGGTTTTTCGAAGCGCATCATCAAGGCATGCTAATTCGTTCCGACAGTGATGCCTCGAGTCTCGATTGTGATATTTGTGTTCATATATCTGAACAGTTTTCGATATACCGGTATACAGCGGTATTTTTTTGAATACCGATACCGGTATTCAGTTTTGAATATCGTGCAGCCCTAACCCTGCTGCTGTAAAATCAAATATACAAATGCTAACGGTAATGTTCCTTCTCTCTCTTTAGAAATTGCTGCAGTGTGAACAAATAAGCCCCCCCTCCCTGTTCCCCATCCAATGATCCCCCACCACTGTCTGACCATTACCTAGTCATGATCAGACTGAAGTTCTTTGTCTGGGCACATGAATCTTTTGTGGTGTGTGGGGGGGGGGGGGGGGGAGGGGTCCAACCACTTCTATGCTGTAGGTATATCATGAAAATCATCAAAATCATGTGCTAGGGTAAGGTATCGAAGTGGTATACCAGGCCCCAAATGCACCTATTTTGGATTTTGGGGACCCGAAAAAACATCAAGCATGGTGTTGTCCTCTTTGATTTAATTAGCTGACACACTATGCATAAGGTATGATGGGAATTGGGGAGGGAGGTGGAAGGTTTCTCCAGACTTTCAAGGCAACACCAATGCAATTTCCTAAGACTGCTTGACAACATCATCCTCTTGAATTTGCATGCATTAACCCTTTGAACGTGAGTGGCCGTTTTTCCGGGCAGGAACATGATATGTCATAATCTCATTAAATAAGATGGCTGTTCAGTAAATGTGTGGGGTAGACCAATCAATATTTTCAACGTGCAGCCTCAGTCTGATCATGACTAGGTAATGGGGCTGCACGTTGAAAATATTGATTGGTCTACCCCAAATAATGACTATGGACTCTTCTAATTGCTGCCATAGAACTGGCATGGAAGATATCACTAGAGTTCAAAGGGTTAAGAATGGGTGGAAGTGCAGTTGTAAAAATGATAAAACACAAAGATTATTAACATACATTTGACTTACTACACAAACATTGTCTACCGACAAAAACAAATCACTAGAGTTAAAACTAGAAGTCCTGTCATGAAATGCGCACAAATAGCACGTCGATCTGCGCGTTAGTCTACGCGTTATGACCATAGTAACACTATCAAATTCTGTGCATATGGCCTGTGCACAAGCAATGTTTCAGCCAATGGACCTCTGGGTAATCCGGAGGTCCATTGGCAGAAACATTACATGTGTATGCTATGAGTAACCAGAAGAATCTGCTGTGCTTTGGATGCCATTCGATATAGCAATTGCGTGCAATTCCTACGTGCAATTAAGCCTAGATAAGCACACAGTTCATGACAGGACTTCTAGTTTTAACTGTATATATTATGTCAAACATGGTGGTCTGTATCTCTGTTAAAAATTAGTAAAAAGACCCAACTTATGCGGCCTGCCTTTGCCCCATTCTGTCAAATTTCACACCGGGCTGTCACTGCATCTCGGGAAGTCGATATTTTCAAAAAGATTCTTAGTTCAATGTCAATGACCGCATGAGAGAGAAAAAGCAACTTGAATTTTCAGAACAGATAAATACGCTGAGTGCAAGATGACTGATTGGGGAGATGGATGGGTTGAGGGGGGATGGGGGGGTGCAAACCTGATTTTTTCTGACATGGAAGGTTCGAGCCCTGACTGATAAAATATCTGTCAAAGGCACGCCTTGATGATGCAGTTGGAATATTAGTCAGTCAGGATTATAGTTAACCATTTACCCAACTTAACAATCAAAAGCAGCAAGTGCTCGTCATGAAAATCACCCTTCAATTTTCATTATTTTTTCATTTTTTTTGTCTCAGTAACATGGCTTATGAGCCTTCATTGGAACGAGCTCATTGACAGGGTATAAGCTATGTTTCTGACGCAAAAAATAAATGGAAAAAAAATTATTCAAGAATTTTGTTTGCAAGTGTCATCTTCCTATTGTGTAAGATAAAAGGTTAAAAAAAAAAAATCAAGACTTGTTGGAAATTTAGTTGTGGATAACAAGCCAGAAAATAAGCAGACTGTTATCTGCAAAATGAGGTCCCCTTAGGGTGAATTTGCTGATGCTACCCTGCACAGCAGGCTAGCATCACTAAATTTACCCTCTCTGAACCTCAATCGGAAGCACAGTCTCAAACCTAAACAGAAAGAGGTACCCAGAGGATAAAATGTCCCACTGTATGCATCAGCAAATTCACCCTCTGGGACCTCATTTTGAAGATGACAGATTGCTAATTTTCAGGCTTGATGGATAATTAAAATATACACGAAGTAGTCGTGATTCAACACGTACCGTTTTCCCAAATGCTCACGACGGGGCCCAGCAGCGCGAATCGTGAACTAATATGGCTGATTCTTTTATCTACCCGGTAACTGGGATACCCCTAGTTCAGCGATCCAAACGTAGTGGCTACCCCTCTACGTTCAGAACGCTGAACTACCACAGTCGTTACCCCCTCCTCCAACTTGAAGAGAAGTGGTGGAGAGTGTACACACTAAAAACTAAAGTGTTAAAACTGACACTTTCAAGGTGTTAAACCCATTCTAACTCTTAGGGTTTGATTTTAACACTCAAAGTGCAATGCTTTAAGCACTTAGACATTACAATCGTCAGACATGTGAAACTTGAATGGATGGCACTTCCCATGTGTGTCTAGCATTGGTGGTTCTTCCAGAATCGTCCATAATTTGATATGCGCTTGGTGGGTACATAATTAAAAGGACACAACGCAGATGACGGGGATCAGGCTCGAGAGTTCGAGCCTGATCCGCGCCATCTGCGTTGTTTCCTTTTAAGTGTCGCGACATTACACTTGTCAAGTGGCATTATTGTAATACCTGTCAAGTTCTGGGATATCTACACTTGAACAAAGTGCTAGTTCGGCACTTAGTAAGTGTTGAATACAGCACTTCAAGTGTAGTTTTTAACACTTTAGTTTTTAGCGTGTAACAATAGGGGAGGGGATTGTCTGGACCAGACTGACTCTGGGTGTGACGAAAGTCAAAATATACAATCTTGGCTCGTTATGAAGTAGAAAATTACTGATAAGAGCGAATCGATATCTGAGACTCAAATCGAGACGAAAAGGTTCCGACCGGGATATTATTGGGGAGGGGGGGGGGCACATTTCCCCACCTCCTAGCAACGTCACATAGTGTTTGAAAAGGATCTCGAGTGGCCGTAATAAAGTTATTGACCAGAAAATGTCCGCGAAATCTGTCGAGACGCGCGCATCAAGGGACGTTATTCATATTCAATAATTCCAAGATTATCGTCTCCCTTGATGTCTAATTGTATTTCTCGTGGTCGAAATTTCATTTATCATTTTTAACACCTTTTTTTATACTGCAGAACACTGAATTTCACATTTTTCTAATTTATTTTCGTCCATTTACCAAAAAACAAATCTTTCATTACGCCTTATTGGGCCTTAAATCTTCTAACTACCACCAACGAAGTCTATTGGTACCAGCTTCTTCGAAAAAATAAGTTTGTAATGCCCCCTTTTAACGGAGAATGACGAACGAGGAAGGGATCTTGTGAAGTTGAACACTCTTTGATTTACAAAAGTATTAATATTATGTTCACCCCTGTCTTCAATACACGTCGTGGAGACAATGTGCCGATAGTGCCGCAATTCTAATGTATTTCACAGCTTTACATAGTAATAGACGTCTGAACACTCCTGCTGGTAGAGAAAACAATCTTGTCTGTTCGATGGTGGATTTGTTACATATAACGTGGGCGATCGGGATTTAGTCCCTTGCCCAAAGTCGGCCATGCAAACGGAGGCCTATAGTATCTGATTCGGGGGTTTGTGGTCAAACATGCCCATTTTACAATAGCAATGCGGTACGTGTTAATTAAATAAGAAGTTGCATCATGACCATTTATTTATTTTGTTTATTTATTGGTGTTTAAGGTAACATACTTATGCACAATGGCTGATCGTGACCGTGAGTTTTACGGGGGGGGGGGGGGGGGGGGGGGGGGAGGGAGTACCCGGAGAAGACCACCGAGAATCAACGAGCAACTGTCAGCTCCTCAAGATTCTAACTCTGTTCAAGCTCCTCTGAAGCAGGGTTACAGCGGTTGAAGACATGTGCACCATTGAAGTGCAGTACGCCTCAGTACACGGCGTCATCGTGCAACCACGTAGGCAACCGGGATAAAGTGCCTTGCCCAAGGACACAACGCGGGTCGTCCCGGACGGGGATCGAACTCGGGACCTCTTGCATCATGACTACTGCATGCAAAACAGGGGGTTATGCAACAAATAAGAGAGAAAAATTGAGGGCAAGGGAAGTACCGGTCACGTGCAACCATTTTTCAGGGAATTCCCTACAAAAAAACACACCAAATGTAAATTGTATTTTTTATGTCCAAAAGTAATCAAATCACCCTCTTTTTTATCTGGAATATTCATCAATAATGCAAGATGTCAATAGAATGCTTCAAACGTTTATTAAAACAATTTATTTTTCCAAGGCTGTTTATTTTTAGAGATTGCATTACTTTCGAGTGTAGCATTTCAAGGCGGGTATTTCTAATTCAAATATTTAGTTCAGTGATCCCTAATTTCTAAGCCAAGTAGTGCTGAATAGTAGCAGTTTCCGGACCGTTTGGTTGTTAACTTATTTCAATTCCCACCATATCATGCTTGATATTAAATCGTTAATCAGAACAGATTATGACCCATATTCATGTAAGACAAGCATTTATACCAGATGTGGTGTTGAGTGCCTTTGTGTTAACTATTCAAATCCACATTTGATTGTGATCGCCAGAGAGAAGATGCAGTTAAGAACGATTTGAACCATCCTACCTGAACCAGCGATTATGAATATTCTCTTGTTCATTTAGGATGGATCAGAGCCTTCCTCTCGTGGGTCCTGTTATGTTGTGTTTCTGTTTATTTTTAGTGATTTCATGGGATTTTGTCTGTTTTTGTTTTTAATAAATATTATAATGTGTAAAACGCTCCTGATTGGAATCTAAATATATTTATAAGCATTTGGCCTGGCCCCTATGCTTAAAATGAGATAACAGTCTTAATTGCGTGATTCTAATACTTGAATCTGACATTTTTCAAGTTAGTTTAGACCATTTAAACAATTAAGAATGTGCTATTGAACAAAACCAATGCAAATTCCCACAACATCCTGTAAAATCTGCCCCTTAACAAGAAATTAAAAAAAAACAAAAATGCATGTAAAAAGTTTCCTCTCCGATATTGGTACCCCCCCCCCCCTCCGATATTAGTAGCCACGCCCATGAGATGACTCATTGAAACTAATTCTTCTTGAAAAAATAACACACGGTGGCTAAACTATCATGATAGTGGGTGCATTATTGCCAGATAAAATAGATCTGAAAAAGGCTTAATAAAAAAATTAGCACAATTCAGAAAAAAATGTGTTGTCGGGGCTCAGGTAACACCTCCCCCCACCCCGACCTAACGTCTCGCAAAAAATCCCCCCCCCCCCCGCCTGGTATAGGGTCATATATTTCTGCACAATGGCTAATCATGACCGCGACATGGGGGTAAAGTAAGTTCAACCAATTGTTTATACCCCTGTTGCCCATTTTAGAGGACTTCCACCCAGGTATTGGTTACCAGGTCCTATTTTATCAGTACAATAGAGCTTGTTTACCACAGTAAACAAGCACTACTTCACTTCCCACGGGCTCTCACGGAGAAGTGCGTGATTTAACAACACAATAAACACATGACATGGCAATAGAATCAATGATAACTTAATCCTACAGCCCTATAGGGCTGAATAAGTAAAATTATTACTTAGCCCCCGCCCCCTTCAAATTTATTTAAATTATTACTTGGTCCCCACCCCCCTCCCTTCAAATTTATTTATTGGTGTTTAAGGTCATTTCCAGCATCTTTTGCTACATCATGACCATAACAAAGGTATGAAGTCAAGTTTAGCCAATCATTGATAACTTTGCTGCCCATTTTTAGGGACTTCCACACAAGCAATGGTTCCGGGTAGGTACTATTTTACAAGTAAAGCAAAACCTGTTTACCGCAGTTAACAAGCACTGCCCTACTCTCAACGCCCCCACCCACTCTCAAATGCAACACCGCTCGACCTATTTCTCAGTAAAAGTAAAGTGGACACCATTCGGGTTCAGGGTTAACATAACGGCCGGAGGATGAGAAACCTCTCGTCTCATCTGATTTCCACTTGTGCCGAGCCTCATTTTCTGGAACGATTCTGTAATATAAATATAATGACATGTCTGGAGTGGAATAGGCAGATTATCTCCCCGAGGAATCATTGTGTCCCGAGGAGTAAGCCGAGAGAGAGACAATGATTCCAAGGGGAGGTAATCTGTAGTATTCCACTCCAGACAGATCATTATTCTTTTTATTATATCGAATATCCATTCGGTTGTTTTTTTTCGGTTTATAGTCGGACCACTAGTTATTGGTAATAAGCCAATTTCGAAACTGCCATCTTTGGACTTTAATCTATGCAAGGTCACAGGTCGCGAGGTGTAAACAGTGCGATTTCATTGCTAACAAAGCGTTTTCTTGGAATGTTTATACCTTGCGACCTGTGACCTTGCATAGATTAAAAGCCAAGATGGCAGTTTCGAAATTGGCTTATTACAGTGGAATAATTGAAATAGTGTCCAACGGTTCAATTCATTTTAACTGTTTCAAAATAAACAGGATTGAAATGTCACAGAAAATCAAACTGGGAATTTTATCAAAGTCATTTGAGCGGAACTGTTCAAATTTTCCCGTCGCCATTGTAAACAAGGAAGTAAACGCGTAATTTCGTCACTTTTGACCTTCTTTACCAGCTTTCGGCAAAGTACGGAAGGTGGTTCGGGAACGTTCGCCTGAAACGGCCCATAAAGCCAAAATTATTGACCGGTAAGCGAAACAATGTAAAATACTTGATAAAAGCAAATGAGTTTTTAGTAAAGGGTTTTAATATGAGGTTTTAAAAATTCAGAATACAGGTCAGGGATAGTGAGGATATATGCGTGAAAATGCTGGACAAATGATGAAAAGTATTCGATAAATGCCACCTGCAGGTGTTTATAGAATCACATATTACCTGTCCATATTCAAATATTTAATTGTTCTCATCACACTATTTACTCAGCCTCTGGAATACTATCGATTAGGAAAAGCTCAACGAGGTCAGTAGTTTCAACTACTTTCTAGATCGCGTAGTTCCCGTGAAATTAACAGGCTAAATTAAAATATCCAAACTGGGTTTAATATATTCCCGGTCTTCTGTAGTAATGGGAACGGGAATGAAATTACACTCAGAACCGGGTACCGGAAAATGTCCCGGATAAAAATATCAAGTAAATTTACGAGAGTTAACAAGACGCATTTATTTTCGTGAAATTAGCATATTTTATTGGCAATCTGTCATCTCCATACGGACAAATTCTTTTTCTGAGAGAAGAGTGAAAACCCAAACCCGCTTCCAACTCGTCTTCATTTTCAATATCGCTAGTTTTATCACCACTTCAACTCCCTCTTCACTGCCGACACCAGTCTCCCCTGTTTAAGGCAGAGGAGACTTGTGAAGGTAGTGAAGAATCAGTTCATGTTGATGGAGGTAGTGAATAGTGAGTGATGCAAGTTATTTTAATGAAAGAGTCAATGACTCTGTAGCTCAACTTGGATATGACAGGAATTAGTACTTGCTGTGACCAAGACAACTGAATAATGAATATGACAGGAATTAGTATTTGTTTTGGCCCAGTCAACAATAATAAAAGAATTACAAGGTGACTGTAATGGACTACAGATTAAGACCAATCATTGTAGATTATTATTTTTGTGTGGAAATTTTCAGTCCCAAACAAAATATTTTCAGACTAAAATTTTTTCTTCTTCTTCTTAAAATTGACCAAAATGCATCAAAACACAAAAAAATAATTTCCGGATTTTGGTCCAAAATTTTTTAAGTCCCACCCGGACCCCAAATTTTCAGTGTAAAAATTTTTTTTTTTTTTTGTCTTAAAATTGACCAAAACGCATAAAAAACCAAAAAACTAATTTCCGGATTTTGGTCCAAAATTTTCTAAGTCCCACCCGGACCCCTAATTTGCATAATTTATTCACGAGAAAAAGTCTGTATTATATGTAATGTATCCCATGGTACTAAACATTCATACAAAAATTTATTCAAATCAGATCTTTCATTTGGAAGTTCTGCTCAAAAATCTGATTGCACTTAATTTTGAACAAAATGGCTGCTAGCGGCCATCTTGAATTTCAGACTGGACCCCAAAACACTCCTTCTCGTCCCACAGTGATAACAAAGGTACCCAAGAAGTTTCGTGAAGATCGGTTCATAAATACGGCCTCTTGCCCGAGCCGTGTTGGGATTTGCACTCACAGTGCTGAAAGTAACACTAAATAAATCAAAGTTAGCCTAATTTGCATAATTTATGCACAAGAAAAAAACCTGTAATATATGTAATGTATCCCATGGTACTAAACATTCATACCAAAAATTATTCAAATCAGAGCTTTCATATGGAAGTTCTGTACAAAAAACAGATTTCGGCATCGTCGGTACAAAATGGCTGCTGGCAGCCATCTGGAATTTGGGACTGCACCCCAAAACACTCGTTCTCGTCCCACGGTCATAACAAAGGTACCCAAGAAGTTTCGTAAAGATTGGTTCATAAATACGGCCTCTAGCCCGAGCCATAGCAGCTTGGCACTTACAGCTCTGAAAGTAACACTAAATAAATCAAAGTTAGTCTAATTTGCATAATTTACGCACGAGAAAAAAACCCGTATTATATGTGATGTATCCCATTGTACTATATATTTATACAAAACTTTATTCAAATCAGAACTTTCATACAGAAGTTCTGTACAAAAAACTGATTTTTGCATCATCGGTACAAAATGGCCACTGGCAGCCATCTTGAATTTCGGACCACACCCAAAAACACCCGTTCCCGTCCCAGGGTCATAACAAAGGTACCCAAGAAGTTTCGTAAAGATTGGTTCATAAATACGGCCTCTAGCCCGAGCCATAGCAGCTTGGCACTTACAGCTCTGAAAGTAACACTAAATAAATCAAAGTCAGTCTAACTTGCATAATTTACGCACGAGAAAAAAACCCGTATTATATGTGATGTATCCCATGGTACTAAACATTTATACAAAACTTTATTCAAATCAGATCTTTCATACAGAAGTTCTGAACAAAAAACTGATTTTTGCATCATCGGTACAAAATGGACACTGGCAGCCATCTTGAATTTCGGACCACACCTAAAAACACTCGTTCCCGTCCCAGGGTCATAACAAAGGTACACAAGAAGTTTCGTAAAGATCGGTTCATAAATACGACCTCTAGCCCGAGCCATAGCCAATTGTTGACGTACGGACAGACGGACAGACGGACGGACGGACGGACGGACGGACGGACGGACGGACAGACGGACAGACGGACGGACGGACGGACAGACGGACGACGGACGACGGGCCATGACAATAGCTCAAATTTGACTTCGTCAAAGTTGAGCTAAAAATGAAGACGAGTTTGAACTTTGAAGCTGGTGAAAATCTTACTGTTGAAGAAGAGTCCCCCGGAACTGATTGAAAGCTACAGTGATTTGTTGAAAAAGGTGCTTCAGGGAGAATGACTGTAAAAAGTTCAATCGTGAAAGGGCTGACGAAATCTAACAAAGTCACGTTGGGGTCTTTTTTTAATTTAGAAAACTTCAGTTCAATACATAAACAATGTCAAGTGTGATTCCCGGTTCTGCGCTACAGATTTCCCGGATATCATGATAGGCGTTTTGGAACCAGGAACCGGGAATTCCCGTTCCCGGGATTAAATACTCATCCAAACGAATATTCCTCTATTACGCTCTTCGTTGATCTGAGCTTCTGCCATTAATTCCCGCAAAGCTCTCCGAGACATTTCCAAGAATCGATACAAGACTTTGGTAATGAGAGAAAAAAGACAGGACACGATTTTCTTGCTGATATTCCTCAGCACATTTCCACCCGGGTGCTGTTTGCTAAAGTAAACACCGCCATATATCATTTTCTTGAAGTGATATCAGCCGTATCGAAGTGGCAACAGAGGTTGACGTTAGAGATTATTTTTTACGATAAAATTGATGAAATAAATGACTAAACCATACCATTTTATATTATAACGAAAGTGCCAATGACACTGTAGCTTAACTTGTCTGTGCGTTATGTTTGATGAAAAGGATAATGTTCAATTTTTATGAAAGGATTATGAAATAAGACAAGAATTGTTATAATTGGGAATATGTTAATTTCTGATTCCAGTATGCTATGTTTTCACTAAAAATAATATAAGGTGTAGAATATACTAAAGGGGTGAGTTAATGTGTCCCTCACAGTTAATGTATATCAACAAAAGTTACCAATTTACAGTGAAATTATTCCAAAACGAGTCATCCTATCAAGTTACAATGAAACCCACTCATAAATACAGCCTGTAGACTGTGCTAAAGGTTTTTGGGCTTCGGGCCCCTGTAGCCACCACGGTTGACCGATCGCAACCAAAGACATTATACTGAGTCATCCTACCAAGTTACAATGAAATCCCTTCATAAATACGACCTGTAGTCTGTGCTAAAGTTTTTCGGATTTTGGGCTCGGGCAGCCGTCATGGTTGAAAGATCACGACTAAAAGGGGACGTTCTCATCTAGGCATTATCTGGAGTCATCCTACCAAGTTACAATGAAATCCCTTCAACAATATGACCTGTAGACTGTGCTAAAGGTTTTCGGGCTTCGGGCCCCTGTAGCTATGACAGTTGACCAATCGCGACCAAAAGGGGACGTTACCATCTAGACATTATATGGAATCAACCTACCATGTTACAATGAAATCCCTCCATAAATACGACCTGAAGACTGTGCTAAAGTTTTTCGGGTTTTGGGCTCGGACAGCTGCCACGGCTGAAAGATCGCGACCAAAAGGGGAAGTTCTCCTCTAGACATTATCTGGAGTCATCCTACCAAGTTACAATGAAATCCCTTCATAAATATGACCATAGACTGTGCTAAAGGTTTTTGGGCTTCGGGCCCATATGGCCGTCACAGTTGACCATCGCGGCCAAAAGGGGACGTTCTCATCTAGACATTATATGGAGTCAACCTGCCAAGTTACAATGAAATCCGTCCATAAATAAGACCTGTGGACGGTGCTTAGGGTTTGGGGGTTTTGGGCTTGGGCAGTCGTCACGGTTGACAGATCGCGACCAAATAGGGAAGTTCTCATCTAGACATCATCCCATCAAATTACAATGAAATCCCTCCATATTAAATATGACCTGTAGACTGTGCTAAAAGTTTTTGGGTTTCGGTCTTGAGCAGTGGTCACAGTTGACAGATCATGACCAAAAGGGGACGTTCTCATCTAGATATTATACAGAGGCATCCTACCAAGTTACAATGAAATTCCTTCATAAATACGACCTGTAGACCGTGCTAATGGTTTTCGGGTTCGGGGCTCGGGCAGCCACCACGGCTGACCGATCGCGACCAAAAGGGGACGTTCTCATCTAGACATGACCTCAAACCTGCATATGAAATTTGGTGACGATCGGATAAGAACTACGGGGTGTAGCCTGCGCTAAAGAAAAATGTGAGCAGACTCACAGTCTAACAGACTTCAGCACGCGTGATGGCAATAAGCTTATCTTGACTTTGTCAAGTTAAGCTAAAAATGTCACGTTTTGCAAATATGATCATGCCAAGAAGCTACAAAAGCAATGGAAAAAAATTTTGCATTGAAAAAACAAGACATCTAAAATACCATAAAATGAGCGCAATTCGATCCCAATTCCCGATTGCTTTTCAAAGAATATAATTTGGTGTATGCGAAAAAGGAATATGTTGATGGTGTGCACAATTGTTGTGACAATGCAATATAAATTGAATATTTACAACACATTTTTTGTCATTATTGACAAAAAAAACCCCAAAACAAAACAACCTCAACAAAAAAAAACAAACAAGGTGCAACGCAACCGGTATCCCCTGACAGGAAGTGGTTTACTAAAAAGGGGACAAACTTGAGAAAAGAAAACCCGGTAAAAGGCCCATAAGTCGAGAAAAAAGGACAGAACCTGTTACTTGTGAATACCCCCCCCCCCCCCCCCGTGGTGTATCAGCATACCAACGATCATTTAAATCCAACATTCACTGACTGAGATATGGAGGTTAAAAGTCGTTACGGACAGACGGACGGACTGACGGACGACGGACGTACCTTCCCAATTTCTTTTCCCCCAGCAAACTTCGTTTTGGCGCGTTTGGAAAGCTAATATAGTGTTATTGTTTTCATGAAAGGTAAACGGGAACAGCGTAACAGCTTTCACGTCATCAAATGTCATGGCTTGGGGGGGGGGGGCGGTGTTGTTATGTTGATGGACTCGATGCCATCTGGGGGGGGGGGGGGGGAGTTTTTCGCTGACGGCACAGCAATCCAGTTGAACAGCGATCAGTGAGTGTGGCTTGAAGTGACCGTGACGTGACATGACTGTTTCCTATACAGCCCCCACCGGTGTTATTTAACTCTCACTCGTCCACGAATTCTATCGCTATAAAATCTTCAGACGCCCCAACATTCTATCGAATTCTGAAAAATTCCAACATACTCCCCACTGTCCCACTATCCGAAACGAGGTGATTCTAGCTGTCGAAAGTGCTGTTAAACCCTAATAATAATATAAAAAAAAACTACACCACTAAGCGTGTTCCACAATTCGTCGACAGTCAACAAGAATGCTGGAAATACACAGAACGACACCAGATTTTGAATGGGTTAATCGATGTGGCACGAGTGAAAGCGCGGAAGGATAGAACGAGAGGCGCAGGTATAGGGTTTTATCCTTCCGCGATGGCACAAGTGCCATATCGATTAACCCATTCATACACGTGTGTCGTTCTGTGTTTATTACACACCTTCATGTCTACAAAAAACAATTATCAGAAGGACACTCAGCAATTCGTTTGACAACTATCAACAAAAAGCACATTTTATCGCCAACCAAATTTGCGAGGGGAACCCGCATTACGGGTTTCGTCCCCTGAGTTCCAATGTGTTCTATGTGCCTACTGGCACATAGAACACATTGGAACTCAGGGGACGATTTTCAGCTATTGCTAGCTTTTAAAATTGTAATTGCGTTGCACGATTTTAGAAAATTCCAGTGAAATTTCGCTTCTGTTTAAAAACAGTCCGTCAACGATTTCCGTTCCGGACATATGTGCGGAACAGATTTTCATTTTCCGAATGGTTTTGTGTTGCTGTAGATGGGGATTACATAGAACAGGCGTGTAATAAACTGTTTTATTTTTGAAACAAACTGTCCTTTTCAGGGTTGCCTTTCTATGCTGGTCCCGCAAACGTAACACAGAGTGGGTCCCAAATAAAACATTCCGACCATCCTGAATCCTAATACGATATAACAAGGTGATTAATGTTACGATATTACTATAACAATATCCAAAGCTTTAACAGGCCAGGGTTAATCTCTTCATTTTTTTGCAACCGCGCATCCATAGAAAGGACGAAACAATAAGAGATCGATTAGTTCTGCCTGCTATTGATTTTCAAGCTTAATAATGCTCAATACAATTTATATAATTTGTGTTTTTCCTTTCTCATGAATATTTTAAAATTGAGAATATTTTGTTTTATGTCTGTCCATAACTGTTATAAATAACACAAATTGTGCCCGATATGATCGTTATAGGTGCACGTCATTCTGCCTGTGACGGCGAACAGGGAGAGAGAAAGGGAATAAACCCCCCTCCCATTATCTCAGATCATATATTTTAACATGTCCCCTTATGATGAATAAAATATTACCCATGGAAGTTTTTTTGAACAAGAGTTATTATTCTTTAACCCTTTACCTAACATGAAAAGCAGACGACACTTGCAAACAAAATTCTTGAATAACTAATTTTGTTCATTTTTTGTCTCATAGGCTATGACCCCCTCACTGGAACGAGCTCTACGAGCTCGTTCCAAAGAAGGGTCATAACCTACGTTGTTGAGACAAAAAATGAAAAAAATAATGGACATTGTATGGCGATTTTTGTAAACAATTGCTGGCAGGTTTTTGTGGTTATGTTGGGTAAAGGGTTAACCAACACGATTAGAAAACGGCACTTGTTAATAATAATTTAAAAATCCTACATTTTGCATCAAAAACAACTTGAGACCGCGAGCGCGGTGGCTCAGTGGTTACTGCATTGGACTTCAAACCAAAAGGTTCACGGTTCTATCCACCACCAGAGGCAACTGCGTTGCGTCCTTGAACAAGGCACTTAATCCCGATTGCCCGCATGGGGGCACTGTGTATTAAAGCGTACTGCACGTCGATGTTGCACGTGTCTTCAACCAATTCTAACCCGGATTGTGGAATTATACGTTGGGGAGTATGACAACTGTTCGCCACTGCTCGGTGGTTCTCGGGATTCACCCGTAAAAGTGTCCGACACGAGCTGACCCTGGATGTCGAACGTATCGTTAAACACCAATAAAAATAGCTTATGACCATCATTGGTACATGGTAAGCTTTTGAGGAAATCATTAGAAACAATAATTAATGCACCCCCCCCCCCCCCCCTCACACACACACACACTCAGCCAACACACACTGGCAGTTTCATTTTACTACCGCCGCCAATGATTCTGCCTCTGAAAACAAATACATTCCTTGCTTTATCCGACAGATGAACTTGATACGATCTTACAAATTCTGAACTTTTAAAAATAACGCCGAATCTTTTCTAAGGTTTCCCATCGGATACCTCGGAACTCTTAAGATTTCAGTCCTAAAATTTCCAACTACCGAAGAAGATCCACTTTAATGTTACAGTTAACGGACGATGGACGGGAAGTGATGGCAATACCCCATCATGATGTTCAGCCAAGTGAATTAAAAACCTTGACGCCAACAGAAGGGAAGCTATCGCCCCCGCCACCTCTAGATCCGACACAGAAACTGACACATCAAGAAAATTAATTGTAGGCACTTTTATCGAAAAAAGTTTTGTTTTTGGAAATTATTCCCATTATTCTATTCTATGAAAAGCCGATTTGTTGCATTCCTGGGAATCAAAATTCATGAAGACTGCAGAATCCAATAAATCTTCAATAAAACACGAATTGGCGGTTGATCTTCAGGAATTTATTGTAATTGTCCATATAATCCTTCTGTAAATGCTTTATGTAAATAAAAAAAAGTTGTTTTATGGTAAAACATTCAGTTCAGGAGCTACGTGCACACTGCAAATGACGTACGCAATCCAAATTATCGTCTGCAGTCTGAAACTCAAATCAAATTACTTCATATGGGATAATGTATTCATTCCTCCTAGTTATTAGGCACAAAATAATCAAAATATGGTAAACATAAGAAAGTTTCTTTTCAGGCCTGTCGATTTGAGGCGACCGGTCGCCGTTACCCCCTATAACCCACCTGATATATCAAAATGTTTTGACTAATGGTTCTGAAAAAGATGATTTGTAAAGAATATCCCCAAAGAAGCCCAACTATGAACCCAGGGATTTAAGTATGTTGCATACCAAGTATCAAAAGATTCTGATTGGTAGTTCTGGAGAGGATGTTTTAATATTTTAAAAAATTGTGGGTGCTAACAGTTAAGTGGAGCCCCCAAGTCCCCCTTTGGGCGTGGCAACTTTATTTGAACGAACTTGAACTGACATATGAAAAGAAACATGCATATCAAATTTGGTTCAATTCGGTCCAACAGTTTATGAGAGGTCAATAATGTCAAGTGCACGCTGGACGACGGCCGCCGGACTTACGTCGGATAGAAAGTGATCACTAAAGCGTCCCTTGAGCTTCGCTCAGGGGAACTAAAAGCATGCCTCTTGAACAATTCCCAAATGAAAAACAAGAGCAATTATTGTATACTTTCTGGAAATATGGTTTGGGCCTGGATGAAGAAACATGGGTTGCCCAATTTCGTTTGAGGCGAACAACAGGAAAACGAAATAATTGGTCGTCCAATTTCTATAGTCCTGTACAATTATTATCCATGTAATTTCTGTTAACCATTTACCTAACGAATCGGAAGCATTCGCCCGCCTAATTTGGAAATTCAACAATCGAAAAAGTATATGTTTAAAAAATTTCCAACAAAAACATATCATGTTAGCCCTCATTGGAACGAGCTCGTCGAGCACGTCCCAATGAGGGATCGCATGATATAGTTTTGTTGAAACTAAAAAAAAAATAACAAAATATTTAAAATAATAAATTTTGATATCGTCTGCGTTGGGTAAAAGGTTAATGACATCGCAAATGATGCCTCTCTAAATGTGATACTTTAGAATCGTTTTCAAATGAAAACTGATCTGCTCAAGTTCTTGCTGGTCTGTTTGGACTGAGGATATTATTGGCGTTGAGTAGTTTCAGAGTGTCGACAACAGCTCCAGCGATTTGCTTAACCCTTTACCTAACGTAACGGCAAAACCGGCCAGCGCTGTTCTCAAAAATCGCCAATTAATTTCCATTATTTTTTTCATTTTTTGTCTCAAAAACATAGGTTATGACCCCTCGTTGGAACGAGCTCGTCGAGCTCGTTCCAATAAGGGGTCATAACCTATGTTTTTGAGACAAAAAATAAAAAAAATAAGTAATTCAAGAATTATTTTTGCAAGTGTCGTCTGCTTTTCATGTTAGGTAAAGGGTTAAAGAATCATATTCAAAACCAATGAAAAATTTGTGTCACAGTGTCGTCGCAAGAAAAAGTGCAACGGGATTTAATTTGCGAGACAAACTTTTCTTAATTTCAAGAACTGACCAGAACTGACATGAAGATTCTCTCATTTCTCGTCTTTGAAAAGGAATCTGATATACCAAATCGTTCACTTTCAAAAAACGTATCAACTGATCTACTTGTACAAAAAGACTTGTCAATGAAAGTGTCAACCAATTTTTTACATTTTTTTCCAACTCACTGTCTTTCGAATTTTAAGATGAAAATGTCAATTTGTGACAACTATTTAAAATACATGTCCTAATTGTACATAATTGATGTCAACACACAGACTGTGATAATTAAAAACATTCTCCGTCAACAAACTGTCTATAAAATTTGCAGACAGCATTACAAAACTCAATCGCAAAAATAATAATAACACTTTTGCCGGACGCTGATTTGTCGCGGTTCTCGGGTGAGAAGGCTTTGGTTACCCCTGTACTCCCAACTGCCTCCCTATTCCCACGCCTTTTCTCTCCTCCCAACACTCGGAGACGAACTGCTTGATGACATCTCTTACCCCATTCTTCCCAATCTCTCCGATTAGCATATTAACTCTCTCCTTGGAGTCTCTCACTAACCACGTGTCCTTCATTCTCCCATCCCACTTCCCCATTATACACCCAGTGAATCTTATTCTTTTAGACTGGTATTTTGGGCATTCTAGTAGAAAGTGTTTCAGGGTCTCCACCACGCCCAAATTACACACCTGGCACTCCTTTTCACTGTTTTCCCCAATTTTCCCCTCAGCTCCAGGGACCGCGACCTCAGCTTGAACAACAGTGATCCCCAAAGGTGCCATCAAGGTACTCTTCAAAACCAGGCTTCCCTTTATCACGCAGGCCACCCAAAGACCCCTTTGATTTGCCCCCCCCCCCCCCCACTCGCCATTCAAGGTTAACATCCTCCATGACCCTTTCTCTAACGATTGTTTTACCATGGTTTGCCCCTACGTCTATGTCCGAAATCTCCAATGAGTAGTTCTCTATTAATATATATATAAGCCAATTCCGATAACCCTTACCCTACAACACACTGTCGTATGAATCAAATTGTGTTGTTTGTTTTTTAGGATTTAACGACAACTTGATTAGAAAATACCACGCTACACCATGGTTACTACACATGATATTGTCTCAAAACACTATGGCACGCCACGGTGCACCACAGTAAAGATTGGCATTGCCCTTGAGTGGAACAAGATGCCATCTGCAATGCTTTAGCATCGCAGATGGCACATTGTTCCGCTCAAGAGTCCATATATAATATCAATATCATTGAGTCGGATTACGATTTATGATACGTTCATTACGTTGTAATTTTCTGAGGACTGTCCCAGCTCACCATCACTGGCCTGTCATCAATTTGAGGAAAGCGTTATGTTGCTCATTCGCACACATTTTGTTTTGTCCGGTGCATAGTTTGATTTATTTATTTATTTATTGGTGTTTAAGGTCATATACTTATGCACAATGGCTAATCATGACCGTGACAGTTTTACGGGTGGAGGAAGCCGGAGTACTCGGAGAGAACCACCGAGCAACGACGAGCAGCTGTCAGCTCCCCAACATCGTAACTCCGCACAGCAGTACAGGCAGGGTTTGATTGGTTGAAGACATGCACACCATCGACGTGCAGTACGCATTGATATATTGAAATATATTAGTAGTATGTCATGTACCCGGACACCCCTTATTTGGGGGACCTCGGAAGTGACGTCATGTCACGTGTCCCAGTGTCGCCATGTTGTGTTGTCATGGTAACCCGCGTGAGCGGCCATGTTGTGACGTCATCTCCATAGTGATACGTGATGTTAGTGCGCATGCGCAGCGCGTGTTGTTAGGGTGATACGAGCTTCCGTCGTCCATTTTTAATACTGGAAGCCGCCATCTTGGTTTCTATGGTAGCACGTGATTGCTATGTTACCAATGGCTTCTAACAAGACAGGGGTATGTTTTGGGGTATGTTCCTTTGTAGAAGAGTAAATCTAATTACCACAAACAACCCGACAATCCCTCCAAATCACCAAAATCCACCCAAAAGCACCGAAATTGACTTTATTTCGCCAATTGATCGGCTTAGCACGTAGTGCTATGGTACTAAGGGGTACAAGGGGTGCGTTCGATTGAACAGGAGTAATGTTCTGGCTTAGAATTCTCCCAGAATCCCTTTTTGGATCCTTATCCCATGACGTTTTTCCCAATTAAGAATAGCACGTAGTGCTATAGGACAAATTTACCCAGAATTCTCTGCTTCTATATATATATGCAATAGTTTACGTCTATCTAGCCATGTTCCTTTGTTCTAGAGTATACTCCAGTAGCGTAGAAGAGCCTATTATTTGGAACAGTTTATCTTATTATTACTATATTTAGCAATTTCTGGTCTATTCTTGTTAGTTCTGACCCTATTCCGTGTACTCTTGTTGTTTCATTTATCTAACTAACCAATCAGATTGCTTGATTTCTCATAATCTGTATGCAGAGTTATCTCCCTTCTGTATAACAAAAGCAGCCCCAAAACCAATAAGCTATCGAGCAGTTACTGATAAGTCATTGCTCGGACGACTCGAAGCTCATCGAGCAAATGAGCCTTAGAGCAATTGCTCGATCGAGTGACTCGGCATATTGCTCGAATGACTCGAAGTCCGTCGAGCAAATGAGCTATCGAGTAATTGCTCGTTCGAGTGACTCCTCGAACGACTCTTCGACTCATTTCAGTATTTGGGGATACCTATAGCCCGGCATTGTATTATTTGAGGATACCTATCGAGGATACCTTTTATAGGATACTTATCTGAGGATACCATTACCTATATCACAAGGCATACCTATCCCAAATATCCCTTATAGGCCATCGAGCAGTTACTGAAAAGTCATTGCTCGAATGACTCGAAGCTCATCGAGCAAATGAGCCTAAGAGCAATTGCTCCATGAGCAATTGCTCGCTCGAACGACTCGAAGCTCATCGAGCAAATAAGCTATCGAGTAATTGCTCGTTCGAGTGACTCCTCGAACGACTCTTAGACTCATTTCAGAAAAAAGGGGTGCCGAAGGCCATATGTTTTCCAAAAAGGGGTGCCGAAATTGGGGTGCCTTCTGGAGAATCCCGTTTTTGTCAAATGAGCTATCGAGTAATTGCTCGATCGAGTGACTCGACATACTGCTCGAACGACTCGAATCCCATCGAGCAAATGAGCTAACGAGCAATTGCTCGTTCGAGTGACTCCTCGAACGACTCTTAGACTCATTTCAGAAAAAGGGATTCCATAGCCATAGCCGTTTTCGAAAAAGGGATTCTTAAAAAAGGCATTCCGTAATTGAGATTCCTAGCCGAGTCCGTAAAAGTTGGATTCCGTGTTTTTACATCGACACTCGAGGGTATTCCCCTTCCCTATTAGAAAAATTCAGTTCAATGGGTTGTAGTTCATTCAGTTAAAATTCATTAAGTTTAAAAATTTATTCATTTCAAAGGTGTTAACATTGGGATATAGTTAGGGGTTATACCTCATTAAGTTCAAGGGTATTTATTTATATTAGGTATAAAAAATTCATTCAAATAATTCAAAGGGGTTTCAATTACATAAAGTTCATTCAGTTGAAAACTTTGTTCAGTTCAAAGGGTTAATTCATCTTTGTTCAATTTAAGGGGGTTAACATTGGGTTATGTTTAAGGATTATAGTTCATTCAGTTGAAAACTTTGTTATGGTCAATTCACTTCGATAACTTCATTGGATCTTTGTTCACTTTGTTCTGTTCCCATCCATCTTGACTGTATTGGATCTTTGTTCACTACGACTTCATTCGAACAGGTGTCTTGTATCTGTTCATAATTCAGATCTGTTCAGTCTGTCCAACTAGTTCGATCAATCCGACTAGTTTGACATTCTTTCAGTTTGTTATGTTTACTTCGTTGTTTTGTAGTGACTGGTCGTATCTGTTCAGAGTCTTGTAGTCATTGTTGAATTGGTTGTTATTAATCCCTTTCCATACCCTCGAGTGTCGATGTAAAAACACGGAATCCAACTTTTACGGACTCGGCTAGGAATCTCAATTACGGAATGCCTTTTTTAAGAATCCCTTTTTCGAAAACGGCTATGGCTATGGAATCCCTTTTTCTGAAATGAGTCTAAGAGTCGTTCGAGGAGTCACTCGAACGAGCAATTGCTCTTTAGCTCATTTGCTCGATGGGATTCGAGTCGTTCGAGCAGTATGTCGAGTCACTCGATCGAGCAATTACTCGATAGCTCATTTGACAAAAACGGGATTCTCCAGAAGGCACCCCAATTTCGGCACCCCTTTTTGGAAAACATATGGCCTTCGGCACCCCTTTTTTCTGAAATGAGTCTAAGAGTCGTTCGAGGAGTCACTCGACATACTGCTCGAACGACTCGAATCCCATCGAGCAAATGAGCTAACGAGCAATTGCTCGTTCGAGTGACTCCTCGAACGACTCTTAGACTCATTTCAGAAAAAGGGATTCCATAGCCATAGCCGTTTTCGAAAAAGGGATTCTTAAAAAAGGCATTCCGTAATTGAGATTCCTAGCCGAGTCCGTAAAAGTTGGATTCCGTGTTTTTACATCGACACTCGAGGGTATGGAAAGGGATTAATAACAACCAATTCAACAATGACTACAAGACTCTGAACAGATACGACCAGTCACTACAAAACAACGAAGTAAACATAACAAACTGAAAGAATGTCAAACTAGTCGGATTGATCGAACTAGTTGGACAGACTGAACAGATCTGAATTATGAACAGATACAAGACACCTGTTCGAATGAAGTCGTAGTGAACAAAGATCCAATACAGTCAAGATGGATGGGAATAGAACAAAGTGAACAAAGATCCAATGAAGTTATCGAAGTGAATTGACCATAACAAAGTTTTCAACTGAATGAACTATAATCCTTAAACATAACCCAATGTTAACCCCCTTAAACTGAACAAAGATGAATTAACCCTTTGAACTGAACAAAGTTTTCAACTGAATGAACTTTATGTAATTGAAACCCCTTTGAATTATTTGAATGAATTTTTTATACCTAATATAAATAAATACCCTTGAACTTAATGAAGTATAACCCCTAACTATATCCCAATGTTAACACCTTTGAAATGAATAAATTTTTAAACTTAATGAATTTTAACTGAATGAACTACAACCCATTGAACTGAATTTTTCTAATAGGGAAGGGGAATACCCTCGAGTGTCGATGTAAAAACACGGAATCCAACTTTTACGGACTCGGCTAGGAATCTCAATTACGGAATGCCTTTTTTAAGAATCCCTTTTTCGAAAACGGCTATGGCTATGGAATCCCTTTTTCTGAAATGAGTCTAAGAGTCGTTCGAGGAGTCACTCGAACGAACAATTGCTCGTTAGCTCATTTGCTCGATGGGATTCGAGTCGTTCGAGCAGTATGTCGAGTCACTCGATCGAGCAATTACTCGATAGCTCATTTGACAAAAACGGGATTCTCCAGAAGGCACCCCAATTTCGGCACCCCTTTTTGGAAAACATATGGCCTTCGGCACCCCTTTATTTCTGAAATGAGTCTAAGAGTCGTTCGAGGAGTCACTCGAACGAGCAATTACTCGATAGCTCATTTGCTCGATGAGCTTCGAGTCGTTCGAGCAATTGCTCATGGAGCAATTGCTCTTAGGCTCATTTGCTCGATGAGCTTCGAGTCATTCGATCAATGACTTTTCAGTAACTGCTCGATGGCCTATAAGGGATATTTGGGATAGGTATGCCTTGTGATATAGGTAATGGTATCCTCAGATAAGTATCCTATAAAAGGTATCCTCGATAGGTATCCTCAAATAATACAATGCCGGGCTATAGGTATCCCCAAATACTGAAATGAGTCGAAGAGTCGTTCGAGGAGTCACTCGAACGAGCAATTACTCGATAGCTCATTTGCTCGACGGACTTCGAGTCATTCGAGCAATATGCCGAGTCACTCGATCGAGCAACTGCTCTAAGGCTCATTTGCTCGATGAGCTTCGAGTCGTCCGAGCAATGACTTATCAGTAACTGCTCGATAGCTTATTGGTTTTGGGGCTGCTTTTGTTATACAGAAGGGAGATAACTCTGCATACAGATTATGAGAAATCAAGCAATATGATTGGTGAGTTAGATAAATGAAACAACAAGAGTACACGGAATAGGGTCAGAACTAACAAGAATAGACCAGAAATTGCTAAATATAGTAATAATAAGATAAACTGTTCCAAATAATAGGCTCTTCTACGCTACTGGAGTATACTCTAGAACAAAGGAACATGGCCAGATAGACGTAAACTATTGCATATATATATAGAAGCAGAGAATTCTGGGTAAATTTGTCCTATAGCACTACGTGCTATTCTTAATTGGGAAAAACGTCATGGGATAAGGATCCAAAAAGGGATTCTGGGAGAATTCTAAGCCAGAACATTACTCCTGTTCAATCGAACGCACCCCTTGTACCCCTTAGTACCATAGCACTACGTGCTAAGCCGATCAATTGGCGAAATAAAGTCAATTTCGGTGCTTTTGGGTGGATTTTGGTGATTTGGAGGGATTGTCGGGTTGTTTGTGGTAATTAGATTTACTCTTCTACAAAGGAACATACCCCAAAACATACCCCTGTCTTGTTAGAAGCCATTGGTAACATAGCAATCACGTGCTACCATAGAAACCAAGATGGCGGCTTCCAGTATAAATGAAAGTGTCAATGACACTGTAGCTCAACTTGTCAAGACAAAGACATGTACATGCATAGTATGTGACACAGCAATGAAAAACATCTAGGTAATGACCTGATAACAAAGGTACATATAAAGTATTGTAACGGTCTGTACATAAATACTGACCGTTGCCTGGAACAAATGTATAGGTAAAGTATTGTAAAGGTGGGTGAGTCAGATGCTGAACTAGAAAAAATCTTTGAGTCCCAGAGTGGGTCTGACTGAACCCCAAAATATTTGTTCTCATAGCACAGTGATAACAAAGGCACCCCAAAACACACTCGTTCCTGTCCCAAGGTGAAAACAAAAGTACTCAAGAAGTTTTGTGAAGATCAGTTCATAAATACGAGCTGTATAGAACTTGTGACAAAAAACTGATTGGACCTAATTTCGGTACAAAATGGCCACTGGCAGCCATCTTGAATTTTGGACCGTACCCAGAAACACTCATTCTCATCCCAAGGAGATAACAAAGGTACCCAAGAAGTTTTGTGAAGATCGGTTCATAAATACAGCCTCTACCCTGAGCCGTATTGACATGTGTGCTTACATTGTGTAAGTAGCACTGAATAAATCAAAGTTCATCTAATTTGCATAATTTCTGCACGAAAAAAAACCCTTACAATATGTGATGTATTCCATGTTACTAAACATTCATACAAAAATTTATTAAAATCAGAACTTTCATACAGAAGTTCTATATAAAAGACTGATTGCACTAATTTCGGTACAAAATGGCTGCTGGTGGCCATCTTGAATTTCGGACCACACCCAAAAACACTCGCTCTCATCCCACGGTGATAACAAAGGTACCCAAGAAGTTTCGTAAAGATTGGTTCATAAATATGGCCTCTAGTCTGAGCTGTATAGAAGTTGTGTACAAAAAACTGATTAGACCTAATTTCGGTACAAAATGGCCACTAGCAGCCATCTTGAATTTTAGACCGCACCCAGAAACACTCGTTCTCGTCCCAAGGTGATAACAAAGGTACCCAAGACATTTCGTGAAGATCAGTTCATAAATACAGACTCTAGTCTGAGCCGTATTGACATGTGTACTTACTGTGTGTAAGTCGCACTGAAAAAATCAAAGTTCATCTAATTTGCATAATTTCTGCACGAGAAAAAAACCCGTATTATATGTGATGCATCCCATGGTACTAAACATTCACACAAAAAAATTATTCAAATCAGGGCTTTCATATGGAAGTTCTGTGCAAAAATCTGACTGCACCTAATTTTGTACAAAATGGCTGCCATCGGCCATCTTTAATTTCGGACCGGACCCCAAAACACTCGTTCTCGTCCCACGGTGATACCAAAGGTACCCAAGAAGTTTCGTAAAGATCGGTTCATAAATACGGCCTCTAGCCCGAGCCGTATTGGCATTTGCACTTACAGAGCTGAAAGTAACCCCAAAAAACATCTAAATTAGTCTAATTTGCACAATTTACGTACGAGAAAAAAACCCGTATTATATGTGATGTATCCCATGGTACTAAACATTCATACAAAAAATTATTCAAATCAGAGCTTTCATATGGAAGTTCTGTACAAAAAACAGATTTCTGCATCGTCGGTACAAAATGGCAGCTGGCAGCCATCTTGAATTTCGGACCTCACCCAAAAACACTCGTTCTCGTTCCACGGTCATAACAAAGGTACCCAAGAAGTTTCGTAAAGATCGGTTCATAAATACGGCGTCTAGCCCGAGCCATAGCAGCTTGGCACTTACAGCTCTGAAAGTAACACTAAATAAATCAAAGTCAGTCTAATTTGCATAATTTACACACGAGAAAAAAACCCGTATTATATGTGATGTATCCCATGGTACTAAACATTTATACAAAACTTTATTCAAATCAGAACTTTCATACAGAAGTTCTGTACAAAAAACTGATTTTTGCATCATCGGTACAAAATGGCCACTGGCAGCCATCTTGAATTTCGGACCACACCTAAAAACACTCGTTCCCGTCGCAGGGTCATAACAAAGGTACACAAGAAGTTTCGTAAAGATCGGTTCATAAATACGACCTCTAGCCCGAGCCATAGCCAATTGTTGACGTACGGACAGACGGACAGACGGACGGACAGACGGACGACGAACGACGGGCCATGACAATAGCTCAAATTTGACTTCGTCAAAGTTGAGCTAAAATGGACGACGGAAGCTCGTATCACCCTAAC
The DNA here is from genome assembly GCA_031216915.1 of Pictodentalium vernedei. NCBI lineage: Eukaryota > Metazoa > Mollusca > Scaphopoda > Dentaliida > Dentaliidae > Pictodentalium > Pictodentalium vernedei. The sequence goes on along the minus strand of CM062289.1, from coordinate 119,736,403 downwards.
AACACGCGCTGCGCATGCGCACTAACATCACGTATCACTATGGAGATGACGTCACAACATGGCCGCTCACGCGGGTTACCATGACAACCCAACATGGCGACACTGGGTCACGTGACATGACGTCACTTCCGAGGTCCCCCACCGAGGTCCCCCAAATAAGGGGTGTCCGGGTACATGACATACTACTTATATTTATTCACCAGTATACTATTGATTACAATAAGATTGATAATTCCACATATATTTACAGTATTCATACAGTACATAACAACTATTATACACATAGGATACACAAGTATACTGACAGGGGAAAGCATAGCCAGATTGGCTGTCTTCCTGCTTTCCCCTATAAAGAGAGAGAAAGAAAAAGAAGGATTAAAAGGAAAGGTCGGAGAAAAAGAAAGCATACACGTGCAACATTGAGGAGTCTTGTGACTGGCTCTACTGAGATCCCACTCTAGTGAGTGTATACTTGATACATCCACTAAGGCATATGCACATCGGTGGTTTGGCGGCTGGTATCACAAACTTGCTGGCTCTCTTGAAGCGGCCTCAACCATTTAAACGATTTACTTTGCGAATTGAGAATTTGTTCTAAATACTTGGGTCTTTACAGCTATACAATTAAGACAGAGGCCAAATCAAAAGGCCAAAGATTCGAGAACCAGACATTTACAATTAAGATAAGCAGTCTAAAAAATGTTTTTTATGCGTTGTACGACAGGTTTTCGTCAAACACATTCATATTTCGATCATACTAGAGGGCACAGTCGGGACAATAGGGGTTAGAGCATGTAATGTTGTCTAGATAAGACGAGAGAAATTTAATCGTTAACTTTTTCTTAAATTCCATTCTGCTCCGTGATTCTCGAAAATCATTTCCTATTTCATTCCACAACTTCGGAAATGCAAAGACAGGAAAATTATCAAGAGTTTTAGTTCTTGTTCTATCTCTGTGAAGGAGACCTGCCTGACGTGTAGTCATAATGGAGTCGTTATTCACTGTGGAGTAGAAATTAGCAAAAGATGATGGGAGATTACCATTGTGCTAGTCATACATAAACACGGAGGCGAGTAATTTGTGTAAATCTGTTATCTTCAGTATTTTATCTTTGATGAATAAGGGGTCTGTGTGAGAATTGTATTTCTTATTATTTATTATTCTTAATGACCGCTTCTGTAGTTTATATAGGCGACTACACGCCTTTGCTGCACCCCATATGGGTATTCCATAAATAAAATGACTTTGTATAAGTACCTCGTTTAAACGACTTAGCTATCTCGTTTAAACGACTTAGCTATCTCGTTTAAACAACTGAGCTATCTCGTTTAAACGACTTAGCTATCTTAGCTATCTCGTTTAAACGACTTAGCTATCTCGTTTAAACGACTTATCTATCTCGTTTAAACGACTTACCTATCTCGTTTAAACGACTTAGCTATCTCGTTTAAACAACTTAGCTATCTCGTTTAAACGACTTAGCTATCTCGTTTAAACGACTTATCCATCTCGTTTAAACGACTTACCTATCTCGTTTAAACGCCTTAGCTATCTCGTTTAAACAACTTAGCTAACTCGTTTAAACAAGATAGTAGGAAAACATAGAGTGTCGCTTCCACGCCGCCGTATATAAGCGAAAAATATAACTTTGTGTGGGAGAACTTTCTTTACTTTTTGAGAGCGAAGTTCGCGAGGGAAACTTTTGAGAAGAGTTGAGATATATGTGCGTTGTACGATAGGTTTTCGTCAATGTTTATCCCAAGGTCATCGTGCCCCCATGTGGACAATCGGGGTGAAGTGCCTTGCCCAAGTACACAACGCGGGAGTCCGAATCGATCGCTCAGACAGTCACCCATCCGAGGATTAACCGGGCTCGACGTTGCTTAACTTCGGTGATCTGACGAGAACCGGTAACCACAACGCCACCGCGTCCCCCACATAGTTCGATAAAGTTTGACATCACCTAAGCTGTCAACATCCGAAGCTTCAAGTGTAACGTCTTCAGAACCTTCGATGTTGCACAGCATGTAGTTTGTCGCTCCGACTGTTTGTTTTGCAGGAAGCTGGATACATTATGAACAGCTTTATCTGTGCATTTTCTAAATTTTCTTTTGGATTAATTTTCTAAGTGTGCAAGGGGAGCAAGTAGTTTAGTAAGTGAAACTGGCATCAAAATCAATTTTGTTTGGCGGTGGGTGGGGTGTGGGAGTATGTTTTTTTCACAGTTTGCAAATACGAGTTTATGTACCAGGCGTCCTTCATTTTATTTTCGTTATATGTGTTTTGTCATGTTACGTCAACTCAAAGACACAAATCTGTATTTTTTGGGCAGACAATCGTCCTCGTCGTCCATCACCGGCTGATTTGAAAATCAGGACAGTGTTAAACGCCCACCCGAAAAGCCACAATAAACCAAAAGATTTTAAAATTGGAGTTTAATCAATAAATCAGGAAGCACGCAGAGTTTCTTTTTCCCCTTCTTGGGTTTGATGATTTTTAAGAATTTCTACGACATTGCAGCCTGTGCGTGTCGTGGGTTCGCAGTGATTTTTAACCAAGTCTTTCTCTGTAGAGGCAGCCAAAACTTGACCAAAAACTACTAGTGATGTAATTACTTGATTAACCCTTCTTGATTTAATGTTAAAATTTCTTTTCTGAAGGATAAAGCTTGTTAATATGGAAACAGAGGACCTCCAATGAGTTGCGATTTCATATGAAACTGCTATACCGAGTTCACTAAAATCGGTCTGAACCGAGATTTACCGAGGCCGAAATTTACCGAGGCCGAGATTTACAGAGGCTCAGATCGATTTTAGTGAACAAGGTTCAGAAATTTCATGTCAAATCGTGACGAATTTGAGATTCTTTTTGCCACATAATGTGTAATTTAACCTTTTAGCCAGCATAACGTCAAAGATGGCCAGCTCTGTTCACAACCACCCCCTTTTTTCATTTTTGCCTAAAAAAATAGCTTATGACCCCTCATTGGAACGATCTCGTCGAGCTCGTTCCAATGACGGGTCATAAATATTTAGTTACTCGGGAAATGTTTTCGGCAAATGTCGTCTACTATTTGCATTAGGTATCAGAATGAGATCCACCCCACAATGTTGCATACCAAAAGATTCTGCCTGCTGGATCTGGAGAAGATTTTTTAAGAAATTTGCCTGAAATGCACCAAGCTCGAAATGGAGCTTCTATACTGAGCCCAAATACGAACCCAGGCGGCCAATTTGAACAAACATGAATCAGATCCACCCTACAATGTTGCATACCAAATATCAAAAGATTCTGCCTGCTGGATCTGGAGAAGAAGATTTTTTAATGTTTTTCCCATTGCCTACGGTGTTAAAAAGTGCTGACTCAGCACTTTTTCAAAGTCCCGGAACTGTACCCTATGATAAAACCGATGGCAATTTTTTTTACCAATTCTTTCTATTGGTCCAAAGGAAGCTTCACACCAAATAAAAATTCTCGGTGCCGTGCAGTTTTGGAGATATGGGCGTTTTAATTTTTTTCTATTTTTAGCTCCTGCGGTTCCTACGGGGCTACGGGAAAAAAATCGGCACAAATTAGGTACTTATGACCCAATAAGCCCTCACATAAAATTTGGTTCAAAACAGCCTCTCGGTTCGGAAAATAGAAATTTTGGGCGGGGCCAAAACTTTTGCCCCTCCCATAACGACGCCAAGTATAGCCCCACAAACTTCTCTTGAACAAATCTGAGTCCACACCTCAAAAGGAAGCTGCACACCAAATATCAAGTCTCTGCTACTGCTGGTTCATGAGAAGAAGATTTTTTAAGATTTCAGCAAACTTTTTGGGTGTGGCCCTACCCACGGGCGAGGCAACTTGATTTGAACAAAATCAAATTGCGATGTCATTACAAACTATTATCTCAAATATCAATTAAATGCCTAGATTAATTCAATTCTACTCCGGAAACCAACACACAACGTTACCACGTCGGCGTTGACTTCTGACGTCATCTCCGTATTAGACGTTTTGTGCACGGTATTTTCCGAAGTGACCTTTTTGATAGTGATTATGTGATCAATACGTATTTCAAGGTTAACATCTCCAGTAGGATGAAATTAAAGACAGACCCATGATATAGCGCAGGGGTGTAGCCAGCAATGTTTTTAGGGGCGCAGCCCATAATATGCAACTCAAGGATGAGAATGTCACAAACTAAAATACTGAAATCTTGGCCAGAGACCAAGCCTTGGCCAAAGGTCAAGTTGGAGGAGATTATGGGAGGGGGTGCCATCGGTGGTGGTTCAGTGGGTGGGTGGGGGTGGGGGTGGGGGTGGGGCTCCCTCTGATAAAATCTTCAATATTTGATATCAGCAGTGATCAAAGATTTCATGCCGAGTGAAAGTGAACCAAATTCAATGTAGGCATGTATTAGATTGCTGTGGAGAATATCGACCGCGGACCTTTGGGATTCCCGACCCTCCCTGGCTACACCCTTGTAGCGTCTATTTATTTATTGATGTTTAATGTCACTTTCAGCATGTATGATATGTTATCTCATGACCTCAACATAGGTATGAAGAGAAGTTTAGCCAATCGTCATACATAGTTACTACACATTTTAGGGGACTTAAGGCGTTAGTTGTTAAAACTGGAGACTTGCTTGCGAAGTATTATTTCTTGACACACTTTATGTTGAACTCCACTGTACACGTATGTAGTTTTCAGGTCTGATAACGCCAAAACAATTAGATGCCACATTGGCAAACCAAAATGGGTCAGATGATACTTTTGTCCTACTTATCGCTAACACATTTGGCGTATAAACAATAATAACCATGTAAGCCATCAACACACATGTTGTCATTATTGCATCTGATACGTTACACTGCATTTACCTGAATGCATCCATGCATGTACAAAGAAATGAGTTTACACCAATGATATGCTGACAGAACGAGCCCCACAGATCATAACACGGCTGGCATGTTTACAATGATATAAAACATGTGTTTTTCATACATACATGTACGGGGTTATACTTTATTCACCTTGTGGATTTTATGTCCGACTTTATATTTTGTTACAAAATTAATGAACGTCAGGAATGGTGTGAAATTTCCTTTACCACATAAAACTACAAACAGACCGGCGACACCAAAATACAGTGATGTCGATAATACCAAAGACCAAGAAAGTATCGTCCCTTGACTGCAACAAGGCGCGATCTACAATGTTAAAGTATTGCATATGGAGCCTTGTTGCATAATACAGTGTTTTTTTCCATTAACGATAGTGCTAATCTTTCCTCCTCTCCCCATCTCATCAAGCTGATTTGGGCAAAAACCATCTATCCATTTTGTTTATGATCTCATGAAAAAAATATAGGTGGTCGCCATGTCGTCGCCTGAGTACTAGAATGTTCTATGTCCCCTATGGGACATAGAACATTCTAGCATTCAGGCGACGATGTGACTTTTGCCTTTAAATTTGGCGATTCCTATACTCCCGTCCAGTTTCGCACTGAATGAAATAGAATATTTTTGCCTTCCTCCACCCATTTTTATCTTCTCTCACACTTTTCAGAAGACAATAATTATTGTTACCAACATTTGATATTTTTGACAAAACATGCTCTTTAAAATTTTATTCACACTTACAAGCTCAGCTCAATCGGATAAATCAGGGAACTTTTATCCTCCATTAAAAGTTGGGGTGCAAACAGCTAGAGGCGCTGTTTGCACCAAAACAGTGTATTGTAATCTATTGATGCAAGGTATTTAGCCTGTGACCCATATAGTTCTTTTACAATAAGGGCATGTTATTTTCGGGTCAAAGTGGGAACGCAAAAATCCCCCCACCCCCACACATAAACCGGCACACACAGCTATAACCCGCTCTTGCCTACCGCACATACACAAGTTCGCACGCGCATCCTTCCCCATTCTCACTCAGAGGTACATCAAGAGCATCCATACGGTTGAAAGAGGAATCGAAGTGCCGCTATCCGTCATGTATAAGACAGAGGTACATTTTCTCTTCCAAGATCAAAATGCCCCACTTTATCCTCTGGACGCTGTCGTCTGGTTCGCAAAATCTGGACAGTCAGCCAATACGACGAACTGATGCCATTTTACCCGACCTGGACCAGGTTGTCCCCAGGATTTAAGGAATTGAATTCACTGACTCCTGGGTTGAATTAAGATTTTCAGAAATATTTAAAGCAGCATTCCCAGGCCATATCGCTTGAACTAGGACATTTGGAGCAGTATTCCTTGGCGGTGTCGCCTGAGCTAGGATATTTCGCGCAATATTCCTGAACTAGGATATTTGGAGCAGTATTACTGGGCGGTATTGCCCGAACTAGGATATTTGGATCAGTATTCCTGGGCGATATCGCCTGAACTAGGGTGTTTGGAGCAGTGTTTCTCGGCCATATCGCCTGAACTAGGATATTTGTATCAGTATTCCTGGGCGATATCGCCTGAACTAGGATGTTTAGCGCAGTGTTTCTCGGGCATATTGTCTGAACTAGGATATTTGGATCAATATTCCTGGGCGATATAGCCTGAACTAGGATATTTGGATCAGTATTCCTGGGCGATAATTTAATGTAATTAATTATTGGTGTTTAAGGTCACATATTTCTGCACAATGGCTAATCATGACCACGACAGTTTTACGGGTGGAGGAAGCCGGAGTACCCGGAGAGAACCACCGAGCAACGGCGAGCAACTGTCAGCCCCCCCCCCCCAACATACTAACTCCACACAAGCAGGGTTAGCATTGGTTGAAGACAGGTGCACCATCGGCGTGCAGTACGCCTTAGTACACAGTGTCATCGTTCCCCCACGTGGGCAATGGGGGTGAAGTGTCTTGCCCCAGGACACAACGCGGTTGCCGCAGGTGGGATTCGAGGACCTCTCTCGGCTTGCAGCCTGCACCTCTACCTACTGAGCCACCGCGCCTCCTTCCTGGGGGATATCGCCTGAACTAGGATATTTGGAGCAGTATTCCTGGGCGGTATTGCCCGAACTAGGATATTTGGAGCAGTGTTTCTCGGCCATATTGTCTGAAATAGGATGTTTGGATCAGTATTCCTGGGCGGTATCGTCTGAACTAGGATATTTGGATCAGTATTCCTGGGCCATATCGTCTGAACTAGGATATTTGGAACAGTATTCCTGGGCGATATCGCCTGAACTAGGATATTTGGATCAATATTACTGGGCGATATCGTCCGAACTAGGATGTTTGGAGCAGTGTTTCTCGGCCATATCGCCTGAACTAGGATATTTGGAGCAGTATTACTTGGCGGTATTGCCTGAACTAGGATATTTGGATCAGTATTACTGGGCGATATCGTCCGAACTAGGATGTTTGGAGCAGTGTTTCTCGGCCATATCGCCTGAACTAGGATATTTGGAGCAGTATTACTGGGCGGTATTGCCTGAACTAGGATATTTGGATCAGTATTACTGGGCGATATCGTATGAACTAGGATGTTTGGAGCAGTGTTTCTCGGCCATATCGTCTGGACTAGGATATTTGGAGCAGTATTCCTGGACGATATCGCCTGAACTAGAATGTTTGGAGCAGTGTTTCTCGGCCATATCGTCTGAACTAGGATATTTGGAGCAGTATTCCTGGGCGGTATCGCATGAACTAGGACATTTGGAGTAGGGCTGCAACGATATGCTTCCCTGACGATACGATATGTATCACGATTCAATCTGCACGATACGATATGTATCATGATACACATGACCTCTCATGACATGCAAGTACAACTATCAAATACTTTGAACCACATGTATTCATTTCCAGTACCTTCCTTTTATTGCAAATTTTTGAATGCACTCTTTAAACAATATGTAACTTCTCAAAGTGATAACCATTGGCATTCATTTACTTCAGGTTTTGATTCTATGACCCGTTTTCCGTTGTGCTTTCCTCTCGGAAAATATGTTCAAACAATTTAATCCCTTATATCTTGTTCGACAGAGCCATGTGAGCTCTGTCAAACAAGACATAATGGATGAATCAAATAGATATTTACAACCTTTGGTTAACTGAATAATCGGGAGCGCGGTGGCTCAGAAGGTAGAGGTGCAAGTTGCAAGCCGAGAGGTCCTCGGTTCGATTCCCACCTGCGGCAACCGCGTTGTGTCCTTGGGCAAGACACTTCATCTCCATATACGCGTGGGGGCACAATGACGCCGTGTACTAAGGCGTACTGCACGTCGATGGTACGCATGTCTTCAACCAATCTAACCCTGCCTGTGCTCCAGTGGAGAGTTACGATGTTGGGGAGCTGGCCGCTGCTCGTCGTTGCTCGGTGGTTCTCTCTGTTATGGTTGTTCAAAATTTTTTTGGCAAGTGTCGTCTTTTATGCGTGTTACATGACGGATTGACATATCTGATTGCTATGATTCAATCATCATCGTCGATAACAGTCTCTGGGACCCAGTGGCGTAGATAAAGGGAGGCGGAGGTCCCCACCACCCCCCCCCCCCCCCACCCACCAGAAGTTTTGTCGGAAAATTTTTGGGACCATTTTTAGGCGAATTTATGCCTAATAACATTAAAATGCTGGATTTGGGGATAAAAACATGCCATTTTGGGTAAATTTTGGGTAAAAAAGACCAATTTTCAGTACATTTGCAGTAAACAACAGATTCTTTCTGTTTGTTTGGGTTTTGTTGTTACACTGTCGGAAAATTTTCGGTCTGTCGGAAACTTTTGGGCTTGCCCTCCGCCAGCGAAAAGCTATCTACGCCACTGCAGTGGGACCGATTTTCTTATTACCCAGGTCTGGCAGTTCAGAGAATCAAGGAGTGCAAAACAATTGCCCTCCTCAGATTGCTTGGGAGTGCAATTGTAAATGGAATTTTCAATACAAAAACTTGTATGCTATTTGGGTTACAGTGCGTGGAGGTTGGATTGTCACCCAATCACCCATGGAGTGGAGGTATCACCCGAGGTACTACTCTCAGATTTCATACAGAAACACAAGAAGCACAAGCCAAGTTTCAACCAATGGCCTCCGGGTTAAACTTTGCTTATGCTATTTGCGCTTTGCATCAAATTAGCATTATTGCTTGAGAGAAATCATCACCCCACAGGTGATTTATTGACAATACTCTCTCTATGTGCTGTATATTCATTTCAAGGTATTACTATTGTGACTGAAAAATTGAAACATTCAGCTACGTAGTGGAAAAATTGGCACATCTTCTCATTATTCAAAACGTTGCATTCAATTCTTATGTGACTGTCTTCTACAGTCAAAATCTATCGAAATGCGACACAGAATGGTTCATGAATTATTGCGAACCATTTTAAAGGCAGTGCCAAACAGGTCTGGCATTCCAGAAAATCAAGGGGTGCAAAAAATTGCCCTCAATTTTTTTCTAGGCGTGCAGTAGGCGTGCAGCAGGCGTGCAGCCGTCCTGCACTCCTAAAGAATGCCAGGCCTGATTACTCCACTAGCAGTTTTTCACCAATCGCCATTATCGGGATGAACTGAAATTATGCTTGCATCGAGTGGAAGGTTTCAAAATCAATTTCATGTGGCATATAACTACATGTAATAACATGTTGAAATACTCCTTTTGGTGGCACCTTAGTTCTTTGAATTTTCATGAAAATGGGCTGAAAGACCATTTTCATGTAAATCTAAAGAAATAAAAACAATTCTAGCTGGATAAGAGAACAAGAGTCCCAAAATGGGCCGAAGTGCTCTAATGATAAACGCCCACTGATTTCCGCCGAGTGGGACAATGGTTTGAGAGAACAAGCACTATACCAAAAAACTCCGCATTTCCACAAGGAAAATACATTATTGCCACGTAACCACGTCGACGCTGACATCTGACGACATTACCGTATTAGACTTGTTGTGAACAATATTTTCCGTAATAAGCTATTTGATAATTTTAATAAAAATTTGTTTTAACGTGTCAAATAATTTTGGAGTTGGAACTCAAACCTACGGTGGTCGATTTAGGCCACCCTCAATACTTTTTTTTATCTCGAGATCTCGAGATAATATCTCAAGATCTCAAGAAACTATCTCAAGATCTCGAGATAATATCTCAAGATCTCGAGATAATATATCAAGATCTCGAGAAACTATCTCAAGATCTTGAGATATCTCAAGATCTCAAGATAATATCTCGAGATCTCGCGATAATATCTCAAGATCTCGAGAAACTAAATCAGCCACCGTACAAACCCGAAATGCCACCAATTACATTACTTTCATAGTTATACACTTTGAATTTTCAATTTGACACATAATAAAGTTTCCAATTATTTGTTATTTACTTTCGTTGACTTTACAATGTGGTAAAAAGTCAACATTATGCTTCAGTGGTATTTTATAGAAAACCAGAACTACTCCTAAACAGCAATGAAGAAATTGAATGCCAAATTCCGGAGCGAATAAATAAATGAAATAATACTAGGATATACACTGCGTGCGTGTCATTTGTTGACTTCACCTGGGTTTACAACTTGCAACAGATATAGAATAAGTGTTTGTGAGGGTGTGGGTCTGTCTTCCCGATGTTGTGAGTAGCGAGTAGGGCCCTGCGAAGCTTTAAAATTAGATTCAATTCGGAATATACCACACTGATTCGATTCAAAATGTCTCCTCTTGAACACTTCTTCTATCACCAGGTCTCCTGTCCAGGAGATCTGATGTTAGAAAAAGAGTTCAAGTAGGTTCCGCTTCCGAAATTACATTGATTCCGTTCTGGAATATTCCGCTTTTTTGATTTACACGAGTCGCTGTTGCACACGTTACTCGAGTGGAGACTGACAATATTTACGGTGCAATATCCACAACTTGCAAAGTGGTGAGATTCGATTTGATTCGATTCGTGATCTCTGGTGTCTGATTCTATTTGGGATTTGATTCGACCCGTAATTTGAGGTTCGCGGGGCACCCAGCTGCTAGGCAATAGTGTTTTCGTCCTCGCATGGATATCCTTTGTTTTTCTCATGTCCTCACAAACACAACAATGGGGGTTGTCTTCCCGGTTTTGTGGGGCTAGTTTGTCACTATTTGTCACCGGAAACAAAAGAAAAAACAAATCCCCACAGCGACGGCTAAACAAGACTGTGTGCATGTGTGTAAAATATTGACTTGATTAAACACAATCATGTTCTCAAGAATTTTGAATGTTGATTTCTGATCCCTGATCGGGAATCGAACCATCGGCAAAACCGCCTGGCAATCAGGAGTCGAACACCTAAGCCACTAGACTATTGCACACCGTCAACAAGGGATGGCTGGAATCTAGCACCTTAACATGATTAGAAGTAGTTTTCAAAGAAATCACGCTTGACTTTGGTATCACTAGTGGATAACTACCCTCTGCCCCGACGGATCTGGTTATTCAAGACTTTGGGACAAGTGTCGTCTACTATTCGTGTTGGGCGAAGGGTAAAAACCTTCATGGGTATTTTTTGTATTCATCAAAAGTGTGTTTGTGCGTGTGTGTTTGTGTGTGTGTGTGTGTGGGGGGGGGGGGGGGGTATTGATGTGTTTGCGAGGGTGGGAGTGCGTGTGTATTCAAGGTTAAAATGAAATGGCAAAATTGAAGATCATTGGTACCAATGTTATTTGATGAAATTTCAACAACATAACAACATTGTGTGTGCACAACGTCAGAGTAATCCATGCATTTTTAAATGTAAACTGTAAGACTGGCTAAAGGAAGAATGTTGATACACAAATGCAGTATGCTCAGAGGTTAATGTAAATGGCAATTTTTTTCACAGAAATGAATACTACTAATCAATAACTCTTATCTAAAGGTCTTGCCTAATGAGCACACCAAGTTCAAAACAATTCTATGATAAATGTGGCCTGTAGGCCATGTCAAAGAATGCTGATGCACAAATGCAATAAATTCAAAGATTGTTGCTAACAGCAACAGTTTTTGATGGAAATGAAAAGAAAATCAATAGCTCCTATCTTTGTCACCCTGCATAAGCATACAAAGTTTCAAAACAACCTGATAATGAATGTGCCCTCTGAGACATGCCAAAGGAAGATGTTAATGCACAAATGCACTAGTCTTTTTTATGGAAATTCATAAATATAACTTGCAGAGAGTGCAAAAGGGATAAGTTGATGCAGAAATGCAGAATGTTCAAAGTCTGATGATAACAACAATAATTTTTTATGGAAATGAAAAAAGCAATAGCTCACATCTAGAGGTCACCCCGAACACACATACCTAGTTTCAAAGTGATCCGATCATAAATGTGCCCTGAAGGGTGAGGTCTGACTAAACTAAGTTAAAAAGTCAGCGGCAACATTTTTTGACAGAAATGGAAGAAAATCGACAGCTCCCATATAAATGTCACCCCACACAAGCACACTAAGTCTGCAGGCGATCCAATCATAAATGTGCCCTGCAGGTTGTGTCAAAGGGAAATATTGATGCTTAATTGCACTAAGTTTGAGCAAAATCGGTAAATTATTCGCTATTTCCCCGTTTTTTTTTAAATCGCGGTCTGAAGAGTGTCTGGCCTTCTAGTATATTAGTATAGATAGTATAGACCTAATATTAATTTAAAATGCAAAATTCTGATAATACGACGAGCGCCTGTGATTAGAACCGACTCATTGACCCAGTTCCAATGACAGCCATATTTGTACAATATTCTGACCAGGTGTCAGGATATTTCAAGTCATGTTAGCCTTGTATTGGTTAATTTGCTGCTGCTCTGATAGGTAAAGGGTTAAATTGACTCAATTCTTTTCACGCGAATTCTCGCTTGCTTTGTTGTGTGAATCTTTGCGTGAATGGATTCTCGGATTCCATCATGTGCAGTGGGAGCATTGCGAATATTCGCATTCAAGTTTGAAACTTCAAGTCATTCTTATGAACTTGTAAAAATGAAGGTCTTCCACGGTAAAACGAGCCAATGGACGTTTGGTCTGAAAATATTTCAGCGGAAATTTTTTTTGGAGATGTCTGCAGCTCAAGTGAGAAAAATGACTAATGAGGAATAAATAATTGATGCTTTGTAATATGACGATAAACACACAGAGTATACCAATAAGTACTGTGTCTTCCCGTTGGCATTTATTGTTTTCCGTCTTTCTCGTGATTTTCTTCAGATGTCATGAAGTGATTAAGAACAGTGTTTTATTATGACTCAATACGACTTCCTATTTATTTCCTATGAGTGTACAAGGAATATAAAGGAATATAAAGTCTGAAAACAACATAAAGACAAAACCAGTTATTTACATTTGTCCGTTCCTTGTGTGTTTCGGCCAAATTCTTTCCTTTATATTTAGTTTTTTGTTTTCCTCTGTTTAAACCCTTGGAAACAGCTTCTAAAGCTAGCCGTCCTGATCAAAATATGTCCTAAGACATTACCCTTTCTTTAGAGAGTACGGGCATCTAATATCAGGAGGTAAAGCTGGGGTATCACAGGATATCTCTACCACTGGTACGACGAGTTTTGGCGACAGCATGGAATGGATGTGCCTCCCACTCCACCAATGGAAAAAACGTTTGAAAATTTATTGCCTTCCAGGCCTGGCATTTTCAAGAGAGCGATTTATTCGCTCGCCTACTGCTCGCCTTAAACAATTAAGGAGGGCGAAAACTAGTCCTCCTGGCTATAGAAAATAAAGAATACCATAACAGCCTATTCCTAAAACCCACATCTTTTCAGATCTCTGATATGTTAGTGGTCGTAGTGGTGTGAGACGGCCACACTGCCCTCCGACACCTCCGGGCCTTGGCCAAATATGGGTTTCCAGAACAACAGCTAATGCAAGATATTTCGTTTTAACCTCACATGACACATTAGACACAGAGACCTGGAAATAATCCGCGAACGATCATGTGGATTACTTATGTGTTACGTCGATTGTAAAATACGCGGCCAAACTACAGGTTACGACAAAGTAATGCAACACAATTAACTTTATTAAATAAGTAATATCGCATATTTTACCAGAAAGACTTAACAATCTATCGAAACCATCTCGACTCTAGGGTTAAGTATTGCATGCAAATATGAACAGACTGGCATGCTGTTTCGGTCTTAAAATATAATTTTCGCCAACACAAATAGCAACAACGAACGTGCGATCTCGCCTCGGCGAGATCGCGCGTTATCTGTTGATATTTATTCAGATTAAAATCTCGTCAAGCGGTAAAACAGCATGACTTAAGTAGTATTTATTTTGAGGGATTTAACGACACATTCGACAGCCAGGCTCACCTCGCGTCGCATAGTTTTACGGGTGAAGAATGCCGGAGTTCCCGTACAGAACACCGAGCAACTGCGAGCAACTGTCAGACTCTCCAACGTACTAACTCCACACAAGCAGGGTAAGCATTGGTTGAATACAAATGCACCATGGGCGTGCAGTACGCCATAGTACACAGCGCCACAGTGCCCCACGTGACTGAAGTAGTAAAAACATAGAAGGCTGAGAAGCATCACAACACGCCATTCCTGTGGGTTACGACAGGCTATGGCGTAATCTTCCAACAGGCGGAGATACAATCCCTTTACTTCCAGGTCTGGACACCGTGGCATCAATATACAAGGGAGGGGGGTTAAGGTAGGGCGACTGGGTCACCTCCATTGTGTATATGTGTTATGTATTTTTAATACAAAGGGATCTCCTTCACTTTATGCTGGGATTCCTTCGTATTGTGCAAGGCATTTTAAAGGCGATCAATACACCAGACAGCTGAATAAACACATGACATCTCTGCATTTATTGGTAAATTTATTTGTAAACTGAAAATTAATTTTTCATTACACCCATGTAAGGGGGTAGTTCGGGGAGAGAAAAATCTTCAGTAGCGATCAACTTCAGTTGTATGATGACTGCAAAACGCTTTTAAAAAATTCAGTGAGGGATCATAAGTTATGTTTTACAGACAAAAATGATTTTTTCGTTGTCCAAGAAATATTTTGTTCAAACATAGTTTATTTGCAATTAGCAAAGAATAAGTATTTTACACTTTGCATCCCTATCACTCAGGGGACAATAATTGTTTTTACAAGTGTCATCCTAATCGTGAGTAAAGAGTTTATGAAAGAATATCAAGCGAATGCCATCGTGTTTCTCAGCCTTTGTACTTATAATACTAGAAAATAAATAAGTTTTATTTTGCCTTTCTGTTGCTTAAAACATGTTCGGAAAGCCTCAAAGGGGATTCATGTGGAAAAAGTTACCGAGAAAAGTGATTATAACCTTTACTTAGGACGCGTTATTTATCTATTGGTGTTTAACATTACACCTCTACACAGTGGCAAATCGTGACCGCAACATGGATATAACGTCATGTCCAGCCAATCGTTTATACTCAGTATGTTGTCAATTTTAGAAGACATCCACCCCAAGCATTGGTAACCGGGACCTATATTACCAGTAGAACATAACTTGTTTACCACAGTAAACAAACACTGCTTCACTTCCCGGGGTTCCCATAAGGAACGTAGGTCGCCTTAAATTCCAGTTATCGCAGGCCTGGCTAATACCGGAGGCACAAACATGAGCTGGAAGTCTTTTTCTGAGAAATAGTAACTAAACGTCGGATAAGAAATGCTCCCCCCCCCCACCCCAGCAAAAAATAAGAAGACAAAACAAAAAAAAAACTCCAATACACAAAGTCTTGGCTGTATTTTAACATGGTTCCTAAGAGAAAAGACTGATAAAATTCAGGGCTATTCAATACATTTCATTGTTTGTCAAGACCTACAATAGCCAAATTCAAGGATGTTTCAGGCCCTGGCTTTACTAGTTCTAACTAGGACCTCCAGCCATTGCCCCCTAATGACCAAAAGGTCCTAGTTATGACTTTGCCATCAGGATCTCTGGCATATAAAACTATACAGTTATGATTACGCGCTTCGTCATCAGTAGTATGTCATGTACCCGGACACCCCCAGGTTGGATGACCTAGGAAGTGACGTCATGTCACGTGGCTCAGTGGCGCTATGTTGTGTTGTTATGGTAACCCGCGTGAGCGGACTTCTTGTGACGTCATCCCCATAGTGATACGTGGTGTTAGAGCGCATGCGCAGCGCGTGTTGTTAGAGTGATACGTGTTTCCGTTGTCCATTTTGTATACTGGAGGCCGCCATCTTGGTTTCTATGGTAGCACGTGGTTGCTATGTAACCTAAAACCTTATAGGATATGGGTATGTTCTATGTTCAGAGGGTGTGTTCGATTAACAGGAGTAATTTCCCGATTCGTAGAATTACCACAAACATCCCGACAAGTTGTACTCTTTCGAATTCTTTCAGAATTCTCTGCTTCTATTTGTCTATGCAATAGTTTTCGTCTGCCCGACCATGTTATGTTCGTTTGTTCTGGAGTGTACTCCAGCAGAGTAGAAGAGTCTATCGGCTGGAACAGCTTTGCTTATTATTACTATATTTAGCTTTTCTGGTCTGTTCTTGTTAATTCTGACCCTATTCCGAGTACTCTTGTTGTTTCATTTATCTAGATCACCCAGGCAGTTCACTTTACTGGCGCTAATCAACCAATCATATTGCTTGGTTTCCCATAATCTGTATGCAGAGTTATCTACATTCTGTATAACAAACGCCTATACCATTCCCAGAGCCATTAAGCGATCGAGCAGTTATTGAAAGGTCATTTCTCGAACGACCCAAAGCCCATCGAGCAAATGAGCTTTAGAGAAATTGCTCGGTCGAGTGACTCGCACAATCGCACATACTGCTCGAACGACTGGAATCCCATCGAGTAAATGAGCTATAGAGCAATTGCTCATTCGAGTGACTCGCACATACTGCTTTTCGACTCGTTTCGGTATTTGAGATTACCTATGGCCTGGTATTGTATTATTTGAGGATACTTTTTATAGGATACTTATCTAAGGATACTATTACTTGTTTGGCCCAGCCTTTCTTAGGCCAGCCACATACCTATTCCAAATTCCTCTGATACGTCATCGAGCAATTAATGAAAAGTCATTGCTCGAACGACTCGAAGACCATCGAGAAAACGAGCTTTAGAACAATTGCACGATCAAGATCGAGTGACTCCACATATTGCTCGAACGACTCGAATCCCATCGAGCAAATGAGCTATAGAGCAATTGCTCATTCGAGTGACTCGCACACACGACTCCAAGCCTCATTTCAGAAAAAGGGATTCTGTAGCCACAGATATATCCTAAAAAGGGATTCTATAGGGATTCCAAAAAGGGATTCCATAAGTGGGATTCCGTCTTACCTCGAGGTCATCCACCGAAGTCATTCATCCTGGGTGTGTCCGGGTACATGACATACTACTGTCTACAGAATTTTTATTTCATAAATATTCAAGAAAAATATTGAATATTTTCCAGGATTCAAGGCCTTGAGTGATCCTTTGTTAAATTCAAGGCCGTTCCTTAAATCCAAGTCCCAACAGGAACCCCGTTTTAAAGTAAGCCGTTTTCCCTACACAGTACTTCCTGGGTGTTAAATCTTACAAGATTAGGTCACGTCCATTGAGTATACGGTCGATACATTATGTATATTTACAACACATTCTTAACACGCAATCTATTTTGCCGATCAATGCTACTTCAATTCTGCTGAATAACCAGATTCTATTGCCACAAGTGTTCTGGTAATCTTTAGTGGTACTCATACAAACATTATTTACTTTCACGCATTGCAGGATGACAACACCTTTATAATCGATCGTGCATTGATAGAGGAAAGTCTTTTTTTCTCGCAGTCCTTTACGTCTGACGTTAAGACCATAACGGACCTGCGCCATTCACAAAAAAACCGCCAATCAAATTTTATGTTTTCAATTTTTGCACCACAAACATGGCTTATCGCGCCCTCCCCGGAACGAGATCGTTCCAATGAGGGTTAATAAACTGTGTCAAAAATAAAAAAATATTTTATTATAAAGTGTTTATTTTTGACAAGTGCAGTCTGCTTTTCGTCTTAAGTGAACGTGTTGAGAATGAGGTGTACGTTTTATTACACGCCTGTTCTATGAAATCCCCAGCCACTGCAACACTAAATCATGCGCAAAATGAAAATCCGTTCCGCACACATGTGCCGAATGGAAATCGTTAATGGTCTATTTTTAAATATAATTGAAATTTCACTGGAATTGTCCGCAAATCGTGCACCGCAATTACAATTTGAATCGCTAGCGATAGCTAAAAATAGTAACACGGGTCCCCCTCGCAAATTTGGTTGGCGATAAAATGTGTTCTTTTTGTTGATAGTTCGTCCCCTGAGTTCCATTGTGTTCTATGTGCCTACTGGCACATAGAAATATTGGAACCCAGGAGACGAGTTGTCAAATGAATTGATGAGTGTCCTCCCAACAATTGCTGTGTAATGCAACAAACACACAACGACACACGTGTGTGAATGGGTTAATCGATATGTCACTTGTGCCATCGCGGAAGGATAAAATCCTTCCACGATCGATATGGCTCTTGTGCGGAAGGATAAAACTCCTTCCGCGATCGATATGGCACTTGTGCCATCGCGGAGGGATAAAACTTTTATCCTTTCGAGGCCTGCGGTCTCTCGTTTTATCCTTCCGCGCTGGCACTCGTGCCACATCGAGTAAACATATTCACACCCATGTGTCTCGTTCTGTATATATACGGTATAATTAGAAACGATTCTGAAATAGTACCAAGCTATCAGATGCATATGGCCAGAATTGTTTATGGAGATAGAAAGCACAAGCATGCATTTTTAAATAGGCCCAACATAATATTTTCGTTCGCCGGACCCTATCAGAAACGGTCACCGAAACAGATAAAATGGCACGAACTCTACTACCATAGGGCATGACATTTTCTACTGCTGTCGGTATGAGGCTGGAAAATTTTAACTATTGAAAATTTTGACCGAGATTGCGGCCTGTTATTTGCTGTACGACTAACACAAAATATATACTTTGTCTGTATATTGAGTATTATTTCCTTCAAAGATAATTCGTTTGTTCTTAATTGTCTAGGGGGTTACGCCAAGAACAAAAGAAAGAAACAAGAAAATCAGTAAAACTGATGGACGCTCCCCGAAGTCGACTTAGTCAACAAGAAGATTCGTAAAATTGTGGTACCCCGTTATGGGAAATAATTTAGCACATGTCTTTGAAATGCAAGGACCGTAACTTTGGTGAAAAATATGCGGGCAACTTTTTTATAATGTGCAAGAGCGGCTTGTCATAAGGATCCCTCATACCAAATTTAATTGAAATCCATCTACTCACTGCTGAGAAAAAAAGCTGCGTACGTACGTACGTACGGACGGACGGACGGACGGACGGACGGACGGACGGACGGACGGACCGACAAAGCAGCGACTTTTTGGTTCCCCCGAAATTTTTTGGAGGAGCATAAAAAAAACACTTAGGGATCCATCCATAGGGGCGGCCGTTCGAAAACAAACGTCTATTCGAGATCATTCGTTCCATCTGTATTATATTGCCGTGTTCGTTTGTATTGTGTGTTTGGGGGAGCTCCAATTCTCGGGTTCCCACCGGAACGTGAATTAAACAGGAATCCTACGGGTTTTTTATGAAATACATATACCCTGTCCGACCAGGTCGCACATGGCTAAACGAGTGTAGTGTAATTTTATGAATAGGCCCAGGCATGTCGACATCAAAACGGCGTTTCGTAAACAATTAAACGTGTATAGCCGGGTCTTGATTAGTCCTGAATTGGTTAACCGGATAACCGGTTTGAAACCGGTTACCTACCTAACCGATTTGAAAAAAAAAGTCAACCGTTTATCCGAAATATCGATAGTGATCGCCATTCCGTGGTTAATACGTAGTAAATCTGCCGCTTCTCCATTGGAATAGATACACCTCGAAGCCACGTTGTATATATTGAGAAATAATCGACTTTGGCTCCAAGACTTCGTTAATGATGTCAAATTTTCGTGAGTACTGAGTAACTGCAGAAACTATTCCGTAGTATGTATACAAACGAACATTGTCGAGTACTCGACAACGTTCGTTTGAATACACATTACGGAATAGTTTCTGAGAAAACTGCTTTCCAATTTCTATAGTTTCGATCCGAGATTCGGTGACATAATGGCTACGGATAACCAGATATTAACCGGTTATAGCTCTCGGTTAGTCGGTTGTGAAAATGAGCAATAAATAGTCTTGAGGGTTGTTATGGACACGAATTTACACACTTTCATGTGATGAATAAATACTAAGCATATAGTCAGTGGTATCAAGAGTCTGTGGCGTCGGAGTATCGGTGATGGAGCGCATGCAGTTTTCCTCACCCAATGGTGAGCCGCCTTATTACCTAACCTGCCATCGCTGCAAAGAACTCCTCTCAACGCCAATCGTGTTCTATGTCCATAAATAATATAAACCCTTTAACCTACACGTATAGAGTGTGATACTTGCAAAACAAGTGTAGCGCCAAGGGTGGATATACCCCCACCCCCACTGCCAAGCATGAGTTTCTAGTCATTTATCTTTGTTGACATTGAATTAATAAATATCTTATGCTATCTTATATCAATTAAACCATAGCACCAATGCAACAGGCCACCAAATGTGTCCGCGGGACACAGATGCCCCCGCTTTATGAACTTCTAAGTCGGAAAAAGGCAATAACTGTGCCAAAAAGTATCGGACGAAGCCCACTACCAATCCCAACCTGTATTATGTGGTTATAAACCCAAGTATAAAATTTTGTTTCATTTCGTTCAAACTAAAGTTATAGTCCGGAAACCATATTCGGGACGAACGTACGTTCGGACGGACAGGCAAGGGTAACACATAATGCCCGACGGAAAATTGGCGGGGGGGGGGGGGAATAAAATGTCTTGAATAACTTGAAAAAATAAATGTTCGTCTCAAAAGCATAGCTTAAGACGCCTCATTGGAACCAGGGGGTCACAAGCTGTGATTTTGAGACAAAAACAGTACGAAAAACATTGAATTTGAATGCCGAGTTTTGTAAATAGCCATGGCCGGTTGGGCTGTTATGTTCAGTAAGTGGTAAAACGGGAAGATAACATGGTATGGCGATACAGGATCAAATGATGAAGCGTGGGGTTTTAATTTATCCTGTAGAACTACTAGTTCTGAGAAACATCGTACTCCAAGAAATAAACGTCGAACTTTCACCACAAGTGTTTTATTATGAATAGGTGCGAGGGGGCAAGTTAAATTTAGAACAAACCTATTTTTCACCAAGTCAGAAAATTTGGCAAACAATAAACTTCTGACTCAGCCATGTAACATGTTCAGAGTCATCTGAATGTTTTTCTGGGAAAGATTAATTCGCTTTTTCCATAATTTCTGACTGTGCAGAAAAATCGTAGATGAAACATTCAATCATTATTCGGAAGCGGTCGAAAATATAATTACCTAGAAATGTTACAGTTGTAATTCGTAATTAATGCGGGAAATCTTCATCTAATAACTACTGTTATCAACGAAATAAATAGTCCCCACGCACAGAGAATATATTTAGTTATTTGTTATTTAAGGTCACTCACAGCATTGGTGTCTATATTATAAACGCAGCATAATTTTAACCCTTCGAGCACTGGTGGTATCTTCCATGTCAGTTCAATGGAAGCAATTGTAAGAGTCCATATTCATTATTTGGGGGTACATCAATTAATATTTTCAACGTGCAGCCTTAGGGCTGCATGTTGAAAATATTGATCGGTCTACCCCACACATTCACTTAGCAGAAATCCAACTTAACCCTTTGATACTTTTGTACGTGTTATTACGTACGAAATCAAACAGCACGTTGATACATTGTGGTCATTTGTTTTGTTACTATTTTTCGATTTTTTTAAGTTTTAACCTCAAATTCCCATTTTCTCCCGAATAGTGCTCAGTGATAACAGTTGAGCCAACTGTTATCGCAGCTTAAAATACTGATATAATCCTGCTGTCAATACTTCTTAACTGGTTGAGTGCTAGAAGCCACTATCAGGGCTTTCAAAAAATGAGGATACATAGCAGAAGTCAACATTTTCCTTGCTCATATTTCATATTCAGTCAAACACAAATAATATTTTGTTCATATAAATTTTTTTGATTACAAATTATTGGAGAGTGCCTGTGGGCACTCTCCAATAATTTGTAATAAAACAAGTTTTTGAATAACGAATTCAGACCACAAAAATAATCTAGCCCTCAATCAGGTAATCACTAATGTGAAAAAAGATCTTGTTCTTTGTACTTTCTGACGTTTGACGTCGCATTTTGAAAAACGTTGAAGAAACTCAATTCCCAGTGACGTTTGAACGTCGGGATAATTAAAGTCTCATGTCCCTGGACAGGAAAAGTGGCCTCTCGGTTTCACAAGGTTAAGAACTAACCTAGTTTACTAATTTTTATGTAGGCGACTGTCCGAGTCTGGTTCGGCGGCGCAGTAGTAACTACCCCTGATAGTGTGTCAGAGTACACAATGTAGGCATATTGTGCAATCTAGAGATGGGCAATATACCGAAAACCGAACCGATATCACGGGGATACCGAAAAGCCGAACCGAACCGAACCAATCATTTAATGCCGAAACTGTCTGAATATTCATTTATTTATTTATTTATTGGTGTTTAAGGTCACATACTTATGCACAATGGCTAATCGTGACCGTAACAGGTTTACGGGTGGAGGAAGCCGGAGTACCCGGAGAGAACCACCGAGCAACGACGAGCAACTGTCAGCTCCTCAACATTCTAACTCTGTTCAAGCTCCACTCAAGCAGGGTTACAGCGGTTGAAGACATGTGCACCATTGACGTGCAGTACGCCTTAGTACACGGCGTCATCGTGCCCCATGTTGGCAATCGGGATAAAGTGCCTTGCCCAAGGACACAACGCGGGTCGTCCCGGGCGGGCATCGAACTCGGGACCTCTAGCATAGAAGTCCAACGGTCTCCCACTGAGCAACCGCGTCCCCTAAACAGTCTGAATATTCAAGTTACCTACATTCACTATTTATAAGGCCCTGTTCAGGCTTGACGTCACTTGAAGGGTTCATTTTCCTGAAAGAAGATGTCCCTGGACAGGAAAAGTGGCCTCTTTTAACCTCAAATTCCCATTTTCTCCCGAATAGTGCTCAGTGATAACAGTTGAGCCAACTGTTATCGCAGCTTAAAATACTGATATAATCCTGCTGTCAATACTTCTTAACTGGTTGAGTGCTAGAAGCCACTATCAGGGCTTTCAAAAAATGAGGATACATAGCAGAAGTCAACATTTTCCTTGCTCATATTTCATATTCAGTCAAACACAAATAATATTTTGTTCATATAAATTTTTTTGATTACAAATTATTGGAGAGTGCCTGTGGGCACTCTCCAATAATTTGTAATAAAACAAGTTTTTGAATAACGAATTCAGACCACAAAAATAATCTAGCCCTCAATCAGGTAATCACTAATGTGAAAAAAGATCTTGTTCTTTGTACTTTCTGACGTTTGACGTCGCATTTTGAAAAACGTTGAAGAAACTCAATTCCCAGTGACGTTTGAACGTCGGGATAATTAAAGTCTCATGTCCCTGGACAGGAAAAGTGGCCTCTCGGTTTCACAAGGTTAAGAACTAACCTAGTTTACTAATTTTTATGTAGGCGACTGTCCGAGTCTGGTTCGGCGGCGCAGTAGTAACTACCCCTGATAGTGTGTCAGAGTACACAATGTAGGCATATTGTGCAATCTAGAGATGGGCAATATACCGAAAACCGAACCGATATCACGGGGATACCGAAAAGCCGAACCGAACCGAACCAATCATTTAATGCCGAAACTGTCTGAATATTCATTTATTTATTTATTTATTGGTGTTTAAGGTCACATACTTATGCACAATGGCTAATCGTGACCGTAACAGGTTTACGGGTGGAGGAAGCCGGAGTACCCGGAGAGAACCACCGAGCAACGACGAGCAACTGTCAGCTCCTCAACATTCTAACTCTGTTCAAGCTCCACTCAAGCAGGGTTACAGCGGTTGAAGACATGTGCACCATTGACGTGCAGTACGCCTTAGTACACGGCGTCATCGTGCCCCATGTTGGCAATCGGGATAAAGTGCCTTGCCCAAGGACACAACGCGGGTCGTCCCGGGCGGGCATCGAACTCGGGACCTCTAGCATAGAAGTCCAACGGTCTCCCACTGAGCAACCGCGTCCCCTAAACAGTCTGAATATTCAAGTTACCTACATTCACTATTTATAAGGCCCTGTTCAGGCTTGACGTCACTTGAAGGGTTCATTTTCCTGAAAGAAGTGGCCGATTTTCTTTTCAGTTTTTTTAACCCTCAGGGAGTGGGCAACCGTCCTATATTCTCACTAGACTACAACCTGCACTTGCTTATCAGTGATTTCTAGCCGCCATAACTTGTCTATTGTCAGCAGGACCTCTTGAAGATGGCATGGTCAGAGAATTTGCGCCGAGATTTCATATGCCTGAAATAGGCCTTTAACCCTTTACCCAACGTAACGGCCAAAACCGGCCAGCGCTATTCTCAAAAATCGTCAATTAATTTTCAAAATATTTTCATTTTTTGTCTCAAAAACATAGGTTATGACCCCTCGTTGGAACGAGCTCGTCGAGCTCGTTCCAACGAGGGGTCATAACCTATGTTTTTGAGACAAAAAATGAAAAAAATTAGTTATTCAAGAATTTTTTTTGCAAGTGTCGTCTGCTTTTCATGTTAGGTAAAGGGTTAAAGGTTAACCCTCAGCACACTGATGTAGAAATGTCAACATTTAAACATGAAAATTTTTCCCATAATTCATCTAGGAATGTAACCAAATTAGTCTTGTTTGACAGAGCTCATTGAGCTCTGTGAAAAAAAACTGAATTGGTTAATTTCCTAGATGCATTATGGGATGATTTTGCTGCTTGAATTTATTGTACTTTGACATCAGCGTGCAGAGGGTTAAGGTGTGTTTAGAACAAGGCACAAAATTACTGTAGATATGATTTGTGTTGTCAAAAGAATGCCAGTGTTGAGCTTATTGGCAGTGACATTTGTGGTAGAATGATACAACTTATTCTGTATTTTCCTGATTTGAATTCCCATTTGGTACTATCAGCAAATCTCAGTCAAGCCAGATACCGAATGCCGAACCGATACCGAGGTATACCCCCTTAACCCTTTACCCTACGTAACAGCCAAAAACCAGCCAACGCTATTCACAAAAATCGCCAATTAATTTGCTCGTTCCAATGAGGGGGTCATAACCTATGTTTTTGAGACAAAAAATGAAAAAAATAGTTCTATTTTCAACTGTTGTCTGCTTTTCAACTTAGGCAAAGAGTTAAATATACCGAAATGGAACCGAACTCAATATCCCAGTACCGCCCATCTCTAGTGCGATGTAGAAGAGTTTATGGATTTGGTGGACTACCGGCATTGGATTGGTGCCGGTACTTCACCAATCCCCTAAAATCACCCAGATTACTTCAGTGGTGTCGGAGCAATGGCAAGTAACTGTCGGACTCCCCAACTTACCACCCAGGTACATGCAGGGTTAGCATTGGTTGATGGTAAGTTAAGTTAACAATTTGTTTAGTACAGGATTCTCGCCCGTCTCAGACGCTGGTAGCCCGACACCGGGTCCTCTCATGTCAGTAAAACAAAACTTTGTACTCCAGTAATCGAGCGATAACCCCCTTCGAGTCTCCTTTCACAGGTGAAAAAAGTCTCCTTTCACAGATTAAACTAGCCTTTGTAATGGCTTCTCGAAGATCGAAACCAAAATAAACCAGAGGGAACTGTTTTAGTGAACCAAAACACATGTCTCCCCTTCGATTAGTTCCATGCTTCCAACTTACGACTAACAAAGATCAAACTAAAGGTCAAATGTCAAGATCATGGAAGTTCAAGATAGAATTGACACATCAGCCTGGCTGTTGCATTCATATGCCAAATATCATAAACTTAGCTGAACAATTCAATAATTTGACCTTGATGTCAAAGATCAAGGTCATCTGTCATCACAACAGTACATTTATTTATTTATTGGTGTTTAAGGTCACATACTTATGCACAATGGCTAATCGTGACCGTGACAGTTTTACGGGTGGAGGAAGCCGGAGTACCCGGAGAGAACCACCGAGCAACGATGAGCAGCTGACAGCTCTCCAACATCGTAACTCTGAACTCTGCACCACAGCACAGGCAGGGTTAGATTGGTTGAAGACATGCGTACCATCGACGTGCAGTACGCCTCAGCACACAGCGTCATCGTGCCCACATGTAGGCAATCGGGGTGAAGTGTCTTGCCCAAGGACACAACGCAGTTGCCGCAGGTGGGATTCGAACCGAGGACCCATCACAACAGTACATGATACAATGCTGTCTTATGTTGATACACCCATATGCCAAATATTATAAGCCTTGGTGAAAAGATAAAAAAAATCAATAATTTGACCTTGAGGTCAAAGGTCAAGGTAGGTCATGATGGTACGTGACACATCGTCTTCTAGTGATACACTCATATGCCAAAAATCATATGCCTAGGTCAGTAGATTAAAAAAAGTCAATAATGTGACCTTGAGGTCAAAGGTCAAGGTCATATGTGGATCATGCTGGTACGTGACACATCGTCTCATGGTGAAACACCCACGTGCCTAATATCATAAACTGAGGTGAAAAGGTGAAAAAGTTCTGGCCCGGACAAGCTTACTTGCCAAAAATCAGTAATTTGACCTTGAGGCCAAAGGTCAATGTCATATATGGGTCATGAAGGTATGCAACACATCGTCTAATGGTGATACACCCACATGCCTAATATCATAAGCGGAGGTGAAAAGGTAAATAAGTTCTGGCCCGGATAAACTTACTTGCCAAAAAATCAGTAATTTGACCTTGAGGTCAAAGGTCAAGGTCATATGTGGGCCATCGCCTCATGGTGATACATCCACATGCTAAATATCATAAGCCTAGGTCAAAAGATAAAAAAGTTCTGGCCCGGACACGGTTGTGTGAGAAGAAGAAGAACCACAAGAACAAGAACAAGAACAACAAGAAAGAGATTTAGGGTAAAACAATATGTCTCCCTTCGGTGAAGGGGAGACATAATAAATAAATAAATAAATAAATAAATAAATAAATAAATAAAATGAACATTTCTGTCCCATTTCCCCTGATTACCCTACCAACTGACACAGTATCTTGGAAAAAAAAAATCCGAGAAACCATGCATGTCAATGGCTGATCAGTGCACTTATACGAATTACAACGTATCCTCTGTGCTTGAGGGACAGGGTATAGAGAGAATGGAGTTGGCGAGTGGTGTGGGAGAGGTGGTACAAAGGAACAGAACAGGGGATATTCAGTTGACCAATGTGCAAATTGTGTAAGTGGAGTGGAAATTGTCGAGTAACGTGGATTTTCCACTGAGAAAATAAACAACGTTGTGTGAAAAGCCATAAAAATTCACGCGTATAGTGTTAGTTAACAGACCTCCGGGTCGGGTTCAATTCGGATGTCTATTAGCCGAATTTTCACTCCTGCTTCTGGGTTGTTTCCCAAAGTTGGAAAGACATTTTCTGGAAAGAAACTCCCAATGTGGGTGTTTAAGTGACATCCACTCCACACAAAGAGAACAGCAGTTTTGGGGCTGGCGATCGCCCTTGTTGGCCATTGCGCACCTGATTTCAAAAACAGAACGGTAAATGCCGACCTAAATGAAAGTGTCAATGACACTGTAGCTCAACTTGACAAACTTGAACTTCATAATTATAAGTGAAATGACAAAATTGAGATCATTGGTACCAATGTTATTTGATGAAATTTCAACATAACAGCATTGTGTGTGCACAACGTCAAGAGTAATCCATGCATTTTTAAATGTAAACTATAAGACTGGCTAAAGGAAGAATGTTGATACACAAATGCAGCATGTTCAGAGGTTATTGTGAATGGCAACTTTTTTTCACAGAAATAAATGCTTATCAATAGCTCTTATCTAAAGTTCTTGCCTAATGGGCACACTAAGTTCAAAAACAATCCTATGATAAATGTGGCCTGTAGGCCAGGTCAAAGAATGTTGATGCACAAATGCAATAAATTCAAAGATTGTTGCTAACAGCAACAGGTTTTGATTGAAATGAAAAGAAAATCAATAGCTCCTATCTTTGTCACCCTGTATAAGCAAACAAAGTTTCAAAACAACCTGATAATGAATGTGTCCTCTGAGGCATGCCAAAGGAAGATGTTAATGCACTAAGTAGAAGGTCATTGCTTGTGGCAATGGTTTTTTTTATGGAAACTCATAAATATACCCTGCAGAGAGTGCAAGAGGGATAAGTTGATGCACAAATGCAGTAAGTTCAAAGGTTGGTGATAACGACAATATATTTTTATGGAAATGGAAAAAAAGCAATAGCTCACATCTAGAGGTCACACGGAACACACATACCACGTTTCAAAGTGATCCGATCATAAATGTGCCCTGAAGGCAGTGTTAAAGGGAAATATTGAGGTCTGACTAAACTAAGTTCATCAAAGGTCAACATTTTTTGACAGAAATGGATGAAAATCGACAGCTCCCATATAGATGTCACCACACACAAGCTCACCATGTTTGCAAGCGATCCAATCATAAATGTGCCCTGCAGGGTGTGTCAAAGGGAAATACTGATGCTTAACTGCACTAAGTTTTTACTAAGTTCATTGCCAATGGCAACATTTTTTGACGGAAACCCAAGAAAATCGATAGCTCCCATCTAGAGGTAACCACAAACAAGCATGTCAGGTTTCAAAGCAATCTGATCATAAATGTGCTCTGTAGGGTGTACAAAAGGGAAATATTGTGGTCTGACTAGACTAAGTTCTAAGAATGTTGGCCGTGGCAACATTTTTTGACGGAAATGGAAGAAAATCAATAGCTCCCATCTAGAGGTCACCCTAAATAAGCATACTAGGTTTCAAAGCAATCCAATCATAAATGTGCCCTGTAGGGCGTGCCAAAGGGAAATATTGTGGTCTGACTAAACTAAGTTCTATGAACGTTGGCTGCGGCAACATTTTTTGACGGAAATTGAAGAAAATCAATAGCTCCCATCTAGAGGTCACCCCAAACAAGCATGTCAGGTTTCAAAGCAATCCGATAATATATGTGCCCTGTAGGGTGTGCCAAAGGGAAATATTGAGTCTTCTGACTAAACTAAGTTCTAAGAACGTTGGCCGCGGCAACATTTTTTGACGGAAATTGAAGAAAATCGATAGCTCCCGTCTAGATGTCACTCCAAACAAGCATACCAGGTTTCAAAGCAATCTGATTACAAATGTGCCCTGTAGGGTGTGCCAAATGGAAATATTCAGGTCTGACTAAACTAAGTTCTACGAACGTTGGCCGTGGCAACATTTTTTGCCGGAAATTGAAGAAAATCGATAGCTCCCATCTAGAGGTCACCCCAAACAAGCATGCCAGATTTCAAAGCAATCTGCTCATAAATGTGCCCTGTAGAGTGTGCCAAAGGGAAATATTGAGTCTTCTGACTAAACTAAGTTCTACGAACGTTGGCCGTGGCAACATTTTTTGGGTCTCCCCAAACAAGCATACCAGGTTTCAAAGCAATCTGATTACAAATGTGCCCTGTAGGATGTGCCAAAGGGAAATATTGTGGTTTGACTAAACTAAGTTCTACGAACGTTGGCCGTGGCAACATTTTTTGACGGAAATTGAAGAAAATCGATAGCTCTCATCTAGAGGTCACCCCAAACAAGCATGCCAGGTTTCAAAGCAATCCGCTCATAAGTGTGCCCAGTAGAGTGTGCCAAAGTGAAATATTGAGTCTTCTGACTAAACTAAGTTCTAAGAAGGTTGGCCGCGGCAACATTTTTCGACGGAAATTGAAGAAAATTGATAGCTCCCATCTAGAGGTCACCCCAAACAAGCATACCGAGTTTCAAAGTGATCTGATCATAAATGTGCCCTGTAGGGTGTGCCAAAGTAAATTGTGGACGTACGTACTAACGTACTAACGTACGCCGACGGACAAGAAGTGATGGCAAGATCTAAATGAAAGTGTCAATGACACTGTAGCTCAACTTGTCAAGACAAAGACATGTACATGTATAGTATGTGACACAGCAATGACAAACATCTAGGTAATGACCTGATAACAAAGGTACATATAAAGTATTGTAACGGTCTGTACATAAATACTGACCGTTGCCTGTAACAAATGTATAGGTAAAGTATTGTAAAGGTGGGTGACAGTCAGATGCAAAACTAAAAAAGAAATCTTAGTCCCAGAGTGGGTCTGACTGAACCCCAAAATATTTGTTCTCATAGCACAGTGATAACAAAGGCACCCCAAAACACACTCGTTCCTGTCCCAAGGTGAAAACAAAGGTACCCAAGAAGTTTTGTGAAGATCAGTTCATAAATACAAGCTGTATAGAACTTGTGACAAAAAACTGACTGGACCTAATTTTGGTACCAAATGGCCACTGGCAGCCATCTTGAATTTTGGACCGTACCCAGAAACACTCATTCTCGTTCCAAGGTGATAACAAAGGTACCCAAGAAGTTTTGTGAAGATCGGTTCATAAATACAGCCTCTGCCCTGAGCCATATTGACATGTGTGCTTACATTATGTAAGTAGCACTGAATAAATCAAAGTTCATCTAATTTGCATAATTTCTGCATGAGAAAAAAAACCCCTTACAATATGTGATGTATTCCATGTTACTAAACATTCATACAAAAATTTATTCAAATCAGAACTTTCATACAGAAGTTCTGTACAAAAGACTGATTGCACTAATTTTGGTACAAAATGGCTGCTGGTGGCCATCTTGAATTTTGAACCACACCCAAAAACACTCGCTCTCATCCCACGGTGATAACAAAGGTACCCAAGAAGTTTCGTAAAGATTGGTTCATAAATATGGCCTCTAATCTGAGCTGTATAGAAGTTGTGTACAAAAAACTGATTAGACCTAATTTCGGTACAAAATGGCCACTGGCAGCCATCTTGAATTTTAGACCGCACCCAGAAACACTCCTTCTCATCCCAAGGTGATAACAAAGGTACCCAAGACATTTCGTGAAGATCAGTTCATAAATACAGTCTCTAGTCTGAGCCGTATTGACATGTGTACTTACTGTGTGTAAGTCCCACTGAAAAAATCAAAGTTCATCTAATTTGCATAATTTCTGCACGAGAAAAAAAACCCGTATTATATGTGATGTATCCCATGGTAATAAACATTCACACACAAAATTATTCAAATCAGCGCTTTCATATGGAAGTTCTGTGCAAAAATCTGATTGCACCTAATTTTGTACAAAATGGCTGCCATCGGCCATCTTATAATTTCGGACCGGACCCCAAAACACTCGTTCTCGTCCCACAGTGATACCAAAGGTACCCAAGAAGTTTCGTAAAGATCGGTTCATAAATACGGCCTCTAGCCCGAGCCGTATTGGCATTTGCACTTACAGTGCTGAAAGTAACACCAAAAAACATCAAAATTAGTCTAATTTGCACAATTTACGCACGAGAAAAAAACCCGTATTATATGTGATGTATCCCATGGTACTAAACATTCATACAAAAATTATTCAAATCAGAGCTATCATATGGAAGTTCTGTACAAAAAAACAGATTTCTGCATCGTCGGTACAAAATGGCGGCTGGCAGCCATCTTGAATTTCGGACCGCACCCAAAAACACTCGTTCACGTCCCACGTTCATAACAAAGGTACCCAAGAAGTTTCGTAAAGATCGGTTCATAAATACGGCCTCTAGCCCGAGCCGTATCCAATTGTTGACGTACGGACAGACGGACGACGGGCCATGACAAAAGCTCAAATTTGGCTTCGCCAAAGTTGAGCTAAAAATCATTGATTCCAAAATGCCTGTTTCCACGATAATTGTAACGGAAGAACGTCAAGTCTCTTTTAACCCTTTACCCAACGTGTACAAAACCGGCAGCGCTATT
The DNA here is from genome assembly GCA_031216915.1 of Pictodentalium vernedei. Taxonomy (NCBI): domain Eukaryota; kingdom Metazoa; phylum Mollusca; class Scaphopoda; order Dentaliida; family Dentaliidae; genus Pictodentalium; species Pictodentalium vernedei. Next base: position 119,704,462 of record CM062289.1, on the reverse strand, counting down.
CACAAAAGTCGCCAATTCATTTTCATTATTTTTTTCATTTATTGTCTCAAAAAAATAGGTTGTGACCCTCTTTGGAACGAGCTCGTTGAACTCGTTCCAATAAGGGGTCATAACCTATGTTTTTGAAAAAAACAAAATGAAAAAAAATAGTTATTCAAGAATTTTGTTTGCAAGTATCGTCTGCTTTTCATGTTAGGTAAAGGGTTATGGTCAGGGCAGATTTCTAAACGTTCTATAACACGCCAGTCTTTCAGACTACTGACCAAGCAGTGGTTTCTTGTCAAGTCTTGGCTGTCCGGAGTGTGTATTAAAGTACATGTTCTGAGACTCTAGGAATTGTATAGGTCATTGACAATTAACCCTTTACCTCACGCACTCAATATCAAAATTTATTATTTTAACCCTTTACCTAACCTGAAAAGCAGACGACACTTGCGAAAATAATTCTTGAATAACTAATTTTTTTCATTTTTTGTCTCAAAAACATAGGTTATGACCCCTCGTTGGGACGAGCTCGACGAGCTCGTTCCAACGAGGGGTCATAACCTATGTTTTTGAGACAAAAAATGAAAAAAATAATGAAAATTAGTTGGAGATTTTTGAGAATAGCGCTGGCCGGTTTTGGCCGTTACGTTGGGTAAAGGGTTAATTACATTTTTTCAAATTTTTCAAAACATTTCAAATTTTTCAAAACATTTCAACAAAACCGTATCATGTGACCCCTCATTGGTACGAGCTCGTTCCAATGAGGGGTCACACGATATGGGTTTGTTGAAGTCTCTTCTTATGACAAAAATTGTCATCCATGCATTTTACTATTGACATAATCAAGTAAAGTTGATCACCTTTCAAACGAATGATGCAGCAGACACATTTGTGGTGAATGTTCTATCCCACGATTGCTTTTCCATTGTGAAAGCCTTGTTACCTTCTTTAAAAACGTTCTATACAATGCACGTGTTAATGCACGTGTTATAGTTCGACTAATCGATATTTTATCTGGAAACAGACCATTGGGCTTTTTCTCAATAAAGCTGTTGATTAAAACGTACGTTTGGTTAACCTGACCTCCACTGCACTGTTGAAAAATAAAAGAAACGAAAACACGAATGACAACTTTAGCATCGCCGATCGATTGACCACAATGGACGTCCTATCTTACTCATCATTTGTGCAATCAATGGTGGAAATTACAGAAGACGCTGCTTCAAACCCGGTCAAAGTCACAACAGGTGAACAGATTACCACAGACATTATTTGACACGTCTGATACCAGATTTATACAGACATCAGGAGTGATGCCAGATTCTACAAGGGCTACGCAAAGCGTGGGCCAGAGCTCCCGACTCGCAGGCATGTTCGAGGTATACTTAAAAGTATTGTGGGACAGAAAAAGTCGAAAGAGTGAAAACAGAAAAAATTTTCGAAGTTGAAAGAGTGAAAACTGGCCATAACTCTAAAGAAAATTATTGGTTCCTTGTGCATATCCGTTACCCCCATGTGGGTCTATCAGCATACCAAAGGAGAACCAAATCCCACCGATGGCTTTGTAATTACACTGGAAAACGTTTGTAGAGACGGAAGGACAAACAGGCGGACGGACAGACGGACGGACGGAGGGCTTCTCTAGATACCCCCGAATCCTCCTTCGGATGTCGGGAGCATAATAATAGGAAGTACCATAGCCAGTAGTAGTAGACGTAGTATCTTTATTACTATGTGCAACCTTTTGTACATAAAACAATTTAATAAATATAAAAAGTACCACCCGACCCATTGGGTCTTTATGTCACAAATAACTTGCGTATTTTTCTTAACACTCAGGTTGTCCTCACATACACTTCAACATGGTCACTCTCGTACTCTCTTATTCGCTCACACATTTACTCGCTCACTCACATACCCACTCGACAGGAAACGCCACCCAAACAAAGCAGTTTTTCGGGTGGTGGGGGTGGGGGGTGGTGGGTGAGCACAGATGATATCTGAAAGCACGTAGTGTGGTATTTGGGGTCCTCCCCTAGACCTAAACAGGACTCTCCGTTCGTTGCCCCTCCTTACACTTCCCTTCAGGGAAGTGGGAGGAGGGACAACGACCAGAAGGTCCTACTTAAGACTACACCACATCAGCCCGAGAAACGTTTGCAAAATGTAGTGTTTAAGAGCAAATCTGAGGCATTTGCAACGTGTGTAGTTCCTATATTGGAGGCCATTTTGGGCTCTATGATGTGTGAAAGTTGAATTGGGCCAACGCATTTTTTTTTGGGGGGGGGGGGGGTGTAGAGGCTGCGGAAATTGTAGGGGGAGCAAAGCACCCCCCCCACCCCCTCCCAGTAAAGCACCAAAAATAAAATTAATCCATCGGTTATTCGTTTTGGAAGTTACGGTTCAGAAAGGAAATCACAACAAATGCAGGGTGGTTACGATGACGGCCATATTGGATGCTGGTTATCATAAGAAACCATCCTAGAGTCAACAGTAATGCACAGCAAAAAAGGGATCCATTGATAATTCTACGGACAAGCAATGTGGCGAAGATGCCAGAATGCTGGTTATCGACAGCAACCTTCCTATAGTAAACAATAATGCACCAGAAAAAAATGAACCCACTGGTTATTCATTTTTTCCAGTTATAATTGCTCGGTCAAACGACAATCACAAAAATTTCAAGATGGCAGCCGTGAAAGCCATGTTGGATTCGGCAGAATGTTGATTGTCGAGAGGAATCTTCCTGAAGTCAAGCCTAATAATCCGCAATAAAAAAAAGATATCTGCCGACAAACAAACGTTAACGGACGGACGGGCGTGTGGATGGCCGGTGAGGCGGATGGACTGACTTCTCGACGGATGGCTGAACAGAGACAGTGCATTACTGTTGATCACAGAAATGTTCCTATCAGTAGTCAGTAAGCAGCCGTCTGGCATATCCAATATGGCAGCCATCTTTGACTTTTTACAACTTTTGCTTGTCCGAGCACTTACTTGAAACAAAATAAAGAAGACACATGCAAACAAATTTCTTGAATATTTCAATATTTTCCATCCCCAAAATAAAATCAAGATAAAACTAACCCTTCACCCAACGCAGACGATATCAAATTTATTATTTTCAATATTATTTTTTTTTTAATTTTCTAATAAAATTCAGAAAACTCTATCATGTGACCCCTCATTTCGACGAGTTCGTTCCAATGAGGGCTCACGCGTTATGGTTTTGTTGAAATATTTTGAAAGATATTTTTTTCAATTACCGAATTTGTATATTACGCAGGTAAAATATATATTCGTTAGGTAAAAATCTTAATGGCAGTTTTTGTGAATAGCTCTGTTCGCTTCTGCTTTACAGTACGTGGAGAGTGGATTGTAACTAAACCACCCGCTGAGTGGAATAATCACACAAAGTATCAGTTTCAACTTCTGTACATATGAACAAAAAAACGCAAGCAAATGTTTCAGCCAATGGGCCTCTGGGTTTAACTGGGTGTATTGTAATACTTTGCAACAAATTTGCAGTTATTGGCGGTTATTGCTTGGGTGGAATTTGCACTCTGTGAGTGATTTAGTGATAATACACTCTCCACGTACTGTACGTCAAGGGTTAACGAAACTGGATTAGACCCACAAAGTAGATCGTTTGTTTCTCAGGTCATTTTTTGTAAAATTGCATGCGGGCGGGCGGTTTTTTATTTTATTTTTGTAATTATTTCTTTGCCATCAAAAGTTCATATTTTTGGTTTGTTTTATGTTTTAGGCCTCATAATATACTACTCAAAGTTCGCTAAGCACCAAGTATATCCAACTACCTGTTTTACGTTTTAGTTGAAATATTATTATGAAAAGTGTATATATTTTATATTTAATTATATCTTTAATGATTTAAGCACAGAAATTAAGATTTTGTTTGTGTTTGACATTATTTTTTAGCTTTTGAATACGATAACCATGGAAAATGGATATTATTGGTAAAAGAGGAACTTTTTCAAACTTACCAAAAAGTTGACGGAGCGAACTGATATGGGTTCAATATCGAGTATGAGACCCATTATTGTTAATTACAGCTTGACAACGCCTTCTCATGCTCCCAATCAGGTTCCAGATGGTCCTTTGTGGGATGTTGTTCCATTCTTGGACCAGCATGGCACAAAGCTCCTGGACACTTCTTGGTTGGACCGGACGGACTGAAATTGCAAGTTGCAACTCATTCCAGACATGTTCGATTGGATTGAGGTCAGGGGATCTTGCTGGCCAGTCCATACACTCAATCCCCTCCCTCTGTCGATACTCCCGGACAGCATTGGCAACATGAGAACGGGCATTATCGTCCATCAGAATGAATCTATCACCCACTGCACCTGCATACAATCTGACGTGGGCAACCAGGATTTCATCAATATACCGCTGTGCAGTCAATGAACCACGGTCAACGACACAGAGCTCTGTACGTCCATCCCAGCTGATGCCGCCACAGACCATTATTGACTCTCCACCATAGCGGTCATGCTCTTCAATGTTGGCTGCATGGAATCGCTCTCCTAGTCTTCTCCATACCCTAGAACGCCTATCTGTGTTGTCTAGAGGGTACCTTGACTCATCTGTAAAAAGGACAGGTCGCCAATCTTCTCTGGTCCATCCAACGTGATCCGTGGCCTATTCATATCGTGCCTGGCGGTGGTTCTGGGACAGCTGAATGCGAATACATGGTCTTCGCAATCGAAGACCACCTTCGTGCAACTTTGCCCGGATAGTCTGCGTCGAAACATTTACCCCGGATGCATTCTGAAGGTCACTGCAAAGCTGGGTTGCTGTGGCAAAGCGGTTCCTACGGGCCTGAATGATCAAAAACCGGTCTTCAGCTGCAGATGTTGCCCTGTCTTTGCCACCACCATGCCGTCTTACTGGTGTGCCATACTGCGAAATCTTGCCCAGGCTCTGGTGATCATCGTATGGTGCACACCAAGGGCTTCACCAACCTGGCGATGGATAGACACTTGCTCCACAATCCCTACAGCCTGCCACATTTCTGCTTCAGGCAAATGTCTTCTTACATTTGCATTTGCCACATTCAATCATTAAATCACAAGGGTTTGTGTTGAAATGAAGATTGGACACCCTACACATGTCATGTACATGTAGACAGTACAAGAAACCATTATAAAAATCAAGGGGTACATTTAACCCTTTACCTAATATGAAAAGCAGACGACACTTGTAAAAAGAAAATTCTTGAATAACTGATTTTTTTTCATTTTTTGTCTCAAAAACATAGGTTAAGACCCCTCATTGGAACGAGCTCGACGAGCTCGTTCAAATAAGGTGTCATAACCTATGTTTTTGAGACAAAAAATGAAAAAATAATGATAATTAACTGGCGATTTTTGAGAATAGCGCTGGCCGGTTTTTTGCCGTTACATTGGGTAAAGGGTTAATGTTTTTGCGTTTGCATTGGTTATAAAAAAAGAGCACGCGGCAGCGAAAAAAAGACCAGGCGGGAGGGCCTGAGAAACACATTCTTAACTTTCTTAGGCCTAAAGTTTTCTCTATCCACAACTATCAATGTAAACTGTAAAAACCGATGTAAGTCGACAAATAAACTGAAATGCGTCATTCTCTTCTTTTTAAAAATACGGAGGCTTCACATTGATTCCCAGTAGCGCGAGACGGCAAATACAGTCCACATAATAATACATTGAATCACAAAGGCGACCACTGAGAGCATGCAAACATTAATCTTGAATATACGGGATTGCGTGTAAAGAATATATAAACTTGTAAATACACATACAAATAACTTGCCGGAAACAAGTGGGTGAAGAAGGACAAAGTGCTACGTAGAGGGCGCACCAGAAACGAATGTGACATGTAACAATTATATATAGGCCTGCATTCTCGGAACTATAAAACTGTGTATTTTACAACCATGCAACATAAACAATGGCGGATGCAGAATTCTGGGTGTGAGCCGGGGTCTCAAATTTCATTCGTGGGACTTGGGTTTAGTGAATGAAGCTGATTTTTGACTACAATTTCCCAAGGCCTGTAGGATATAGGTAAATTACCGTGACTGAAGGTGCCCGCTTGCCACACCCTGAGGATCACTTCTCGGCAGTTGGCGTGCTTTACTGTAGGCGAATACCTTTGGATGAATACACGATATCCGTACATTTCCTCACCCGATATTTCCCCGCCTTCCAAGTGGACATTTCCCCACATTGGACATGTCACCACTACCGGCCCTTTTGCCATCTACAGTACTGTCGCCGTGGATTGGTTACTTTCCATGGGTGGGGAATATTTCCACGGACGCAATAATATTGGATTCCAAACATTAATTATAGGAATAATTTTCAAAAATCCAGCAAAAGGATCACAGATCCAGAAGTTGAGTTTTGACATTAAATTCTGAAGAAATAAGCTATTTGTAGCAACAGTGACCTTGACCTTGGAGTCCCAGACTCCGAAATCACTAGGTGTCTTCCCTTCCTACAGGGTAACCTCTGGTATAAGTTTGGTAAAGGTGCGTCAAATAGAACTAAAGTTATTGCCCGGAAACCAATTTGTCATAAAATATTCTATTTATAGTAACAGTGACCTCGACCTTGGAGTTCCAGACTTCGAAATCAATAGGTGTCTTCCCTTCCTATAGGGTAACTTCTGGTATACGTTTGGTAAAGGTGCGTCAAATAGAACTAAAGTTATTGCCCGGAAACCAATTTGTCACAAAATATTCTATTTATAGTAACAGTGATCTTGACCTTGGGGCGCGAGACTCTGAAATCGATAGGTGTCTTCCCTTCCTATAGGTTAACCACTGGTATAATTTTGGTAAAGGTGCGTCAAATAGAACTAAATTTATTGCCCGGAAACCAATTGTTTACGCCCGCCGCCACTTCAACAAACTATAAGTGTTTGACTTCGTCAAAACGTGACTAAAAATTTAATTGATGAAGCACCGGGTGCAACCCGGTGCTTCATTAATTAAAATTTTGCTGATGATGATTACCAGGTAAACGCATGCGTGGACATCAATGCCCACACATGGATTACGACCAGTCCACGGCGACTGTCCTGTATCTCATTTACGAACTACTCAACGCACCAGTGTCAATAAATGATTTCAGATTTTAGAGGCATCGTGTATCCAAGAGTGACAACCGTATACCCAGGGATGCCGGCGCGGGTGTGTGTTCACAAGCAGGGAGGGGGGGGGGGGGCGCCTGCGCCCGTTCGTGTGGATTTGATAGTGCCCATAGTAGCAGCTGAAAGGTTTCAATTAATGTTGATAGTCGGGTTTTACAACGCTCAAAAGAATGATTATTTTAACCGATCCTCAAAGTATTAGGCCCTAAACCTAAACGAAATACATTGAATTCACGATACAAAATCTATGAAGAGAAATTTCGGAGAAAATGATTCGTTGAACAAAAGCCTTTCGAACATAATCTATGAGTGGGCTTGCAGCTTTGGTATTAAGTAAAATACATCAATCGGATGGAATGTTATATACCACCAAGATATTTATTTATTTAGTGGTGTTTAAGGTCACATACTTATGCACGATGGCTAATCATGACCGTGGCAGTTTGACGGGTGGAGGAAGCCGGAGTACCCGGAGAGAACCACCGAGCAACGACGAGCAACTGCCAGCTCCCCAACATCGTAACTGCGCACTGCAGCACAGGCAGGGTTAGATTGGTTGAAGACATGCGTACCATCGACGTGCAGTACGCCTTAGTACACGGCGTCACCGTGCCCCCATGTTGGACAATCGGGGTTAAGTGCCTTGCCCAAGGACACAACGCGGAAGTCCGAATTGATCGCTCAGACGGTCACCCATCCCATCCAATGATTAACCGGGCTCGACGTTGCTTAACTTCGGTGATCTGACGAGAACCGGCTACCGCAACGCCACCGCGCCCCCAGTTTCTCTTGACTGGTGGAGAAAATTCCTCGTATTGCACCTAGTTAAAATTCGGCTACCATAGGGAGCCCAAATATTAACCCAGGAACCGGATTTGAAAAAACTTGAATCTGACTCACCCAGATATGTTGTAAACCAAATATGAAAGGATTCTGACTACTGAATCTGAAGAAGATTCTCTCATATTGCACTAAGTTAAAATTGGAGTTCCCATAGGGAGCCCATATATTAACCCAAGCTTGAACATACATGAAACTGCCCCCCACACCCTAGACACGTTCTATACGAAATATGAAAGCATTCCGACTGGTGGAACTGAAGAAGATTTTTAAAGAAATTTCCTCATATTGCACTAATTCAATTCTACTGGTCCAAAGAATGCTTCATACTAAATAACAGTTCTCTGTTAAGAGTGGTTTGGGAAGTATGGGCGTTTGAAAATATTTCTATTTTTAGCTGCTGGGGTTCCCACGGGGACACATGAATTTTTTTGCACGAGTTAAGTACTTACGACCCAATGATACAACATACCAAATTTGGTTAAAATCGGACCATCGGTTCAGAAAATATAAATTTTGGGCGGGGCCAAAAATCTTGCCCCTCCCATTACGAAAGCAAATAATGCTTCACAAACTTTGTTTGAACAAACTTGATTCTACTCGTCTACCAAATATCAAGTCATTATGCCCACTGGTTCATGAGATTTTAAATAAAAAATTTATGACACCCCCCCCCCCCCTCCCTATGGGGCTGGGTATGTTGCGTTGGACAAAAATGCAATGCCCATTTGGGACCATCACTCACACAAACTTTCACTTGAATTGGCCCAGTGCTTTTGCAGGAGAAGACCAAAACATGGTGTTGACGGACGACGGACGGAGAGCGATTAGATTAGCTGAGCTTGATTTCGTCAACGTGAGCTAAAAATGGTTGGGTGTCGGGTGGTTAACCCTTTACGAAACGAATCGCCCGCATCCGCCCGCGTAATATGCAAATTCAGCAGTTGAAAAAATATTATTTTTCGTGCCAACGAGGGGTCACATGATATGGTTTTGTTGAAATTTTTGGAAAAATTTAAAAAAAATAGTAATTAAAATACTAAATTTTTATATCGTCTGTCTGGGTAAAGGGTTAAAGATAACGTGTTGAAAGATAATATCTATCGAAGAATTGTGTATTCACTAGATTTGTTGGAAGTAGACAGATTGTCAAGTTTTATCAAGGGAGAGCAACATCTCATTTCAGAACAGTTGCCTAATTGACACATCTGGTCACACGAATAAATTTTGTAGAAGTTTATTGCCTCTTGACAGTTGAATCCACTGAACTGTTTATTAATCTGTTCTGATGCGTAGTCTCTGTTAGATGATGTTAAACCTGCTGCCTCATTTCACCGTCCACTGTGTTACGTTATGGAGACAAAATGTCTCCCTCAGTTATTCTAAGCAAAATCAAAGAATACTGCTGGCTGCCATGCTCCTTCATCTGATCGGAACAGAATGATGATTGTTTTCAGAGGACTTTCCGTACATTATGTGTGCCAAATTTGGTTCACACTGGCCAAGTAGTTTCAGATAAGAAGACGAAAAAGTGATTTCCCATAGGGTTTCCATGGTAACTATGAGCCGCAATTGCGGCCATGTTTGCAACCCGATCAACATTAAATGAGGGTCATTTTTTAGAGGGGGTCCCCGTCATCAATCATATGAAGTACGCCTCTGACGGCCATATTTTTCACCCAACAGGACAAAATGGGAGATGGTTTGTAGAGGACCTCCCATAAACCATTCCTGCCAAGTTTGATTCACATCGGCTCAGTAGTTCCAGAGAAGATAAAAATGTGATTTCCCATAGGGATTCTATGGTAACTATAAGCCGCAAATGCGCCAGGTTTTCAACTCGATCAACATTAAATGAGAATCACTGATAGACGGTGTCCCATGCAGTCAACAATCATGTGAAGTTTCAAAACATTTAGCCTTGTAATTTCAGAGGAGAAGATTTTTCAAAATCGACCAATCAGAATCAATGACTGCCTCTGGCAGCCACGTTTTTCATCAAACAGGAACACAATGGGAGACGGTTTGTAGAGGACCTAGCCATAGACCATTCCCGCCAAGTTTGGTTCACATCGGCTCAGTAGTTCCAGAGAAGATGAAAATGTGATTTCCCATAGGGTTTCCATTGTAACTGTGCGGCCATGTTTTCAATCCGATCAACATTAAATTAGGATCGTTAGTACAGAGTGTCCCAGTCATCAAGCATGTGAAGTTTCAAAACATTTGGCCTTGTAGTTTCAGAGGAGAAGATTTTTGAAAATAAACCAATCGGAATCAAAGAATGCCTCTGGCGGCCATGTTTTTCATCCGTTGGAACAGAATGAGGATCTTTTGTAGAGAACCCCCCATAGACCATTCCTGTCAAGACTGGTTCACATCGGCTCGGCAGTTCCAGAGAAGAAGATAAAAACGTGAAAAGTTTACGGACGTCGACGACGACGGACGCCAAATGATGACAATAGCTTACATGGCTATTTGGTCCAGGTGAGCTGATAAATAAATAAAAACTTCTTAACCCTTCACCCAACGTAACGGCCAAAACCGGCCAGAGCTATTCTCAATGAAAGTGTCAATGACACTGTAGATCAACTTGTCAAGACAAAGACATGTACATGTATAGTATGTGACACAGCAATGACAAACATCTAGGTAATGACCTGATAACAAAGGTACATATAAAGTATTGTAATGGTCTGTACATGAATACTGACCGTTGCCTGTAACAAATGTATAGGTAAAGTATTATAAAGGTGGGTGACAGTCAGATGCTAAACTAGAAAAAATCTTTGAGTCCCAGAGTGGGTCTGTCTGAACCCCAAAATATTTGTTCTCATAGCACAGTGATAACAAAGGCACCCCAAAACACACTCGTTCCTGTCCCAAGGTGAAAACAAATGTACTCAAGAAGTTTTGTGAAGATCAGTTCATAAATACGAGCTGTATAGAACTTGTGACAAAAAACTGATTGGACCTAATTTCGGTACAAAATGGCCACTGGCAGCCATCTTGAATTTTGGACCGTACCCAGAAACACTCGTTCTCATCCCAAGGAGATAACAAAGGTACCCAAGAAGTTTTGTGAATATCGGTTCATAAATACAGCCTCTACCCTGAGCCGTATTGACATGTGTGCTTACATTGTGTAAGTAGCACTGAATAAATCAAAGTTCATCTAATTTGCATAATTTCGGCACGAAAAAAAAACCCCTTACAATATGTGATGTATTCCATGTTACTAAACATTCATACAAAAATTTATTAAAATCAGAACTTTCATACAGAAGTTCTATACAAAAGACTGATTGCACTAATTTTGGTACAAAATGGCTGCTGGTGGCCATCTTGAATTTCGGACCACACCCAAAAACACTCGCTCTCATCCCACGGTGATAACAAAGGTACCCAAGAAGTTTCGTAAAGATTGGTTCATAAATATGGCCTCTAGTCTGAGCTGTATAGAAGATGTGTACAAAAAACTGATTAGACCTAATTTCGGTACAAAATGGCCACTGGCAGCCATCTTGAATTTTAGACCGCACCCAGAAACACTCGTTCTCGTCCCAAGGTGATAACAAAGGTACCCAAGACATTTCGTGAAGATCAGTTCATAAATACAGACTCTAGTCTGAGCCGTATTGACATGTGTACTTACTGTGTGTAAGTCGCACTGAAAAAATCAAAGTTCATCTAATTTGCATAATTTCTGCACGAGAAAAAAACCCGTATTATATGTGATGCATCCCATGGTACTAAACATTCACACAAAATAATTATTCAAATCAGGGCTTTCATATGGAAGTTCTGTGCAAAAATCTGATTGCACCTAATTTTGTACAAAATGGCTGCCATCGGCCATCTTGAATTTCGGACCGGACCCCAAAACACTCGTTCTCGTCCCACGGTGATACCAAAGGTACCCAAGAAGTTTCGTAAAGATCGGTTCATAAATACGGCCTCTAGCCCGAGCCGTATTGGCATTTGCACTGTGCTGAAAGTAACCCCCCAAAACATCAAAATTAGTCTAATTTGCACAATTTACGTACCAGAAAAAAACCCGTATTATATGTGATGTATCCCATGGTACTAAACATTCATACAAAAAATTATTCAAATCAGAGCTTTCATATGGAAGTTCTGTACAAAAAACAGATTTCTGCATCGTCGGTACAAAATGGCGGCTGGCAGCCATCTTGAATTTCGGACCGCACCCCAAAACACTCGTTCTCGTCCCACAGTCATAACAAAGGTACCCAAGAAGTTTCGTAAAGACCGGTTCATAAATACGGCCTCTAGCCCGAGCCATAGCAGCTTGGCACTTACAGCTCTGAAAGTAACACTAAATAAATCAAAGTCAGTCTAATTTGCATAATTTACGCACGAGAAAAAAACCCGTATTATATGTGATGTATCCCATGGTACTAAACATTTATACAAAACTTTATTCAAATCAGAACTTTCATACAGAAGTTCTGTACAAAAAACTGATTTTTGCATCATCGGTACAAAATGGCCACTGGCAGCCATCTTGAATTTCGGACCACACCTAAAAACACTCGTTCCCGTCCCAGGGTCATAACAAAGGTACACAAGAAGTTTCGTAAAGATCGGTTCATAAATACGACCTCTAGCCCGAGCCATAGCCAATTGTTGACGTACGGACAGACGGACAGACGGACGACGGGCCATGACAATAGCTCAAATTTGACTTCGTCAAAGTTGAGCTAAAAATCGTGAATTAATTTTCACTATTTTTTTTAATTTTTTGTCTCAAAAACATAGGTTATGATCCCTCATTGGAACGAGCTCGACGAGCTCGTTCTAATGAGGGGTCATAACCTATGTTTTTGAGACAAAAAATGAAAAAAATTAGTTATTCAAGAATTTTTTTTCCAAGTGTCGTCTGCTTTTCATGTTAGGTAAAGGGTTAAATAGGACTCAGTCACCTGAGCACTTGGAAGTCCTCTAATTTTGAGCAACATGGGTATGAACGATTGGTCGGACTTGAATTTTCCTCCCCTAAGGAAACAAAAACAATTTCCTTGAATACTGCATGAGGTTGTTTTATTCAATCACATTCAGCCATTTTATTATGCATTTATCTATGTTCATTACGTATTTTACTGAAATACTTTTGGTTGAATTCCGGGTTCTCAATTATGTCCATTATTTACAATATTACTGCAGAAATTACCGATTGCTCAAACGAAACATTATTACACAAATTATAATAATTCTACCAAATATTCCGTAGTTCAGATATTCTGAATTCCGATTAATGCGAACGAAACATGTCATAGAAGTGTTAGCGGAAATGAAAACCGTTCATGCGTAATGTTGCGCACTCTCTGTATTTGGCGAGTGAAAAAAAATCAAACAATCCGCAGACAAGCCATTTTTTCCCGAAAACATTTAAGCTCTTTATCTTGTATTGTCTCAAACAACTGAAACAACTTGTGAACTCACAGTCTAACGAGCTTCAAGAACGCCACCAGCGAGGGACCGGCGGATCTGCAAGTAGAAATTCAGTCAATACCCAAATATATGAGTGACTGGTTTCTCGACACGTTTCCCGAGTTATATATTTTACAGTAAAACAGAGTTTTCCTCTTCTTATCCAGGAAAGCATCCAGGCGATGGACGTCCCGCCGCTTGGTAGAAGGGCTCTTCTTTTCTCCAGTACGAGGACCGGTGTGAGAGAGGTACCCTCACAAAAGGTACTACCCCCCCCCACCCTCCCCGGCTGGTGGTGTGATATCTTGCGTCTTAAATCCCACAGATACATATGTGAACGCTCTTGCCTTTCACTTAGAGTCCTAGTGAGAGGAACAGAGATGTCCAGAGCTAAAAAGGGGGCGCGGTGGCTCAGTTGGTAGAGGTGCAGGCTGCAAACCGAGAGGTCATCGGTTCGAATCCCACCTGCGGCAACCGCGTTGTGTCCTTGGGCAAGACACTTCACCCCGATTGCCTACATGGGGGGCACGATGACGCTGTGTACTGAGGCGTACTGCACCCACGTCGATGGTGCGCATGTCTTCAACCAATCTAACCCTGCCTGTGCTGCGGTGCAGAGTTCAGAGTTACGATGTTGGAGAGCTGACAGCTGCTCGTCGTTGCTCGGTGGTTCTCTCCGGGTACTCCGGCTTCCTCCACCCGTAAAACTGTCACGGTCACGATTAGCCATTGTGCATAAGTATGTGACCTTAAACACCAATAACCAATAACCAGAGCTAAAAGGGTTTTCCTAGTGGCTACGGGAAAGTCTACTGAAGCCATCGAAACTACTGATTTATTTATTTATTGGTGTTTAAGGTCACATATTTCTCTGCATAGAGGCTAATCGTACCGCAACCTGAATATAAAGTCAAGTCCTGCCAATCGATTATACCCATGTTGCTCATTTTAGAGGACTTCTACCTCGGGTATTGGTTGGCTGGTCCTATTTTACCAGTAAAACAGGGCTTGTTTACCAGAAAACAATCCCCGCTTCACTTCCCGGTGTTCCCACGGGGAGTTATATTTATTTATTGGTGTTTAACGTCACATCAGCAGCTAAAGCTATATTGTGGCGAGAAAACGTTAACCCTTTACCCAACGTAACGGCTAAAACCGGCCAGCGCTATTCTCAAAAATCGCCAATTAATTTTCATTATTTTTTCATTTTTTGTCTCAAAAACATAGGTTATGACTCTTCGATGGAACGAGCTTGTCGAGCTCGTTCCAATGAGGGGTCATAACCTATGTTTTTGAGACAAAAAATGAAAATAATTAGTTACTCAAGAATTTTGTTTGCAAGTGTCGTCTGCTTTTCATGTTAATCAAAGGGTTAAAGTGAAGCACGTCAATGATGAGGTAAAAAGATTGAATAAAACCATGACATAATTACAAAAGAAATGGGAAAGATAGGATGGTATAAACAGTAAAAGTAATGAGTGATAAAACAATAAATATGAATACTTTACAAATCAACCTGTTGGAGACTTGAAGAGTCTAATTTAAAAGAATAAACACAATTTTAAAATTTACTAAAAAGGTTGATTGCTTTCAAAAATGAGAGAATCTTGTGCGGGCTCGTATGATAAACAAGATCTCGAAGAGATCTTACAGTGAAGTACTGCCCTCTGACATGATTAAAATCGGTGCAATGTGAAAGAATGTGTTTCAGAGACAGCACCTGCTGGCAAGGAACACACTCTGGTCGCAGAGTTCCCTCTAACAAAAAAAGGAATGTCTTGTGTGCCCAATATGACATCGTGCCAGAGCTACATGATCTTTTCTTCAAAGGTTACCGGATGAGAAGTGATAAAAAATATTTGGTCGGAACCGATGGAGCTTGTTATTTGTCGCCCCATCCCATTCCACCTGCCACACAGATTTGATGT
Source organism: Pictodentalium vernedei (assembly GCA_031216915.1). Lineage (NCBI taxonomy): Eukaryota > Metazoa > Mollusca > Scaphopoda > Dentaliida > Dentaliidae > Pictodentalium > Pictodentalium vernedei. The sequence goes on along the minus strand of CM062289.1, from coordinate 119,689,106 downwards.
AATTGGTGCTACAATGTATGTAGTTTAAAATCACTGAAAGGAATTTTAAAATCAGTGAGAGGCTTGTTTAACGCCTGTTTTGCAGCACTGTCTGTGCCACGGGAATGAATAATTATTAATTAATACTGCAACAAACGGCCCGATTTATGTTGCTGTGTAAAAGCTTCCCCTGATGTATTCGTCTTTTGAGAACGCTACTGGTACATGTAGCATGCATTTCATCTTGACAGTGTTTTTACATTTTTTGTTGGCTGCCTGCACAGGCAGCCAACACTAATGTAGGAAACACTGTCATATTACCTGCAGCCATGTAAATATTCTTTTTCCGGTAGTTATTAACGAAAAAATAAATTTAGGACTTAATGGTTAAACCCCGGATAAAAAAAGGTGAACACCAAAGTGAGGTGTTACACTGTCTCATTTTTATCATAAAGATAGAAAGAATTCCATTCATTTGACACATTTAGTAGAGGCTGGAACCCTTCCCATACTACACCTCCGCACCTTTTGTTCTATCATATAACGTCAAACGTGCTTTTATTCTTCAAAATTCCATTCATTATCTCATACTATTTCACTCTGATCCCATCCCCGCGTTTGTTTATTTATTTAAAACGAAATAGAAAAATAAGTTCACGGTGGATAACGCTGAAGTGAAAGTCTCCTGTTTACGATATTTCTTTGTGAAGAAAAGTGGGTTTGACTTTTAATTTTATTCAATGAATACTTATTTATTTATTTGAGTTTAACGACACTTTCGGCAGCCAGGGTCATCTCATGTTGGGCAGTTTAAGGGCGGAGGAAGCTGGAGTACCCAGAGAGAACCACCGAACATCTGTCAGACTCCCCAACGTACAGTACGTGGAGAGTGTATTATCACTAAATTACTCACAGAGTGGAGATTCCACCCAAGCAATAATTGCAAATTTGTTGCAAAGTATAACAAGCACAAGCAATGTTAAACCCGGAGGTCCATTGGCTGAAACATTGCTTGCGTTTTTTTTTGTCCATATGTACAGAATTTTAAAGTGATACATTGGTTGATAACTCCACTCCATGGGTGATTCAGTTACAATCCACTCTCCCTATACTGTACTAACTCCATACAAGCAGGGTTAGCACTGGTTGAAGACAGATGCACCATCAACGTACATTAATTACACCTTAGTACAGAGTGCCACCGTGCCTCAGCTTGGACAATCGAGATTAAGACAATTCAATGAAAAAAGTTGTAACATTTATTGGGGATTTATCTATTTATTTATTTATTGGTGTTTAAGGTCACCTATTTCTACACACTGGCTAATCGTGACAGCAACATTGATACCAAGTCAAGTCCAGCCAATAGTTTACACACACTCTGCTCATTTTAGAGGCTTTCCACCCCATGCTTTGGTTACCGAGTAATATTTTACTAGTAAAACATGGCTTGTTTACCACCGTAAACAAGCACTGCTTCACTTCCCGGTGTTCCCACGAGAATTTATTTATTGAGCATTAACGACACTTTTAATTGCCTGAGTCATATCATGTCGGGGCAGTTTTATAGGTGGTGGAAGTCGGAATATCCGGAGAGAACTGTCGACCTTCGGGGAGTACCTGTTAAGACTCACCAATTTACAAGCAGAATTAGCATTGTTTAGAATGACAGCGCCACCATGCTCCCACTTGGGCAATAAAGATTAAGTGTCCTACTCAGTGACGTGGCTAGAGGTTTCCGTTTGGGGGGGGGGGGGGGGGTAGGGTAGTGAATTTCCAACTAGGGAGAGGGACCGGGAGGGGGAATCCCCTCCCGGTCCCTCCCCTAGTTGGAAATTCACCATCGAGAGAAAATTTGAAAATGAAACCATGAAAGAGGGCAGAAAATTGATTCTAGTAACTGAAATTCCAACACATTTATGATAGAATTATCATGGTATTATTATTTGGTATTATTCTGGGAACTGAATATGTGCTAAACAAATGCTCAAGCTGTGAACTTTGAGCTATTCACACTGTCCTAACATTAAATCAGGAATGCAGGAATGATCAGTTTCCGATGTTTCATCATTTTTGTAACTGTGAATGATGGAATTGACTAAGGATAACGATTTTACATGATGATGATGTGATTTTCTTGAAGTGCATTTCAATGATTTTTTTTATTACGATAAGTAAACGTACTATAGAAATCTCGTACCGATTGGCATCATGCATAATTATGAAGCTCGATATTGAGTACACTGTTGTTGTAAATTGTAACAGTTGGAATTAATTTTTGCCGATTTGAAACCGAGTTGGGATTTTGGGAAGTAAAGGAGACATCAGCATCACCAAGAAGCTCTAAAATCCAGATAGATGGAATTTCCAGCTACTCAAGACTTGCCCTCCAAATTTCCAGGACATTTTTGCCAGGATTGGGGGGGGGGGTGCCTTGCCCTCCAAATTTCCAGGACATTTTTGCCAGGATTGAGGGGGGCAGCCCCCCCCCCCCTCCCCCCCACACACACACCTGTCGCCACGTTCCTGCCAAAGCGCCAACTATTGAGAAATCGCACTCCAGCAGTGAACATTAAAAACTGAAAAAAGGTCAGGTTGAATATGTAGGCCTGTTTTTTCAATCCCAATTATCTTTAGATTTATTCATTTATATTATACATACACAAGAATAATCTAAATGTATATATCAACTGAAGTAGTCTCATGAACAAGAGGGCAAGGGTGGGGCGGAGTGTTAAACACAATTCCAACTGCACATCCCACACTTTGGCAGGATGGAAACTTTTCGACTGGCGGCCTCAGAAATTAGAACTTCAGCGAAAAGCAATTGAAGCATCCATTATTGGAAAAATATCTTCCGGTTTCCGATCTGCAAATCTCTGAAATCCAAGCCAGAAAGACCAAGGGTGCAGAAAGCATCCGAGGGCACGTTGCGCGGAGGTGGGAGTTAAAGCCATGTGTTTAAACATATAAATTTTAATGTGACACTCAATGGCACTGACATTATATATGTAATGTCTTTTGAAAGTAACAACGTAACATCTGCAATGATAAAGCATTTCAGATGACTCCTTGTTCCACTCAAGGAACGATATAAAGCAAGAGAAATCAACCGCCGATTGTATAGCTTCTTTGTGCTTATCAGCCAAACTCCGCTATTGTACTCCGCCATTATACCCCCTCCCCACCCCCACCCACCCCCCTCCCACACACACACTCACTGGTATTGGCGCACTTAAAATACGTTAGAAACGAATACTCGAGAGTTTCTCAGTTACATTTCTAGGAATGTAAAGTCTTTTCCACTGGTGCACTTGTGTCGTAAGAAAGAGGGGCACACACTGCTCCCCTTGCACCCTAGCCTCAAGGAGAGGGAACAGCTGTAACCAAACAAAGAAGCTATACAATCGGTGGGATGATTTCTAAAGTTTGATATCGTACCTTATTTTATGGCTTGTTAAGACTTTTACCACATACGGTTCACATTGTCTCAAGGATGAAAACAATTCAAGGACTTTCAAGGACCCCTTGAAGCCATGTTTAATGATTTTTCAAATAAGTTTCAAGACTTGTCACTGCATCAGTCAATGACCCTAAGTATCAACTTGATCTGCAATCGATGTAAACTGCTTAGTCCGAAAGAAAATTTTGGGTTTATTTATATAAATAAAAACATCGCGTCAAACTGTATACTACAGTACGGCCGCCGTGGAATGGTCTCTTTCCACGGGTGGGCAATATTTCCACGGAAGCAATATTAGATTCCAATCACTACTTATATAGGAATATTCTTGTAAAATGTAATTAATGAAGCACCGGGTACAACCCGGTGCTTCATTAATTAAAATTTTGCTGATGCTGATTTTTATTATAACAATAACTTGAGTTTGGAGAGCGTTACGGTTTATTAACCGCCCGCGAGGAATGAATAACAACCCGAGGGTTTATTGCCGGCACGAGACGAAGTCGAGGGCCGTTAATAAGCCAGAGGGCTATTATTCATTCCTCGAGGGCCGTTACTGAACTGGGACGCTCGACAAAATCATTTTATTACTATTATTACCATGACCGGAAGCGGGCGGCGGGCTGTTAATGAATTTTGTTTTCATTAAAGCCCGCGGCTCGCTTCAGGTTGCTTATGAATTACATAAGCCTTACGGTCCCGCTAAACTCCGTTAAAATACTAGAGAACGCCCGCCAAAGTGGTAATAATACCTGGTAAACGCATGCGTGGACATCATGCCCACGCGTGGATTACAACCAGTCCACGCCGACTGTAGATACACAATGAAACTACCCACGAGTGGTTCTTCAACGTGAATTTTTGTGTTATTTACTTGGAATAGTGAAATATTCAAGTCTATATCCTCTGAGTAAACAAGTTAACAAACGTCATAAACGACATGTATAGACAAGAAACGACATCATCATTTCAAATTAAGTATTTAACATGTGTCATCTACCCACGCTAACTTTTTCACTCCTTGCTGGGTTAGACGTATTATTTAACTCAGCATGATGAATGATGTTTCGACAACCACCTGAATAAATTAATGAAGAGAAGGCAAGTCTAATTTAATGAAACGCACAAGAAAAGGGTTGCCCAGTAACAACGACAGACATCTACTTCGTTTATTCCAGTTCCCGCGAGATAGGTGATTAACACACTTGGATATAACCTATACCACGTTTCTTAAACGCTGTCCTCGCTACCCCCCCCCCCCCCCCACCACCCGAAGAAATCTTGTTATCTATTCTACTAGGGCATCAGTACAATAAGTGAGGGTATGTGTTTGTGTTTAGCCCTTTATCTAACACGAAAGGCAGACGACACCTGCAAACAAGATTCTTGAGTAACTTATTTCTTTGTCATTTTTGCACTAAAAGCATAGCTTATGACCACGCATTGGAACGAGCTCAATGACCTCGTTCCAATGAGGGGTCATGAGCTATGTTTTTGAGACAGAAAAATGAAAAAATAATGAAAATTGAATAGTGATTTTTGTGAAGAGCGCTGAGCCGGTTTTTGCGGCACGTTGGATAGAGAGTGTACGGTAACAGTGAACAGGTTAAAACAAACATCGCAAACCCTCTCAATATCCAAAATAGTTGCGAGCTTCTGACAAACGAGTTCTACTCTGCCAGAAAAGTAAGAGTTCTCTACTACAGTAAACAGATATTCCTCCAGTTGACGATGTCCACACGGAGATTCACGATGTAAATCATCAAAACGGTTTTACATCGCTCAGATCTTAACAATACAGATAGATGCAGAGATTGCGGTATTGGAATTTTGATTTCGGTATCAGTTTCAGTTTTGGTTGTATATTCGGTATCGGACTTGACTGCGATTTGCTGATAGAACCAAAGGGGAATTCACGCCAGAAAAATATAGAATAAATTGTTCTAGTCCCATTTTACAACAGCGCAACAAATGTCACTACCAATGAACTCAACATTGGCATTCTTCTGCCAACAAATATCATATCTACAGTGCTTTTGTGACTTAACCTTTAAAGGCTTATTTCGGGTTTTTACGATCTCAGGTTAAGCAACGTCGAGTCCGGTTTGTCATTGGATGGGTGACCGTCTGAGCCATCGATTCGGACTCCCGCGTTGTGTCCTTGGTCAAGGCACTTAACCCCGATTTCCCGCATGAGGGCACGAGGACGCCGTGTACTAAGGCGTACTGCACGTCGATGGTGCACATGTCTTCAACCAATCTAACCCTGCCTGTGCTGCAGTGCGGAGTTACGATGTTGAGGAGCTGGCAGCTGCCCATCGTTGCTCGGTGGTTCTCTCCGGGTACTCTGGCTTCCTCCACCTGTAAAACTGTCACAGACACGATATGACCCTGGCTGTTAAAGTGTCGTTAAACCCTAATAAATAAATAAATAAATAAATAAATAAAAAATAAATAAATAAATAATACGATCTCAGGGCTTGAGCATTCAGTGTACCATCATTAGGAGTTCTGCTGACAATAGACAAATCACGTGGGCAGTGATTTCTAGTCAAGTCTTGGCTGCCTGTGAAGGCAGCCAAGATTTGACTGGAAATCACAGCTAAGCATATGGACATGTACAAGTTGTAGTCTATTGGGAATTCAGAACAATTGTCCAGGGCTAAGAAAATCAGTGACTTTTTTTCAATAAAATGAGCAGTTCCCCTGTTATCAAGTCCCAACGAGGCCTTATAAATAGAGAAGGTAAACGTAGGAAAATACAGATAGTTTCGGTATTCAACGATTGGTTCGGTTCGGTTTTTCAGTATCCCCGTGATATTGGTATCAGTTCGGTTTTTCGGGATGTTATCCATCTCTACAATGTATTCGGATGTCAAAATTCCTATGGATACATACATAAGTCTTGCTCTTCCATTCTAAAATAATCGTACTCGATCTTAGATTTGATTAGATTTTAATGACAATTTACACCTACGTGGGACCGATGCCATATCAATAATACATTAGTAATACAATAATATAAATGAGGAACAGTGAGTATCAAATTAATAACTATATATCATATGTTATTTGTATGTGTGATGACCTTTTTACTGAACATGGTCCGTAGACTATAATTTTCAACTGAGATCAAGTAAGGCTCTAAATCGTAATTATCTTTAAATGTGCGATATGTTCTCAATTTGTTCTTTCCCCCTTTCTTCGCATCATCTAACATTTCTGTCTGGAACCTTGAGATGCGATCCTTTTTGAGATTATTATCACCGGAGCGTGTACAGACCATGATAAACTTTCGAATCAAAAAGACAAATTTACTTTTATGATATTGGATTCACAATCTACTATTCGCATTTTGTCCAATTTAATTAAGAATTGAATGCAATTTTTATAATCTTTATTGGAGTATGAACGTGTGGGAATGGGTACAAATTATGTATGAATATCGAAGGGATTCATACATTTTGTACCCATTCCCACACGTTCATACTCCAATAAAGATTATACAAATTGCATTCAATTCTTATAATTACATTCCGTAACTGTTTAAACTACTTGTTTTCCACGCATCTTCATTCGCCGTTGTTGAAAATCATACGGCTTTCTGTCGTTGGAATCAAGAACTAGCTCAGGCCTTTGTTCAGTCTAAATGATATCCCAAAGGCAAATAAGCTTTAATTTTCACAACTTTAGAAATGGAAACGAGTTTTTTAGTAACGGGCATTGTGCCACAGTTGGGAAATGTCACCAAAGAAACAGCAGCGGAGTCGATCACTGCGAGAGACGCTAAAAGTTAAAAGCCAGCCCAAACACCAGCCGAACTGCATTCTGTCAACTGCGCTCTACTGTAAATGCGGGTCAAAGTTCGACCAAATGTATTCATTGGAAAATGAATTACATTTGGTCATGCCGTTTTCAACCAGCTGACCAATGGGAATTGATTATTTGGACCCAAAAAGCATAACTACATTAACAATGTAATTATTTTCAATTGTTTCAAACTTGGCATATTTTTTCATTCGTCGTGTGACAGCAAGCCTCTCTTATAGAAGTTGTGAACGAGTTGCCTCTATTCATTGTTTTCCTCCATTGTTTATTTAAGCTCTATTCACTAAGTTAATAAGGCATATCATTAAGACCCAGTGAAAGCTTACTTTAATCTTTGTATCAAGTAAACTTGTTATGACATGACGCATTTATTATATTGTATATTTAGCCTTGATCACAGGTAAGAATTCAGTTATAGTTTGGATTTCCGAGCGTTACTCTACTTCATTTTATTGGGAAATCCCATGAGCTATTGCTGTAAAATTGTACGGATATCCATCAAGTCCGGTTATTAAATGTTGATTGCTGTGAGATATTTCGAATACCAGATTCGCTATTAAATTGTTATCATCTTTAATTTGTCTCCGAGTCATCAGTTGAACACCACTGTTGCACAGCAGATATCGACGGTCGTTCCCCACGGTTGTATTATGTTGAATGGCATTTAACGTTTCTAATGGATCTTTTAGCACCTCATTAAATTTACGTGCACCAAGCCTTTCAGGCCATTTTTGATTGATTGTAGAATGAATCACTTACCATATCTGCCGCCGAGCGAAGCAGCGACTGGTCATTGAATTCAGCCATAAGCCTTTTTTGAAACTGCCATCTTGGCTTTTAATCTATGCAAGGTTACAGGTGGCGAGGTGTAAACAAAGCGATTTCCATGTTCGTCGCGCTGAGTTCTGTATCAGCCAAGACAACTAGTTTTGTGAAATATCAAGTTTAAATTCGTAGAACCGATGTCATCATTCGAATTAAGTGAAGGGATAACCTTAGACGACTTTAAACAATGAGATACCGCAGGTTTGAAACTTCTTTTAACCGAGGCGAGGACTCGTTTTGAATGGCAACATGGGAACACTCGTTGCACGCCGTTTCTCGGCTTGCGGAATCCCCGAAGGTTGTCGAAACAGCGTAGACGGCCACAGAGCCATGTCACAGCGTGCATTCAAATCCATTTAAGATGCTATATAGGTAATGGAATTTTGTTTATTTTGAAATTCTCACCTCTGATATTCCTTAAATCCAGAATAAATATACACAAATTATACATCAAAATGAAGGTTGGGATGTATAGAACACGAAACACATATGTAATCAACTCATAGAGTTGACAGCAGGCACCACTGGAAGTCTGCTATCGTATTCGTACCAGAACTGATAATAAAATAATATTTCGTAAGAACAACTCGTGGCCGAAAGTGCTTCAGATATTCAATAACAAAGCTAGGTATTCAAAACACTTTCGAGTGCAGCGATAGGACTGCATTTTGGAAAAGGACAACACTGTCTGTACTTTTTATTGAAGATGGTTTCCATGCTCGACAGACATGCGCAAATCACTCGATACCACGAATTTCCATCGAAAAACAAAATCGTAATTCTAAGAAATTTCGACAGGTATCTTGATACCTTGCATTGAATATGGCAACTGTTCAGTCTTTATCTAATAACAGTATACTGTGTTAGGGCGATGTTTCTCATTATTTGATTTTAGACGGCGTTGTATATAGATGCTTTTTCCGTCCGATGACGTCGACCGGAAATCGAAAGTAAATTCATACGTAAACAAAAGCAAAGCTTTTGGAATTTACCCCCATGCAGCTCTGTCGCTGTGTTTTGAAGAATTTTGATACCCTAGCTTTGTTCTTGGATATGTAAAGCACATTTGGCCACAAGTTGTTCTCGTGAAATATTATTAAATTATCAGTTCTGGTACGAATACGATAACAGACTTCCAGGAGCCAGTGGTGCCTACGGTCGACTCTATGAGTTGATTACACATGTGTTTCGTGTTCTATACATCTCAATCTTCATTTTAATGTACATTTTATGTATATTTAATTTGAAATGAAGGAATATCAGAGGTGAGAATTTTCAAAATAAACAAAATTCCATTACTTATACAGCCCCTTAAGTCGATCGGAACTCAATTCGAAATAATGAAAGTTATCATTCAATATTGCCACTGCCGTAACCAAATGGTAATCTTGGCTAAATGTTTTTTTTTAATTCGAACTAATGAACGTAATGGGGTACGAAGCCCTTCACCTGCTCTTTTCTCCCACTGCTTATGACGTGTTTTCTCGAAATGTTTACACCTCGCGACCTGTGATCTTGCAGAGATTAAAAGCCAAAATGGCAGTTTCGAAAAAGGCTTATTCTGATGATGTGTCGAATAGTCTTCAGTATTCCATCATGAATTAAAGTTAATCTACCAAGTTCTGCACGTGAAGCATAATTAAATAATTTTCTGTTAACGCCAAATAGATATTTACAAAATCTTAAATGCGTCTGTACATTTCGTGCGATGTCAATTTTATCAAACTTAATATCAGGCGCACATAACTCACACCCATACAATAATATCGGTTTGATTAGATTGTCAAATAGTTTACACCATATACCCACGGAACGAATCTCATGTTTACGAAGCGCTGACGTCAGTGTATATAATGGTTTGTTACCTTTACAAACAACATCGAACTGAGCACTCCGAAAATTTCCATTAAAAAAATAATTTACCTCCCAAAAATGTGTACTCTTTCATTAATTCTACAATATTATCGTCTAAACTGTGTGTTGATACTTTTTCTGAAGCTCCTTTTTGAAAAATCATAAATTTAGTTTTGGAATCGTTAGCAAACAAACCATTTCTTGACGTATAGCTAAACAACTTATTCAAACACACCTGCAAACCTTCTGATGTTTCCCACATTATTACTAAATCATCTACAAATAAAAGATGATTTATGGATTTGTCACCAAGAGTAAGCGGTCTACATTTTTCATCGAATTCATTTCAATATCATCAATAAATATTTTAAAAAGTGTAGGGTGTAGGCGATACGATACATCCCTGCCTAACCCCAACTGTAGATATCCTACGAGAACTGAACCCAGCACGGGTTTTGGTCGAATAAGCACGAGTTGTATTCATCGATTTTATAGTATTCAGAATAATATTGATGTGATTAAAACTTAGCAAACATAATATCTCTATTAACCGAATCAAACGCTTTACGAAAATCTACGAACGCAAAGTAAATCTTCCCCTTCATCTATGTATTTTCGACTTATAGATTTTGATATGACGAACTATCTATAGTACTTCTTTGCTTTCAGAATCCAAACTGATTATCACTTATTATTCCATTATTTTCTATATAATCCGAAATTCTATTGTTAATTATTTTATTTAATAACTTCCATACAGAGCTACTCATCGCAATCAACCTATAGTTGTTGGGATCATACCTGTCGCCCCTTTTATCTTTGTCAAGTCATCTATTAAGACGTAATCGACTGTTTTCAAAAGTTCATTCCGTATTAAATCACTTCCTGGAGACTTATTGTTTTTTAAACCTCTTATTGCAGTTAGAACTTCACCATTTTATTCATTTCCTCATTATTTAACCCTTTAACTAACATGAAAAGCAGACGACACTTGCAAATAAAAACATAGGTTATGGCCCTTAATTGGAACGAGCACGACGAGCTCGTTCCAAAGAGGGGTCATAGCCTATGTTTTTGTGCCAAAAAATGAAAAAATAATGGAAATTGTATGGTGATTTTTGTAAATAGCACTGGCCGGTTTTGGTCGTTACCATGAGTAAAGGGTTAACCCTTTACCCAACGTAACGACCAAAACCGGCCAGCGCGATTCTCAAAAATCGCCAATGAATTTTTGTTATTTTTTCATTTTTTGTCTCAAAAACATAGGTTATGACCCCTCGTTGGAACGAGCTCGTCGAGCTCGTTCCAACGAGGGGTCATAACCTATGTTTTTGAGACAAAAAATGAAAAAAATTAGTTATTCAAGAATTTTTTTGCAAGTGTCGTCTGCTTTTCATGTTAGGTAAAGGGTTAAATTATATACGACAGATGGTTTTTCTGATTTAAAATCATATGTTTTGTTTAGATTCCCATGAAACAAAGTTGTACACTTGATATGTACGCGGTGGTAATAATGCATTTATTATTATTTATAACATATAGGTCACCGTAACATTCGCAAAGTGTCTCGTATATTTATGCAACATAATTATGACTGCAGTAAGTCCAAACATATATAGTATAGGCAATTCGTATATGCGTTTATATCAACGTTATAACAAAGCGCTTCCCATTTGAATAGGGGACACTGCTACTGCTGAATAACAAAACAAGAGGCCCCAAGGGGTCTTAATCGCACACCTGACAAAGTTGTTCAAAGAAGTATTTGGGATCACATCAGTTAGTCATGGTTAATCAACACTATAGAGAAATGAAGTCAATAAAGGCAAATTTTATGGAAAAACACTAAGGAATGGATTTGAACAAACCTGAACCTAACCTGCTCCCATCCCCCTTATAGAGAGCCCAAACATTAAGTCAGGGACTCAAATTGAACAAACTCGAATCTGATCCTCCTAGAGATGTTATATACCAAATATCAAAGAATTCTGATTGGTGGATCTGAAGAAGAAGGTTTTTAAAGAAATATCCCCACATTGCACTACGTTACACTTTGGGCTCTAATAGAGAGCCAAAATATTAATCCAGGGACCCGATTTGAACAAACTTGAAACTGATCCACCTAGATATGTTGTATACCAAATATGAAAGGAGTCTGACTGGTGAATCTGAATCCCTCATACTGCACTTCGTTAAATGTCGGGCTCCCATAGGGAGCCCAAATATTAACCCAGGGACTTGATTTGAACAAATGTGAATCTGACCCCTAGAGATGTTGTAAACCAAAATTGAAAGCATTCTGACTGGTGGATGTGAAGAAGATTTTAAAAGAAATTTCCTCATATTGCACTAAGTGAAAATTCGGGCTCCCATAGGGAGCCCAAATATGAAACCAGGGACTCGATTTGAACAAACTTGAATCTGACTCCCCTAGAGATGTTGTATACCAAATATCAAAAGATTCTGCCTGGTGGATCTGAAGGAGATTTTTAAAGCTTTTTCCCCATATTGCATTCGGGCCCCCATAAGAAGCCCAAATATTAACTCAGAGACTTGATTTAAACAAACTTGAATCTGACCCTCGTAGCTATGATGTTTACCAAATATTAAAAAATTCTGTTTAGTGGTTCTGAAGAAGATTTTTAAAGTTTATTCCCCATATTGCAATAAGTTAAGATTTGGGCTCCTGTATTGAGCCAAAAAAACCCAAAAACGAACCGAGGGGCCTAAATTGAACACACTTGTATCTGACCCCCCTATGGATGGTGTATACCAAATACCAAATATCAAAAGATTCCGATCAGTGGTTCTGGAGAAGAAGTTTTTTTTAATTACAAATATGCTGACTCAGCATTTTATCGATGCCCCCCCCCCCCCCCCCCAACCCACAGAACACCCTGACACAACCGATGGCATTTTTTTTTCACCATTCGATTCTACTGGTCCTGAGGATGCCTCATACCAAATAACAGTTCTCTGTTCAGTGTGTGTGGGAAATATGGGTGTTTGAAAATATTTTCTATTTTCAGCTCCTGGGGTTCCCACGGGGAACATGGGAAATTTTTTTGGCATGGATCACGTACTTATGACCCAATATTACAGCGTAACATATTTAGTTCAAATCGGACCACCGATTCAGAAAATAGATATTTTGGGTAGGGCCAAAAATATTGTTGCCCCTCCCACTATGAAGACAAATATTGCTCACCTAACTTCGTTCGTTTGAATAAACTTGATTCTACACCTCAAATGGAAGCTCTATACCAAATATAAAGTCATTCTACCCACTGGTTCATAAGAAGAAGATTTTTCTTGAATTTTGGAGCATTTTCCCCCACTCCCTCCCTATAGAACGTGACAACTTTATTTGAACAAATTTTAATTGACATGTGATAAGGCCCGTGCATATCAAATTTGGTTCAATTTAGCCCAGCGGTTCAGGAGAAGTCGATAATGTAAAGTTCACGACGTACGGGCGGACGGACAGAAAGTGATCAATCAAGCTCCCCCTGACTTTCAGGTGAGCTAAAAAAACAACCCCCAAAACAAACCAAAAAATGGGCGTCCGAGTTTAAACGAAATTCGGAAAAATTATATAGCTCTCATTTGGACATTGTCCCAAAGCCACGTATGAAATTTGGAACTACTCGGGTGAGAGCTGCGGCCTGCAGGGTGTGCTCGAGGAGTTGTGGACGGACGGACTTACGGACGGACGACGGATCGCAATACATCCCAATATGATATACTTGACGTTCTCAAGTTGAGCTAAAACGAATACTAATTCTAACTGCCATAATATTATGTGATGAGGTAACTTCTTATAAACATTTCGAAGCATGGGCAAGAGCTGCACTCCAGGTTAGGGTTATTAGGACTGCGTCAGACTAGCAAAACGGAACTTCCTAATCACAGAAAGTATGTTCTGTCGCACCTCACGGGAAACCACGGGGGTTGTTTGAAACCAGTTAAACTGGTGGTAGCCGTCTGCCAATAACCTGCCAATAACCACCATAATTTCTTCATCTGTAATACGTGTAAACTTTTAAGAACTGCGGCTGAGAGGATTATGCTTGAGTATGGCGTCAGATTATGACCAATAACTTCGTCAACTTTATTTTAGGTGCAATCATGTAGGTGCACATGCCTATAACGACTGCACGAGATACACTCACATATATATATACTGTTTGCAGACTGAAGTCAACAAAGGTTTTACGTATGTATACTGTTTGTTTAAATAGAACTTCCCTGATGTCAACAGACCTGCTGTATTTGTTAACCCGTCCGTAAAGTGGAGATTGGCGGTACCGTAAATAGGAGTTTTCACGTTAAAGGTTGTCAGGTTTTGGACAATGAGGGTGAAAAATAAATGTCTGATTTTGAGAATATTTTCTTGATTTTCTTATAATCAGAATGTCACAGAATGGGATTTAAGATATAACTGACCTACAAGTATACCCAAATTGTTTTGCTGCACCACTTCCCAAATGAAATGAAGTTATTTTTATGTTTGATTTAACCAAATAAAAGGCATCAAGAACAGACCTTTAGATCAGTCTAATTTGGGCATAACGGCAAATATGGATGTGGCTTGCATGGTTGGAGAAAAAGCACCGAAATTTTCTTGTCTTGGCGTCTGTTTTAGGTTTTAGGTCCCCCGTCTTAAAACGCTAGTTTACAACCCCTTGTTATAGGTCTTCACCATTATCACTGGTTCACTCCCACGACCCTTTGACATAAGTTTACTCGACAAACTAGAGAAGGCTTCTTAGTTTCCCAGTGTCGAGCCAAAGATCTATTTGAATGTAAATTACGCATGGCGTTTACTGAGAAATGCCACAAACATGAATATAATAGATCTCAAGCTTTAAGTGCATGATCATATGGAATTCGCCACAGAAAAGCAATCGTCGTCGACAGTGTCGTATACGACACTGTCGACGCCGATTGCTTTTCTATGGCGAACTCTGTGGGGTTTTTTTTAAAAAAAATTATTTATCTGTTGCATTGTTTGATTTCGAAGGTAACCTCTAAGCCATATTGCAAGCATCAGGAAAACCTGGCCAAACTATATATTGTCGAAACACTGCAAAACATAATTTGAGCGCAATTATCCTATTTGGGCACAGCGTTTATCGTCGTCAGTTGGGAAGAATTTAAAACCCTGATCAAGAAACATCATCTCCATCTTGGATAAAATATAAATGTCAAGCCTTGACATTAAGAAAACAAAATATTAACAAAAAATTGAAGTATTTTGGGGGAAAAGTGAAACAATTTAACCCAAAATTCAAATTTCTATTTTTTAAGGTAAATACCACCTCGTTGCATGAGTGCTAGAATGTCCTATGTCCCATAGACATTTTAGCACCCTGGCGGCGACCTATCAAATTATTCGACAGAGTGAAGTGGAGAAGGAAGTTTATAGAGAGAATGCCAGTTGCCTTCATTATGTGACCTTAAATACCAATAAATAAATAAATAGTTGCCTTCATATGGCACTAGTCTTGTTTTGAAAGCCACCCAGATTTATTGAGTCCAGCATTGATCATGAAGTGTTGCCAAATAGCTGCAGCTCCTGGTGTTCTTCATTTTTTGACTCGACTTTATCTTTGACCCAGTCACCTTCGTGACAAAACGATGAGATGAACATTAAGAACAGGAGACATATAGGGCAGAAATTGCTAGAAATTGTCTTTCTGTTATATTATACGACCTTTATCTATTGATGCTTGAAAATGTTCGCGGACAACCCGGTTATCTGTTTAGCTGAACGGATACCGGAAGTGGATTGAAAAGGCAGATTTACTCCAAGAATATAGGCATAGAAACAAATACGGGGCTACCGCTCCATTAGTTCAGCTTCTAATGTCAACAAGATTATAATCTTTTTCACCACCGCTCCCTAACTCACAACTAACCCTTTACCTAACATGAAAAGCAGACGACACTTGCAAAAAAAATTCTTGAATAACTATTTGTTTTCATTTTTTGTCTCAAAAACATAGGTTATGACCCCTCGTTGGAACGAGCTCAATGAGCTCGTTCCAACGAGGGGTCATAACCTATGTTTTTGAGACAAAAAATGAAAAAAATTAATGAAAATTAAACGGCGATTTTCGTGAATAGCGCTGGCCGGTTTTGGCCGTTACGTTGGGTAAAGGGCTAACATACACCCCACTAAGAAAACATGCATGAATCAACCAGTACAATGATTCATAACAAAGAGGAAAGAAAACTGAAATTGCAAAAGGAAGCCTCTTTCAAGATCAGATCTCGATCAAATCGCACCCCATATACGCCAGCGTTTCGAGATGTCATAAATACCATTTACATGTATTGCAAAATCAAGACATGAATAAAGAAAAGCAAATGTGGCGGGATGTGTCAGACCTGAGGTCTCACACATCTGGTGTGTCAGGCCTCGGGTCTCACTCATCTGTGGCGCGTTCTTCCGCACGAGGACTGCATGTTAAAGGAGACAACTCATATTGACTTCCGGTTATAGCTAGTTTTTTCTAGCTGGTAGAATTTATATTTCATGTAAATTTATATTAATGCTTTGTTAAATTGTTAGCCTTGGCTACACTGCATTCTATCACCTAAGGCAATAAATGGGCGGTGTAGCCCGAATCAATCAAACAATCCTTAAGCATATTTCATTTTATTACCGGTCCAAGCTTCACAAATGAGAATAGCATATGCAACACGAAGAGGTTCTATATGGTTGTGGGTAGGAAAAAGGGCAGAAAATTAGTCGCGATCTAGTCGAAATTCTTTACCCGCTAATGTAACGACAGAAGCTTGGCTGCCTTGTACTAGACTTTCAAACTTGATGTTGACATTTTGGTTTATGTCCTCGATACCTTGTTATTTATTTATTTACTTATTAGGGTTTTAACGACACATTAACAGCCAAGTTCATATCGTGTCGGTGACAGTTTTACGGGTGGAGGGAGCCGGAATACCCGGAGAGAACCACAGAGCAACGACAAGCAGCTGCCAGCTCCCCAACATCGGAACTCCGCACTGCAGCACAGGCAGGGTTAGATTGGTTGAAGACATGCGCACCATCGACGTGCAGTCCGCCTTAGTACACGGCGTACATCGTGCCCCCATGTGGACGATCGGGGTGAAGCGCCTTGCTCAAGGACACAACGCGGGAGTCCGAATCGATCGCGCAGACGGCCACTCATCCAATGACTACCCGGGCTCGACGTTGCTTAACTGCGGTGATCTGACGAGAACCCTTTACCGCCCCCCCCCCCCCCCCCGATACCTTGTACTCGTCCTGCTAAACAAACATCCATGAAGAATGAAAATAAAACAATGTGTTACAATAAATGTGATACCAATTATATGTACTTTTGAGGGATTTGGAGTACGTTAACTGCTATTGACAATCTACCATGTAAAACAGAAATCAAATTATACCAATTATGGTTAGAAACTACACCTCGAAGCGCTATAACTGCTTTCCGAAGGCGACAGAAAGATTTATTACTCTCAGAACAATTATCTCACTGCACAAAAAGCGCCAAGTACCTTAACTGTAAGCACTGTCACCTCTCTCAGAAAAAATGTGGTGGAAATATACACATGCCGCTGTGTTGTTGAGTATCGTTTGGTATTTGAATTTCGTGTCTTTACATGTACCATCATCTCGGCGGCACAGATTTCTTTGGTTGGACATTTCCAAGTACACAGATGTTGAACACACTTCTCTTTTGTCATGATGACGGATGTCAAACTACAAGGTGTTTTTTTCATCATTTGGGCTATTGCAATTTGTAACCTTAATAGCTCAAACTGTTTGTTGCGATTTGCGTATGTGAGCGGTTAACAAAAATGACTTGTTTTATACAATGTTATTTTTTAAAATTGCGCCAAACAAAAAATGCGACACACGCACGAAGTGCCGTTATTAATAAATGTCGTGTCGACGTGAATCAGTTCACGCATGCGATTTCCAAAGCCGCGCTGAGAAATCCATTCAAACAGTATAATGTAATATGCAAAATACATTGTTTACTTTGAATACAAAAACACGTCATGACATTGAGTTGGTTTAAAAAAATATTCCATTTATCAAAACCTCGTCCGGCTACTGAAACATAAACCACTCTGTGTTTACACGGTGCTTGCATTTCAGCGTTCCATAATTTAAAGTGCAGATCTATTTTGAGCTCATCGCCCACTTGAATTTAATCCAGATACCAAGTCATACTGGGAGCAGAGATTATTTTAAAACTATCACTGAAAGTAATTTACAGTCCCCACTTTTGGTATCTGAGAATGCACCTCTGAATTTGGAGTTTCGAAATTTTGGACACTCACCTCAAGTGACTAAATAATTTTCAGTTTTTCACTATTTGTTTTCTACGAGTACTATTTCACTTTCTCCTACTACTTTCGACGAGAAATTGTATGGAAATTCCATCCAAGTTTTGTACGGGTAACGCCTCTGTGTGCATATTACTTCTACGCAATAGACAATTATGAAAAGTTTTAAAAGCCAGCTGTGGAATCCTGTAATTTACTGTCATTAACTACAGCTACAATATTACAGCTACAATAATTCACTATGAACAATATTGCACGAAAGATTACCACAGACTTGGAATTAACTCGCGAACGACCGTTTAGATTACGTGTGGGTGACGTCAGTTACGGGCGGGTGACGTCATTTGTAAAATACGCGAACAAACTACAGGTTACGGCGGCAGGTTGCGACAGGTTATGAAAAAGTAATACAACATTAATTTTTTAATTTATCATCTTAAAAGAATTTCTGCCAAAATAAATAGCAACAAATAACGTGCGATCTCGCCTTAGCGAAGCTATTTGTTGCTATTTATATAGGCGGGAATCCCATTTAGACGTTACAAAAGCGTGACTGGCAAAGTAAAAACAGAGGAGGCGGATTAGAACCACTACACCTTTTTCCTATGGATTTATATATATATTTACATATATTTATATTTATTGGTGTTTAGGGTCACATACTTATGCACAATGGCTAATAGTGACCGTGACAGTTTTACTGGTGGGGGAAGCCGGAGAGAACCACCGAGCATCCAAGAGCAACTGCCAGCTCCTCAACATTCTAACTCTGTTCAAGCTCCGCTCAAACAGGGTTACAGCGACTGAAGACATGTGGACCATCGACGTACAGTACGTACACGGTGTTATTGTGCCCCATATAGGTAACCGGGATAAAGTGCCTTGCATAAGGACACAGCGCGGGTCGTCCTGGACGGGGATCGAAATCGGGATCTCTAGCATAGAAGTCCAACAGTCTACCACTGAGCCACCGCGATCCCTTCCTATGGATTACGAGCAATGCTATATGCTATATGGAGTAACCTGCCAACGGATTACGATATAATTCCTTTATTTCCAGATCTATTATCATTTTGAGTAAGAATTAATATTTTGTTTTTCCGAATAAAAATACTGTTTAGTCTAAATTTTGGAATAGGTGAACGTCCATTTCCTAATGGCCAAGTCTGAAGAAAGATTCAAAATTAGTTCAATGCTGAAGGTGTTCCGCACCCAAGAATTTCAATTGGACATGTGTGTCAAATCAAAGTTCAAGGGAGATAACTTGGTCAACAATTGTCGCTGAGTGACATTTTGGAAACATGCACATGTCTGTCAACATGCTCGTTATCATGGATAATGAAAGTGTCAATGACACTGAAGCTTAACTTGACTGAGTGTTGTGTTTGGTGAAAAAGGATAATGTTCAGTGTTTATGAAAGGATTATGAAATAGGACAAGAATTGTGATAATTGAGATAATGTGATTTCTATCTCCTGGATGTTATGTTTTCAATAAAAATAATTTGAGGTGTAGACTGTACTGAAGAATTGAGGGGTGGGTTGATGTTAATGTATGTCAACCAAAGTTACCACGTTACAGTGAAATTATTCCAAAACGCATCACCCTGTCAAGTTACAATGGAATCCCTTCATAAATACGGCCTGTAGTCTGTGCAAAATGTTTTCGGGGTTTTGGGCTAGTACAGCCGTCACGGTTGAATGATCACGACCAAAAGGGGAATTTCGCATCAAGACATTATCTGGAGTCATCCTACCAAGTTACAATGAAATCCCTTCATAAATGCGGCATGCAGACTGTGCTAAAGGTTTTCGGCCTTCGTGACCCTGTAGCCGTCACAATTGACCAATCCCAACCAAAAGAGGACGTTCTCATCTAGACATTATATGGAGTCATCCTACCAAGCTACAATGAACTCCTTCCATAAATACGACCTGTAGACTGTGCTAAAGGTTTTCGGGTTTTGGGCTCGGCCAGCCATCACGGTTGACAGATCGTGACCAATTGGGAAAGTTCGAGACATCTAGACATCATACGGAGTCATCCTACCAAGTTACAATGAAATCCCTCCATTAAAAATATGACCTGTAGACTGTGCTAAAAGTTTTTGGGTTTCGGGCTAGGGCATCCATCACGGTTGGCAGATCATGGCCAAAAGGGGAATTATACAGAGTCATCCTACCAAGTTACAATGGAATCCCTTCATAAATACGACCTGTAGACTGTGCTAAAGGTTTTCGGGTTTTGGGCTCTGGTAGCCATCACGGTTGACCGATCGCGACCAAAAGGAGGACGTTCTCATCTAGACATGACCTCAAACCTGCATATGAAACGTCGTGACGATCGGTAAGAACTACGGGGTGTAGCCTGTGCGAAAGAAAAATGTGAACAGACTCACAGATTAACAGACTTACGCGCGCGTGGTGGCAATAGCTTATCTTGACTTTGTCAAGTTAACCCTTTGAACACCAGTGGCCGTTTTTCCGGCCAGGTCATAAGCTACGTCAAAATGTCATTAAGGGGAGTGGCTACAAGGTAAATGCGTGGCATAGACCAGTCAATATTTTCAACGTGCAGACCTTATGTTGCACGTTGAAAATATTAATTGGTCTAACCCCAAATAATAAATATGGACTCTTCCAATTGCTGCCATTGAACTGACACGGAAGATACCACCAGGGTTCAAATTGTTAAGTTAAAAATTTGAAATCGAAACATATGCAGAAGTTGCACACAAAGGAATTCCATAAATTAAATCTACGCACAATATTTATTTATTCATTTATTGGTGTTTAAGGTCACATACTTATGCACAATAGCTAATCGTGACCGTGGCGGTTTTACGGGTGAAGGAAGCCGGAGTACCCAGAGAGAACCACCGAGCATTCTGTCTCAACTCTGTTCAAGCACCACTCAAGCAGGGTTACGGCGGTTGAAGACATGTGCACCATCGGCGTGCAGTACGCCTTAGTACACGGCGTCATCGTGCCCCCATATAGGCAACCGGCATAAAGTGCCTTGCTCAAGGACACCACGCGGGTTGTCCCGGACTAGGATCGAACTCGGGACCTCTAGCATAGAAGTCCAACAGTCTACCACTGAGCCACCGCGCTCCCAAATCTACACACAAAAGGAGAGAACATTTTAGAATATGCACACGATCACATAATACTTAGTTATTAGTGGTCATGTTTGTGAAGTTTCATCGAAGTCAGTTCCTAATTGTCGAAGGAGTTGCGCACACGAAAATGTCATAGAAATTTAGGTTAAATCTTCTAAGTTCAAGGGAGATAACTTGGTTAATGAAAGTGTCGACAACACTCTAGCTTGACATGACTGTGTGTAGTGTTTGATGAAAAGCATAATGTTCAATGTTAATGTAAGGATTATGAAATAATACACGAATTGTGATAATTGAGAATATGTTAATTTCTGTTCCCTATATGCTATGTTTTCAATTAGAATAATTTGAGGTGTAGACTGTACTAAAGAAATGTGGTTTGGGTTAATGCGGCCTTCATAGTTAATGTATGTCAACCAAAGTTACCAAGTCAGAGTAAAATCATTTCAAAATGAGTCACCTTACCAAGTTACAATGAAATCCCTTTTTAAATTTTACTCGTAGACTTTGCTAAAGGAATCTAGGTCACGTGACGGTTCGGTGGTCACGATTGATCGATCATGACCGAAATAGGAGAGTCTCATCTAGACATCATACTGAGTTCTCCTTCCAAGTAACCTATTTATTTATTGATTGATTGATTGATTGATTAGGGTTTAACGACACATAAACGGTCAATGTCATATCGTGTCCGTGACAGTTTTATGGGTGGAGGAAGCCGGAATACCCGAAGAGAATCACCGAGCAACGACGAGCAGCTGCCAGCTCCCCAACATCGTAACTCCGCACTGGCAGGGTTAGGTTGGTTGAATACATGTGCACCATCGACGTGCAGTACGTCTTAGTACACGGCGCCATTGTGCCCCATGGGGGCAATCGGGGTGAAGTGCCTTGCCCAAGGACACAACGCGGGAGTCCGAATCGATCGCTGAGACGCTACCCATCCAAGGACTAACCGGGCTCGGCGTTGCTTCGGTGATCTGACAAGAACCGGTTACCGCAACACCACCGCGCTTTCCACGTAACTAAGTTACAATGAAATCGCTTCATAAATATGAACTGTAGACTGTGCTAAACAAATCTTGGCTTTGTGTCTGTGCGGCTATCACAGTTGACCGATCACAGCCAAAATGGGACGTTCTCATCTAGACATTATACTGAATCATCCTACAAATTTGCAATGAAATCCCTTGATAAACGCAAGCTGTAGACTGTGCTAAAGGAATCTAGGTAACGTGACCCTGCGGCCGTCAGGGCTGACTGAACCCGACCAAAATAGGACATTCCCATCTAGACATTATACAGAGTCAACCTACGAAGTTACAATAAAATCCCTTCATAAATACGACATGTTGCCTGTGCTAAAGGTTTTCGGGTTTCGGGCCTGCGCAGCCGTCACGGTTGAGCGATCGCGACCAAAACGGGACGTCCTCATCTAAACCTTATACAGAGTCATCCTACGAAGTTACAAAGAAATCCCTTCATAAATATGAGCTGTAGACTGTGCTAAAGGTTTTCGAGATCGCGTAGCCGTCACTGTTGACAGATCGCGAAAAAAGTCATGATCTGGAACCTGCATATGGAATTTCGTGATGATCAGACAAGAACTACGGGGTGTAGCGTGTGCTAATATTATTATTTATTGGTGTTTAAGGTCACATATTTTTGCACAATGGCTAATCATGACCACAACATGAGTATCAACTCAAGACCAGAGGTGAGCATTAATAAGCCATGTTGCCAATGTTAGAGAGGGTTTGCACCTCCCAAGCATTGGTGACTGGGTCCTATTTTACCAGTAAAAGAGAGCCTGTTTACCGCAGTGAACAGGCACTGCTTCACTTCCCGGGGTTCCCACGGGGAAGCGTGTGCTAAAACAACGTGAACAGACTAATAGACTCACAGACGTCTGCATGCGTGATGGCAATAGCGTATCTTGACTTTCTCAAGTTAAGCTAAAATGTAGCAGTTTGAAAATTTGGAAATTCGCGCGTCATCGTTTAATCCAAAAATCGAATAACAACTGTTTTGAGAAGTTGGGCACACAGGAGTTTCATTAAAAAGAAGACCATTTTCATGTAGATTTATAAGTAGTAGGACATGGTCTAGACGGGCCCTATTTGGGGGACCTAGGCTGGGGGACCTAGGAAGTGACGTCATACTGCAATGTATTATGGGTATCACGTGGTTGTTATGGTAACCCATGTGGGCGGCCATGTTGTGACGTCATTGTCATGGTGA
This sequence comes from Pictodentalium vernedei, assembly GCA_031216915.1. Taxonomy (NCBI): domain Eukaryota; kingdom Metazoa; phylum Mollusca; class Scaphopoda; order Dentaliida; family Dentaliidae; genus Pictodentalium; species Pictodentalium vernedei. The sequence goes on along the minus strand of CM062289.1, from coordinate 119,665,452 downwards.
TGGGTGATGTGAGTGCGCATGCGCAGCTCGTGTTGTTAGGGTGATACGTGTTTCCGTCGTCCATTTTGTATGAAGGGGGCCGCCATCTTTGTTTCTATGGTGGCACGTGGTTGCTATGTTACCCAAAGGCTTCTTATAGGGCTAAAAGGTTTGTAACAGGTATGTTCGATTGACTGGGAGTATTTTCTGGAAGACTTCCTTGTATAATTACCCAAATGAGCCCGAGAATGGGCGTAAATCACCGGAAACGACTTTATTTTATATGGATTCCCTATTTTATCGGTGTAGCACGTAGTGCTATAGTACCGAGGGGGCCCCGGGGTGTGTTCCTTTGTAGAAGAGTATTTTTTGGAAGGACTTCTGAAGATAATTACCCAAATAAACCCGACAAGTTTTACTATTTCGAATTCTTTCAGAATTCTCTGCTTCTATCTACATATGCAACAGTTTTCGTCTATCTGACCATGTTCCTTTGTTCTAGAGTAGACTCCAGTAGTGTAGAAGAGCCTATTAGTTGGAACAGCTTTGCTTATTATTACTATATCTAGCTATTCTGGTCTATTCTTGTTAGTTCTGACCCTATTCCAAGTACTCTTGTTGTTTCATTTATCTAGATCATTTATATAAATTATAACTAACCAATCAGATTGCTTGATTTCCCATAACCTGTCCTTAATCGTATAGAGTTATCTCCCCTTATTAAAACGAAGTCGTATCCGTCTCTCATCACCTGGACCATATCCCCAGGCACCCCTTTTTTGCAAAACACCTGTGGCTATGGAATTACTTTTTGTCATATGTGCTTATGTGAAAAGGCACAATGTGCCCTAGCACAAACATGCACATTTTACATGTGCTATTTGCACATACTGGCACATTTTACATGTGCTATTTGCACATTGTGTGCAAGTGCACAATGTGCGCACAAAACATGCAGCACATAGGCACATACGGGTATTTGAGGATACCTATTGCCTGGTATTGTTTTATTTGAGGATACCTACTAGAGAATCCCTTTTTTGTCATATGTGCTTATGTGAAAAAGCACAATGTGCCCTAGCACAAACCTGCACATACTGGCACATTTTACATGTGCTATTTGCACATACTGGCGCATTTTACATGTGCTATTTGCACATTGTGTGCAAGTGCACAATGTGCGCACAAAACATGCAGCACATGCGCACATACGAGTATTTGAGGACTAATGGGGACCAGGATTTGGAGACCAAGACTTGATGGAACAGTGTTTGGGGGAGGGGGGGGGGGGGCAGTTGGGAGACTAGTTAACAAATAACAAAAGAATACATGATATCCAATTCATTTTATTTCACTATTCTCAGTTGCATTTTACATACTAGCACATGACAGTTTAAAATGTACAAAGTCAATCCTCCAGGAAACACTGAAAGAATCACTCGAAAAAGTACAAAAGACATGTGCACATCATCCAGCTCTCATTCGATCCTCGGCATTCAATGAGTAAAGACATGCCTATTCACTGCTGTAGTTTTTGTGGGAAGCAATTTTCCAGAAGCTTCACACGCAAAAGACACGAAGATGGTTATTGCCTCGAGAGACACGAAAGGAATGAAGAATTCAAAAACGCAGGGATTGAGAGACTGAAAAGAAACCAAGATATCCTGCGATATCTTGCCCACGCTGACAGAGATGAAGTGAAAACTACGATGCGGACGGCCAGTAATTACTTGATTCGATGTATATGTGATTGCGCCGTCAACCTTCTGGACTATAATGTGCCAATGACTAAATCTGAGAGAGCTTTTCTCATTCCACACAAGTACGAAATAAGGAAAATAGCCAAAATATTACCTGGACAGAAAGCAAGACGAATCATACAGAACGGTGGATTTTTAGGAAAGTTGCTTCAACCAGTAGTCCGTGGGCTATCAACAATCCTTGCAAACGTTCTATAAAAGGGACGCGCACATGACAATGTGCTCATTTGTGCCCTGGTCGCCGTAGAGTGAAGACACAATGCAATACTGTCGCGCTTCTTCCGAACGTGACCCTCCATCAACAGATGATTCCAGTGAGGATTCAGAAGATTCAGAAAGCGAAGAAGGAGATGCAGAATCTGAAGAAGAATTAATGGAGGTTGACGATTCCACTGATCCGATGGCGTGTATCGTTGGAGGTGCTTATGATGAGTACCAGGAGGATTTCGAGAAACTCCTTAGTTGTTACATAAAAGATGGAATGGATAAAGATGAAGCGGCCGAAGAAGCAGCTGCATGTCTCAGTCGGCGCGGGATATCTTGACACACTCGTGTTTATGAAATATTTTCGACGAGATCCCTTTTATAAAAAAATCCAGGAAACAGCAAAACAGCTAAGAGAGAATGAAGACTACGACCTTGTTGAATCCCAGAAATATGCTCTGGAAAAGAGAAAGTTTTTGTTCGATCCCATTTTGGATCAATACACATTTGGAATGGAAACAGAATCTGATGACGATTCGTAAGAAGGAGAGTATATAAGGGAGTGTTTTCCAAGACTTAAATAGTACACTTTTGACTTACCATGGGTGAATTTTGCAGTAAAAAATGTACCGACAGGTAGCGCTCGTGTGACAAAACATATATAAGAGAGTCGATACCGAAAGAAAAATCATTTGTGTTCTAGCCATCGAAGAGTGAAGATGTCTGACAAATTGTGCGCAGTCATATTCAGATATAACAATGACATTCAAATACAAGTTTTCAAGAATTCTGCTGGAATAAAATTCACATCTAAGGATGTAGAGCTGTTGCATAAAACAGTGGAAAGGGTTAAACGGAAGACGCTTGAATCAGATGAAGCTGTAGTTGCAACAAAGAGACCAAGACATAACCAACTAGTCAGTAACGAAAATTCAGCTAAGCAGGCTGACCAGCCAACGAACCAAATTACAAAGCCCACCAAACCGTGCGAAGGTCATGCTACACGAGATGACAAAGGCTTATGTGCCGGGCAGCTTTCAGACAAAACAAAGAGTGCAACTTCAACTCAAACATTGAACCAAACGAAGACTGAAATTCTGAATCAAGATCAAATGGATAGTGGAGCTCACGAGATGGGTCATGTCGCACCCAACGAAGTCGAATTGCCGGTGTCAAAGGCCAAGCAGCCTGCTAGTAAACATCGAACAAATAAAACTGGAGAGCACACTCGGAAAGAACCTCATTTGGCAGCCAAAGAAAACAGCACAGTTAAAGAGGTTTCAAAACCACCTAAAACCAAGAAACCGCCATTTAGCAGATGGTTATCCACCATTTCGGGAAGGAAGGATCGAAAATCAACGAACTACACACCATTAAAAGATGCCTTTGGCGATAACGATTTCCTGGAGGATTGACTTTGTACATTTTAAACTGTCATGTGCTAGTATGTGAAATGCAACTGAGAATAGTGAAATAAAATGAATTGGATATCATGTATTCTTTTGCTATTTGTTAACTAGTCCCCCAACTGGCCCTCCAAACACTGGTCCATCAAGTCTTGGTCTCCAAATCCTGGTCCCCATTAGTCCTCAAATACTCGTATGTGCGCATGTGCTGCATGTTTTGTGCGCACATTGTGCACTTGCCCACAATGTGCAAATAACACATGTAAAATGTGCCAGTATGTGCAAATAGCACATGTAAAATGTGCCAGTCTGTGCAGGTTTGTGCTAGGGCACATTGTGCTTTTTCACATGAGCACATATGACAAAAAAGGGATTCTCTAGTAGGTATCCTCAAATAAAACAATACCAGGCAATAGGTATCCTCAAATACCCGTATGTGCCTATGTGCTGCATGTTTTGTGCGCACATTGTGCACTTGCACACAATGTGCAAATAGCACATGTAAAATGTGCCAGTATGTGCAAATAGCACATGTAAAATGTGCATGTTTGTGCTAGGGCACATTGTGCCTTTTCACATAAGCACATATGACAAAAAGTAATTCCATAGCCACAGGTGTTTTGCAAAAAAGGGGTGCCTGGGGATATGGTCCAGGTGATGAGAGACGGATACGACTTCGTTTTAATAAGGGGAGATAACTCTATACGATTAAGGACAGGTTATGGGAAATCAAGCAATCTGATTGGTTAGTTATAATTTATATAAATGATCTAGATAAATGAAACAACAAGAGTACTTGGAATAGGGTCAGAACTAACAAGAATAGACCAGAATAGCTAGATATAGTAATAATAAGCAAAGCCGTTCCAACTAATAGGCTCTTCTACACTACTGGAGTCTACTCTAGAACAAAGGAACATGGTCAGATAGACGAAAACTGTTGCATATGTAGATAGAAGCAGAGAATTCAGAAAGAATTCGAAATAGTAAAACTTGTCGGGTTTATTTGGGTAATTATCTTTGGAAGTCCTTCCAAAAATACTCTTCTACAAAGGAACACACCCCGGGGCCCCCTCGGTACTATAGCACTACGTGCTACACCGATAAAATAGGGAATCCATATAAAATAAAGTCGTTTCCGATGATTTACGCCCATTCTCGGGCTCATTTGGGTAATTATACACGGAAGTCGTTCCAGAAAGTACTCCCTGTCAATCGAACATACCTGGTACAGACCTCTTGGCCCTATAAGAAGCCTTTGGGTAACATAGCAACCACGTGCCGCCATAGAAACAAAGATGGCGGCCCCTTCATACAAAATGGACGACGGAAACATGTATCACCCTAACAACACGAGCTGCGCATGCGCACTCACATCACCTATCACCATGACAATGACGTCACAACATGGCCGCCCACATGGGTTACCATAACAACCACGTGATACCCATAATACATTGCGGTATGACGTCACTTCCTAGGTCCCCCAGCCTAGGTCCCCCAAATAGGGCCCGTCTAGACCATGTCCTACTACTTCTATAGAATCTAAAATTTCTGAAATTCGATAATAAATTAACTGAAATCAGCTAATCACCCCTGTACATGTATGCTTTTTTGACAGGCAAGAATTTTGTGTCTGGGTGGAATCTCCACCCAAAGGTACTTTAGTACGTAGAGAGACGGCACTGTCAGATTCAAAGTACAAATGTAACAGAGATTTATAGGAACGGAAAAGCGACTCAATATATAATTTTGATCAGACTCCAACTTCCATCAATCACTGGTAATATACCTAATGTAAGTCATTGCTATTCATCAGACTGTTGATAAACCATTTATCACTGGTGAAAACACAAAGTCAACTGATTCCGATTATCCAAAAGAAAATAACGCACAGCAGTGCATATATATTTTCGTATTGTTAACATGTGAAGTGCGGGGTTATTTTTGGTCAAGATTGGTTTACAAGTCTTTGGCTTGTGACAATTATTGTAACAAGGCAAATCCATACAGACTAAATAATTTCACATTTATTTTTGGGGGTTAAAAGACACTTTTCAACCGCCAGAAGTAGTATGTAATGTGGTTTACAACCCTCATTTGGATGATCTCATGTGACGTCATAGTCACGTGATCCAATGGCGTCTTGTGTTGGCATGGTAACCCGCGTGAGCGGCCATCTTATGACGCCATCCCCATAGTGATACATGGTGTTAGTGCGCATGTGCAGCGCGTGTTGTTAGAGTGATACGTGTTTCCGTCGTCCTTTTTGTATTCTGGAGGCTACCATCTTTGTTTCTATGGTAGCACGTGATTGCTATGTTACCCCAAATTCTACAACAAGACAGGGGTATGTTCGGAGGGTATGTTCAATTGGATGGGAGTAAATCTAATTTGCCCCCAAAACCCGACAATGCCTTGAAACCACCAAAAACGACATTATTTGATATGAAGTCCCCCCCCCCCCCCCCACCCCCGAGTCCTTTTTAGGGCCGACATATCATCCATTTTAATAGTAGCACGTAGTGTTATAGTACCGAGGGGGACCCTTTCGATGATAGCCAACTGATAGACAACCTCCATGAAAGCCTATATCATTCCTAAAGCCAAGAATCTATCGAGTAGTTACTGATAATCCATTGCTCGTACGATTCGAGCAAATAAGCCATAGAGTATTTACTCGAACAAGTGACTCGCACATACGACTATCAGCCTCATTTCGGTATTTGAGGATACCAACGACCTGGTATTGTATTATTTGAGGATACCTATCGAGGGTACATTCTGGAGAATCCCTTTATTGTCGTATGAGGCCATTAGGGTCATGAGAAAATCCCTCAATGAGGTTTAATTTACTATGACTCTTAGCCTCATTTCGGTATTTGAGCATTTAACAGCCATAACTGAGCTTCCAGGAGCGAGGACGGGCCCCGGGGGCAATGTTCAGAACGAACGTTACGGGCCCTCCGAGCGCCGAAGGCGCGAAGCGATAAGCCGGGGGAGGGGGGTTGCTCTAAAAAAAAGATCATATTAGTTCCAGGAGAAGCATTCTCCAGCATTTTCTTGACAATATCTACTCAGTAATTTCCTTAAAATTTAGGTAATTTATTATCTGGATTTCTGTGTGTGTGGAGCAATTTTTCTCCAAAGATAATCGTGACCACTACGATGGAGGAAGGACCGGTGGAAAACCAATAGACTTGAACAAGTGGGTTTTTTTTATATCAGTGGAACCTGGTCAGTAATGCAACTACAACTCTTGCCACCTCAACCACCGTCGGTGGCCCGTACCAAAAGCCTTCCCACGACCTTCAGCTCAGACGTATCGATAGGTCAACCTACACGTTTTTTAAAGCACAAACAATCCTGGGGCTGTTGAACCCCCGGAGTTACTTAACTCTCAATTCCCCATGCAGCCACAAACTGCAACTTTTATATTGATCTGAAAACGTTAGCCCAAGAGTATTCTTCCTTGACAACTATACTGGTAGGATGCATTTCTCTTAACGCTTTACCCACCCTAACGGCCAAAACCGGCCAACGCTATCCTCAAAAATAATAAATTTATTTTTAAAATTTTTTCATTTTTTGTCTCAAAAACATAGGTTATGACCCCTAGTTGGAACGAGCTCGTTCCAACGAGGGGTCATAACCTATGTTTTTGAGACAAAAAATTAGTTATTCAAGAATTTTTTTAGCAAGTGTCGTCTGCTTTCCATGTTAGGTAAAGGGTAAACAGTGGTTTTACATCATCAAGTAGAATAATAATGTAGAAACATCGCCAAGTCATCTGCAACTGTGTACACGGTAGTTATTAACGTAAAATTAATCCAAGGACTTGAGGGTAAAATCAGCCCTGTCAACTTGACCTGTGTATCAAACTCTGTGAAAACATAGTCCATGTCAGTTTAGCACCTACATGTACGCATGTAATATATGTTCAGGACATGGACTCGTTGTTGATTCGATCGCATTACTTGTATGTGGATGATAATTCAAAGAAAACATGGTCAGTTCAATTATTTTACTGCATATTTTACACTGCGGTAGGGTGTAATCCCGGGAACGGGAATTCCAGGGTTCTCGGTTCCGAAAGCAGATCACGATATCATACCCGGAAAATTTATAGCACGGAAGTGGGAATCACGCGATGCACTGTTTGTGTCGAACTGAAGTTTTCAAAATTGAAAAACTGCCCCAGCGAAACTTTGAAAGATTTCGTCAATCCTTCCAATCCTGCATCCAACAATTGCAAATGCTTCTGCTCAAGTTTCTTTTTCGCCTCTACCCTTTTGTGGGGATCAATATATAGTAAATGACCCACCCGAGAAAAACAAATGTAAAAACTTACCCAGAGCAGGAAGTTGAAAACAAACATCAGAACTCTCACACACTGTAATAAGTCTACCCCTGCCATTTCGCCGAGTTCCTTCCTTCTAAGATTGAGGACTATTTTGAGTTAACTTGGGACTACTGAGGCTGAGAACTATTCTGAGTTAACTTAAAGGACTTTTTCAATCGACACAACGGCGTTATCCATGAACGTACGAGTCCGACACAGCCAGAACAAGTACAGCAACAGGTGGAAACAGTTGATGTAAACTCTTATCGAAAGCTACATGCTATGAAACTGATTTGAAAGTAAAATGTAAGTAAAATTATAACCAAATTACATCCAACCATGTATGTCGACTCAGGTGTATTTCATTCACTCAGCTTTGAAGCATTGTGCTCGAACTGAATGATATAACGTGAGAGCGAGGCTCAACAGAGATCCATTCATGTCTAGGCGGTTAACCTTGCGTCGCGATTATGAATGGATCAAGTGAAAATCAAAGGCTAATTAATGTTTTGAGAAAGCTTTATGCAAGTCTGCAGGTTACGATTTTCAGTCTCAATCTACCCCACACAGTTAGAAGCGAAGAAAATGCCGATGAACATTCTAAAGCTCTGCTTGTTTGTATTTACAGACCAACCTTGGCCTGGAAATAAAGTGCCTACATTATACCCCGTGGCAGACCTTTAGATCAGTCTAATTTGGGCACAACGGCAAATATGGATCAGCCGTCTTGTGGTCTACATGGCTGGAGAAAAGGTGCCGATATTTTCTTCTTCTTGGCGTCTGTTTTAGATTTCAGGTTCCTCTTAAAATGATAGTTTACAACTCCTTGTTATAGGTCTTCGCCATTATCACTGGTTCCCACTACCACTTGACGTAAGTTTACACGAGAAGGCTTCTTAGTTTCACAGTGTCAAGACAAAGTCTTACGTGAATGTAAATTAAGCATGACGTTTAATAGGAAATGCCACAAACATGAATATAATAGATCTCCAGCTTGAAGATGATCATACAGAATTTGCCAAAGAAAAGCAAACGGCGTCGACAGTGTCGTATACGACACTGTCGACGCCGTTTGGTTTTCTATGGCGAACTCTGTGGGTTTTTTTAAAATTATTTATCTGTTGCATTGTTTGATTCGAAGGTAAGCTCTTAGCTATATTGCAAGCATCAGGGAAACCTGGCCAAACTATATATTGCCGAAACACTGCAAAACTTTGGAAAAAGTTTCAAACTCCGTATAATTTGGGCGCAATTATCTTATTTGGGCACAACGTTTACCGTCGTTATTTTTGAAGAATTTAAAGATCTGCTCCGTGAGCAGGTTACGCCGTATAATATGGCGTTGACCAATGGAAAAAAAAATGGAAAAAAATTGTTGTGGTGATTTTCCACCTTCTCTGTTTTATTACGCTAACCACGCTATGCACATGTACATCTTAATCCTTTGAACGCTGGTGGTATCATCCATGTCCGTTCAATGACAGCAATTGGAAGAGTCCATATTCATTATTTGGGGGTAGACCCATTAATATTTTCACCGTGCAGCCCCAAGACTACACGTTGAAAATACTGACTGGTCTACCCACTTAGCAGCAATCCTACTTAATGTTCCAAGATAGGAAAATCAGCCTCTCCTTTTCAAAGGGTTAACATAAGAAATGGATGGCATTGGGGCAGAGTAGCTCCTTTCAGCCATTTTATAGCAGTTTCAATTATTTTTTCCGAAAATGTCTAAGCGAGGCAAAGGGGAGAAGGGGAGGGGGAGGTAGATCTTTATCGTCATTGGCGTGGACTCTTCTTTCTGGCCTTGTCGTGCTTTGGCTTAACAGTTGTCATGGAGTTGTCTTTAGGTGACGTTTTTTGCGGTCTTCTTCTTTCTCTTTCTCAGCAGAGTCTTTTTTGGAATTCCTGCGATTTCTTGCGTATCTGAGCTGTTTCTGCGCTGGTCTCTCTCATCATTTCCATTTCCCTCATTTCATTTCTGAATTGCAAGGTCGCGAGCATCTCTGGTGGAAGATATCCCGGCTTCAATGGGTCAGAGGGAAGCGGTGAGTGAGTGGGGTCTGAGAGAGAAAGCAATTCCCACTTCCGCCTCGATCTCCACGAATTGTTCCGCATCAGTTCAAACCTCCGAAGAAGGGGTCGACTGGATAGACTGACCGTGGTGAGAGGCGAGGAAGTGGTGGTTGCCCTATCATTCCCCTTCTCAGCATACTTCGCCTTCCTCTTTTTGTCCGGGAAAGCCTTCAAGCAACGGACGTCCCGCCGTTTGGTATAGAAGGGCCCTTCTTATCTTTTCACCAGGAGATTCACTGCTTCACTTCCCGGGGTTACCAGTGGGGATAGCTGTTGATTAGCGTCTTCTCACTCTCAAGTCTCAGGTGCAAATAACCAGTACGTCTTAACAGAAGTTTAGCCGAAATACGTAGCAACAACTAACGTGCGATCTCGCTTTGGCGAGATCGCGCGTTAGTTTTTGCTATTTATTTTGACGGAAATTCTGATGCAGACGACATGCCACTATATACAGATATGGATGCAATGCGCAACCTTCCAAATGAGATAGTCCCGAAAAATTGCCAAGTCTGAGTGGCAAACATGCGGGGTTAGGAATTTAATTTATGCCGTGTTATTTTGTCGTAGCCTGTAGTTCGTTCCCCTGTTGTACAATTGATGCAAGGTAAATGCCATATAACCATACCGATCGTTCGAGGGTTACTTCCAGGCCTGTCTATCTAATCGAAATGTTCTGAGCTCGAAACGCAGATTAAAGTACTTCACAAACCTGTTTAAGTATGGCAAACGAAAGTTTCGTTCGCCTAACGAAAACAGTGCAACAGGGAACTTTTCATTCGCTTACATTACTAGATCTGGGGATAAATGCTTTAACTTGAACTGCTGTTGTATTGTTTCATTAACTCTCCAAGGACAGACATTTTAGTGACGATAAAACTTTGTGCTCTTTCATAATGACGATGGGCGGCTGTGGTGTAACACATAGTTTAGATGGAAAGGAGGCTGGTGGCCCAGATCTGTGGGCTATAGCCCATGCTGAACGAATTGTGGACAGTGTTCTGAGGTTCCGTTCTACAGTTTCGCACTACTGCACAGCTGCACAGGGGTAAAATTCTAAACTATGTTGAAACTAATGCCATGTAAATTGGAGATGTATTTTTAGAATCATATATATGATTACTTTAGGCTATTTGTTGGACAAGAGAATTTGAAGTTTTGGTCACAGAGATGGAGTCTGATGAACAAGAGTAAATTATGGGAAACAGTGGTTTCGAAAAATTGACTTCTTTTTAAATGTCATTTTTACACGGAGTTGTTAGCAGGCATATAACTAAAAATGAGATGGAAACATATAATTTTTGTTCACATTTTAGAAACAGGGGATGCTATGCTATGCTCCAGGAATCCATCTACTCATCAGTGAGTGAGGGAAAGTGGGAGAAGGCAACGATAGGAGGGGCCTAGTTAGGTCTAGCACCCTCTCCCCAAAGAAAAGTTTACAAAATTTAGTGTTCTAAGAGCGAATCGAGACATTGGTAGCATGTGTAGCCCCTATAGCCCCTATATTGGAGACAATTTAGGGTGTGGCAATTGCATTTGGACCAATGTTTCTTTGGGGGACGGGTGCAGCGAAAATTTTAGAAGTTTTATATTTTAGCGGAAAAAGGCCCCTCCCGCCACCCCCCCCCCCCCCCCCGTAGCTACGTCACTGAGTTCGATGGTCGGGCATCGGACAGACGGTTAAGGGTAACACAAAGCCCCTTCGCCTGTCAGTTGGGGCGAAAGTATCCTTGTAGTTTTCTCCCGACTAAACTTATTCTCGGTGATTATGCACACATAAGAATACATACAGTTCGTGGAGGGTTAATTCTAACTAAATCACCCAGGGAGTGGAGTTATCATCCAAAGAATCACTTTCAAATTCTGAACAAGTGGACAAAAAACACAAGCAATATTTCAGCCAATGGATCTCCGGGTATAACCCGGACGTCCATTGGCTGGAACATCGCTTGTGCTTGTTATGCTTTGCAACAAATTTGCAATTATTGTTTGGGTGGAATCTCCACTTTGCATGTGATTTAGTGATAATACACTCTCCACGTACTGTACATGTACATGTAATTCAATAGAATACTTATTGCATTGTGAATTGATATTGGAAACAAACACTTGCAAAAACTCATGTTCCCCGATATCTCAAGCTGAGGGATCATATTTCTGTAACAAATCATTGTTAAAAGTCAAGTATTTCAGCGATTTTTTTTTTAAAAGACTTTCGTGACTCAGGAGAATTGTTTTTCTCCAGCTAATAAACCTGAAACTGATACTTTACGTAAACTGGGACGTAAAATGTTTACAAGAATATTTACCTGCAATACTTAATTGATACAAGATTTAACCCTTTACCCAAACGAATCGTCCGCCAGCGAAATTCAGCAGTTGAAAAAAAAAATGTTTCAAATATTTATCTTCAACAACACCATATAATGTGACCCCTAATTGGAACGAGTTCGTTCCAATGAGCGGTCATATGATATGGTTTTGTAGAAAGTTTTGGAAAAAAATAAAAAATTAAAATAGATTTTCATATCGTCGGCGTTTGGTGAAGGATTGAAAATCACTTTTCGCTTTCATGTCATCAATCACCAAATAACAACAATTTCACACAAAATATACATTTATTCTCAATCTCTAGTGGAGCATGCTGTATCAGATTACTTTAAATGTAAACACTTTTAATGACATATTCAACACTCAGGGTCATCCCATGTCGGACAGTTTTACGGGTGGAGGAAGCCACAGTTCCCGGAGAGAACCAAAGAGCAGCGGCGTGCAACTTCCAGATTCTCCTACAGTTAAAACTAGAAGTCCTGTCATGAAAAGCACACAAATAGCACGTCGATCTGCGCGTTAATCTACGCGTTATGACCACAGTGAGGCTATCAAATTCTGTACATATGACATGTGCACAAGCAATGTTTCAGCCAATGAACCTCCGGGTAACCCGGGGGTCCATTGGCAGAAACATTGTCTGTGTTTCTATGAGTAACCAGGTGAACCTGCCGTGCTTTGGATGCCATTCGATATGGAAACTACGCGCAATTCCTACGCGCAATTCAGCCTAGATAAGCACACAGTTCGTGACAGGACTTCTTGTTTTAACTGTACTTTCTAAGAGTGAGCAAGGGTTGAAGACAAATGCACCGTCGACAATTTCGACATGCAGGAGGCTTAGTACACAGCGCCACCGTGCCCCCACGTGCGCGACCGGAATAAGAATCGGATAACGCTCCGCTAGGCTTATTTATTATATACTACTCAAAGTTTAATAAGCACCAAATATTTGACACATCATTGTGAAATTTGCTTGTGACATATTTGCGATATTTTTGATGGATATGATTGAGGAATGTATTGAGATGGTACCTAGTGTTTAAATTAGCTCTCTTGACAGGCAGACTTTTCGTGACAGTCATGGAAAGCATGTACCCCTTAATTTTCATGATGTTTTCGTATACTGTCGACATGTACATGAGATGTGTAGGGTATTCAGTCTTCATTTCAACACAAACCCTTGTGATTTAATGATTGAATATGGCGAATGCAAATGTAAGAAGACATTTGTCTGAAGCAGAAATGTGTCGGGCGGTAGGGATGGGGGAACAAGGGTCTACCCATCGTCAGGTTGGTGAAGCCCTTGGTGTGCACCATACGGTGATCACCAGAGCCTCGGCAAAATTTCAGCAATATGGCACCCCAGTCAGAAGACATGGTTGTGGCAGAGACAGGGCAACATTTGCAGCTGAAGACCGGTTTTTGATCATTCAGGCCCGCAGTAACCGCTTTGACACAGCAACCCAGCTTCGCAGTGACCGGGTAAATGTTTCGACGCAGACTATCCGGGCAAGGTTGCAAGAAGGCGGTCTCCGAACGAGAAGACCATGTATTCGCGTTCAGCTGTCTCAGAACCACCAACAGGTACGATATGAATGGGCCATGGACCACGTTGGATGGACCAGAAAAGATTGGCGACCTGTCCTTTTTACAGATGAGTCAATGTGCTGCCTAGACAACACACTTAGGCGTTCTAGGGTATGGAGAAGACCAGGAGAGCGCTTACATGCAGCCAACATTGCCGAGCATGACCGCTATGGCGAAGGGTCGATAATGGTCTGTGGTGGCATCAGCTGGGATGGACGTACAGAGCTCTGTGTCCTTGACCGTGGTACATTGACTGCACAGCGGTATATTGGTGAGATCCTGGATGTCCACGTCAGATTGTTTGCAGGTACAGTGGGTGATAGATTCATTCTGATGGACGATAATGCCCGTTCTCATGTTGCCCATGCTGCCCGGGAGTACCGACAGAGGGAGGGGATTGAGTGTATGGACTGGCCAGCAAGATCCCCTGACCTCAATCCAATCGAACATGCCTGGAATGAGTTGCAGCTTGCAATTTCAGTCCGTCCAGTTCAACCAAGAAGTGTCCGCGAGCTTGGTGCCATGCTGGTCCAATAGAACAACATCCCACAAAGGACCACCTGGAACCTGATTGGGAGCATGAGAAGGCGTTTTCAAGCTGTAATTAACAATAATGGGTCTCGTACTCGATATTGAATCCATATCAGTTCGCTCCGTCAACTTTTTGGCAAATTTGAAAAATTTCCTCTTTTACCAATAATATCCATTTTCAATGGTTATCGTATTCAAAACCTAATCTGCCTTGTACATTTTACTTGGTGCTGCTAACAAAGTAGGCTCCGCGAGACGGCTGCACTGCACCCCCCACCCCTCCGGGTCTTGACAAGGCCCAGACGTGTGGGAGGGCAGTTTGGCCGTCTTACAGAGACCACTAACACATCCGAGGTCTGAAAAGATGTGGGTGTTAGGAATATGATGTTATAGTATTCATTATTTTCTACGGCCAGGAGGGCTAGTTTTCGCCCTTCCTTACTTTTTAAGGCGAGCTGTAGGCGAGCGAATCAATCGCTCTCCTGAAAATGCTAGGCCTGCTACCGATATATTGATACTGAGTCGAGCATTTATTATACATTCTAATCTGTGTGTATATTTGTCGGGCTTGCAAGATACTTTGCCCAACTGAGGACTTCAAAGCGTGTGTATATTTTCATCGGGCAAGCAAGGACGTCTGTCCAAGAGGGTATTTCATTCATAATTTCTTACCCAACCACCGTCCGACGAAACCCATTTTCAGGAGATATTTTATTTTTTATTTATTTATTTATTTTATTTATTTTTTTTTTTTTGGGGGGGGGGGGGGGGCACCCGGAATTTACGCCCCAGAAGGGAGCCTCGTAAAAGAATTTGTCAGTATGCTTTATCGCCAGTCAGTATTAGATAGAAAAAACTGGTGGTATTGTGTACACACGCAACCTGGTCCGAAAACAGACATAACACGGGAGACATCCCGTTCCAATCAGAAGTAAATTGTTTCACTGGTCGCCCATGGCTATTTCTTGATAGATACCAAAAATATTTTATCACCGGTTGAATGAGCTTGATCGAATTATCGAGGCGTCAGATTTATTTTTATGAGATGGTGATGTGAGAAATGATGGTATATATGTTGTATAGTGATTGCATACCACTACTGATCTGATCTACATGTACTTGAGGCGCGGTGGCTCAGTTGGTAGAGGTGCAGGCTGCAAGCCGAGAGATCCTCGGTTCGAATCCCACCTGCGGCAACCGCGATGTGTCCTTGGGCAAGACACATCCACATATGAGTAGAGAAGCATACCCTTACATCTTAATACGCTTTCCGCCCAAATAAATAGCAACAACTAACACGCTATCTCCCCAAAACTATTTATTTTAGTTCAAATTTTGTTAAGACGTTAACCCTTTACCCAACGTAACGGCCAAAACCTGCCAGCGCTATTCTCAAAAATCGCCAATTAATTTTCATTATTTTATTCATTTTTTGTCTCAAAAACATAGGTTATGACCCCTCAATGGAACGAGCTCGTCGAGCTCGTTCCAATGAGAGGTTATAACCTATGTTTTTGAGACAAAAATGAAAAAAATAGTTATTCAAGAATTTTGTTTGCAAGTGTCGTCTGCTTTTCATATTAGGTAAAGGGTTAACAGTATGCCTGTCGTAGTAACAAAAAAGGGACTTTTTTCCTACAGGTTACCACCATGTTATACTGCGTAACGTGCTAATGGTTTACGATGTAAAGTCTTTATGTCCAGGTCTGCAATGGGCCACTTAATCATATCCTTACTTACTTGTCAAGAAAAAAAAACAAACTCGAGGACCTGAAAGAAAATGTGAAGTTCATGGACCAGCGGGTAAATTATCCCGAAGGTCTAGTGCGGGAAATTTGGTCCTCGGGTCCTCTAGAATCTGACGATACGGTGTTTATGTTTCAAATCACCGTATGACGTCATTGTGAACAGGTACACTCGATTAACAGTCGAGTGTCCCTATTGTAAACCCTTAAAACAAAAGTCCAGTAACTGAACAGAGGACGGTGCACTGACATAGAGAAAAGACTTTTGGGATTTTCACATTCGTTTCGCAGCAGGGACACTCGCCTGTTATCGAGTGTGCCTGTTTACAATGACGTCATCGATTATTTGAAATGCTGAGTTGCAAAAAATGTAAACATCAGACGTGAATTTAAAGGCTCTCAATTTCATTCTTATTCCCAAGAAAAACGTGATGACTGGTAGAATATTCAATACATATGCATAGATTAATGCACGACGATCATAAAGATTTCGCGTTTTTTTCAATATTTTGCATATTAATGGATTTTTATAGCCTTGAAATGAGACCTAAATTTCATGTAAAACCTCATGGAGTTTATGAAGGGATTAACAGATATGGTGGTGAAACACCGTATCGTCAGATTCCACTAGGGCTTGCAACGATACGTCTCACTCACGATACAATATGTATCGCGATTTTCTTTTCACGATACGATTTTTTCACGATACATTACATGCAGTACATTGAGAGTGAATTATCAGTAACAAAAGACCCCCCAAACTGCACAGAGTCCAAATTTCATTTGACCAGTAACATCCAATTTCTTTTTTAGTGCTTGAGAAAGACAAGCAAGTTTCAGCCAATGGACCTCTGGGAGTCTGGGTTCAACTCAGAGGTGAGAGGTCTGTTGCCTCAAACTATGCTTATAATTTAGACAGAGTTGATATTTTACTGAAATACAAATGAACAAGTGAAATCAACAGAAGGGGAATTACGTTGGGAACGTAAATATCACGTTGAAAGTGAATTATAGCTATACTGATAGAATTTCAGACTCCTGTGGTGGAATTATAAGTTGGGAAAGCACAAAATAGACTTGTTGGGCCTGAAAATGCAACTTCTGACTACATCATGCCAACCTTCTGGATGTGTATCGTTTGTATCGTGATACACATGAAACGATACGATATGCGTATCGTGTACAATATTACATTTATTTATTTTTTGGTGTTTAAGGTCACATACTTATGCACACTGGCTAATCGTGACCGTGACAGTTTTACGGGTGGAGGAAGCCGGAGTACCCGGAGAGAACCACCGAGCAACGACGAACAGCTGTCAGCTCTCCAACATCGTAACTCTGAACTCTGCACCGCAGCACAGGCAGGGTTAGATTGGTTGAAGACATGCACACCATCGACGTGCAGTACGCCTTAGTACACCGCGTCATCGTGCCCCCATGTAGGCAATCGGGGTAAAGTGTCTTGCCCAAGGACACAACGCGGTTGCCGCAGGTGGGATGTATCGTGTACAAATGTATCGCGATGCATTGAAATCGTGATGAATTGTTGCAGCCCTAGATTCTACGGGTCCTCTCACTCCCACAGAACTTCAAGTGAGTCTGGGGCGGGGTATATTATATCCCCCAATTAGGAGACTGAGGTTCAATGAACACAAGCTCAACCACTGTACTGCATTTTTTTACCTTCAGTATACATCACACTGCTCAATCAAAAACCGGATTCTCAGAGTAAATATGGGATTCTCAGAGAATTCTATGAGATTTTCAGAGAAAAATCGATAGCTGCAAATGAAGATTTTTATCGAAAGAGAAGATATATTGAAAGGTAGGTACTAATATATTTACCTTTATCCAGTAGTTTAACTATCCCCTCGAAGTCCTGTTTGCGAACAGTATCTACACAACAAATCGGAAAAATAGGCTGCACAAAAAGTCAAAATGGGAGGGACTGCTGAATTTTTGGTGTCTTCCCACTAGACCAATTCCCCTTAGACCAACTACATAGTGTTTCTGATTAAGGGTTGATTAAGGATAATTAGGAAAACAATTATTTATAAAAAGCTGCCCAACATCTATAAAATATCAACATGCCAGAAAATGAGCAGACTATCATCTGAAAAATGAGGTCCCCAGAGGGTGAATTTGGTGATGCTACCCTGCACAGCAGGGTAGCAACACTAAATTTACCCTCTGTGAACCTCAACCTGAATCAAGGTCTCAAACATGATCAGAAAGAGGTACCCAGAGGATAAACTGGCCCAATGTATAGCATAGCATCACAAATTCACCCTCTTAGGACCTTATTCTGCAAATAACAGACTGCTTATTTTCAGGCTTGAATATCAATAACATTAAATACATTTTTAAATATTTATAAATATATCAAATTATTGATATAAAATTATTTTTAAAGTAGAACACACCAGTTGGTCTAAGGGGAATTGGTCTTTTGTGAATTGGCCTCGTGGGAGTTGGTCTGCAGGGAATTGGTCTAGTGGGAATGAACCGAATTGTTGTCTTTGCTCCAGTATTAGTGGCCTTTTATCAAAATGTCGGGGCTTTCATATCGACTTATAGGCTTATAATCACGGTGGAACATCTTTCCAATTAAGACGCCCAGGTTACATGCCCTTCATTGCTCCGAAATATTGAACAGTTTACGATTTCCTGGGCATGGTGTAAAAAAAGAATGACAAGGCTGCGTTTCAGAGAGTGACTTCGGGGTTTCAGGGCGACAAGGGAAGTTTTACGTCGCAGAATCCGAATTTGCTATATTGCAATTTCCGGCTTTATCATGATATACTGATTTATGCTTGTCGAGCTGTGAGATACCAGGTCAAATCCGTTTTTTTCTCAAATTTTGACATCTGAAACAAACGTAATATAAGAGTGATTGTGTTGGGAGTAAACTGAACTTTTCTACATCAGAATAACTGAGGATATCAATTTCAGATCCGATAACGGCTTTATGCATTACTGAGTATTGCCAGAACCTACTTGTAGAAAGCGCCGAGATTTGGTTATAGTATACATGTAGGTTTAAAATGTTATGTGGATGCCCCTCTAACCCAAGGAACTGAACTATAACATTTAGATATATGGTATTGGTTAAAAAGCTTCGCATTCCGCCTCACTGGGGTGTCTTAAGCTGACGTGAACTTCCCTTGTCGCCCTGAAACACCGTTGTCACTCTCTGAAACCCCGCGTTGTCATTCTTGTTTTACACCATCCCCAAGAAATAGTAAAATTTTCAATATTTCGGTGCAATGAATTTAAATGAAGGGCATGTAACCTGGGCGTCTCAATTGGAAAGATGTTCCACTGCTGTGATAGTTATGAGGGGGTCCCTTAGTCAGAACGTTAGCATTTCTTTTCATAACTGTAAACAAAACATAAGTGGCAAATCTCACATTGTGCCTTTACAGGCAATCAAAGGTTCCAAATTCTGCCCTGCCCACTTACTATCTCAGTTCTTAGCTAAGCGTGGTAATGTTCCAGGTCCTCTGTTTTGAACTTTTCCTACCCCGATACGTCGGCCCCAGTTCACTCCAGTGTTTAATTTATGTTTGACTTACTGTGGGCTCGACTGCAGCGTCTTTAAATGACATAGTTTTCGCATCTTGGCTGCCACCTGACTTGACTCCCATTACTTGTCTTGGTTTTTTTTCTGAATTTAGTACTTCAGCGTACTCTACTGACTACGCCCAGGGGTTGCGTGTGTGCCCCTGGTTAGGCTCCCTTCCGTGGCGGCGAGCACATCACTCATACCATGGTTCCTTCATTTGTTTAGTTGTGATTGTTCATTCAGCACCCCAGGCGCGCATTTGTCTCAGGCAGCTTTAAGGTGATCGCGTGCAGCATACATACCTCACCAGCTCTCTACAATTTCAGCTCCGTCTCCTTTCACATGGTCTCCCCGTGGAGGGATGTGTCAGCCCTGAGGTCTCACTCATCCAGTGGGTCAGGCCTCAGGTCTCACTCGTCTGTGGCGCTTTGTGCCGCACGAGGGACTCCCGGACTACATGTTAAAAGAGACAACTCATATAGACATCCAGTAATAGCTAGTTTCTCTAGCTGGAAGATTTTAGATTACATGTACTTTTATATTAATGCTTTGTTAATTGTTAGCCTCGGCTACACTGCATTCTGTCACTTGATAAATAATAATAAAAAGGGCGGTGTAGCCCAAATCAATCAAACATATGCGTATTTCTTTCTCCCTGTCCATGTTTCACAAATGTCGGGCTAGCAGCACACTGGTGACCTGATTTGTGAACGTGGACAGGGCTGCTCAGTTGTGATTGATTCATTTCGCATTGTGCGTTTCGGACATAGCTGTACTACGCACGTTTTCTTCCTTCCATGTATTGTTCACACACACCTTTGGTTCTATGACGTTTCGGCCTTGGAACGTTTCGGCCCGAGACGTTTCGGCCTGGACGTTTCGGCCTTCAATCGGGCCGAAACGTCTCGAGAATCGGGCCGAAACGTCTTTGGTTTTTGGTATTATTTTGATGAAGATTAGGGTATTATTTGTTTATATTTATAGTTTTAAATATAAAATAAATTTGATTAAGGTTTTTATCATGGTTGAACTCACTTTTGAGTTGGAAATCAAAGAATTTGTGAGAATGAAGAACTTTTTCGATATCGGCAGGACTCACATATAAATATCCAATATTTTGAAACTCCGAATTCACTTAAATTTTTCCACATTTTGAAATGAAGCAGAAATTTCACGTCTACACAGTACAATGTTGCACACATATCTGACCCCAAATAGTGTCGGAATTGTCATCAAAAATAAAATATAACCAAATTTCATTGTGATTACCCTGCAGCTTATTACGACCACACCTGCACACTGAGTGCGCCTACCTACTTCTGCCGTACCACTCGAAATAAGTTGCAGGGTAATCACTATAAAATTTTGTTATATTTTATTTTTGCTGACAATTCCAACACTGGGCATTCTTACTTGGTGCATCTTCTCCGAGTAATAATTTCAAGTGTCGGAATTGCCAACAAAAATAAAATATAACAAAATTTTATCGTTATTACAAAAGTACAAGTGCACTTTACCTAAACCCGGTTTTTACATTGTAAATACATACATGTAATATTATGTATCCTGCTCAATGTCTATCTATTTGTGTATTTATTTCTCTCTGTTATTTTTTACATTGGTATTTCTGTTGATTTATATGAAAAATTGTACTTCCAATACAAATACATTGAAAAGGATAAATAGAAAAATCTTCAGAATTTTTTGCGTTCTTCCATTTTCTCCTCACTCACAATGTCGCGAGTTGCCAGATCACGTGTTCTTGTGTCTCGACCCACTTCAAAAATTTTCTCCTTTCTCCGGTACCTCAATATATGGAGGCCGAAATGTCTCGGGCCGAAACGTCTCGGGCCGAAACGTCCCGAGGCCGAAACGTCTCGAGGCCGAAACGTCCCAAGGCCGAAACGTCCCAGTACCACACCTTTGACAACAGCTGGTCAAACGCACAGTGATCCTTATCGTTACAGATTATTTTCTCATCCCTTTGTTCTAATTACCTAGGGGTAATCATTGGTCAATTGTGCGCAGTATTATTGTGTAATTAGTCCAGTTAATACAGGTGCACATGCGAGAAATTCGTCATTCTGCATTCGCAAAGCTTATTTCAGTGGCGCAATTTTACACCCACCCCTGCCCACGTCATCCGCCCCAAGGGGTTCTGGTTACTTCTTATCGTTGCTCCTCTAATTTGTGTATGAATTCAAACCCTGTGCAAGGTGCTTTCCTGTTACACACTGATTAGATATCATCCTGACAGTGGATTTATCTCCGCGTTTTTCCTGTTTATCTGTGTCGTGCGCTTTCTTCCGCACGAGGGACTGCATGTTACAAGAGATAATTGATATAATCTGGCCATGCCGTCTCCCAACAAAATAGCAACGTTGCTACAATTATTGTCAAAACAATTTGAACCGTTGTATTCTGTTTACATTACTTGTAAAATTTACTTACTTGCTTCCTTGTTATTGATATTGGTGTTTACATGTAATGTACAGTTAAAACTAGAAGTCCTGTCACGAACTGTGCGCTTATCTAGGCTGAATTGCGCGTAGGAATTGCGCACAATTGCCATATGGAAAGGCATCCAAAGCACGGCAGGTTCACCTGGTTACTCATAGAAACACAGGCAATGTTTCTGCTAATGGACCTCCGGGTTACCTGGAGGTCCATTGGCTGAAACATTGCTTGTGCACAGGCCATATGTGCAGAATTTGATAGCCTTATTATGGTCATAATGCGTAGATTAACGCGCATATCGACGGCCATTTGTGCGCTTTTCATGATAGGACTCCTAGTTTTAACTGTAGCATTCCTGTATTTCTGAAAAATGGCTAATCGTGGCTGCATGGATATAAAGTCAAGTCCAGCCAATCGTTTATACCCATGACAAGTGGACTTCCACTCCAGTCATTGGTTAACCTAACCCGGTCCTATTTTATCCTGAAAACACAGCTTGTTTACCACAGCAAACACAGTAAACAGTAAACAAGCACTACTTCATTTTCCGGAGGTCCCATGGAAAACTTATTTTCTTACTTGATTCAAGGTTACTATCTGAAACTCTAGTTACATCACAACCGCACTATAAACTTCGAAATAAGCCGCGAAATAAGCCGCGAACGATCGTTCAGGTTACGCAGGAGTATG
Source organism: Pictodentalium vernedei (assembly GCA_031216915.1). Lineage (NCBI taxonomy): Eukaryota > Metazoa > Mollusca > Scaphopoda > Dentaliida > Dentaliidae > Pictodentalium > Pictodentalium vernedei. The sequence continues at coordinate 119,642,773 of CM062289.1, read as the reverse complement.
ATCGGCGAGTTAAACGTAAAATATTCACCAATTGGAATGCAGATCGCTATCGATGTTGCGGTTGTCCGTTGTTATTCGGTTATCCAGCTGTATGTAGATGTTTCAGAATTATACACCTACACGTAGAAACAAATTAACACTACAGGTACAGTGTACATTTACATGCAGTAGATACCCACAAGGGGATGGCGCCAGGATTTCCCCCGATACAGTTGAAACTAGAAGTCATGTGACTGTATTGTGCACGATTTTGAATTAATAGCGTGCAGAGTAAATGCACTTTTGTCCCTGTCAATCTGCAAAATTAGCGAAACTCAATTCACGTACAGTTAAAACTAGAAGTCCTGTCACGAACTGTGCGCTTATCTAGGCTGAATTGCGCGTAGGAATTGCGCGCAGTTGCCATATCGAATGGCATCCAAAGCACGGCAGGTTCACCTGGTTACTCGTAGAAACACAGGCAATGTTTCTGCCAATGGACCCCCGGGTTACCCGGAGGTCCATTGGCTGAAACATTGTTTGTGCACAGGCCATACGTGCAGAATTTGATATCCTTATTATGGTCATAATGCGTAGATTAACGCGCAGATCGACGTGCTATTTGTGCGCTTTTCATGGCAGGACTTCTAGTTTTAACTGTACAAAAACAGCGTGCCCAACTCTGTACAATTATATACTAGTAAACAAAGATCATTAACATCATTCCTAACCTTAACTGGGATACATATACATGTCCATGTAATGATGTAAACAGATAGAGTAATATTCGACTGCATATCCAGTATGAAGGTGGTGGATAACTACTGAATTGCAGAGCCATTTCTTATCCATTCGAAAATTATTTATAATTGTTCATAACAGCACAAGAAACACTTGAAAACTGTCATCACATGGACCACCGGGAAAACCCCGGTGCTCCATGTGATGTAAGTTTGCAAGTGTTTTGTGTGTTTTGTCCTCAGAAAATGTAAATAATTACAGTTAAAACTAGAAGTCCTGTCACGAACTGTGCGCTTATCTAGGCTGAATTGCGCGTAGGAATTGCGCGCAGTTGCCATATCGAATGGTATCCAAAGCACGGCAGGTTCACCTGGTTACTCATAGAAACACAGGCAATGTTTCTGCCAATGGACCTCCGGGTTACCCGGAGGTCCATTGGCTGAAACATTGCTTGTGCGCAGGCCATATGTGCAGAATTTGATAGCCTTATTATGGTCATAATGCGTAGATTAACGCGCAAATCGACGTGCTATTTGTGCGCTTTTCATGACAGGACTTCTAGTTTTAACTGTAGTAAGCAGTAAGTGAAAAATCTACCCACAGCGATTTATTAGTAACCCCCCTCCACATACTGCAGTCTCAATATTTTTTTTTCTGTTTGATCGATTCAGTTCGTGATTTCAGTCCCGACCTCGCTAATAGCGAATTACATTTTGCAGCGTATGACGAAAACGCTCTTGTTTATTTCAGACTTCCTTCTTCTGCAGTAAAGAGCACATTAACTAACGAACATTTTTTTGTGCTAATTGTGACGGGGGTTTTGTTCCCTGACATGGGTGCTTGGGTATTTCCCGACAAGCCCATAATAAAGGAGACCGTATTTTCCTGTGCCGTGTATGTATGTGTGTGTGTGGGAGGGGGGGGGGGGGGGGGGGGGTAAATGTATATGCTTTTGTGGAATTGTCGGAGAGTACCTTAGGAACACCATCGGGGACCTTCCCCGTGTTGGGGAAATCCTAGCGCCACCCCTTGTGAGTATCTACATGTACACATCCCTGATTCACGCCAATTATACGAGTGGGTACCAAATCATCCTTAGTTACTTCACACTGCAGAATACATAGGTAGATCTGAGTGGACATGACGTGCATTCAAACACTTTCTCTTCTATTATTATTTATTTATTTAATGATGTTTAAGGTCACATATTTCTGCACAATGGCCAATCATGACCGCGACAGTTCTACGGGTGAAGGAAGCCGGAGTACCCGGAGAGAACCACCGAGCGATGGCGAGCAACTGTCAGCTGCCCAACATACGAACTCCACACAAGCAGGGTTAGCATTGGTTGAAGACAGGTGCACCATCGACGTGCAGTACGCCTTAGTACACAACGTCACCGTGTCCCCACGTAGGCAACGGGGGTGAAGTGCCTTGCCCAAGGACACAACGCGGTTGCCGCTGGTGGGATTCGAAACTTTCTCTTCTTGAACGGCGTTTCGAGAAACCCAAAAAGTTCCAGCCAATAATACAGTACTGTGACTACAAATGTTATATGTTTTCTCGATCAAATCACGATCGGTGTGCAAATCACTTGTTCACAAATAATTGAGTCGACATTTCGTCTCGTGAGTTCCAACGTGTTCTATGTGCCAGTAGACACATTGGAACTCAGTGGACGATTTCGCAAATGAAATAGTGCGAAATCGGAACAAACCAAGACCATGTTAAAATGAAAATAGCATCTCGGATTCAATGCTCGCATTTCTCTTAGGATGGGATCGTAAGCCAGTCGTAATCCGGTCGAAATTCCTGTGGGCTTTTGTGATTACTGTGGTTTAATTAGTGTTTTATTAGTCTGTGTGAAACACACAGACTATTGTTTTTGTACGGTTTCTTTTTCTTTCTTCTCCTTTTTCGCCTCTTTTTCGGCATACTGATAGACAGTGTCTAGTACTCGGCTACCTATGTTTTTCAGCCTCATGGGGCATTGCGGATGTCCCTTTGGGTGTTTTAAAAGTGAGACCTATTGACCTGGGACCAACATGAAATGAGTCGACACTCAATGAAAATTCCAAATATGGGTCAAGGTCACTGAGGTCACCCAGGTGTCATTGAGTATATTTTTCAGAATTGCCGGAAATCACACTTTTTTACCCTCTAATGTATTGTGAAGTTCGAACATGTATTTTTATACTCTAAAAAAGTGGGCGGGGGCCAAAAATGTTGAATGTGAGTCACGCTCATATATCTCAAGCATGGTATGACCTACATGTATGGACCTGGGACCAACACCAAATGAGTCGAAACACCGTAGAAGTTAATAATTTGGATCCAGTTCACTAGGGTCACTCAGGGCTCATTAAATGCACTTTTCTTCAGAATTGCTTAAAATTTCATTTTATAACTCCAAAGCATTTTTTGAAGTTCATAAATGTATTTCCTCACTCAGAAATGTGAGCAGAGTAAAAACAAATATCCATTTCTGATTCCTTTGTAGAACACGCTGAATGCTGTGCACAGAAATTATTCCCGATTTTTTTTTCTCTGAATCATGTATGGAAACCCTTTAAACGCTGTTTACGAAAATCTATTTCTGATTTCTTTAAAGATATTTTATTCCCGAATATAAGTCTCCATAAATTCTCTTTCTTTTTAGTTTAATTCTGGTCTTTCGCCATTTTCACACAGACTGAAATTTACTGGTCGCAGTAAATTCTGTTTCTCTAGTATGTTATTTATTTGTTATACTCTCCTGTAATTGCTGTAAACTGAAGGAATATAAGAATACAAACAAACAAGCTCCGTGTGAGTAGTTATTTGCTTAAACCCCCGACTTCCAATGACCTCCACCCATCTAGAGGTGAAAGACAAACCACCTGGGGCAGGTACGTTGTACATTTACTTCGTTGCTTTCAGAGATCTTCGTCTCAGATATATGAAAGCACAAGACCTGTTCTCTTCGGTAAACATCAACACAGTTACATTCGAGGGTAATTTTATGTTCGATGAGGTGATTTTTCGAAACATATAAAGTTCACAATACACGGTATTCAGTCTTGATCCAAAGTAGGCCTACACACCTTCTTCTGCAATAATGATTCGCGAGTGTTTAATGTCCCATTCAATTACTCTTGTGCTCCAAATAAATATACATATACAGAACAGTCGCCCTGGACTGGCCGTAATTCACGCGGAGGCGGTGATGTCCTCGCATGCGTTTACCAGGTAATAAAAATCATCATCAGCAAAATTTTAATTAATGAAGCACCGGGTTGCATCCGGTGCTTCATCAATTAAATTTTTGATGACTATTTCTATAATTAGTGTTTGAAACCGAAACTTATTGCACCCGTGGAATGTGACCAGTCCACGGCGACCTTACTATTCATACCTTCTGCAATAATGATTCGCGGGTGCTTAATGCCCCATTCAATTACTCGTGTGTTCCTAATAAACATACATGTATGTAATAATAATGTTTATTAATTATGGGGAATTTTTCAACCGCTCCTTATTTGGACCTGTATGTTTATTAAAATTGCCCTTCCGACAGGGAGGAGGTCTTCAAATCAGTAAATCTTCATTAGAATGTAAGATATTCTTTTGTTTATCACAAGTGTTTTTATTGTTGTAATGATGATGTATAAACGCCTATTAGTTTTCTGCAAATGCAATACTGGAAAATAAGTTTGCCTTCAGATAAAATTATCAGCAGTACACCCCAATGGATTCCCAACCGTTACTATTATTTGGGCCTATACTTTTATTTAATTTTGATAAATTTTCCACCCCGTACTTTTATTCCCAACTGTTGTTTTATTTGGGACATAATAGTAATAAAGCTTAACATACAAAACGGCTGCTGATGTTTATCTTGTCGTTGGATCCGTTTTGCAACGTCAATGTGCACTCGTACCTGGATAACCAATCATTATCCGCTTACATGTGCGATTTTAATCAGTGAACGCAGCAATTAAATATTGTTCAAACTCGACATACAGAGGGAAAGGTCATAGAGCGACGTCACTTTTTATCCATTTACTCGTAACCCGTTCCCCCAGCTTTGTGTCCTTGGGCAAGGCACTTATCCGCGATTGCCTACATGGGGGCACGACGACGCTGTGTACTAAAACGTACTACACTTCGATGGTGCCAATCTAACCCTGCCTGTGCCGCGGGGCAGAGTTCCGAGTTACGATGTTGGAGAGCTGACAGCTGCTCGTCGTTGCTCGGTTGTTCTCTCCGGGTACTCCGGCTTCCTCCACCTGTAAAACTCACCGACATGATATGACCCTGGCTGTTAAAATGTCGTTAAACCCTAAATGCGCCATCGCTGCACAAAAGAAAAACACAGCTTATATTCCAAACGGGAAGTGTTCAGTGAGTTCAATCCATATTATCTTAATATTAATATCTAAGGAACGGACAGGCCTACAAACACGTAGACATCCCTTACTGTACCTGTCCCGATATGTCATAAAATGTTTGAATGCATTACCCAATAATTACCCATACATGTGCACATGTATATCCTTGAATGCAATACCCACATATGTTTCTCTTTGAAAGCGTTGTTAGTGTTGAATGAGACTTAAACATGCATTCTTTACATTTAAAACTGACATTTTATAGGCAGTTGGGGCGCTAAAAGGGAACACATTGGGTATTTGCCACAGAAAACAGGCTTTGGTCCCTACCACCCCCATCAAGCTCCCTATATATATAACGAAGTTGGGCCGATTTACCTCGATAGAAACCCAATAGAAGACCAGAGAATTGTAAATTATGGTGAATTGTTCCATGATGTTATTCATGGAGTATCCACGGGAATGTAATGTAACTAACTATATGTGAGGGGTGGGTGTAGGGGCGCGAGTCCCTCCCAGGGACGTGGCTAGAGGTTTCCGATTGGGGGTGTAGGGTAGTGAATTTCCAACCAGGGAGGGGAGGGGAGGGGGACCTCCTCCCGGTCCCTCGCCCAGTTGGAAAATCACTACAGAGAAAATTTTTGAAAATGAAGCCATGAAATGGGGCATAAAATTGATTCTAGTAACTGAAATACCAACACAGTTATGATCGAATTATCAGGTTGTTATTATTTGGTTTGAAACTGGGAATTGAATACAGTACGTGGAGTTTGTATTATCACTAAATCACTCGCAGAGTGGAGATTCCACCCAAGCAATAATTCCAAATTTGTTGAAAAGCATAACCTGCACAAGCAAAGTTTCAGCCAATGGACCTCCGGGTTCAACCCGGAGGTCCATTGGCAGAAACATTGCGTGTGTTTTTTGTCGATATGTACAAAATTTGAAAGTTATAGCTTGGGTGATAACTCTACTCCGCGGGTGATTTAGTTACAATCCACTCTCCACGTACTGTATGTGCTATAAAACAAATGCTCAAGCTGAAAACTTTGAGCAATTCACACCCTCCTAATATTAAATCAGATCTTATGCAGGAATGATCAGTTTTCGGTGTTTCATTATTTTGTAATTGTGAATGATGGAATTTACTGAAGATAATGATTTTACATAATAATAATAACAACACTTTGGCCGGCCGCTGATTTGTCGCGGTTCTCGGATGAGAGAAGGCCTTGGTTACCCCTGTACTCCCAACTGCCTCCCTATTCCCACGCTTCTTCTCTCCTCCCAACACTCGAAGAAGTGCCTTTCGGGGATTTTTTTTTTATTATGATGAGTAAACGTACTAAAGAAATCTTGTACCGATTGACGTCATGCATACTTATGAAGCTCGATATTGCGTACACTGTAGTTGTAAATACTGAGTTAGAATTTTTGCCGATTTGAAACCGAGTTGGGATTTTGGGAAGTAAAGGAGACATCAGCATCACCAAAGAAGCTCTAAAATCCAGATAGATGGAATTTCCAACTATTCAAGACTTGCCTTCCGAATTTCCAACTGCAGGATATTTTGCCCCCCCCCCCCCCCCCCCTGTCGCCACGTCCCTGCTCCCTCCCCTTAATTATTCCAGGTGGGGTATTTTCGTCTGGATATGAGTGTCTGATATCGATTAGTTCTTGCTTGAAACCATATAGGCCTACATTATAAAGAGACTGCATTTGACACTTTGATTTATGGCACACAAAGAGACTGTCATATGTAGGGGACGGGTCTCTTTCCACGGGTGGGTAATATTTCCACGGACCCATTAATATAGGATTCCAAACACTAATTGAAAGGCGCAAGTGCTCTGTGGTTACGGTATTGGATTTCAAACAGATATGTATGAACAGTAGAGTTAAAACTAGAAGTCTTGTCATGAAATGCGCACGAATAGCACGTTGATCTGAACGTTAATCTACGCGTTAAGCCATAGTAAGACTTGAATTCTGTACAAATGTCCTGTGCACAAGCAATGTTTCAGCCAATGGACCTCCGGGTAATCCGGAGGTCCATTGGCAGAAACATTGCCTGTGTTTCTATGAGTAACCAGGTGAACCTGCCGTGCCTTGGATGTCATTCGATATGGCAACTGCGCGCAATTCCTACACGCAATTAAGCCTAGATAAGAACACAGTTTGTGACAGGACTTCTAGTTTTAACTGCACATGGAGAGTGGATTGTAACTACATGTAAATCACACATGGAGTGGAGTTATCACCCAAAGTATCACTTTCAAATTCTGTTCACATGCACAAAAAACACAAGCAATGTTTCAGCCAATGGACCTCCGGGCTTAACCCGAGGGTCCATTGGCTGGAACTTTGCCTTTGCTTGTTATGCTTTGAAACAAATTTTCAATTATTGCTTGGGTGGAATCTCCACTCTGTGGGTGATTTAGTGATAATACACTCTCCATGTACTGTAGGTCCAGGGTTCGATCCCCGCCGAGGTAACTGCGTTGTGTCCTTGGGCAAGGCTCTTCATCCCGATTGACTACTGATTGCCCACGTGGGGGCATGGTGGTGCTGTGTACCGAGGCGTACTGGTCGTCTCGATGGTGCACTTGTCATCAACCAATGCTAAACCTGCTTGTGTGGAGTTATTTATTTATTAAGAAGGTCTAACGACACTTTAACAGCCAAGGTCATATCGTCACATCGTGTCGATGACAGTTTTACGGGTGGAGGAAGCCGGAGCACCCGGAGAGAATCACCGAACAACAACGAGCAGCTGCCAACTCCCCAACATCGTAACTCCACACTATAGCACAGTCAGGGTTAGACTAGTTGAGGACATGCGCACCACCGACGTGCAGTACGCCTTAGTAAACGGCTTCATCGTGCTCCAATATGGACAATCGGGGTTAAGCGCCTTGCCCAAAGACACAACGCAGGAGTCCGAATCGATCGCTCAGACGGTCACCCATCCAAGGACTAACCGGGCTCGACGTTGCTTAACTTTGGTGATCCGACGAGAACCGGTTACCGCAACGCCACCGCGCCCCCTTGTGTGGAGTTAGTACGTTGGGTAGTCTGGCAGTTGCTCGCCATTGCTCAGTGTTTCTCTCCGGGTACTCCGGCTTCCTCCACCCGTAAAACTGTCCGACATGAGGTGACCCTGACTGTCGAAAGTGTCGTTAAACACTAATAAATAAATAAATAAATAAATAAATAAATAAATAAATAAATAAATAAATAAATAAACACTAATTATATAAGAATAATCATCAAAAAGTTTATTAATGATGCACCGATTAAAACCCGCTGCTTCATTAATTAAAATTTCGCTGATTTTTATTACCTGGTAAACGCATGCGCGGACATCACTGCCCACGCTTGGATTACTATCAGTCCACGGCGGCTCGGGCTGTACTGTACAAATGGAGGTTTGTGGTAGACTGACTGGTAGTGGTACCAGATTCGGGTTTTTGGAGGCCCAGAATGATCAGTTGGGAGGGGTGGTGGTGTACAGTAACACGCGCGTCAAGACTCACGACTGCATGTTACATGTACATGTGTTTGTATGCAAATAAATTTAAAAGAACTGTTGAGATTCGATCTACAGTTAAAACTAGAAGTCCTGTCATGAAATGCGCACAAATAGCACGTCGATCTGCGCGTTAGTCTACGCGTTATGACCATAGTAAGACTATCAAATTCTGTGCATATGGCCTGTGCACAAGCAATGTTTCAGCCAATGGACTTCCGGGTAACCCGGAGGTCCATTGGCAGAAACATTGCATGCGTATGCTATGAGTAACCAGAAGAATCTGCTGTGCTTTGGATGCCATTCGATATAACAATTGCGCGCAATTCCTACGCGCAATTAAGCCTAGATAAGCGCACAGTTCGTGACAGGACTTCTAGTTTTAACTGTACAATCTTCAATGACCAGCATTTCAACTATGTCATCAGGGCATGCCTTCGGCCGCAGATCGACGAACTTGAAAGGAATTCCTTGATTATGCAGTTGAAATATTTGGTCAGTCGACACTAGAGCCATCACTGTTGGGACAAAAAAAACCGCATGTATTCTGTAATTTCTGTTTGCACCTGCAGTTAAAACTAGAAGTCCTGTCACGAACTGCGCGCTTATCTAGACTTAATTGCGCGTAGGAATTGCGCGCAGTTGCCATCTCGAATGGCATCCAAACCACGGCAGGTTCACCTGGTTACTCATAGAAACACAGGCAATGTTTCTGCCAATGGACCTCCGGGTTACCCGGAGGTCCATTGGCAGAAACATTGCTTGTGCACAGGCCAAACGTACAGAATTCGATAGCCTTATTATGGTCATAATGCGTAGATTAACGCGTAGATCGAAGTGCTATTTGTGCGCTTTTCATGACAGGACTTCTAGTTTTAACTGTAGCTTCTCCGACACCACTGCTTAACATATTTACATGTTCTCAGTCTAGAGTGTCACTTGGCGATGGGCGGAGGCATAGGTGATGGCCACGGGGTGGGGGGGGGGGGGCATGCGCTGATTCCACTCAATCATGTCTATACGGTTTGATTATCAGCCTTCTTTTCCATGAGACAAGTCTTCTGCCATTGGACGGATAATCGGAGAGTAATGCATTAACTGACGATTAAAAAGAGTCCATGTGCAGTTTCTTATTCATCAAATTTATTTATTTATTGGGGTTTAACAACACTTTAGACAGACAGGTTCACCTCGTGTCGGGCAGTTTTACAGGTGGGGAGGCCGGAATACCCGGAGAGAACCACCAAGCAACGGCGAGCAACTGTCAGACCCCCCCCCCCAACATAGAAACTCCACACATGTTGGGTTAGCACTGGTCGAAGATAAGTGCACCATCGACGTACAGTACGCCTTAGTACACAACGCCACGGTGCCCCCACGTGGGCAATGGGCGTAAAGTGTCTTGCCCAAGGCCACAGGTGGGCTTCGAACCGAGGACCTCTCAACTTGCAGCCTGCACCTCTACCAACTGAGCCCCCTTTTTATTCATCAGAAGTGTACGTGGTTATTGTGGGGGCGGCCAAAATATGACCTGAAAAAAGTGGAGGCGCGAACATATATTACCGTCCCTATCACTCCACTCCACTCCACTCCCCCACCCCTCACCCAAACACACACTCACACACGTGCACGTTAGCATCGCCACTGGTGTACAACTCAACAATTCTTACATGTACACCAGACTGGCATTACATGTATATATGGGCATTTCTTTATGAATAAAAAAAAATTCTGCAATCTCCCACCCCAACCCTCCTCGCCACATTTCACCGTCTGCAGGATTCCTCTAAGGGTTAAAATGTCGCATGGGACAAATATCACAGTAAATAATGATATAATTAGGGTCTAAATGAGAATACTACACTCGATGACTTAATGTTATACATAAATATCGCGACTCAATAACACGATAAACGCTCTGTTCAGAGGAAAGCCCTGTTTGTATCAAAACGATATCACCGGGAGATAATTTGCGTTGACTATTCTTAGCTGATTGTGGCTAAAAATAAAATAATCGAAGGCTCGCTCTTTCAATTGATTAGCTAACAAGCAAATGAGGCGGAGAAACTGAAAACCTAATATAAATACGGTGATATTGTAATAAAAAAAAACTTACCCAAAACAGGAAATTAAAGGCAAACATCAAATATTTGACGCACGTTAGACAACTTCCCATTGCCATTCTGAAGCTTTTCTTCTTTTCCAAACTTGGCGAAAACACTCGGCTTGAACAAATGCAACACGCGAGAACGCAGTTCAACTGGTGAAATTGTTACTACGTTAGTAGTCCAAGAAGAAAACGGGATGTAGATAGTTTCCAAAAGCGGTATAAAAAATTATGAACGTATCCAGCCTAATTCCACGAAACGGATCAGTTGAAAGTATCCCCCAAATCGCGTCACGTCAACAAACCGAAACTTGTAAGTTTTTTTTTCTGTTCAGTTAACTCGGGCGTACCATAATACGTAAACAATGATTGGTGAAGCTATAACTTGAGAACGAGGCTTTATATTAGTCCCAATGAATGTATGTGAGACTGGTCATGTGCAATAATACAAATGGAACGCAAATGCTTTATTTCTGAAGAAAGCTTTATTGACGCCCGCAGATTTAAACTGTCACTCACTTGGATACAGTCAGACACGAATAAGTTCCCTCGAAACATTAAATCTGACCCGTTTCTTTTGTTGTCTCACCTGCTTTCAGAGATTCGGATAAAGATATCTTTAACCCTTCGTCCCCATACAACCAGAAACTGCCCCTTCTTGTAGGCTGTATTTACCTGTAAATTCTTTGAACCCTGGCGTTAGCTTCCATGTCAGTTCAAAGGCAGCAGTGAAAAGAGTCCATATATACATTCATTATTTTGGGGTAGAGCAATCAACATTTTCAACGTGCAGCCTTAGGGCTGCACGTTGAAAATATTAATTGGTCTCCTCCACGCATTAACTTAGAAGCCATCCCACTTAATGACATTATAGCGGGGGAGGAATTCGTCACATACAGGTGAATTGTGCACTTGGTGATACCTTCTTGAAATTTGGCACACTGTTAGTGTAGGCTATGAGGTTCTCAAAAACGATCGGCTACAAGTTGACACCGACCGGTGGCGACCAGTAGCGGCACAATCCAAAATGGCCGCCAGCGGCTGAAGGGAACCTCCTTTTCGACGGTCTACCGACTATACATCCGATTGTAAGGGCGCGAAAGTGAACTCTGATCCACGCACGTGTTGGAAACAGACGTGGGAGATGATGTAGAATAAAACGAGATTCTCTATACGGACGCATCAATTTCTTGGAACTTGAAAAGAGCGTTGTTTCTCCGGGATCAGCGTCATTCAGGCAAACCTGAATGACGCTGATCCCGGAGAAACAACGCTCTTTATGAAGCAGTCTCTTTGCCATACAATCTCTTGTTTGGCGTAATTCCGCAAGCAATTCTGATTTGTCTGTCGAAATTAATTCGAGAACGCGATTGTTCACAAAAATCATTCACAGAATGAGTGAGAATCCTCTTCGTGTACGGACTAGTACTGACTGGGAACGTTGTTGCTTTTGCCAGCAAGACAGTTCCAAGAAATTGATGCGTCCGTATAGAGAATCTCGTTTTCATGACGCCTATAAAGCTATTGAGGAAGACATAACGCGCTTCCTAGATAATGGCGTTGAGCTTCCATATAATTTGACCATTGATTGTTTGATGAGAGAGAGTGATGAGTGTATGTCGATGTCACTGTTGACGAATAAGGCAATATATCATAAGACATGCCGTGACAGTATTCGGACTCACATCGTACAGCGCGTGCTACACAAGCGAGAGCGAAATGAGGCAGTGGCATCCTGCTCCACGCTGAGTCCTAAAAGAACACGGACAAGTTTTGAATCTGGCTGTGACAGGAAACTGCCCCAGTGTGTTTATTGTCACAAACGCGAAGGTGACAGCAGTGAGCCTATTTGCAGATCAATGTCTGATAACAATAAACTCAAAATTATGGCAAAGGAAGCCGAGAACTGGGTTGTTTTTTCTCGGGTCAATGCAGCATTTGATTCCGCTGCTAGTGATCTTTACTATCACAAAACCTGTTATTGTAAGCTTGCCAATGAAGCACGAGCGGCTAAATCTAAAAAGTCGAAGAACGCCGAACATTCCGCGTCAGGCCTGCCCTATGACCCTCTCGTTATGGCAGAGCTCATAACATTTGTTGAACACAACGATTCCGCGATGAAGCTTGTCGATCTCAAGAATCTGTACAGTCGGAGGTTGAAGCAAGTCGGTTCTGATTGGCTTAGTGAAGAAATACATTCCACTCGATTCAAAGAACATTTGTTGCAGAAATTGGGCGATGGCTGGGACGCCTTCACACAGGGTAGAGATGTGTTTATTTCAAGTAGGTTTCGAGTTGGCTCCTTGTTGTCCGAATCTTTAACTCGTATAGTGTCTGAGGAAGAGGCAAAAAAGATAGTTGATGTGGGTCTTCTTCTGCGTAAACACATACTCATATCTCAAGCTCCTTTCACGGGATCATTTTCATCTTATTGCTTGAGCGAGCCTGTACCCAACTCACTCCTGACTCTTCTTAGAGTTCTACTTGAGGGCACATGTAGTATACAGAACTTAGGCGATGATGAGACTGTTAATGCCAAGACTCGAGTGGCTTGTACTATTTCACAGATGTTGATCAGCAATTCAGCGAAACGCTCCGAACATGCACAAAATGTTCACCAGAGACGTGACAGAGAAACTCCAATGCCTCTTTATGTGGGTTTGAAGTTGCATGCCCATGATCGTATGAAAAATCTTATCAGAGATTTTCATCAAATGGGACTCTCTGTCTCTTATGATCGCGTAATGGATGTTCGCAGGAGTTTCGCGAGAGCTGTTTCACTGCGGTTCAAGAACGAAGGTGTTGTAGTCCCAGCTAACTGCAAACGTAATGTTTTCTCGATAGGAACCACTGATAACATTGATGTATCTGGTAGATCTGATATGCATGGTACGTCCATCACACTCATTGGTCAACTGAGCAGGGACAATGTGGGTACTGATCCCCCACCACTGAGTTTAGATGTTCCAGAAGACACACAAATTGAACTCCCAGACGACTATGCATTTGTTCCTTTCGTTGAAGACTTTGGTGGGGACATCAGGCTTGAATCTCCAGATGAATGTAATGTACGGCCCAATGAATATGCAGATTTGAACGTGGGAGAGAATGACTGGTTGTCTCATGTGTCACAGATCAGCAATAAAGGGAAGGTTGATGGCAGCTGGCAGCTTGATGAAGTCCCTGTGACCTTTTCAGGCTTCTTTTCAAAACATGAAGATCAAGACAATGTCAAACCTCGTGCAGTTATTGGGGTATTCCCTGTTTTCAGTGAGCAGAAAGCGGACTCACTCAGTATGCAGAAGCATGCTATGTATGTGGTCAGGGAAGCTACTGCTTTCGTAAACCCCGGCCAGATACCTGTCATTGAAGGTGACTGTCCGTTGTATGCCAGGCAGAAAAAATGTCAATGGCTGTTCCCAGAGGAGATAGGTGAGGATCGAATGGTGTGTATGATTGGATTCCTGCATCTTGAAATGTGCACCCAAGAAGCTGGTGGTAAGCTTATGGGTGGTTCTGGTTGGGAGCGAATGTTTCACCTCGCAAAGATATTCACACCCGGTGTAGCATCATCCCTACTTGGTGGGAAACATGTCAAGAGGACGCGACAGGCATATCTTCTCACTCTAGCTTGGCTTGAGATCCTCAGAAAGAATGCTTATGAGATTTACTGTCAGCAGACTGGGCCCCATGAGTCATTTGAAATGTGGGAACAGAGGATTCTTTCACAATCTCCAACTGCGCGCTATTGGGGTGAAATCGTTCGGAACTTTCTCTTGACAAGCTGTCAATTCGTTCGGAACCAACGAATCGGTAACTGGCCTGGTACACTGTGTTCTATCGATGAGTTGTGCAGTTACTTTTTTGCCCTAGGACATACAAATTATTGTCGGTGGGTCCCCGTATTTCTGAGAGACATGTCTCAGCTACCCAGGCGGCATCCTTCAATCCACAATAAATTCATGGAAGGCCATTTTGTGGTCCAGCGTAGTGAGAGGAAGTTCAGTATGATGGGTTTAGATCAGAGCCAAGAACATAGTATCCAACTACTCAAAGAAGACAGTGGTCCAAAAGGTCTCTATGGCCAGGCTGAAGAGAAAGTCGTTATTGAGCTTTCAAGGTCAGAAGTTCTGCGTGTTATAGATGAGTATGAATATGCAAGTTTCCACACAACATCATCAGATAACACGGAACACCCGGAAAGTTCGGTATCAGAGCAGAAAAAATTTCTGAATCAATTGAAATCTCTCCTCGATCTGGTGAATCAGGGACTCATTATCAACCCTTATGATGAAACTAGTGGTCAGCTGGTGACATTAGATACTGGTGAATATATGGACCCCGAAGTTAGTAAGAGTTTACGGTCATTACCCGAAAGGGGCAAGCATTTATATTCCACTTTCTTGAAGGAAAGGCTTGTGGAATGCACCGTACCCCTGAATGATGTTATTCCCAAGGCAAATATATATACCTTCCTTAACCCACCCCCAGCCAACCTGGACAAAGGCCGAGACAAACTCATGTCAAGTAAAGCAACTGCCGCAATAGTTACCCAGATGTTCGTTTCACTGCAAGCCCGGCCTGATTCAAACATGGATGAGTTTTTCATGCACGAGAATGCACGTGATCCGCCAGCATTATCCGATAGAGGTAAGCTACGGAGTGGGACAAAATCTCAAATTCTCAATTGTTTACCAGCTATTCCTGCACAAGGGAAGAATTCAGCAGCTAGACAAGCTTCAGTTGTCATCTTGGATATGCCTGCTGTAGTCCATGTAATCAAACCACAGAAAGCGGATCTGTTTGGAGAATATGCTCGATTGCAATTATTGCCATACATCGAATCTCTGATTAACACGAACACCACAAGGGTTGATGCGATCTATGACTGTTACCCCGAAGGCAGTTTGAAGAATCAGACGCGAGCAAAACGCCTCGGTGAGACAGCAGTTAGGTTGATACGGGTGTCCGAGAACGTCCCTTTACCTAAAGGGAAGAATTGGCAGGCATTCTTGAAAGTTAGTGAGAATAAAGACGAATTTTTCAAGTTCCTGTCTGCTGAACTGCTGAAATTAACATCAACATCCGAGTACCAGTTGTTAACGACATCAGGAGAATATGTACTATGCAATAAGGATGTTAGCTTATGTGACATATCTCCATCGAACCACGAGGAAGCAGACACGCGCATGATGCTTCATCTCAACCATGCAGTCTCACAAGGTCACAAAATAGCTTTTCTTCGCACGGTTGATTCTGATGTCGTCATTCTGTCTTTGCACCATTTCGCAACATTCCGTGACCTTGGACTCAGTGAGCTGTGGATTGGGTTTGGAATTGGAAAGGCATATAAAGATATGCCAATTCATGAGATAGCTTCACAACTTGGACCTGATTACTGTAAGGCCCTGACTTTCTTCCACGCCTTCACAGGTTGTGATGTAACATCCAGCATGCTCGGCATTGGGAAGAAGACAGGATGGAATGCATGGATGAATTTTCCCGCATCAACTGAAATGATGATAGAATTGACTGAGAATCCGCAAGTCTTTTCAGAGGATTCCCCTCATATGCAGCATATCGAAAAACTCACCATACAGATGTACAGTAACAGTTGTGTCAGTACACGTGTCAATGATGCGAGACGGCATATGTTCACACATGGCCTTAAGTCTATGGAAAACATCCCGCCCACCAAAGCAGCTCTGTATCAACATGTAAAAAGGGTAATTCTTGTGTCATCTTTCATTTGGCATCGTGCTCTGCAGAAACACTTATGTGTGCCAGACCCATCACAGTACGGATGGGAGTGGAATCCACGTCTCAATATTCTGGTCCCATTTTGGACTCACCTAGGAGACGCAAGTGCTGCATGTGCACTGATGCTCCACTGTAGTTGTGCCAAGGCCTGCAAGGGCAATTGCAAATGCTTGAAAGCTGGATTAAGGTGCACACCTTTGTGTAAGTGTGAAGGTGGCTGTTGTAACAATATTGAGTAGTATACTGTCATGTTAGGACCAGTCATCTCCTATTCTGGTATTTTTTTTTCCATTTTCGGCCAGTTAACACATGTCATGTTTCTAGTTGAGTTGATTTTGCTAACAAATGTTCATCCCATGTGGCTTGCTACATTGTCCGGGGTATAGGAATACAGTTTTAGATTTCGGAAAATAGTCTGTTATTTACTGCACAAGACGGTGTTAATTCATGCATAGCATGATACAATATCCCCAACTATTTTGCCTCTGTACAACAGTTGATACCTTCGTTCACCCGTGTGTTCATCTATGGTATCCTTGTCTTTCTCTGGCCATAGGCCACATGTGACTAGTCAGTTCCTACTCCATAGCAAATCAACTTGGAAATCCTTCATCTTGTAGCGCACTCATGTCTCAATGAATCCATACCTGAGTTGATCTAATAAATCTAACGTAAGGTATCAAATTGCCATACCGGATCATATTTCGATAAGTTATTCGCTAAAACATTTCGACCACTCATCGACATCAAAGGTCATGTTTTGGCTCCCAGTGGTGGCTATATCTCTATATCCCTGGTAAAGTAGCATACCATGAGGGATGGGCATTAAGTGTCGGCAACATTAATCCTGACTTGGAACACACCACATCTTAACTGGCCGAAAATGAAGAATACTACTTGTAGTCAAAAAATATTCCTGTACCTCGAATGACTGCAAACATACACTCACCCCTTCTAGTCCCATTTTGCCAATGTTCTATACTGGCAAGATAACATTGTATAATTAACAACGGGAACTAATGCATCCCGAGTTCATTCCAGCACTGCCCTTGCTGGCAGACGTGTCGCTATGGTGTTGAGATTGAACCAGAACTCCTCTAGAAATTTGATAGTTTTATTTTCTTAGAAAATAAATCTATCGAAAATGCCGGAAGTTGAGAATAGACTGTCACTTTAATTGGATTATCAAATGTCCAAGTATCCCCACTGCTGCATACTATCGAGTACCCTTGTTCATGTGTTGACAGGAATCTCTCATACCATGTTCATTTGACCATTGCATTCCCGAGAAACATTCAACACTAATTTATCTACGGACGGACGATCATACTGACAGTCAGACACACAGACGCACACATCGACGGAAATTCTGATCCCATTATCCATTAATCTTCCCCCCAACTTGTTCCAAGGGCTTCACTCCATCATTCACATCAATTACAGCACATGTATGGTGTTAGGTTTGGAGCTTCAGTTGTGCGATCGGCGAAAATAGCTTTTTTTCGATCCGCTTGGCGGCCATTTTGGATTTCGCTGCTAGTGGTGGCTAGAGGATGGTGCCAACTTGTAGCCGATCGATTTTGAAATCTCTGATGCCTACCCTTACATCATGCCAAATTTCAGGAAGGTATCACCAAGTGCACAATTCTAGCGAATTCCTCCCCCGCTATTATGAAGTAGGCCTATCACGTTCCTGAACCGGAAAAGTGTTCAAATGGTGAAGTCATCAGATTCTGCAGCTTGTACATGTATATATGACATTTAATTATTTATTGGTGTTTAAGGCCACATACTTATGCACAGTGGCTAATCGTGACCGTGACAGTTTTACGGGTGGAGGAAGCCGGAGTACCCGGAGAGAACCACCGAGCATTAACGAGCAACTGTCTGCTCCTCAACATTCTATCTCTGTTCAAGCTCCGCTCAAGCAGGGTTACAGCGCTTGAAGACATGTTTATCATCGACGTGCAGTACGCCTCAGTACACGGCGTGATCGTGACTCTATGTAGGCAATCGGGATACAGTGCCTTGCCCAATGACACAACGCGGATCGTCCCGGACGGGGATCGAACTCGGGACCTCTAACATTGAAGTCCAACAGTCTACCACTGAGCCACCGCGTTTTCTTGTATATATGATAGTTACTCCGCCAGGGTAACTACGTTGTGCTATGTATTAAGGCATTCTGCACGTCGATGGTGCACTTGTCTTCAACCAATACTAACCCTGCTTGTGTGGACTTAATACGATTGGGAGTCTGAAAGTTGCTCGCCATTGCTCTGTCTGTGATTCTCTTTGGGTACTCCAGCTTCCTCCACCTGATCCTGGCTGTCGAAAGTGCCGTTAAATCCCAATAAATAAAATAAATAATAATAGTTATTATCGTAAAATTAATCAAAGGATTTTAGAGTTAACCTTTCATTTACCTCGGTTTGAGGAACACAGAAAAGTGTCACAGGATTATAGGTCAACCTGAAAATGACACGATTATAAATTGGCACTTCTTTTCTTCGCGTCTGAGCTACATGTGTTTGTATATTTCATTACCACTGTTTACTTGTTAGCACTTTCCTGCCACGGCAGACTAATTAGGCCTATTAAGAATTCTTCATCGTGTAATTAGCGAAAAAAGAAAGAAAAATGTAGCAGTAGATCAAGAATATGAGGATGGCTCCACTTTGAGAGGCGTCATACTCATAGTCAGAAATTTATATTGAGAGACCAGCCCTCTCATTGGGGTGTGTGTGTGTGTGGGGGTGGGGGGGGGGGTCATATGACGAAGTCGAGCACATGAGTTAGAGAGGGTTTGGGTGGGGTGGTGGTGGGTTTTCAGAATTTTGTTCAGGACGGTGACCTCTTAGCTATGTCACGGCAGGGGGTGCAAATCGGCCAGTTTCACACAAAAAGGAAGTGCAGTCCAGTAATTGTTAGAGCCCTCTAGCTTTCATAGTCCCGGCAACGGATTAACCCTTTACCCAACGTAACGGCCAAAACCGGCCAGCGCTATTTTCAAAAATCGCCTATTAATTTTAATTATTTTTTCATTTTTTGTCTCAAAAACATAGGTTATGACCCCTCATTGGAACGAGCTCGTCGAGCTCGTTCCAATGAGGGGTCATAACCTATGTTTTTGAGACAAAAAATGAAAAAAAATAGTTATTCAAGAATTTTTTTGCAAGTGTCGTCTGCCTTTCATGTTAGGTAAAGGGTTAAAAGCTTTCCACATCTCAAATTTATCCTCGGCTGTCGAGTGTTCTGATTTATTGCCCTTGTGCATTTTAGTGGTAGGCAAATCTTAACTCCTAGCACTCTGGTTGTGTAACAATTTTCTCCAATCATTGTATTTTTTTCTCTTTTTTTTCTTCAGAATTTTGGGAGCCCGGTGGCTCAGTGGTAGACTGTTGGACTTCTATGCTAGAGGTCCCGAGTTCGATCCCCGTCCGGGACAACGCGCGTTGTGTCCTTGGGCAAGGCACTTTTCTGACACGTTCACGCTTAGCCATTGTGCATAAGTATGTGACCTTAAACACCAATAAATAAATAGCTGAAGATTTGACTTTAGCAAACTAATGTTTTGATGTAATACCAGTTGGAAAGGGCTCTATTGGATCTTTTCGACAGTATGTTACATCACAGCATATCATCGGGCGAATGAAAAAAACCCACAAAAAACTGAACTAGATTCGCGTAGTTCGAGTGTAATTCACGAGCACTAGGCTATGAATGCTTTAGACCTGTTGTTGTACTGCAGAATCGAACCCAACACAGGAGATCTTAAACTTCGTTATTTCAGTTTTTTTTGTTTTGTTTTTTTTTGGAGGGGGGGGGGGGGTGGGGGTGTAAACATCTCCATTCAATCAAACCATATCACGTTACAACCCATATCCCCCCTCTATTTATTTGATTTTTTTGGTTTCAACTGTTGAATTTGTAAATTACGTGCGGGGACGGGGGGGGGGGGGGGGGGGGGCAGCCGATTCTTTGGGGTAAGGGTTAAGAGGACCATAAGCCACTTACCTGAAAAAAACTCGGCTCGCAGATTTTGCTTGCATATGAAAGATCATGTAAATAAACACTGTGTGCAAAATGTTAGCTATCGGAAGTAACGCCAAGTGACTTAAATTTGTAATTTGAAAAAAACTTTAAAGTGGACGAATTTTTAGAGGATATGACATTGCGAAAAAATAAACAGTGTAGGGCCCCGCGAAACACATATTTTCGATTCGAATCAAATCTCGAATCGAACCGGGTCTATTTTTCAAAATCAAATCGAATCTCGAATCGAATTCTGGGCGTCTTGAAGATGCATGGTCGATAAGGGTGTGGGCTGTAAATCTTATTGTGACGACTCAAGACCCGACGGATAAAATATTCCAGCTACATCATCAATGCATGCCTTCCTAGAAGGCATGCCTTGATGATGTAGTTTGAATATTACCCAGGAACGGAGGCGAGACTTAGCAGCAATAAGTATTGCACAGGACTAGCCGCCAGTAAAGCTCAACGTCAGCATTGCTTGGAAACTTTAACTTTGTTTTCAACGGTGATACATTTAGACTTGTGAGGCTGGAATTGGCATGGGAGGTGACATGGGTCAGATGCTATTTATGTAAGTATAGATGAAATTACACCCTGTCAGTAGTATGTAAGGTTGAGATCTGGCCTCTTTACCAGGACCTCGAGGTCAGACCTCGACCTCGAGGTCACTGACCTCGGTGCCCAAATCCATTAGGCCCCCCCTCCCCCTCCCCTCTCTACACTAGGCCTAAGCTATTTTAGGCTCCCCTCACCCTACCTGCCCCGTATGTACCCTATTTTTGTTTAGGCTGGGGTCCAGACTATGTATAACCCATTTAGGCTTTCCCCACATTGTTTAGGTTTTCCCCGCTTGTGGGCTCCCCTTCCCCAAAACCTAGTCCCTCCCCATCAAAGCCCCGGACTGTTCCTCCCCTTTCCAGAGGCTAGCCCAAAGCTGGGGGACTTCCAAACTGAGGCGTCCATTGAGTACTAACAAAAGAGTGCCACCATCCCCTATCCCTCCCCCTTCCCCCACGTAAATTTCGAGCTCTGTTGGTGTATCTAAGGTAAATGTTGTCAAGGACATGTACACGTAACTACAAAGATTAATTTGAAGACTGCCTTGTTTGTTTAGACATGTCATAAAGGAATTTTGATAGAGAACACCTGGTCTTTGTCAATGTAAGGATAATGGCGATAAAGATAGAGGGAAACTTTGTTTATAAGAAGATATGTTTATAAGAAGATATGATGGTGTCACGTTGTATAATTATGCAAATAGATAAGGGGCATCTTGTATGTTGGATTATGTCATAGATAAAGGGATTATGATAAAGGGCTCCTTTGTTTATAAGAAGCTTAATATGATAAAGACCATGTACACTGTTTGATTATGTCATAGATAAGATGGTGTCACATCTTGATAACCCAGTAAGATCGCGGCGGTGTCTGATTGGTCAAACAGTCATCCACACACCGCTCCTATTTCACAATTTTCGTTAAACTTGTATGTCCATTGGCATCGTACTGCATCCATCATCTCTTACTTGTCGTTATGGATAGAAGTGGGACAGACCTGCTCTAATCTGAGTGTAAAAAGCATGTTGTTTTGGACAATTATTCAGTTTCTCTAACCCACTTACACCCCAATGTTTTATACCTCCGCCAACCATATAACCTAATTACATCCAATTTCGTATTCCTACACCTTCATATTAGCTCCTTTAGCTCCTTCGTGTAGCCTCAAATACTCGTATGGCTTATGTGAAAATTCACTATGTGCTTCAAAACCGATGTACCCATGTTTAAAACCGATGTGTCCGTATGTAAAACCGATTTGTCCGTATGTAAAACCGATGTGTCCATATGTAAAACTGATGTGTCCATATGAATAACCTATGTGCACATGTTTAAAAACGATGTGCACTATGTAAAACCGATGTGCACATATGTAAAACCGATGTGCTCGTATGTAAAACCGATGTGCGCATATGTAAAACTGGTGTGTATACGTTTAAAGCCGATGTGCCCGTACGTTTAAAACCGACGTGTATATGTTTAAAACCGATGTGCACATATGTAAAACCGATGTGCACACATGTAAAACCGATGTGTGCATATGTAAAACCGATGTGCTCGTATGTAAAACCGATGTGCACATGTGTAAAACCGGTGTGCACGTATGTAAAACCGATGTGCGCATGCGCGTATTTGAGGGTACTCTTGACTGTCTTAAAAATCGTGATGTGCGCCCAGTTCTCATTTGTTCTCAGAGCGTTCAAAAAGAGAAGACATGCCGAGCCACAACTGTAAATTCTGTAGGAAAGCATTCTCAAGAGCCTTTACACGCAATAGACACGAAGATGGTTACTGCCTCAAGAGGATTGGGATGACGGGTGAAGGCAAACAGTCAAACGAAGATTATAACTTGTCTGATTCTGACGAGAGCACATATTCAGAGTCAGACGATAGTGATACAACCACTGAAAGTGAATATTCAGAAGAGGAAGATGGCGAAACGAACATAATAGACACTTTAATCATAAGAGCATATGAAGATAATACAGCTAAATTTCAGAGATTGAAAGTGTCGTACATAGAAAATGGCTTGCCCACAGACGAGGCCACCAAAGCGGCCAGGGAAGCTCTTAGAGGCAGAGTGAGAGCTTCCCTCTGTAGAAGATTATTTAAGGCAATGAGTCGAGTAAGGCACTTCAGACAACATCCGGTCTATGGAAAAATTAGAAAAACTGCTCAGCGACTTCGAGATGAGGAGGGTTACGGAATGAACGAAGCTGAAAAATTCGCAATTGAGAAACGAAAATACTTGTTTGATCCATTATTAAGAAAATACACGTTTTCTGGATATGCAGACAGCTTGGGATCATAACTAGAGAAAGTCCAGAAGAACGACAACAACAAAAACTGCCCCATTTCAGGGAAAAAAGACAGTTACCGAATACTTAAAAGTATTTATTGTATGATTCTAAAAGTATTGTAAAACTACTTATTGTAGAAATTACTTATGGTGAAATTGTAAAATTACCTGTAAAAACCTATTGAAAATTCATTTTGACTGATTGTAAATCCATTTTAATTAGTTGTAAAACCATTTTCGCTTTGAAAAAATTACTTGTAAATTTGTAAGTCTGATTGCAAATCCATTTTGGCTATTGTAAAACCAATTAATTACTTGTAAAACTGATTTTATGTGAAAATAAAATTTAGTAGAGAGAAAATTTAGAGTTGTTCTTTCCTCTTCAGCTTACCTATGAGTTGAGCATGCTATAGTAGTTTACTACAACACTCCGGATCACTCATCTATTCGCCACGCAGAAAATACTGCATGGCACGATCTGATTGGACAGTTGTTTGATCAATCAGAGAACGTCTGCGTAGGATAATTTTACAACACGCTTATCTATTGGTCTCATGGAACATACCGCCGTGTGGGATGATCTGATTGGACAACTGTTTGACCAATCAGACACCGCCGCGATCTAACTGGGTTATCAAACACCTGAGACGTGACACCATCTTATCTATGACATAATCAAACAGTGTACATGGTCTTTATCATATTAAGCTTCTTATAAACAAAGGAGCCCTTTATCATAATACCTTTGTCTTTGATATAATCAAACATACCAGTTGTCCCTTATCTATTTGCATAACTATACAACGTGACACTATCATATCTTCTTACAAACAAAGTTTCCCTCTATCTTAATCACCATCATCTATGCATTGACAAAGACCAGGTGTTCTCTATCATAATTCCTTTATGACATGTCTAAACAAACCAGGCAGTCTTCAAATTAATCTTTGTAGTTACGTGTACATGTCCTTGACAACATTTACCTTAGATACACCAACAGAGCTCGAAATTTACGTGGGGGAAGGGGAAGGGATAAGGGATGGTGGCACTCTTTTGTTAGTACTCAATGGACGCCTCAGTTTGGAAGTCCCCCAGCTTTGGGCTAGCCTTTGGAAAGTGGAGGAACAGTCCGGGGCTTTGGTGGGGAGGGACTGGGTTTTGGGGAAGGGGAGCCCACATACGGGGAAAACCTAAACAATGTGGGAAAACCTAAATGGGCTATACATAGTCTGGACCCCTAATGGGCGTTGGGGGAGGATAGCCTAAACAAAAATAGGGTACATACGGGGCAGGTAGGGTGAGGGGAGCCTAAAAATAGCCTAGGCCAAGTGTGGAGAGGGAAGGGAGAGGGGAGGGGAGGCCTAATGGATTTGGGCACCGAGGTCAATGACCTCGAGGTCGAGGTCTGACCTCGAGGTCCTGGTAAAGAGGCCAGATCTCAACCTTACATACTACTCCTGTCTTTATTTTCAGCATTATTTAGGTATAAATTCCGGTACATTTCGGTACATTCCTACGACAATGACTAATACCCAGCTATATTCCCGTGTAAAGATTCGAAAGGAAACGAATGGAGAAGCTAACTTCGTATCGAATCGAATATCGACTTAAGATTCGAAATTGAATCGAATCTCGAAGCTTCACATGGCTCTAAAACATTGCTGCCCGAAAGTGATCGGAAGTAAACACGACAGTGTGGACATAATTTCGGAATACACGTGGAAATAATTTTACCTTGGCTGTTTTTTAACGTAGTCGAATACAGTCTGCTTCAAGTGCCAGTAGTAGTGGAAGGCAGGTATGATAGTGATATGAAGTGGGACCAGTAGTGGCAGTAGTGTAATGGAAGGTACTAAGAGCCACTGTAGTACCACAGGTTAGTAAGGTTAGTACACGCTAAAAGCTAAAGTGTTAAAAACTACACTTGAAGTGCTGTATTTAACACTTACTAAGTGCTGAACTAGCACTTTGTTCAAGTGTAGATATCACAGAACTTGACAGGTGTTACAATAACACCACTTGACAAGTGTAATGTCGCGACACTTAAAAGGAAACAACGCAGATGACGCGGATCAGGCTCGAACTCTCGAGCCTGATCCGCGTCATCTGCGTTGTGTCCTTTTAATTATGTACCCACCAAGCGCAAATCAAATTATAGACGATTCTGGAAGAACCACCAATGCTAGACACATGGGAAGTGCCATCCATTCAAGTTTCAGATGTCTGACGATTGTAATGTCTAAGTGCTTAAGGCATTGCACTTTGAGTGTTAAAATCAAAGCCTAAGAGTTAGAATGGGTTTAACACCTCGAAAGTGTAAGTTTTAACACTTTAGTTTTTAGTGTGTAATGGTGGGACACCGTAGCAAAGAACAGAATAGTTGTAGCCAATAGTAATGGTACAAGGCAGTAATGGTACAAGACTGCAGGGGGGGGGGGGGGGGGGGGGTAGAAGTTTATAGTACTGGTGACTTCAGTGGAAGCTGATCATATGACAGATGATAGTGACTATGGACAGGTCAGCAGTAGCGCCCTGTGAAGGTAATGGAGTGGCCTAGAAGGCAGGAAGTAAACGGGTAAGAACCATAACTATCCTCTTAAAGGGCCCTCTAATAGTCCCGACCAGTCCCCACTTGTCCCAAAATCACCACTGTCTTCATTCTCCAAATACCGGGATAATCCGTAGAGTCGTATGTGGAGTCACTAGTTCGAGCAATTGCTAGGTGACTTATTTGTTCGATACGATTCGAGTCGTTCGAGCGATGCCAATTCAAGTCACTACTCGATTGAGTATTTGCTCGATAGGATTCGAGTCATTCGAGCAATACCTGCTCCTGCTCGATCGTCCTTCGCGTTTAAAAATCATAGAGACCTTCGTTATACACAAGGCGGATAACTTTGCGTGGTAAAGCTTGCGTGAAATCAAGCAGTCTAACTGGAGATTGTAAGACTTGGATGAGGGCAGAGGTCGGAGGGGGTAGTCACACCAACACAGTCCGATATCATTACATGCTACTATTATGAGGGGTGGGGGGGGGGGGGGGGTCCGAACTATCAAAAGTACTCTTATACAATAGAACAACACCCCTCCATTCCTATAGCACTATGTGCTACTGTTATAAACCTTAGATTGTTGTTTCGCCAAGTCCGTTTCGGTAATTTATTGTCGTTTTTGGTGATTTGGGAGAAATTGTTGGGCTGTTTGGGGTAATTAGATTTACTCCAGTCCCGTACAACGCATCTTTTGGTGACCTCTCGGTTATAAAGCATTAGGTACTACTCTACTAAAAAGGATTCTGGACGAATCCAAGGACTGTGGAGTTTGGGGGGGGGGGGGGTGTTGTCGAGTTGTTTGTGGTAATTATATACTCACGTTAAATCGAACACCCTCCGAACATACAACCACCCTATCAGAGGGTTTGTGGTCACCTGGCAACCACGTGTCAGTATCGAACCTACGGCGATTCGATCTAAATTGAATGCTATAAGCATTAAGCGCCCCCCCCCCCCCCCCCCCACACACGCTCTCTCTCTCAATAAAGATACAAAATATAATACGACGATATACTCTCCCATGGACTATTGCGGTTTAACGGCACTTTCAACAGCGATGGTCACCTCGTCTTGGACAGTTATACGGGTGGAGGAAGCCGGAGAGAACCACCAAACATTGGCAAACACCTGCCAGACTCACCAACGTACTAACTTCGCACAAGCAGGGTTAGGATTGGGTGAAGACAAGTGCGCCATCGGAAGTGCAGTACGCCTTAGCACACAGCGCCACGGTGCCTCCAAGTGGGCAATCGGGATTAAGTGCCTTGCCCAAGGACAGGACACAGCTTAGTTACCGTAGATGGGAATCGTACCGTGAATCTTTCGATCTGAAGTCCATTGGCGTAACCACCGAGCCACCGCGCCTCCTGTTGACAAATAACAACCTTTCTGAACCGCGAGAATTTATGACTGCTCCAAACATGTCTATATTGTAGCTGAGTGACAGATATTGTAAACCGTCTTTAATTTGTGAATATATTCTAAACCTTTTTTTCAAAACATGAGAATCGATTAAAATGTATACACATCTCGTTTACTTGTCAGACATAGGTGTCCTCGCATAGACATTGTTAGTTATTGATCACGTGAGTCTATAATCGCCGTATACACAATGTTATACCATTGCTATATATTACCGAAACGATTACCAGACACAATTCAGAATTGTCAGTGTGTAACGATAAACCCTTTACCTGCATTGCGAGACACAGAAGTATAACCAATATTTTCAGTGGCGGACACACATTTCAATAATGGGTCATTGAAGCATCACTGGACGATCGTAGGGTTGAGTTTGTGGCGAGCACGAGATAGGGTATTGAACACTCTTGTTAGAGAGATCCGGAGGTGGGAGTGGGGGATGTCTCGTGGGGAAATGTTGGAACATGGAAGGTCCGGTGGCCCACATGACCGCAATGCTATCCAACCAAAATATACTATCGTTCAAATTCTGAAGAAAAGAAGTCATTTTATATCGGCTCACACGAGACCTGCGTAGGAGCTAGGCCTGTAGCTGTATGTATGGGGTACGGTACTATCGGTGATAAAACATAGACAACCACTACCAAAGCTACAGCCCCACCCCGTGTATTTTACAACACCCCCGCCCCAAAACAAAATTTCTAGCAACGCTTTTGACTCAACCAACAGCCACTAGCTTTCTCGTTACTTGACTATAATTTCCTATTGTGTGCCAATGGCGGACCCAGGATTCTGGGTTTGAGAGGGCGCCACATTTCAGTCATGGGTCTTGATGCAAAGCAGCACTCGACGATCGTACGGCGAGTTTATGGCGAACATGGGATAGGGTATCCCACCCTTGTCAGCGGTGTCCGGGCGGTAGGGGGTCTCGAAATGTTGGAACATGGAAGGTCAGTGTGGACCTCCGCTTGATTCTTAGCACATGACCGCAATGCTATCCAACCAAAATATTGCAGCATTCAAATTCTGAAGAAAAGAAGAGAATTTATATCGGCTCTCGCGAGGCCCGCATAGGAGCTAGGCCTATAGCTGAATGCATGTGGTACGATATTATCGTCGATGGCATATGGACATCCACTACCAAAGGTAGTGAATGTCCATATGTTATCGCCGATAATATCGTGCCCTTTGGTATCGCCCCACCCGGTGCTTGTAAACAAAATCCTGATATACAAAAATAAGAGGGGGCGCGCGACCCCTCTGAATCCCTCCATGATTTCTTTCAAACCAACTATTCTTTTCGCTTCCAAACCGTAGGTTTTCCCAAAAAGTGAATGAGCCCATTGGTCGGAAAAGTTGTGGACGAGCCCGCAAGATCAAGAGACATTCGAAGTGGGGACCCAATGGTCACCGCTGGTCGTTTGATGAAAGAAGATAGAAATAGATTAGATTTATTGCAAAAACACCAAAAAATAAGGCAGTTATTGCGAAAAGACCAAAACAAAAAAAAAAACAAGGCAAATTGCGCACTATACACCAGAAATACAGCAAACAACAAATAAAATAGTAAGTGATTAGAAGGACATAAATACTTCTATTTTGTGACAATCATATCTATTAACCCTTTACTAAGTGTAACGGCCAAAACGGCCATCGCTATTCGCAAAAAACACCATTCAATTTTCATAATTTTATGTTTTTTTGTCTCAAAAACATAGCTTATGACCCTTCATTGAAACGAGCTCGACGAGCTCGTTCCAATAAGCTATATTTTTGACACAAAAAATGGAAAAATCGTTGTTCAAGAATTTTGTTTGCAAGTGTCGTCTGCCTTTCGTGAAAACTACATTACGCAGCAAGAGACTGTTCCCTGTGTTCAACGAATATGGGGATCATATTACAGATGATATTACATACAATACTGAATCCAGAACATTATATGATAAATTGAATATAGAATACGTTTTGTATTTAGTATTTACATTAATCTATTTATGACGACAATAAAAAGCGTGGTAATAACAAACTTCGTACTTATCGTACGTTCAAACGTGATCAGATATTTGAACCATATCTTACCCATACTAAAGCCCGTGAGGCGAGGATTATATTTACCAGGCTAAGAATAAGCAATCATAATTTGAATATTGAGAGAGGCAGAAACTCCCCCCCCCCCCCCCCCCACACACACACACCCCATTCCACTAGACCGTACGCTCTGCAAGGCTTCTTCTAGTGTTTGTGCAGCTGCCGGCGAAGAAGAAAGTGAAATTCACTTTTTCATGGATTGCCCGGTCAATTGAAACAGTAGAGCCCAGTTGTTCAACATTATGAGTAGAGATATACCAGATTTTGTAAAAGCCAGTAAAGGTCAGCAATTTGAACTCATTATGAAGAAAGACAGTCCGACAATCATTAATCCCAACTGTAACATGATCCTGCTGTTCTTCAGAGAGAGAGATGCATTAATTGCCAAAAACACGAGCTAGATTGTTTGCCTTTCCTTTAAATAGTCTTGTTGACCTTTCTAACAATCACTGTATATATTTTATAATTCACATTATATGTTATTCGTGCAATCTGCCTCACTGTTGGTGTAATATTGCTTCAATGAACTATCTATTTTGTCGCCTGAGTGCTAGAATGTTCTATGTCCCATAGGGGACATAGAACATTCTAGCACTCTGGCGACGAATCTTCATGACCGAATTTCATTCTTCATCGGGAATACAAATTTTTTCGCAGCACTCATATTCAGAAAACCTGGGTATTCAGACTCAATCTTTTCATAAAAGTGATCTCTGATTAACGCGTATATTCCCGACATAACAAAAACGAAATGATACAGTACGGCCGCTATGGACTGGTCAGTTTCCACGGCTGGGCAATATTTCCACGGACGCAATAATATTAGATTCCCAACACTAATTATAGTAATAATCATTAAAAATTTAATCAATGAATTAAAATTTTGCTGATGATGATTTTTATTACCTGGTAAACGCATGCCCCACACGTAGATTGCGACCTGTCCACGGCGACTGTACCGTGTTTCCGCACGCAACAAGCACACCAGCAAAGTTGGCTGGCTGGACATGGCTACCGTTTTCAGTCATGAGTTTATGATTATTAAATGCGCAGAAGTAGTATAGAACGTATGAATCGTACGCTAGCCGGAGCTTTGGTGAAGCCACCAGTGTTAAATTCCCATAGGAACCGGAGTTTTGGTGGTGCCGATATGAGACGTGTTTTAGGCTCCATCCAATTTGGTCTGGCAAGTTGTATACCCACTGCATATATATTTTTATGTATGTATATATCATTGGGAATATAGTACGGATATGTGATGGAAGATTAATGGGGAAGTTGAGTTTTATTGTAAGGTTTACCCGTGTAACGGCTGACGTCCCCAATGGCGCCGTGAGGTCAGGATGCACACGTGACATCATAGAGACGTTGACCACTGTTATTGTCCACTGTACTATCTGACATTGCGTTGTTCGGGTCAGGATGTGGCGGACTTCTCATACTGGACTGATATGATAGTATAGTATGGACGGTATATACACCTATAGGTCTCCTGTTAGCCTTTAATACTACTTATCTACCGTATACTTTGTATTATTCTGCAGCTGGTACAGGTACTGCACAATGCTTGGTTGTTTAAAAAAGGACTACAGGATGTACGGTCTATATCGGTGTTGGACTACTGTTAGCTCTTAGTACTATCAATCCAGTTATATATAGAATATACTCATAGTAGCTTGGTGTACCAAATGTTCACCACGAGTGGTGAAGTGGTGTTAACCGCGAGCCTTTGGCGCGCGGTTAACACCACTTCACCACGAGTGGTGAACATTTGGTACACCAAGCTACTTTGGGTATATTTTATTTATACCATGATCGTTCAGATTATTAAGAGTTGCTGCTATTATTTGATCTCGATTTTACTGAGAAAGGAACCGTACATACGAATTTGCTTTTGTTTACATGAGGATCGGTGGGCGGTACTTCCGCTGTCAAATTTATCACCAAAACGAGATAGAAAAAGAAACAGGGCCTTTTTCATTTTAATAACATAACATACTGTTTCGGGTTATGGATGCTTTATTAACATGAGACAATGCTAATGTTAATTTTCGGCGTTTTATGGGGTAAACACATTTAAAAACGTAATAAATAATTGTCACTTTCATTTCACTCTTCGCGAGGCGACGTGCAATAAATTTAGTCAAGTTCTCATCCAAGTCGACGTCACCAAAGGTCAACTTGCATGTAGTTCCACTGTAGGTGTAAATTTTAACTACTGAATTCCATTGCTGGCGTGTTCACCACGGTTGGTGTGTAAAGCTAAAATTTATGTCATAGGCTTTTCATATATTGCAGAATAGGTAATCGTGGTATAAAAGGGGTTATACTTTTTCACAGTCGGTATGGGTAGTACGTAATGCTAGGTCATGCAGTGTTATGATTGGTTGTCTGGTACAGCAGTACAGTAGTATAAGTTGGACGGTCTATACCCTATAGATCTACTGTAAGCCCTTAGTACTACTAACTGATCGGATTCATTTTACCTTCGAGAGTTGTGGGTGCCGCGGCAATTTCTTTAACTGGTAGAGTACTAGAAGCCCAAACATGGGCTTTACGAAATACCGTAGGCTATTACATAAAGTCTGTTGGAATAGATTTCACATTGACCCCGGAACAGAGGCAGCGGAAGCTCGATAAAAGAAGAGGGGTACAACTTTTCAAGGCTACCATAGTTCGGCCCAGTGGGAGAAAAGTTACAGTTCATTTATTTATTTATTAAGAGTTAACGACACTTTAATAGTCAAGGTCATATCATTTCGATGGGAGTTTTACGGGTTGAGGAAGTCGGAGTACCCGGAAAGAACTATCAAGCAACGACGAGCAGCTGCCAGCTCCCCAACATCGTTACTCCGCACTGCAGCACAGGCAGGGTTAGATTGATTGAAGACATGCGCACCATCGACGTGCAGTGCGCCTTAATACACGGCGTCATTGTGCCCCCATGTCGACAATAGGGGTTAAGTGCTTTGCCCAAGGACACAACGCCGGAGTTCGAATCGATCGCTCAGACAGTCACCCATCCAAGGACTAACCGGGTTCGACGTTGCTTAACTCCGGTGCTCTGGTGAGAACAGGTTACCACAATGCCACCGCGCCCGCAGACACTTCACAATACTATATCAGTAAATGTACAGTGACATACTATAGTCTCTCGTTTAGATGAGCATGCCGCGGTGTGGTCACTGTCCTGTCCATTTCTTCTGCTTCAATCATCTTCCAAACCGAAGGCTAGCCTTCGGTTTGGCAGATGAGTGAAGTGGAAGAAACGGACCGAAGCGACCGAAGGTGAGATTCTTTTGCCAAATGTTGCTTGGATTTGCAAATAATATATTACAGGAATGCCTGTATATTGACACCTTTGCATGCGCCCATTTTAAATCATTATGTGACCGCGCAGCATGTCTGTGGAACATACATGTACGTGTATTTGACCTCTGTTTTCTCACAAGGATTGTGCAGAATACATCTTTTTGTATGCGTTTTCCAGTTCCAAACCCTGAAAAGATTAAAATAATCGAATAATCCATGCACTGCTGATTTAAATTGACTGCTAGATGAACTGACTGAGAGAATGCTTGAGTGATTGTATGGTCGATTGGATTTCATTCATTCGTTTCGTTCGTTCGTTCGCTCATTCGTCCATTCACCCATAAAATTATTATTATTATTTATTGGTGTTTAAGGTCACATATTTCTGCACAATGGCTAATCATGACCTCGACAGTTTTACGGGTGGAGGAAGCCGGAGTACACGGAGAGAACCACCGAGCAACGGCGAGCAACTGTCAGCTCCCCAACATACTAACTCCACACAAGCAGGGTTAGCATTGGTTGAAGACAGTGCACATTCGACGTGCAGTACGCCTTAGTACACAACGTCACCGTGCCCCCACGTGGGCAATGGGGGTGAAGTGTCTTGCCCAAGGACACAACGCGATTGACGCAGGTGGGAGTATTCACCCATTCGTTCATTTATTTGTCCCTTCATTCGTTCGTTCATTCGTTCGTTCGTTCGTTCATTCGTTCGCGCGCTCGTACTTCCAGTTCACTCAATCCCTCTTTTCACTCACTATACACTGTATTCATTTTTTTCATAATCTGTCCCGCTTGCCAGTCCACTTCCTTTTCCGAGAATGAATGCTTTATTACAAATGCTAACCAGGAACTAATACTATGGAGTTTTTTTGTTGTATTTTCTGGAATTGTCTTGACTACTGTTAATATAACTGACTGGAATGAATCATTGGCATTATGGAAGGTGTGGCAATTTGCCAACTGGTAAATTGCCGGGTCTTTGGGAGTGCTAATGTTTCTTCTTAACACATTTAGTATCATAACTAAATCATAACTAAAAAATGCCGTTTTGTGGGGAGCAATTGTGGAGGTTTTGTGGTGTTGGAACCTGTTTATTTCAACTCTTTCTGAGAAGCAAATTAATCAAATTAATGATAGGTATTCATCGAAGAAATTAGGGGAGCTTTCGAGCTGGTGAATCCGATACCTGGAAAGCATATTATTGTTAGAAAATTTGTTCTTGTTACCAAAAAGAACAAAAACCTTCTCAGATATGTACATTTATTCTACTATTGTTCTCAATTAAATTTTTGTTTCAATACAATATGTGCCGGTGGGTGTTATGGCGAGATTAGTCTTCTGAAAGTTCAACATGGCTAAAATCACAGTTGGCAGTTTGAACTGTCGAGGTCTCTCTTCTGATCCTAGCAAACGGCGGGACATCTTCCAACGTTGCAGAAATAAATATGATATCACTCTCCTGGTTGACACTCACTCTTGTCTTGAGGTTGAACAGATATGGAAAAACGAGTGGGGATACGAAGCGGTCTTTTGCTCTTATTCAAGCTCAAGTAGAGGAATAGCAATTCTGTTAAAAAATTCGTTTGGATATTCAATAAACAAGTCAGTTGTAAACCCCAGAGGTAATTATATTGTACTCGATATAACCATACAGGAACAAAGATTAACAATATCGGTTGTGTATGGACCAAATGATGACAACCCGGGCTTCTATGAAAACGTATTTTTCAAAATAGAAGAAATGGGTAACTCCTCAGTTCTAATAGGAGGAGACTGGAAAAAGTCTGGAATGTACCCCAGAACTATGACATGGATACAATAAACTATAAACATAGAAATAATGTCAAAGCAAATAAGAAAATTTTACAGTATATGCAAAAATTAGATTTACATGATGTACGGAGGATCTCGAATCTAGACGGATACCTGGAGGGGCACTGGAAACAAAATGGCTAGATTGGATTACTTTCTTATGTCAAGTGATTTGTACATATTTTTCCAAACGATAGACATCCAAATTCGATATAAATCAGACCATAACCCGATAAGTATCGGCTTATCCTTCTTTAACCAGCCCCGGGGGAGAGGTTTTTGGAAGTTCAATAACAGCCTTCTTAATGACCAAGAATACATAAATGTAGTAAAACGGACTATAGCAGAAACAATTGACCATTACAGTACAGCTGTCACTGCCAGTAATGCTACTGTCACAGCCAATAATAATAATAATAATAATAATAATAATAATAATAATAATAATAATAATAATAATAACAGACGACTCACAATCGACGATCAGCTGTTCTGGGAGACTATGAAACTCATAACAGGGAAAACTATCTCTTATTCCGCCAACTTAAAACGAATGTCCAACAAACGGGAATCTGAAATCGAATAGACACTAAGAATCTTGAATGAGAATCTAGATAAGGGCAACCTATCTGTTACCGAAGAGATGGAATCTCTGGAAACAGAACTAAAGTCAGTCAAAGATGAGAAGATACAGGGGATAATTCTTGGATCCAAAGCTAAATGGAAAGTGGAGGGGGAGAAAGCTACGAAATACTTCTGTAATCTGGAAAAAAAGACATTGATTATACTGAAAAAATTATCCCCAAAATAATAAAATCCGATAGTACAGAAACAAGCGACTTGCATGATATAATATCTGAACAGAAAATCTTTTATTAAAATTTGTATGCCTCAAAAATTGCATCTGCTGACAAACTTAACCAAATCGAAAACACATTCTTTAATGCTGAAAACCCATTTCTAAACTTCTTTGAAGATGAAAAAAAAATTCCCCTGAAGGTCCACTCACTTAGGCAGAATGCTCAAGCTTCCTAATATAAAGCAAATGACAAATAACAAATCTCCAGGCTCAGATGGCTTTATGGTCGAATTTTACAAATTCTTCTGAAATGACATTAGTATTACTTAATCAACTCCCTGAACTTTGGTTATTCTGAAAAAGAACACTCAACCACTCAAAGAACTGGTATCATAACATGCATACCGAAACAAAACAAATCGAAAATGTTTTTGAAAAACTGGAGACCAATATCCCTTATAAATGTAGATGTTAGGATCGGTTCTGCTGCTACAGCTAATCGCATTAAAATGGTCCTACAACAATTAATATCCGAAACACAACTTGGCTTTGTAAAGGGGAGGTATATTGGAGAATCAACTCGATTAATCTTTGACCTTCTTGAAAAATGTGAGTAATAAATATTCCCGGCATTTTAACTTTACTGGACTTCGAGGAAGCTTTTTATTCCTTGGAGTGGTCCTTTTTTTGAAAACCTTACGTTTTTTTAAACTTTGGTCCTTCGATCATCAGATGGTTTCAAACATTCTATAACAATATTTACAGTTATATTTTAAATAACGGGCACTGTTCTGAAAAAATAAAGTTAGGGCGAGGTGTGCGACAGATAGATCCACTTTCCCCCTACTTATTTATACTCTCTGCAGAAATCCTGAGCGCAGCACTAAAATATAACCCAGATATAAATGGTATTAAAGTAAACAACTCCGATCATTTGATTAGCCAATACACTGACGACTCAACCCTCTTTCTGTGCGACGACGGACACTCATTAGATGTAGCTCTTGAAACAGTGAACTCGTTTTCAAAAATCTCTGGATTAAAAGGTAAACTTTGATAAAACCGAGGTGATATGGATTGGGGCAAAACGAGGTTGTGGTGACGAAACTCCTACACAACAAAAAATGGAATCACAATAACGCCTTTAAAATTTTAGGAATCGAACATAATTTGTTTAGCGAGAATTACATTGTTAACAACTACCTCAATCAGATGGGAAAAATTGAAAAACTTCTTAGTGATTGGTCATTCAGAAATCTGATACTTATTGGGAAAACGGTAGTTATTAAAACCCTTGCTCTCCCAATGCTAATACACTGCTTGACAGTTCTCCCGGATCCACCTGAAAATATCAAACGTAGACTACAGACTCTCTTTTACAAGTTCCTTTGGTCAGGTAAAAACGAAAAAGTGAAACGCCGCACATTAATCAGTTTTATAGAATATGGAGGACTTAAATTCCCGGATATAAAAACGTACAGCTACTCTCTAAATGTTAACTGGATAAAAAGGCTTTTAAACCCAGGCACACTGGCACCCTGGAAAACTTTGGTTTTAGACGATTTTGAAGATCAAGGAGTCTACAAAATTTGGTATTTACACAAGGAAGGACTTCTGAAGGTTGGAGAAAAATTAAATACCTCCTGGAAGAATGTAGTACATATATGGTCCCTGCTAGATACAAATGTTACCTCAATCCCTGAAGATATTGTGTGAACCCTTATTTTATAATGAAAAAATAAAAATCAATGATCGACCATATTTCCATAAAAAATGGTGTAGAAATAATATTTTTTTCATCAACGATCAATTAAGTGAGCAAGGAGGCTTTTTAAGCTTCCCTTTTTTTAAGGAAGTACAACCTTGAGACGCCCTTCACAGTTTACCAAGGAGTGATCAATGCAATACCGAGGCCGTAGAAAGAAGGAAGAAAAGATTCCTGTAGAATCCCACCATAAGAAAGGAATACATTGAAAAAATTAATTTTTCGAAGAAAACGTACCAAACTTTTTACCCCATCTTTTTAAAGTTAGCTGCTGCGAGACCATACGGGATCACAGAAAAAGTGGGAGGAGTTATTGGGTATCGACCTCCAACCCACAGACTGGAAGTCGATATACAAGGGTCTTTTTTATTATTAGTGATGACCCCTACCTTCAAAGCCTCCAATATAAAATATTGCAAAGAACGATTTATACCAATTCCAAACTACTTAAAAGTGAGCTGGCTGAAACGGAACTATGTACATTTTGCAGCAATACGAAAGAAACTCTGTTGCACCTATTTTTCGAATGCAGTCATTCCAAACCAGCAAGTACCGTTAGCAGCTGCTAATCTGTGTGTACTACTCTTCAAAACATTTATTTATTTATTCTTGCAAGGTGAGGGGTGGGGGGGGGGGGGGGGTACACCTGTCTTCAGTTGCTTCCTAGAGCAGATAAAAGTATACCATACCTTACAACTAATGTCCGTTCATAAATATTCGTCAAAAAAGCAAAGTCCATTCAAAAGATTCAAAAGAAATGTGACCAACTACAAGACCTGCTTGGTATGCGGCTTCCTCTAAATGAGATGGGAGGGGAGACTCTAGTCGAATCCACAGTTCTCATTAGTATTCCCTCTTAGGCCCAATTCTTCCCCTTTTTTCTGAGACCTTATGGTAACGACAGCACACACTGATCATCAGCCTCTTTTCAGACATTAGTATAATCTCCTCAAAACACCCAGAACTCAGCAGAGAAATCAGAAAGTGTGTATTATTTTTTGTACATTTATTTATATATATATTATATTGTTAGTTAATAAGACAAACCTGGTAAAAAACGGTTTTTGTACATATCTGCTGAAATTAAAAATTATTAAAAACAAAAACAAAAAAAAAAACACAACAAAAAAACAAAAACATGTCTGTGGAAAAAAGTGGAGGGGCACGTGTCTCCTGTGCACCCCTGGTTCCGTCGTCTCTGCCCTGGGAAGAATGAGATTTTGTTAATGACACATTGCTCAGTGATAGATGATTGATAAAGCCTGTTGGCACTATCCTATCAAATGTGAAAGAGCAATAAATAATAGTAAGAAATCTGTAGGCAGAAAATGTAGCACTCTACTAATTAACCCTTTACCCAACGCAGACGATATCAAAATTTATTATTTTAAATATCATTTTTTCAAATTTTTCAAAAAAATTCAACAAAACCATATCATGTGACCCCTCGTTGGAACGAGCTCGACGAGCTCGTTC
Organism: Pictodentalium vernedei; assembly: GCA_031216915.1. Taxonomy (NCBI): domain Eukaryota; kingdom Metazoa; phylum Mollusca; class Scaphopoda; order Dentaliida; family Dentaliidae; genus Pictodentalium; species Pictodentalium vernedei. The sequence continues at coordinate 119,604,160 of CM062289.1, read as the reverse complement.
CAACGAGGGGCCACATGATATGGTTTTGTTGAAATTTTCTCAAAAATAAAATTTTTTCAACTGCTGAATTTGCATATTACGCGGGCGGATGCGGTCGATTCGTTAGGTAAAGGGCTAAATGTTTCCCCAGTGCTGGTGCTGTAGAAGGAATGTAGTTATCACGGAACTAAATATTTGAATTAGAGTTAACCGCCTTAAAATTTTGCACTCGGAAATGAGGCAATCTCTAAAAATAAACAACCTTGGGAAAATATATTGTTTCAATAAACGTTTGAAACATTCTATTGACATCATGCATTATTGTTGGAAATTCCTGATAAAAGAGGATGATTTGAAGACTTTTGAACCTAAAAAATACAATTTACTTTTTGTGTGTTTTTGTAGGGAATTTCCTGAAAAATATGTGCACGTGACCGTTACTTCTCTTCGTGTCAGTTTTTCTCTCTGTTGCATGACCCACTGTTCTCGAGTCAGAAAAAAGTTGTCTGAAGGGCTATAATTGACAAAGATATTTGAATGCCAAAATTAAAGTTATGCGATCATAATTTTTTTGCCTGAACGTTATAATGGCAACCTATGAGAAAACATTTAGTTCCGTGATACCAATATAATATATCAGCAGAAAAAGTTACTTTCACAATGAATGACGTTGAATGACTGATTATGCCCAGAAACCAAATTCACGTGAAACGGTCGTATGCATTATCCACTAGCAATCCAAGAAGGAAGCATCTAAAGATAAATTACGTCTTACGCCGATTAGGGATATCTCTCCCGGTGCATGATTATCCAATAACCCTAAGGACAATTCTGATTTATTTTTTCCAGTTCACAATTTCACACTAGTCTTCACAGGGAGAGCTTCCCTAGAAATGATGTCAAGGATTGGAATTATCAACGACGAAAAAATGTAATGGAAAATTTCCCGTGTTTATCCTACAACTCATTTCATTTTTAACTAGTGCTGTAAAGGGCTCTTCTGTTCAAAAGTCAGCGTTAATCTTGCAGATCGATCGATCACAAACAGCAACACAGCATACCGAAAGTCGCTTGTGAAAAAAAATACACACTTGTGAAAAGATATCCATCCACAAGTGGGACCGAGTGAGTAAATGCACTTTCAGGCTAGAGACCCGCGATAGAGCCTGAGGCAGGTGCTTGCGTGTGTAAGCGAGAGAGGTTCAATGTGTTTGAACTGTCTTGTTAGCATTGATTATGTGGCTAACGCTGTCTATCGGGTGAGATCATAACTGGTGGTAGACCACCAGGAAATTTTTGCTGCGCGAAATATTGATATTAACCCTTTACCTAACGCAGACGATTTCAAAATTTAATATTTTAAATATCATTTTTCAAAATTTTTCAAAAAATTTCAACAAAACCATATCATGTGACCCCTCTTTAGAAAGAGCTCGATGAGCTCGTTCCAAAGAGGGGGTCACATGATATGGTTTTGTTGAAATTTTTCGAAAAATAATATTTTTTCAGCTGCGGAATTTGCATATTACGCGGTCGGATGCGAGCGATTCGTTGTGTAAAGGGTTAAAGATAAAGAAAAGATGACAGAGGTAAAAAAACAGCCTTCGCTTTTCAGAATGCTAACAATTACTGACAATTCTGGAGTATTATTGTACACTGCGCACTTAGTAATTATTAATATTATTAATTACTAAGGGCCCCAACTTTACAGAGCGAACATCTCGTAATATGCCCTTGCATACAAAGTGTAGACTACAGGAGGTTCGTGGGATCATTTGACATATAATTTTATTAGTTAAGCTTAATAGTTTAATGCATTACACCATAATGGCAGTTGCACAATACAAACATAACAGATAAGAAGAATTAGTAAACATGATGTTTTATATAAAGTACTAATGACTATTTTCTTTAACAAGGTGATCTCCCTTACAGAAGAATGACCAGAGCATGTCAGAAATAATATTAATAGATTTACTATCACAGTTTTTCCATATATAATAGTATTTCTCCGAATCATTTAATTGTTCAAATTCTTTGTTTTCTTTTATAATTTCTTCGAACCCCGTTTCCCTAATTTCGACATATGCCTCACAATACATAACAAAATGTTTTTCGTTCTCTATTTCACCGGTATCGCACACCTGGCATATCCTATCATCTATGGGGTTGTTTATGTCTACCCCTTTTCAATTTTCCTAACTCAATCAGTATTGCCAAAAGAATTAGGTGCTCCAAAGCATCGGGGCCCATTGAAAAATACAACCCGCGGGGTAGAGGACCCTGCAGTAAATCGACGCAGCACCCTTTAGAAACCTAAAAAAAAAATTCTTGAATTTAGTATGCCTCCAAAACATAGGTGACGGCCCCTCATTGGAACGAGCTCGAGAAGCTCGTTCCAAGGAGGGGTCATGAGCTATGTTTTAGAAAAAAGTAAAACTGAAAAAAGTCAATAAAATTTTATAGCGATTTTTGGAAGTAGCACTGGCCAAATATGACATTATGGTATAAGTAAAGGGAAGTGGCGTACATACAAGCGGGGTGGGGGTGGGGGGGGGGGGATCAGGATGGTGTGGGAGATTGGGGAAGACGACCAGCTACGATTCTTTTTTCGGAAAATTTTCATCTCGTCGGGAAATGTTTTAGGCCTATTCTTGGTAAAATTATTGATATTTTGGCGAAAATATGTGTTATGAGATTGAATTTTCGATAACTAACCCGACTAGGGTGGCAAAACGGTAGAAATTTTGTTTCTGATCTGAAATCCGTTGAAACTTTTTCTTGGTCCCCCAGAAAAAGTTCGCCCCCCCCCCCCCTCCCCACCGGCGAAAAGTGTGTGCGCCACCGGTAAAGGGTTGAGGCATGAGGGTCAGCGCTTTAAAAATATTGTGACAGTCTTATGTATTGATTGATCAGCATAACAACACACACAAAATGATCGATTATGTTACCAACACAATGGATCGAAATAAAAAATACATGTCTCAGAGAAATCTTCCAGCTGTGTTTGAATTGTTTAATTTAGATCTATAAACTACAGACAAACAATATCTGCGGTCACAACGAGGTAGTTCTTAACATGTATCCTACATTTTGAATGGTTCAGTGGTGTGTTAAAATTAAATCGATTGGAGACGTACAAAAAGAAAATACGACAAATTATTTCCGGTTTCTGCTTTTATTATTTTAATCCGGTGTTTTTATCTTCTAAGCTGATAATGCCTACTGTGAAATGAGAAAAGTACACTATATCAGAGGTACTAGAGACGCTCAATATTAACCCTTTAAAACTTTACCCAAAGTAACGGAAAAACCGGCGAAAACCGGCCAGCGCTATTCGCAAAAGTCGCCAATTAATTTTCATTATTTTTTCATTTTTTGTCTCAAAACGTCACACGGTAACATTTACTACTGGAGCCGTAAACATAAAATAAACTACGTCAGCGCTCATCCAATCAGATGGCGAGGATTTTACTTTTACTGGAACATGACCAACTATGAGACTGGTGCATGATAATTAAATTGAGGAGTGGTAGCCGAGTGGCTAAGTGCGCTGGTCTCTCAGGCCAGAGAGGTCCCAGGATCCAGAGGTCCCTGGATCGATCTTCGGTCGGGGAAAGTTCTCTAGGAGTTCGAACACTCTCTGTCAGCATCAATTGTGGGGTTGATGCTGTCACGGCGTATCGTCCTATCGGACCATTAGGAGATATTATCTCATCATTTGGAGATGAGATAATAAGTCCTAATAATGAGATAATATCTCCTAATGATGAGATAATATCTCCAAAATAGTTCTTATGGTATCCAATTTTTTCATTCTTGTTGGCACTAATACGCTTCCATAATACATAACCCTTTAGTATACGAAATCCAGGTACTTGGCAACACCGGGTCAATGAAAAGACTAATTATTATTCAAAAGCAAGCATCACGAATCGTTTAACGTTGCCGGTCTCAGAGAATTATACTTTTGGACAAATTAAAAAGATGTGGGGAGCATCGTCAATTTCGTAACCGTAGCCACAGTGGCATCACTGTATGGGAAATAAAATTGAGGAACTTGTCAAGGTTTTGATCACTACAGTGATCGCGAACTCTACAGTGCAAGATATTTGCTCTTCTAGGAGCGCCCCAATAACACAGTGGCATCGAACTTCAACCGAGAGGTCCACGATTTCATCCCGATCAGGGGGAAAATGCATTGTGTCCTAGGGCAAGGCGATCAGGGGGAAACTGCATTGTGTCCTAGGGCAAGGTACTTAATCCCGATTTCGTACATGGTGGCGCTGTGTACTAAAGCGTACTGCACGTCAATGGTGCATTTGCCTTCAACTAAACTGAATGCTAACAATGCATGTAGGAGTTAATACTTTGGGGAATCTGGTAGTTGCTCGGTTGTTCTCTCCAGGTACTCTGACTTCCTCCACCCATAAAACTGTCCTACACGAGGTTGTCCTGGATATAGAAAGTGTCGTTAAACCCCAATAAATAAACAATTTGCTCTTCTGCTTCCAGCGTAAAAATAAACATGGGAGTTTTGTAGTGAAGGATTTCTACCAGAAATAAGATACTTGAATTCAAAAAGAGTATTTGCATTTTGGGCAGCTTGTGGGAGAGGATTCCACAATTCTATGGTAGATGGAAAAACGATTTTTTAAAAATGTTCAGTACTGCTTGGGAATAAATTGAATTTAGATGAGTTTCTAAAATTATATGTCAACGAGTCGCGAGCGAGTGCGAGGTGGAGGAATTTCTGTTAACCCTTCACCTAACATGAAAAGCAGACGACAAGTGCAAAAAAATAAATTCTTGAATAACTAATTGTTATCATTTTTTGTCTCAAAAACATAGGTTATGACACCTCATTGGAACGAGCTCGTTCCAATGAGAGGCCATAACCTATGTTTTCGAGACAAAAAATGAAAAAATAATGAAAATTAATTGGCGATTTTTGAGAATAGCGCTGACCGGTTTTGGCCGTTACGTTGGTTAACGGGTTAAAAAGTCAAGAGAATCATGGTTGATAATCTTATAGTGGTTACAGAATTTGTGAAATTTTTTTCAATCGCCGATTGTCGTCCATCCAAGTTCCAAAATAAAATTATCAGATGAAGTGGAACGAGTAAGCCCAGTTATAATTCTCGCAGCGCCGTATTGCATCGATGTTTGTTTTTCATTTGGTAATCGGGGACTCAATCCCATACTATACCCCAAAATCCAACAGTGGGAGAATAAAAGCTGAGTAAATTTGTTCCAACAACGGGAGAGTATGGTGACGGATATATTTTAATTGTGAGAATTGGAAATTTACTGTCTTACAGATCTCCAAAAGGCCTGTATATGGTTGGCCTGTACCGGGGTTTGACTGTTAATGTAGTCCAAGATGTTTATGAAGAAATGAAAATTTAAGAAAGTGATTGGGTTGCTATTGAAAAGCAATACTGAGTTGAAGCTAGCGGAACGACTGTATGTAGAAAATACGGCTTGTCACATTTAATCCGGACAGTACGGAGGTTTTGTCCGGATTAAATATTACGAGCCATTTCTGGAACCAATCATGAATAGTCTGAAGATCTTGATTTTGGACGGATGCAACATATTTGATTCAATTTTGCCGTTTGTGGGGCAAGTGTAGTCTGCACAAACCCTTGCAAGAGAATGTAAAGATTTCTATTTGTTAAATAATCGTGAAACCATTTTAATAGGTTATCAGTGGCTCCATACTCCATACATAAAAAATACGTCCTTAATGCCAAACTCACTAGAAAGCCTTTGAGATATCACAGAATATTGCACAAGTAAATAGACGATTATCTAAGGATTGACACAGTTAACCCTTTACCTAACCTGAAAAGCAGACGACACTTGCAAAAATAATTCTTGAATGACTATTTTTTTTCATTTTTTGTCTCAAAAACATAGGTTATGACCCCTCGTTGGAACGAGCTCGACGAGCTCGTTCCAACGAGGGGTCATAACCTATGTTTTTGAGACAAAAAATGAATAAAAATAATGAAAATCAATTGTGGATTTTTGAGAATAGCGCTGGCCGGTTTTGGCCGTTACGTTAGGTAAAGGGTTAATGTTATAATTCGATGAGTGGATATGTTGCACTGTGGCCTGGTAGAAATCCATACTTGTATTTAAATATCAGTTCATTATCGCAGAAATGTGTAAAAACATATTTTAACACTACTTTCTCGGATACTTGACCTTATAGAGGGAGTAGGAAAACTGGTCTGTAGTTCTTACAATTTGAGAGATATTTATGTCTGAACAGTTGGATGACATCAGTAGTAAGGGATGACACTTGGGCGGACTAATTTAACACTGAATTTCCCATAGACATTTGTTCGCCAGAGACAATTCACGATCGTGTGTACTTGGGTGAACTGATTTAACACTGAAAATTCCCATAGACATTTTTTTCGCCAGAGTGACATCGGCCGATGGCCCTCTGGCGAAAAAATGTCTATGGGAATTTTTTGTGTTAAATCAGTTCACCCAGAGTACACATGACACAAAGTGTTCAAAAAATTCAAAACCCCAATGGGAATTTTCAGTGTTAAATCAGTTATCGTATTTTTCGAAGAAAATGTAGTAAGGGAGCCTACTCTAATTCTCTTTTTCTTTCCTGAAAGATATTCTGGAAGAAAACTCGCAGAAATTGATCAAACTCCAAAAAATAATTTTGTAGGTGTAAAGAGTGTTAACCTGTTCTTGAATAAGTTATATTGAACACAAAAACAGCTTTCCCCGTTAAAATTGCATTAACGTTAAATGACGTGCTGCACGTTTGTGAAAAGGCATGTTTTGCACGTGGAGAGTCTGAAAATTCATGCAGCAGTGTGAATCCTTGGGTATTTAAACACTAAAGTAAGGCCTTCCTATCGTTCACATTCAAACTTGCGCTGCTGTTAAAACGACTCCACATTAAAGTGCCAAGATTGACAATGAATCAACGTCTCCTTGCCCTGGGTATCATTAGAGCTGGCAGAACACACAGAGAGGTTGCCCAGCATTTGAACTGCCACCGTAACACTGTAGACAGGCTAGTCCATCGACATGCACAACATGATGACGTTCGAGACCGACCCCGCTCCGGGAGACCCCGAGTTACCACACCTGCACAAGATCGGTATATCCGTGTCATCCATCTCCGGAACCGGCAACAAACGGCAACGATGACAGCCAGGAATATCCCTAACCTGAGACAGATACATTCTCAAACAGTAATCAACCGGCTGAGAGAATACGGCTTACGTCCTTGAAGACCTGCAATTCGTCCGATTTTGACGTTATGTCATTGTCGTGCTCGACTGCAGTGGTGTAGAGTAGGGTTAGGGTTAGCCTAACCCTAACCCTAACCCCACCCTAACCCTACCCCTAAACTAACCCTAACCCTAACCTAACCTAACCTAACCTAACCTAACCTAACCCTAACCCTAACCTAACCCTACCTAACCCTAACCTGACCCTACCCTAACCCACTTCCATGCTAACTTGTTCACTTCCATGAGGCGTAGATGCACAGCAGTTGTCGATGCAGACGGAGGTCATACCAGCTATTGAGTGTGTGACTTTTGTGTTTGACCCTTAGTGTCTTTGACTCCCCATGGCATCAAGAGTATTCGTTGTAGCATAAGGGAATTTCTCATGTTGATCACAAATTGATTCATCTGTGATTGAATAAAATTTTCATGAATGAAAATGATATATATCTTTTTTTAGTGTTATTTTTTAGCATGCAGACTTTCTGTTTTGGGAGAGTATATAATTTTCTGTGAGTCGTGCCCAAGGACGCCGGGAGTGGGGTGGAGGGGGGGGGAGCATTTGCCCCTTGAGGCAAGGGGCAGTGCGTGCCTTCTTCGCCAGAAGTACACTTTACTTCCCGAGAACTGTAACTAAGAAGGTCTCGAGTATGTGTTCCAGTGCCAATGAGGGTGGGGGTCTATCAGTTATAATGACGGAGTTTGGTCTATAATCAACAAAGAAGCTATACAATTGGTGGGTTGATTTCTCAAGCTATATATCGTCCCGATACCGATATCATGGATATGCGGTATATATATATATATATATATATATATATATATATATATATATATATATATATATATATATATATATATATATATATATATATATATATCGTCCACTAAAGCATTGCAGATGGCAGGTGCCATCTGCAGTGCTTCAATGGACGACATATATATATATTTATACATTTATGGTGCTTTGTAAGTTGTAGGGCATGTACCCGAACGGCCCTCATTGAGGGATTTCATGGGGATCGCATTTGTAACGCCACAGCCACATGACCCAGTTGTGTCGTGTTAGGTTGTCATGGTAGCCCTCTTAAGCGGCAATGTTGTGACGTCATCCCTGTAGTAATACGTGGCCTTAGTGAGCATGCGCAGTGCGTGTTGTTAGGGTGACGTGTGTTTTCGTCGTCCATTTCGTATCCTGGAGGCTATGGTAGTGTAACAGGACCCGGGGTAGGGTTTGTTCGGGTTCTTTAAGGATCTCTTATAAATATGGATATATAGAAAACAACATTAAACGCTTGATCACTTCTTTTATTTATATTGAAAAATAAATCTTCAGAAGGGGGAGAGGTCGGGAAAACTGTGAGAATTACCCCTGAAGTCCTACTTTATGAAAAGAATAGTCCAATGGGGCAGTTTCAAATGGTACCAAAATGAAAGGGGACAAAATCTCAAGAAATAATACAAAAATGGGTCTAGTGCACTGGACAAATTTAGTTGGAGAGGTTTTACCAATATTCAATTGATAAAAACATAATAGAATAGTTCAGCATTATAACGCCAATGAGTATATGTTAGGTTTTAAGAAAGATAATACATTCCCCCTAAAACCCCTATGGAAACAAATAGTGCGATATCAGGTGAACCAAATACATTATAGCGAATGGCTTGATCGCCTGAATGATAGTAGTGCATGCAATCGCTTTCTAAGTGTGCATAATAAGGTTGAGATGTCCTGCCTGTGGAAGACTTGCAGAAAATACCCGGAAGATAAAACAGCATTCATTTTAGTTGCAAAACTTCTAACCAGGACGTACCAATCCGATCCCCTAGTCTGTACAATGTACCAATGTCTCTTTCAGACGAAATTAGTCACGTCATTTTGTCATGTAGCGGCCTGAATAGTATTCGCAACTTTGCGTGGTACTCAATAACTGACTTGTTTGATGTTACATGTTACTTGTACTTGGATCAGTTCAGAGAGGAGGCAATTCTGTCTGTATTTTTAAGTTATGTCCCGGAAGATGTTTTAGAGTTTGTTGAAGACGTTTCAAAGTTCGTTCATTTCTTTGTTACGTCAACAGCAAAGCTATGGAATACATATACAGAAGTAGTGAACACAATGACTGGACTATGAATCTCTCCAATGATTCGGTCAGCTTCATTCGCTCGGTTAATTCCCCCATTAGCCACCCTACTCTTTCGATTTTTTAACCACATACGTCTGTATATCAAATATCCAGTGAGCGACTTGAAAGTCATATCTCTTGGAAGGTTAAATGTTAGAACAATTGCAATTTTCACGTTGCTGCCCTGGATGTAGCAGCAGCATCAGAACAGTTTTTATACAGTGAATAATATTCGGTGTTATTCAAACCGATCGAGTGTGACAAATTGTCTAAAAGACTACATTAATAATAGTAATAACCACTTAATGGAGCCCCCACCCCACCTCTTGTATCTCTCATAGTGTCTTAACATCTTGTTTCAATACGAGGATGTGATAGTCAAACCTTTTTAAGAAGGGAGAAACAGTTCTTACAGCAGCACTCCGCATCCAAAGCGGAAGATAGTGTCTTTCGTGATTGTTTTCCCCTCCAGAACTGTTTGTTCTCAAATCTATTTTTTTATTGTCAGTAGATCTGGAGTCGGACGATCACGACAGATCGTATCATCACTAATTAAACTACCCTACTATATATATAAACCTGCAGATATACATTTATACATTGTCAAGGTAACTTTTGCTTCTTTCATTTTTCTTGTTCCTCTGTTTTGTTCACATACTTTTTGTTAATTTTGTTATAAATATATATGCTCTTCGATATCGGAGGAAAATAAAGGAATATATATATAAATTCAGACAAAAGGTGTCGAAAATAAGTAGGGCGATTAAGCCTGGGGTTGAAATACTGTGATTCCAACGAAATTAGGCAGTATTAATTTGCCTGGTAAAGTAACGACCGATGTGATTGAATCACACTTCTGACATCAGAGCGTGAACAACTTGACTATGGAAATACCAGCCAGATTGCAAAAAGCCATATCAGCTCTGGGCGCCTCTTGTCCCATCTCCTGGACTATCCAGGAAACGGGCAAGAACGTTCATCTGATTTTGGACTTCACCATTGAAGAGAAAAATACACCACCCTCCTCGGGGAGAGGTAGTACCTTTTGTGAGAGGAACCCCTCTCATACTGGTCCTCACCTGAGGGGGTCTGGAGGTGGCCCTGAAAAGGAAGAGAGACCAAAGAAGAACAGGAAAAAGAGCCCACCAACCAAGCGTAGGGACGCCAGACGCTTGGAGGCTTTCCTGGAAAAGAAGAAGGAGAGGAGTGAGGTGATGGAGGTTCCGGGGGCAGCCGCCAGTTCCCCTCCCAGTCCTACAGGAGCGCCCAACCAACTACCGGCACCCCAGCCGACTCAGTTGGATGTGGAATGCCCTGTGGAGATTGAGGAGGAACTGGAAGTTGCTTTTTCGCCACCTCCCGCCGCTCACTCCCCTCTTCCTTCGCTTCCGGACAGCCCGGGCAAGGGAGACTCTGCCAACCAACCAACTCTTACCGCACTGATAACCGAAGCAAGGGAACTGAGGGCGCAGTGTAATCAGCTCCAGGCAAAATGCATTGATGGTGACAAGCGCTCGGATGAAATCTCCAGAATGGCTAAAGAACTCATTAACAAAAGAAACCAGCAAGATCCGACAAACTCATCTCCACCACAACCACCACAAGATTCTACAAACTCATTTCCATCATAACCTCCTCCAAAGAAGAAGTCCCGCAAAAAACATAGAAGAGGATAAGCTGCTTCCTTCTACATTCCTCCTTTGCCATGCCCAGACAATCAAAATCATCTACAGTCACTGAGGGTCGAAAGGGGCTTGTTCCCTAAATAGTCCCTGCGCGCCGAAGGCGCGCAAAACCATTTCATTCAACGACCGATGTTGTTACAGAAATCGGTGAATGTCCCACCTTGTCGAGAATTGGTTAGATTCTGACACACTGAATGAATGAAAGGTTTTAGCGCGCCGAAGGCGCGCAGGGACGATGTGGGATTTACAAATCCCTTGCGACCCGGTTAGCCTTATTTTATTTCACTTGGATCTTGGATCACACAGGCCTAGCTTTCCTATTGCCTCAAATGGGGTCTGAAGGGGTATGCACGCGGTTAGAATTCCTGGCAGTTTGCATTGGAGTGATAGATTGTCAAAGACCAAACCCTCAACGCCATTAAGACTATTGGAGAGTGGGCTCTATTCGGTTCCAGCTTGGCGATGGTAGAGGTTTGAGTCCCACCATGGTGGCGAGCCAGAATATAATGTTGTGCGATGGCAATTCTGACACACTGCCGAAAAGTCAGCGCTTAAATATGGACAACAGCTGTGCACAGCAGTGGTTAGCTTTTAGAACAATCACAGGTAGTCCGTACAGAACGGCCTACGTGAGACCATTCCAAAAACCAAACGAAAGAAATGTAGTTTTAAAATTTAACATGCTACGGTTGCTTATTTTTTTTTTATAAAAACTAGGATTTGATTTACTAAGATAAATTATTTTAACATAATTATTAAATCTTATCGGCAATTATCGCCGCTGATACTGAATGGGGAATTCCCACAGCTATTCCCGGTGACAGTAACACGTGGTTGCTATGTGACCCAAAGGCCTACAATAGTATGGGGCCTATGTTCGGAAGGTGCGTTCGAAGAATAAGATTAAATGTAATTACCCAAATAGGCCCAACAACTTCCCCAAATTCCCCTAAAACTTAAAACCACCTTTCTGGAGAATCCTCGTTTTCTGCCCAAGAATAGATGTGTTCCTTTGTGTTGAAAAAAATCTAATTACCACAAACAACTGACAACTATTTATTTGGCTGTTATTTCTCACTCTAAATCCTATGTTCTGCCGTATAAGAGCACGTTTGCTAGTTCCGATTTCCCCCAAATCCTCGTTTTCTACTTATGAAGACACTATTCTAGCTTCTCTGACCCTAGCGGTCTATCCAGTCCTAGCTATCTCTGGTTAATACCTCTACCCTTGTCCAAGTCTTATAATCGCCAGTCAGATTCAGTCTTTAAAGGAAAATCGAACTGATTGTAACGAGAGTAAGTTGCATGGCTGACCATGACTTGGAAGCCAAACAAGTATGCTTCAACGGTGACCGTCAAAGAATCTGGCATGACACCCTTTTGAAAACAGTTGAATAGTTTTGATATGACAGTAGAAACTCAGAATATAGCATATCGCAAGATCTCGAGAAACAGACATTCAGCTTATAACGGCCTTTAAGCTAGGTGCTACAATCTTTGAATCTATAAATCTTTGGGGACGTTTTGCCCAGTAAAAATACAACAAAAACTCCTCGCCCAGTCTAGCTAAAATTTGCTCAGGATTGATATCTACGCTTTTGGGTGCAGGAGACTCAAGTCGACCACATATCGAAAGTCCGAGAACCAAAACATTTCTATTTCTGATACCACCCATCCGTTGTAAAACACTCGAGGAGATTTGGGCGAGAACGATAAGATGGGATTGCGTAATGCCACCATGTGATAACCAGTGATATATATGCATGTATTAAAATGAACGGACTGGATGACATACTGTGACGAGAAATATTAGATTTCACCCACGAATGTTACCCGATATCAATAGTGATAAAAATGTAAGAAAAATAACCCGAAGCGATGGGAAACTATCCGAGTTATAATAATAATAATCTTTATTGTAGAAAGTTTCATACTGGTACATGACAATTTAAAACAGATAAAAGTGACAGATAAGCATTAACAGACAAAAGACGAAAAAAATAACAGTGACACTCAGACATTGAATAATCGCACATGCACGCGCCCAGCGTACATGCATACATTGGCAAGCATATGCATTCGCAATTTTTCCTTGTACTTGTTTTTAAAACTAATTTTGAAGACTGAGTTATGGTATAGACGACAATGGCAGCTATGGGGAGTCGGCAACACCACACCTCCGCTGATAGGCATTATGTGTAAACTGCATCATCAATGGCGTAATATCGCTGTCAAACATGGTTACATTCTCAAAAAGAGCCAGTAATGATTTCGGTTCGTTCAGCTCGAAAGACTCATAAACTTATAGGAAAAAGCTCCAGTAAGCAACATTTCCACAAGCGCATCACCAGCGACAGACACAGGATAATTTGGTTTGTATCAGAACATCTGGAAAACTTCAACACAGGCGCGTAGCCAGGATTCTATAATAGGGGGCGCCCTAGTCAGTTTTGAAGAGACAAAAGATAATATTTGAAAGGCTGTTGTGTGGGGGTTTCGGGGGACTCTCCAAGTTCTAACTAGGACCCACCGGTCATTGCCCCCTCCACCTACCGGAGGGGGTAACGACCGAGGCGGCGGAATGATCAAAGGGTTTCTAGTTAAGACTAGCCCCCCCCCCCCCCCCAGAATGTTGTGTGAAACTTGCATTGGGCCATATTGGGGGGGGGGGGGGGGTGAGGGCGCAGCGAAAATTATAGGGGCGGGCAAGCCCCCTCACCCTAGCCACGCCACTGCTTCAGCAAAATACAAGAATATACTAACATAATTACTGCCCAGACATTGATCACGTAGGAGGTTCTCAGTCGCCCTCCATCACTATCTGGTGTAAGTTATCAAACTCACTCCTCTACTTGTATCACGCACTGAACTACACTATATTCCAACCGCCTTATTATTGCACACAGTCGATTTATTTTTCAACCACGCTGGACTATTTTTTCGGGGGTTTCTCGGGGTCGGTGCCTTGTCCGATCTCAACAGAATGTGTTGTTCCGCATTACCCACTCCCAGTCTGCGGCGAGCAGCAAATCTTTGCTTTTTCATTCCACAGATATGGAGGTGCATTTCCCGGCTATGGTATTTAACAGAACTCGCTGTTAGTGGCAACACTTTCTAATCGATAGCGAGAGACAGTGTGGCGACTTTGTCAGTAAAGATTGTCACTCGCAATGTCCAGACTTTGAGCATCTCCACCCTAAAGAGACAAATCTACGCGGATTATCCTGAATAACTATTTCTCCTTCTGCCACCTCAACTCAGGGCGTGTACTGAACACCTCAGCGGCTTCCATGAACCCTTCATTGCTTTTAAAAAACTTCAGGGCAAGATATTTGCCGACCTGAAAAATTCTAGATTGTCACGTCTCCCCCGAAAATGAGTTCAGGAAGAAACTATGTCCGGTTTTATCACTGCCTTACACTCAAAACCGTGTAGAATTTTTCGTTTACGGTGCAGATTAAGCAAAATGGCGGAAAGAAATCAGCCGCAGAAGTAGCCTACGCATCTCCGAAAATACCACTTTATTCTATCTGAGATTTTTCTGATGAACTTTTGCTCTGGGAATGTCTTCAATTGTACTGCACATGTTTCCCACAAGCTTTATGGATTGCTCGTATTTTGCGTGCATGCAGCGGCGTATCTACGGAAAATAGCGCCTATGGCATACACATGTGAAAAAGACTTCATCGGAAATAAATAGCTGCAACTAACGTGCAATCTCTCTTCGGTGAGACCGCGCGTTAATTGTTAATATTTATACAGGCGGAAATTCCGCCGAGATGTAAAAAGTGTGACTGGCGCAGGGTGGTTGGGGGGGGGGGAGGGGGGGCTTGAAAAAAATTGCAGACACAGGGTCTAAAAAAACATTTTCCGCCTGCCGGGGACCCACCACCCCAAACCTGTAAATTTTTTCCACCCCTCCCGAGTGGACCCACCCCCATATTTCATTCCGGAGCTCAAAACACTGCTGAAACCTGGCTAATTATCAATGGTCCGTTTTCTATGCTATTGTGCATTCCCAAAGTTTAGTTTGTTCTGCATAAACTAATACAAGGGAAGTAATTCTAAATTGAAATTCAACCTCATGTTATAAATCCATGAAAAATGATTTAACAAAGTTATCAAAACAGAGATTTGTCATAGAAAATGTGTTAAGGTGAATATTTTATGAGACACATTCTACACCCTGCAATTCTTTATTAGCACCATATACCTTTGTTCCATAATATAATTTGATGCTCAAAGTTAATGTATCTTATTTCCGAGGCAATGCTGACATCACAACATGTGAGTTGTGATACCTGAAGCTGAATGAGGGCTGAAATCAGTGGTGCAGTGGAGAATGTCAAATAAAATGTAAAATAAAGCAATCAGTTTGAATCATGACATATCTGACATATTCAGAACTTAATCTTATGTTCACCAGTCTGGGATATTTCTATTTTACTTGTTGGGTGGTCCTCGCTAAACTTAGTTATGCCATTTGTCCCGACAAACATGGTTCTAAAGACTATATAGCAAAGACATATTTTGTTATAGTATATTAATAGCTGAATCCAGTAGGGTAATTCTACATGAGTCAGTTTGGTTGAATTGAAAAAAAAAAAGAAAAAAAAAAAAAAAGAGAGGTGCAGGCTGCCAGCCGAGAGGTCCTCGGTTCGAATCCCACCTGCGGCAACCGCGTTGTGTCCTTGGGCAAGACACTTCATCTCCATTGCCCGCGTGGGGGCACGATGACTGTACTAAGGTGTACCGCACGTCGATGGTACGCATGTCTTCAACCAATCTAACCCTGCCTGTGCTGCAGTGCGGAGTTACGATGTTGGGGACTGGCAGCTGCTCGTCGTTGCTCGGTTGTTCTCTCCGGGTACTCCGGCTTCCTCCACCCGTAAAACTGTCACGGTCATGATTAGCCATTGTGCATAAATATGTGACCTTAAACATCAATAAATAATGAATTGAAAAAAAGTGTTCATAACAAAACTCAATTGCAGATTATTCAAATTTGATCAGTGTATGTTAATGTTTCCAATGTCCACTTCAGTTGTCGAATTTGCGAATCTTCACTGAGAACATTTTGACTCTTCTGAGCTTGTCTATACCCCACATTCTCCCCAAAGCATGTTTAAAATACTCTATTCACCACCCAGAATCATCTTAAAGGTATAAGAACATTTTGCAATTTGGGTCATTTCCACGTTTTTCCGGGCCAATGGACCCACACACCCCTACCCTGTGTCTGGAATTTTTTGGCAGACCCCCCCCCCCCCCCCCGACTGGCGTAGTAAAAACAAAGAAGGTGGAAAAGCAACACAACCTCTCTAGTTTGCGCAGGAGAATGATCTTACTGTCAGCTGGCACTTATACTCAGCAGGGTGATACTAAGAGGTATGTGATCATGTTGCTCCCAGCACTTAGTATGCAACGCCACCGTGCCCCCACGTGGGCAGTCGGGGTGAAGTGCCTTGCCCACGGACTAACGCAGTTACCACTGGTGGGAATCGAACCGTGAACAATTGAGTCTGAAGTCGAATGTCGTAACCACTGAGCCACCGGACTCTCAGTTCAGTGTGGATGCATTTGTAGTTTGGAAACATGCATTGTTGACCGTGCAGACCACATCGACAAGTGCTCCGGAAGCAGGGGTGTAAATAAACCCCCACGCGACTCAGGGTATTAGTTAAGACCGGGAGTTTACAACGTAAAATTATAACGTGACACTCAATTGTATTGATAGTATACATAGGTTGTCCCCGGAGAGGAACGTGGTTCTTTCGCATTGCAGATGGCATCTTGTTCCACTCAAGAGACGATATAAGGCTAATGAAAATTAATCTTTTGATTCTCAGGCACAGGCGCATTGATTTTTTCTGCCCGCGTTCGTCATTTTTATTTCGGAGGCAAAATTTAAAATGTACAAAACTACCATGTGATTTTAGCGGTATCACATGTCGATTTGCGATGCATTATGTCGTATACATTGATACAGTATTGTTATTCTCTTCGCGAAATACGACACAATTCTCATATGTATACAAAATAAATATTTATTTAACTAGTTGAGGACTAGATTATTTTTGGTGGTCTGAATTTGTTCATAAAATATTGTTCTATTACAAATTATTGGTGAATGCCCAGAGGCACTGTCCAATAATTTGCAAGAGAACAAATTTGTATAAACAAACTATTATTTACATTTAACTGAATACGAAACATGGGTAAGAAAAATTTCACTTTTGCTCTGATACCCTCATGTTTTTAAAGGGCCTGATTGTGGCTTCTAGCATTCAATCAGTTAAAAAACTCCTTATTATTTTTGATCTCCATTTTAGTTGTTCTACAGTACGTGGAGAGTGTATTATCACTAAATCACCCGCAGGGTGGAGATTCCACCCAAGCAATAATTGCAAATTTATTGCAAAGCATCACAAGCACAAGCAAAGTTTCAGCCAACGGACCTCCGGGTTAAACCCGGAGGTCCATTGGCTGAAACATTGCTTGTGTTTTAGTCGATATATACAAAATACGAAAGTTATAGTTTGGGTGATAACTCCACTCCGCGGGTGATCAAATTACAATCCACTCTCCACGTACTGTATATTAATTTTGTGTTGTGTGATTGCTATTATAAAAAGCCTCTCAGCGAAATCAACATGGAAGCTCTAGGATTTACTTTTAGGCTCTCACAATTGGATTTTAGGAATCGGCGACTATTCCATCAGAAATAAAAAATAAAAACCGCCCTCCCTCATTCGGTTTAAAAAAAATGCCGGAGAATCAATTATTTAATTTTGTTTGGCCTAAACGATAGAAAAAGTTATAGAAATCACGCCGCCGATTATCTAGCTCATTTGGTGATTATCTACCCCGTCATTATACTTAACACACCCCCGCATTGGTATTGGCACACGTAAAATACGTTACAAACGGATACTCGAGAATTTCCCAGTACCGTTCTCGGAAAGTAAAGTCTTTTCCACTAGTGTACTTCCCGCGAAAAAGGGCACGCGCTGCCTCCCCCCCCCCAACCCCCACCCCCCTCACCCGCTCCCACCTGCAATGTAAGGGGGCAGCTGCCCACCTCCCCTATACCCTCCACCGCTTCCGGCGCCCTTGCGCATCGGGTTTTATGGATTTGCAGTGCTAACTCAACAAATCTGGACGGAAAAAGACACGATCAGAAGCGGGTGGACACCGATTTTGTTCACCGTGTAGTCTAAATGTTATGCATAGTGGAAATTCTCACAACTACACACAAAGTGAAAAGAATTTCACTACAAGATTTTCATTGAAACAATATGCCACCTGTGCAGGTTGAGGGCACAAATTTTGGGAGAAAATATTCTATAGACAGCAGAGCCTTTTTTGAGACGATCTGGGGTGGCAGAGGTAACAGCCTGAGTGAACACAAGTGGGAAAACAAGAGAGATGGGATAGGGGGATATTGAGGCTTCTCTCAGGGGATAACATGATGCATAACAGGGAGGGAAGAGTAAAGGAAGTCCGCCATGCACTCTGAAAGTGGGGAAAAGCAACATCCAGGGTTAGTCCGAACGCCAGAGTTGAGTACTCTGCAAAAAGGCATGTAAAATATTTTTTTATTGGCGTCTCTAAGGTAACTTTTCGCTGGGCAAACCCTTGGTCAAACCGGGATATTTTACCCTTTTCAAACCTACCCAATAATATCCTTTTTGTGGTAAAATCTGGCTGTGCATTTCGGTTATATATGTTGACGAAACACCAAATATGCATTATCGCCAGCTGTTATTTGAAACATTGGCCTGAAAGGAATCAGATATCCAGAGGGTGGAATAGTGTGCAGGCCGAGGCACCGAAAGGCAAAGGCGTTGAGTAAGTGGAGCAGATAGAGTAACTGATTCTGCCAACAGAGACCATGGTCTGGAAAATTTTGGCAACCAGTCTTCGGATCATTGGGGTCCATGGAGGCGAAGAGGACCAGAATCGTAGGACGGGATGCAAGGGGCCAAGGATAGGTTGCCAGGTGTGTGTGTGTGTGTGTGTGTGGGGGGGGGGGGGGGCAATAGAACCTTTGCCCCTATCCGCAGTGTTAGTAAATACTCGGTGAAATTAGATTCCGCGGAATAATCCGTCTGCTGGCATATGCCGTGATGGGTAACCTGTGAAAATGTATTGTCGGAGTAGGTTTATGAACATAATAAACGAGTCTTTATAGCAACATTTATTTAATGCTCAGGCATCAATTCACGCTGAAAAATTAAGTCATATTCCCCTGTCGGTCGGCAAAACGAAATATCAAAATGATATTTAGAAATCGATATTTCATCGTAGGTTCGGATGACGAATCACATGTACTTTAAACGAGTCAGCACATCAGTAATGAATTCCAGAGTCCCAAATACAAATGAATTCGAATAATTGATAGTGACAGTGACTAAATCAATTCATTAAATCAGCGGTTTCAAAGTTTGACTTTCTCATTCACCTTCCAGCGAAAAGCCGAAATCACTTTCAAATTTCTTCAGTTCAACTTCACACGTCTTCAGTGCATTGAGTTCAAAAAAAATAAAATGACGTGTCTTGTTATTGAAAATAAGAAAGTGGTGTTTTTTGTTATTGTTCTATTTCTTCGAAACACATTGCGATTATTTCAATTCGCCAGCCTTGGTAAATCGTAAAGTTAGGGGAGAAATAAGACGGGACTACTTTTTGTGCGGATATTCACACATTCCAATGGTTGGAGTTTGGTTGTTGTAATTTTTGTATGGACGCCGGTTCGGCACATAAATTTTGCGCCTTAATGGCAAATAAAGGCCACAAATTGGAGAGTTTGTAGTCGTAGAGCATTAAATAAAAAGAAAATTCACGAAAATTTGATGAATACCGAAAATATCTCGTTCGTGGCTACAAGAAATATGAGGATCTTCACTCGCGACTGCGTCGCTCGTGAAGATCCTCATATTTCTTTGTAGCCACTCACGAGATATTTTCGGTATTCATCAAATTTTCGTGAATATCCTCTATATATGCGTTAGTTCCTTGAATGTAAGACGGTTAAAAGGAAGGTGAAGTTGTGGCGGCTAACTCTCTCAGTTGCCACGCGTAAAGGCGCAATAAATGAGAAGCCCCATTACCTGGATGGGAACAGTCGAATGTCCTTCTTCCCAAAGACAGGACATCAGGGTTTCCCCGAAATGAGGATGAGATCATGGCAAGCGAGATGCGAAAATGTGGCTATAATTTGGCTGTGACAAGGGATTCTTCGAGGCAGGTGCCCCAATGGAGACCTTCCTTTTTGTCGCTGATTATTCGTGGATGCAAGCTGTATATATATATGCGAGTAAATCATAGAAAACTTTAAAATTGCATGAGAGAGGAGAGTTCCACTCTTATGTGCTGTGAAACAACTGGAAGTATATGCCTTGGTGGGGGTGGAGTGGGGTGTCAAGATAGATTTGAAATTGATACGTACATATGTAAATAAATGTGTATTCTTCAGTTTGTTGAGGGTCCAAGCGAGCTATTGATTAAACACTGCCTATGGCGATAGAAAAAATATCTTTGCCGCAACAGGTGTGTCAGTGCAACAGGTGAACACCTTAAATAACCACAGAGACGCAAAATAGACGTACCTAATCAGCGGTCTTAATGCTGACGGAAACGTGAATAGATACAGCATGGTAACGTATCGCTATTTGTCATTTCAGTAGAACTCAAAGAAGCGATTAATAACTATTATGTTCTTCAAAGTGGGGCCATTCAACTGGCTCTTGGAATTGTCTTGATAGTATTCAAGGATTCTGGAAATATTAGGTAGGCAGTGTCCGTCTGAAGGAAACTTTGGATCTCCAGTCAGGGGCTGTTTTTGGCGTTAGTGTCGGAACGTTGTACGTGATACTAAGATATTAAGGTAGGTGAAGTACGCGCCAACAAAGTGACGGACATTGATACTTTGTGAAGCCGGGGGACATTGAACGTCAAACGTGGAAACTGCTACGTGCAGTGCTCAGATGCTTTGGATGTACGAACAGGTAATACGCTGTGTCAGTAGAGCGATGCAACTACCAAGAGTGGTGTTACAGCAGGATACAACAACCAGAGAACGCGAGGTCCCGAAGAAATTTGAACATTCGGGCGGGGGATAAATTAATATATGGTGATTTGTGTTGTGGTAAATTATAATATTCATGGACCATTATTGATGCAGGCTTATGAGTAAATCTTGTTTTATCATCATTAAAATATGTTCAGATGATTCACGTAGGTCATCTTTTTATCTCCGCCTGTCAAGTGTCAGCGGAGCTTCTCTGGCAATGACTTGTCCGTCGTCCGTCCGCCGTCTGTCGTCCGTCTGCCGTCAACATTTTGTTTGTCAAGGGCCATAACTTCTTAACCACTGAGTATTTTTTGACAAAACTTTATAACAACATGTATTATCAAAAAGCCAGTGTTATAATATGGTATGTGTCTCTCAATTTCAGAGTCACAGACCCTATCCGGTCCATATAACTTAGTATGATTGACAGATCTTATTCATACTTGATACAGTTATTTCTCATGACGAAAATGTGTGTCGCAACTTTGATTCAAGGTCATATAATCAAGTTCAAGGTCACATGTATCAAAACTTCGATATTGTTATACACCCTTGTCTGGTTTGTAAAACTGAATCTATGTGACCTATCTGGTTCATCCTTCACACAACTGTTATCCATAACCGGGTTGTACAATTTGATGATTTTTGTGAGGTTCATATAACTTGCTATGACTGACAGATCTTATTCATACTTAGGCCAGTTATGGCTCATGACTCGAAGGTGTGACACGGCTTTGAACTAGCGTCATACCATCAAGGTCAATGCACAAGCAGAAAAAACTGACTTCTTATGAATTCCTTCGTCCGGTTAAGACTGTATAATTTAATCTATGTGACATACTGACATTTCACTATCACCTTTGTCTTGTCCATATAACTTGCTATGATTGACAGATCTTGTTCATACTGGGATCAATTATGGCTCATGACTCAAAGGGGTGTCAATGCTTTGAACCAGCGCCATATCTTCAAGGTCAAGGTCACGTACAGCAAAGCCTTGATATTGTTATACAGTCCATGTCTGGTATGTACAATTTAAAGTTTGTTTGGCATTCTAGAACAAGATAGATCCAGAACCATTCATGATCTTTCACTTCAACATAGGTTAATGAGTAATGGCAGCAATTTAAATATCATCCCATCAGAGCCTGGTCATAACCAATGAGATTTCAAGGTAACCATTTCTCTTATATTCTCTCTGTCTTATATTTATCCTGTATATATCTGCCCAGAAAGTAGTGGACCTAAGCGCAGATAATGCCACACCTCCAGATGCCGAATCTACCCCAGCAACATAAGATGGTGAGACATATGTTCATTCAAAGGCCAGATGGTACTCTCGCAGTATGGCCAAGCTCTAGGGTGGCCATAAATACACAGAGCGATACACGCGTGTGAATGGGTTAATCGACATGGCACGAGCGCCAGCGCGGAAGGATAAAACGAGAGGCCACAGGTCTCTAGTCTTATCCTTCCACTATGGCACAAGTGCCATATCGATTAACTCATTCACACACGTGTGTCGTTCTGAGTTCATTCCACACCTTCACGTCTATAAAGGCAGTTATTAGAAGGACGCTCAGCATTTCATTTGACAACTCGTCGCCTGAGTTCCATTGGAACTCAGGGGACGAACTATCAACAAAAAAGAACGCATTTTATCGCCAACCAAATTTGCGAGGGGAACCCGTGTTATTATTTTTAGCTATCGTTAGCGATTCAATTGTAATTGCGGTGCATGATTTGTAGAAAATTCCTGTGAAATTTTGCTTCTATTTAAAAATAGTCCGTCAACGATTTCCGTTCTGCACATATGTGCGGAACGGATTTTCATTTTCCGCACGGTTTTGTGTTCAGTAGATGGGGATTTCATAGAACAGGCGTGTAGTAAATCTCTCATTCCCACCCCAGCGTGTTGACATCCTCATCCTTCTCATGCACCACAAAGGGGGGGGGGGGGGGGGGGGGTATATGGCTGATATTTATTTCAATTCAGAAGCCATAAAGACTACGAGTGGCCATGCTCTCTGGAAAATTGTCGTTATCTTAAAAACGTTAGTGAGGTTAAAAAGCTGCACATTTTAACATTCTATTCATAAATGCGGGGGGGGGGGGGGGGGGGGGGGGCTGTGATACAACTTCTACAACTTCTACAACTTCTGCCACATGCAACCAGGGGAAAGACAGCCTTCTAAAAAAGATAGAATCCTCCGAAGAGCTGCACCATATATCCGATCCCGTCTCTACACAACAACAAATACGCGAAGCTGATTGCTGACTTTTGTTCTGTTATATAATAGCAAGCGCTGGGACACACACTTGAGATATGCCAAATGCATGGAGATGGTGTCATCTGACCGAACTTTAATTGATCCACAAAAACTTCCACTAACTGAACGTGCAGCTTTTTACCACAGTTTGAGGGTGCACTTACCTACACATCTTGATTTGGAAGCAATTATAAAATGATAGGATTGAAGCTTGTCTCTTGGGATGAGAAATTCGAGGAATGAATTCCGATTATGACTGATCTCCCCGATACAACAGAAAGTCTGCTTAAGTTTGTACTCTGCAAATGTGAGCTCTCGGGCAAAAATCCTTATAAGACGAATTTGAGTCCTTGCCGCAAAAATGGCCTGAATTGTGTGCTAGCCTTTGAGAACTGCAGTGGAGAAAGCTGTAAAAATAGTTAAGAAGAGTTTATCATTCTTTAGTGGCTATTTTGCACATTCTGGGGCGCGGAATGTACAGTCCTTATGTTATAGGATTTTTCCATGCACACTACAAGCTCTCTGATGAGTATTCAAAAGAAACATGCTTAAAAATATTTCCCTATGATCTGATGAAAAAGTTGATTTCGAAAGTTCAGCTTCGTTAATATTTTTTGTTAGTATTTTTGAGGGTATATCTTTCTTCGCGATCCAATGTTTCCTTGTTTGTGTTTTTTCAGCTCATATTTCTCTTCTTTTCTGTTCAGATTGTTCGTTGATAGCTTTTGCGTGTCGATATCCATCCGAAATTTCGAGATGAAAACCGCCATCTTGGACGCCATTTTGGATTCTGAATGTTTCTCAAAGCAGATCGTGGCGGATTTTACTCACGATATTCAGTGAACATTTCAGCACAAAATGACACCAAAGACCATTTTTTAGTAATTTCTTCCTGGTAGAACCACCCAACGACTAGACCATACGGGAAACTGGACCTCGGAGAGGATCGACATAACAATAACACATCATTTACTCACAGATACTGAGTTATGGAAGGAGGCGATAGAGACAGAAGTGCATGATATGATCAAAGAGATTAGATAGTTGCTACACGTTGACTAGAGTTACAGACGGAAGCAGAACTCATTCTGAAGAAAAATGAGCTTTAAAAAAATGTTGAAACGCAGAAAGGAGGCTGACTGGGCGCAGTTTCGTGAAAAGTTGAAATCAAGTCATGAGAATGTACACGTTGAGGGGGGGGGGGGGGGGAACTATCCAGAAAATGTCATATGCCATAGTGACCAGCCTCAGATAGATAGAGAAAGAAAGTTCAGGAAAAAATCTTGGTTACAGAGAGAATGACGAAACGATTAAGAAAATAAAGGTAAGAAAAGTCAACTGCACTATGTACAGGACGAGTAGAAAATTCAAGGGGTGGAAAGTAACGAGGAAAGGATGGAAAAGAAGAATACCAACATGCACGAAATGTAGTAAATAAAATTAACTGTACAGTACTAAATTATTTTTGCGCTTCAAATTTTGTTTACCAGTCTTTGCCTTGTTACAATTTATGGGACTGTGCCCAAAGGCACTCTCCTATAAATTGTAACAAGGTAAACGATATTTTCAAAAATAATATGAAGCACATACACAGGATATGATGCTTTTAAGTATTTATTTATTGGTGTTTAAGGGCACATACTTATGCACAATGGCTAATCGTGACCGTTGCTTTCAAGTTGCAGCACCTGCACTTCAGAACAAAGTCCAAATATAAGCTTCCAGCACTCGACCAGTTAAAGACGATAATCGAAAGGAGCGGAATTACAATCCTATGAGAACGATAAAATAAACTGGAGAAGGAGTCGGGTGGTCCAGTTCAAAAGTATTTTGAAAGTGGGTGAATGAAAAAAAACAAAACAAAGGAGGTAAGGCCTAAAAAAAATTAAAAATCTGTTTCTCAGGCCCTCCCGCATGGTCCTTTTGGCTGCCGCATGCTCTCTTTTTATAACCAATGTAAACTTAAAAAAAATTTACCCAAGTTAAAAAAAATTGATAAATTTGTCCCTTGAGTGCAACAAGACTTTGCAATGCTCTGGCATTGCAAAGCCTTCTTGCACTCAATGGACAAAATACACCACCACCTGTGCTATTCTGCAGATTATGAGACCTAAAACATAAACCAAGAACATGAACTTTTGATGGCAAAGAAATAATTACAGAAATAAAAAATAAAATGAAAAACCGCTCGACCGCAGGCAATTTTACAAATAATGGCCTGAGAAACAGAAGATCTACTTTGTGTGCCCTAATTCACAGAGAATTAAAGTAGAGGGCGGAAATACAAACTATGAAAGGTAAATGATAATTGATGGGGCGTCGGGAACCCATCGGAGTGCAAAAAGGGCGTTGAGAAAAATCCAGGCAGACACACACAACCTTCAAAAAGGATTACAAACCTCATCCCGACTATATATATGGCTTGGTAATCGCTTTATCTACAGTTATAAGCGATACAAGAACAAAATTATCTTTGAGAAATACAGAGGAAAAAAATGACAAACCTTCGAATTTTGAAACCTTTGGTTCGACGGTCCTATATGTACGGTTTTTTGGCAGACTCCTCACCCTCTTCTAGTATAAGATAAATCTGATATAATCATACAATAGGGCCCTGCGAATCACACGTTTTCGATTCGAACCGAATTTCGAATCGAATCGGGCCTATTATTCGAAATCGAATCGAATCTCCATTCGAATTCTGGGCGACTTGAAGATGACCGATAAAGGGAGGGGAGACTGTAAACATGGTTGTTCCTACTATGACGACCCGAGTCCCGACAGATAAAATATTCCAACTACATCATCAAGGCATGCCTTCTTAAAAGGCATGCCTTGATGATGTAGTTGGAATATTTACCTTGCAATGGGTGCGAAACGTACCATCACTGAGCACTATCCAGGACTTGCCCTTTGCAGCAACTCAACGTCAACATTGTTTGGAAACTTTACCATTGTCACAACTATTGAGACTGGAATTAGCATGGGGATGGCAAGGGTCACGTGCTATTTATGTTAATATAGATGAAATTACACTCTGCCTTTATTTTCAGCATTATTTACGTCCAAATTCCATCTGAACTTTTCGTTTTGTGAGAAGACGACAATGACTAACACCAAGCTATATTCCTGTGTAAAGATTGGAAAGGAAACGAATTGGGCAGCTGATTTTCGAATCGAATCGAATATTAACTTAAGATTCGAAATCGAATCGAAGCTTCGCGGGGCCATATCATACAGCCACATTACACAAAACAAATTCCGCGTTCTTTTCGCCACTATTGTGCAATATCAGATATCTAATTAAATTCTATCACACAAAGTGAAATAATTGGCCAGTAAACTCAATATACAGTACGTGGAGAGTGGATTGTAACTAAATCACCCGCGGAGTGGAGTTATTACCCAAACTATAACTTTCGTATTTTGTGTATATCGACTAAAACAAGCAATGTTTCAACCAATGGACCTCCGGGTTTAACCCGGAGGTCCATTGGCTGAAACTTTGCTTGTGCTTGTTATGCTTTGCAACAAATTTGCAATTATTGCTTGGGTGGAATCTCCACTCTGCGGGTTATTTAGTGATAATACACTCTCCACGTACTGTATATGCATTTTGCGGCAGTCCGTAGTATAGCCGAAAAATATTGTCTTCAATGTTTTGATTTTGATTTAACGGGTTGCCGTATTCACCTGTAACGCTATCTGTTAGCAGTGTGGTTCACTGGGTGTTATTGTGCAGGCAGTCCATGCGTCATGGGACGCAGAGTTTTGAAGTCATTCTTGCCTTCGCACTGTCACGATAAAACTTTCGACATGTTTTGGTATCTGCGGTTGAATTTTGGAATGGTTAAAGTTTGCATATATACTATTCAAAAAAAAGAAAATAGTTGGGGATATCCAAACTGATGTTGATATTTTCGGAAAATGGTATTGGATACGTGTGATTGGACACATCAACATGTTACCAAGTTTAGTTTGGATCATGAATGTCACCGGCCCACGAAAACTTCGTGCAGGTTTTTCGCACGAGCGCCGCGTTGATGTCTGTGGGGTACGTTTTGAAACTTTCATTTGTACTGGGCGGGCTTTTTCGGAGGTCACATCGTTCTTTTCTTGGTATAAACTCGTTCATCAATAGTTTCTGGTCGAAACGTAACTTTTGAGGTATGCGGAGACTGACACATGACGAACGTTTACGTGCCGTTGGCATGTTGGAAGCTGGCAACAGACAGACTGCAGTGGCTCAAATTCTCAACATTATTCAATCGGTGATTAACAGGTTGTGGTCACGCTACTGTCAGACAGGCAATGTTGATGACAGACGTCGGTCAGGTCGCCCAAGAGCGACAACTGCTAATCAGGATCGTTTCATCCGAACCACAGCATTACGTAACCGCTATCAAAGTGCCTCAGATGAAATTGGACAGCAGCTGCACCGAACGACAGATGTGCGAGTCAGTGGTCAGACTATTCGAAATCGCTTACACAGCTGGAATTTGTACGCTCGACGACCTCGAATAATTCCACGTTTGACTGAACGTCACATCGCAGCAAGGCGCAATTGGTGTGGAGCACGACAGCACTGGGACAATCGTCGATTGAGCAACGTCATGTTTTCCGATGAATCGAGGCTCACTCTCGACTTCCACGACAGGCGAAACAGAGTGTAGCGGCGGCGGCGCAAAGAACGATACCATGGCGTAACTGTTAGGCAGCACGATCGTTTTGGTGGTGGATCGGTAATGGTGTTGGGGCATAACCTTGACAAGCAGAACAGCATTACATGTTACCCAAGGGCGTGTCGCAGGGTAGTACTACCATGACAGCATGTTAGCAGCTCATGTGGTGCCATTTGCGCGACGTCACGACCGTCGATTCATTTTCCAAAATGACAATACAAGAACACACAGGTCCCGTGTCGGTACAGAGTTCCTCCAGGAACAGAACAGCACAACACGACCTTGGCCGGCACTAAGTCCAGACCTTTCACCAATCGAGCGCGTCTGGGATATGCTTTGCAGGCGCCTACGACAATGCCAACAGCCCCTACCAATGTCCAGGTACTCGCCGCTGCACTGCATGAAGAATGGAATAACATCAGTCAAGCTCATATTGGACGTTTGGTGAGGAGTATGAAACATCGGATCCGTACTTGTCTCGCGAACCGAGTAGGATTTCCAAGGGGCTGAAGTCTTGACCTGAATGCGCTAAATTCTCTGACTGACCGTCCATGTCTTCTACAGCTCAGTGCGTGGAATGTGTGCTTGTCAGACACCCAACTATCGCTGAAATCATTCACCAGATGTCACAGTGCAATGCCTCAACTGTCTTTTTGATGAAAATATAAATATATTTCTTCATATATCTCACTTTTATCAAATATCCCCTACTTTTTTGAATAGTATAGATAAAAAGCTTATGTCCACGCTTCACTCGTTGCACCTTGACTTGCATCGGACAACAAGCTTCCATAGTTCCCTAAAATAGCTATATAATACATGAAAAAATGGTCAAATACCTCAATGAATAGTGTTATCTATGTTTTTTTCAGTGCTCATAATAACTTTTTGCTATGCGTAGCAAAATGCTACACATTTCCAAAAAATGAATAGCATTTTGTAAAAATTCCATAGCTATTTTTGTATACCAGAGTTATGTTATGCTGTTTTGTATTGAATTCTTCTAAGTAGATAGAATAGTTTCCATCCATTTCTGGGCATTTCCAAATGATCTGCAGCACATGAAACATTTACTATGTTTTTTTTTAACTGAACTGCCTTTAAGGGTTGCATGGACTTGGATATTTTCAAATGACGTCTTGGTTGTTTAACAGTGTTCTCAAAATGGAAGTTGGGATTTTTAATTTGATGGGCTTGAAGTTATTTTTAATGGACATTTTATGCAAAATGTTGTAAAAACAGGAAGACTTTAAACCAGTAGAATTCATCTTACATATGAAGTTGCTAATGATGCTTGATGGAGAGTTAATCTGAGTTATGCCTGGAATGTTCCACATTCAGAAGTAAAGCATCAGTGAACTAGTTTTCAAATTTGTTTGCAAATTTTCATTTACATTTTGCGATACAAGATAATCAACTGTAGCCTAATAGGCTGCAGTTGATTATCTTGTATCGCAAAATGCTACACATAATTGAACATTGTGTAGCTTTTTGCGAGTTTTGCATAGCAAAAAGCGACGCGACACTGCTTATTTTGAACCCTGTATTTTTTCAGGGCCGCCACGCGACCGATATATACAGAGTGTACCAGTAGGTCTATTGTTGACTATAAGTAGTTGTGTATTTATGAAGGTGGTTATGATTCACTTGATTAAATACGTTTAGCCAGCTATTCACTGTGCTTCGCTAACTGCATTAGTATGTTGTGTTTTCTATGTAGTGGGGCGAGGGAAGGGGTTAAAGTGCATGGGGAACAGGGCACACAATATTAAATTGGAGAAAGACCAAGTCACTGGATTCTTGGAAGAATAATGTTCCAACGGCATTTCCAATACAAGGGAAGCTACTCTATTAAAGAGTGTCCGGCATTTAAAAGCGAATGCGCACGTGAAATCTTTTGGACAATATCTGTTGAAAAACTTCAAACTTGTTTATTTAATTTACATCAAGAGAGGCGGATGTGAAAGTGGGTCGGTATGACCCCCCCCCCCTCCCCATCTGCTCAGTATTTTTGGTTTCATTTTAGTTATACAGCGGCCGCGTGATGTGCTTGTGTACGAAACAGACGAGTTAGGCCACACGAAGAAAATGAATTGATTCTCATGCATTTTTATTTCGAATCAGAGAGGGAGGGTTTATTTTTATTTATTTGTCTTGCATATCCTGAACATGGATTGAGATGCTTTCCGCTGTCTTTTCACACACAGAATATATAGAAAGTGCATAATTATACAAATTAACTCATTTAATTTCAATAATCATGGGTCCAAATTCAAACCACCTTTGTTCACTTCCATCATCCATTTACTGCCTTGAATCCACCATATACTTCATTGATTTGTGTCTGGCATCCACCGAAAGAGAGTTTTAAAGCACAGATGTCAGTTGAGATGTTTACTGACTTAGGGCTAAACAAAGAATGGTGTTGACGCCAATTCCGGTCTCTTCCTGGGTACTGCGCATGCGCAAGTACTAAAAGTATGGAGGGCCAGATTGGACTTTTAATTTTCGCGTTGTTGTATGCAAATTTGGGGGATTGGTGGGGGGGGGGGGAGGGGGGTTCAAAATTTGTGTTTGGCCCTTAATAATGTTGAGGTTGCACCAGCTAAGTCTAGGCTGGTTGTAGTAAAAAAAAATTTAAAGGCCTGGTCACTTACATGTATATGTATTTGCAGGGAAATGAAGCAGTATAATCTTAATATTTCTATTTTAGGCCACAAAACAATAACTAATTAACCCTTTATCCAACGCAGACGATATCAAAATTTATTATTTCAATATTTGTTTTTTCAAATTTTTCAAAAACTTTCAACGGAACCATATCATGTGACCCCCTCATAGGAACGAGCTCGTTGAGTTCGTTCCAACGAGGGGTCACATGATATGGTTCCGTTAAAAAATTTTAAAATATATATATTTTTTTAACTACTTAATTTGTAAATTACCCTAGCGGATGCGCCCGATTCGTTAGGTAAAGGGTTCATTCTTAGGCATTTTTTTAAGCACTGGGAGGGGGGGGGGGAACACTCTATTTATAATTTTTTCTTGCATATAATGAGCATGGATTTAGAGGCTTTCCACAGTCTTTTCACACACAGAATATATAGAAAGTGCATAATTATACAAATTACCCAGCTTTTCTGCTTCAAAACGGTAGTGTTGTCTGTATTTTAGTTAACCCCCTGCACACAGATGTCGAAATATCTAAAGTTCAAGGTACAAATTTTTCCCATAATGCAACTAGAAATTTTAACCAATTCAATCTTGTTTGACAGAGCTCATTGAGATCTGTCAAACAAGATTGATTTGGTTAAATTCCCAGTTGCATTATGGGAAAAATGGCTATTTGAAATATGGATATTTTGACATCAGAGTGAAGGGAGTTAAAATTAGTTTTGTTCGAGGGTTTTCTCTTTTAGCGAAAGTAATTTCCTGTTTAAAACAGAGGCAATTTATTCATTGGAAAGGGAGTAGAAGAGGAACGTCCACCCGACCAGCCAGCCCTCTCCCCTACCAGAATATTTGTGCTATCGGCATTTCAGTTAATACAAAAGTAATTTATTTTATGGACACCTCTCGATCAACTAGTTCTCCACCTCTTCTCCCAGGATGGTCGTGCTGTCTGCATTTCAGTTCAATACAACTTTACAAGTCGTAACCCCTCTTTCCAAGGAGCATTTCCAGTTTTGTTTTCAGGCGGTTTATCTGTGGGATGGGGCTTGCAAGCGGACCAGCAAAAAGCTGATGCACTCGGCATTTCAGATGCGTTCAACTTTGCAAGTGTTCATCCTTTTAGCCAAAGTACACATTTGAAGCTTTATTCAAAGGCAAATTATTCATTTCTCGGGGTATGCCATCCGATAAGTCAGTACCACCCAAGCCTGGAGATGAGGATATGCTACCCGATAAGTCAGTACCAACCAAGCCTGGAAATAAGCACTCTATCATTTGGAGAATGAGGTCCACAGAGGGTGAATTTGCTGATGCTATCACATACAATGGGTGGGAATCCCTCAATTTAGCATCTGGGTACCTCTTTCTGTTTAGGCCTGAGACCTTGATTTAGACTGAGGTTCGCCGAGGGTAAATTTAGTAATGATACCTCATTCTGCAGATGACAGTCTGTTTATTTCCAGGTTTGGTGCCACCTTTCATCAGAATGTTCATAAAGTCAGCTTTTCAGTTAATTTTAACCTCCCGAGTGTTTTATTCAATTTAATATAGAATCAGTTTATGTATTGGGGGGGGGGGGGGGGGGGGTGTTACTACTCCCCAACCAGAAGATTTGTGCTATTAGAATTTCAGTTAAGTATAATTTTGCAAGTGTTCCTCCAGCTATCCTAGGTACATTTTACGATTTTACACAGATGCTATTCGTTCATGGAAGGAACCTTGTAGTCAAACCAGCGCCGCCTTCCTTCCCTTCCTCCATCAGAATACTCATGTTGCCGGAATTTCAGTTAATTTTAACTGCTCCAAGTGTTTACTCTTTTACCAAAGTACATCTCGATTTTCCAGCGATTTTTTCCAGATTCCTGATTACAGCTGAAGCAGTTGATATTACAATAAATTTATTGCATTAGTGGATGATTATTATTGATTGTATACTGGTAATTCAGCAGCTGTTGTGACGAATTGATTGTTTTCATGGTTAGAACACACTTGTCTTTCAACTCCTATTGCAATAAATTATTGCAATAGAGGTTAAAAACACTTGTACTTGGATTCCTCTGGGTGTCTACAGGTCCAGTGGTGGCGGGGTCAAGGGGGGTCAGCCCCCCCCCGTTCAGAGAGGTTCACCCCCCACCCCCACCCCCCCACCCCCACCCCCGGTCGAAGATATTTTTACAGTCCGTCGGAGAGTCTGAAAACCCGACTTCACGAGAAATTTTCGATAATCGAATGTAGATATCTCGTCTTGTCAGTCTCGAACCCGTGCAGCACTGGAACTTTGAGAGAGAATAGTGATTCTCACGAAATTCCTTAATGTCGTTCGTCAAACTGGCTTTATAGATGAAATATTTCCCGACCTTATTATAATAATGTTTACTTTAACCCTTTACCTCAGGTAACAGCCAAAACCGGCCAGCACTATTTTCAAAAATCGCCAATTAATTTTCATTATTTTTTTAAAAAATTAGTTATTCAAGAATTATTTTTGCAAGTGTCGTCTGCTTTTCAGGTTAGGTAAAGGGTTAAATAATAAACAAACATACTCAATTTGCTTCTAATTTGGTTCTCCAATTTACCAATTTTCACTCATTTTCCTTCGTTTGGGAGGTCAAATGTTATAGCCCCCCCCCCCCCCTCCCTGTCGGAGAGGTCAGCCCCCCTGTCGAGAAATCCCTGGCGCCACCCCTGTACAGGTCCGAATATGGGACCCATTCCCAATGGAATTTTGGCATGATTTTTTCCAATTCAAACCCAAAATTTCTCAATCTCAGTCCTCATTTAACTAAAAATTTAATCCTTCTTTAACCCATTACCTAACACGAAAAGCAGACGACACATGCAAACAAGATTCTTGAATAACTAATTTAATTTTTTTTCATTTTTTGTCTCAAAAACATAGGTTATGACCCCTCATTGGAACGAGCTCCTAGAGCTCGTTCCAATGAGGGGGTCATAACCTATGTTTTTGAGACAAAAAATGAAAAAGTAATAAAAATTAATTGGGGATTTTTGTGAATATCGCTAGCCGGTTTTGACAGTTACGTTGGGAAAAGGGTTAACTCTTGAAGATCTGATTTTGCCTTTCATCACTTTTTACTGCAACAAGATAGGCACCTCAACGGGCAGTTTTTAGATGCATTAGCAAGTTACATCCCAAGAACCCTGTCAGTTGTTTCTGGGCAAGTCTGGGCTGCCAATACAGGCAGACATGACTTGTCTAGACACAACTGCAAAGACACCTAATGTCGACAGTTGAAGGGTAGCAAAATGCATAAATATCTTTATTATTTAATAGTATAAGACCAATTTATTTAATAGAGATTACAGAAACTGATCATTAGTTCATGGAACTGTTTCATATAAAACTTACTACATGTAGTAGCTTCTGCATTAATGTTCTTAATTCAATATGTAGTTAACATTTCTTATTCTTTGAGTATTTCTTCCCCAAATAAATTCCTAAATGGAGCCTTCATGATGCAGATTTTCACAATTGCATGGGCCCCGAACCCTTTCCCAAAAAGGGCAGAATAATCCCTGGTTGTAATTTCGACTCCTATTGCAATACAATACTACAGAAGAGGTTGAAACAGATTTGTCATGTCAAACTTTATTGCAATAATTTATGGCAATAGAGGTGGAAGCACACCTTCCATTTCAACTCCTATTAAAATACATTATTGCAGTGGAGGTTAAAACATACTTTTCACTTCGACCCCTATTGAAATAAATTATTTTTTTAATTAATTTTATTTTTCATTGAATATTTTCGAATGAACTAAAAAAAATTAACAGCCTCATTGTTTCTGCTACAAAGTGAGTGCATTTGTTTCACGTAATGACTATGGGATGGAGGAAATATAAACTTGGGAAGGGGCATGCCATCGGACCAGCCAGTCATTCTCCTTCAGAATTTAGCTGTGAAAGTGTTTGTACTTCTAGACAACATGTACCTTGTTTTATGAGAAGTATTTTATTCATGGGGTGTGTGTGTGTGGGGGGGGGGGGGGGGTACTCCGGCTTCTTCCACGCGTAAAACTGTCACCGACACGATATGACCTTGGCTGTTAAAGTGGTGGGGGGGGGGGGAGGGGGAGGGAGGGGGGGGGGGCTAGGTCCCGGTGAATCACGATTTTTCGCTCGAACCGAATCAGACAAAAGGTTCGAAACCGAATCAAATAACGAAGTGAATCCACTTCCCAGTTGTTACGATACCACGGCTGTCATACTAGTGTTGTCTATCTACTACACTCTAAAATCAGTTGGGTTAAAAATTAACCCAAATCAACTGCGTTGAGTGACTATGAACCCAATTGGGTTCATAGTCACTCTACCCAGTTGATTTGCGTTGATTTTTAACCCAATTGATTTTAGAGTGTATGTGTACCCATCAATCAATATGAGTGGGGCGTGGTGGCATTGCGGTAACCGGTTCTCGTCAGATCACCGAAGTTAAGCAACGTCCAGCCCGGTTAGTCCTCGGATGGGTGACCGTCTGAGCGATCGATTCGGATTCCCGCATTGTGTCCTTGGGCAAGGCTCTTAACCCCGACTGTCCAATGGGGGCATGTCGGCGCCGTGTAGTAAGCGTGCTGTACGTCGATGTTGCGCATGTCTTCAACCAATCTAACCCTGCCTGTGCTGCAGTACGGAGTTACGATGTTGGGGGGCTGGCAGCTGCTCGTCGTTGCTCGGTGGTTCTGTCCGGGTACTCCGACTTCCTCTACCCATAAAACACCAATAAATAAATAAATAAATAATAACAATCAATATGCGTGGTACTAGTGAAGATATTTCGTATATCGAACCCCAAGTGCAAATAGATGGGCATATCTCTTGTTTCTGAAAAGTTGAAAAATTTATTCAAATG
Source organism: Pictodentalium vernedei (assembly GCA_031216915.1). Lineage (NCBI taxonomy): Eukaryota > Metazoa > Mollusca > Scaphopoda > Dentaliida > Dentaliidae > Pictodentalium > Pictodentalium vernedei. The sequence goes on along the minus strand of CM062289.1, from coordinate 119,568,529 downwards.
CAACTAAAGGTATTCAGTTTTGAAATTTCGGCATGAACCAGAGCATAGACTCGACGTGCAGCGCACTTTTATTATTGGGAGCTGAATAGGATAGTGTTTTGACGCATTAACATTCGAATTACTAGAAGCTATTGGTTTGATTGATTGATTTTATTTTGCGGTATATAAGATAACAATAAGACAGGTTACAGATGAATGCGCTACAAGGAAATGACATAGCCTAAAAGGCTGTCTTCCTGCCATACCCTTTGACGAAAAGAATATTCATGACAGCAAGGTTTGTGTTGTTGGCTCATTAGGTTTAGTGATGGAACCTCTTTCTGGAAAGATACTATGGGGATAGTAAACACTTTGTGAGAGAAACGCTAACAATGCACGAGACAGCAAATCAGCCCCCGAACATAGAATATAAAAAGCGCCGATGAGCCGCCAGTCCGCGAACTGTTGGATAAGACCAACCCCCACGGGCCGAAAACCCATCGCCAGTTCCTGCGGCCCATGGTTTGAATGTATCACCCCCAAAAGTTTGCACACTTTTCGTTCTTAATATTCTATATAGTGGTGACAACTACATGTAATCGCACAGTTACATTAGCAAAAGGTCTAGAGTCAACCTGAACTAGAGAGTGGTGGCCGAGTGGATAGTGATCTGGCCTCTCATGACTGAAGTCCAGGGATCGATCCCAGGTCGGGGAAAGTTCTCGAGGTGTCCGAACACTCTCTGTCAGCATGAATTATGGGGTTGATGATGTCACAGCGTACCGTCCTATCGAGTGGGGACGTAAAATGGCTGTCCTCTGTGCGGAGGATCCCTTCGTAGTATTCGAGAGAGAAGAGCGAGGCCGCGTAGTTGCCGCTACGGAGGTCATCTCTCACACCTGCGCCATTGGGCCAATGAGAGGCGTTAATATAAGTTGCATACCTTGTTCGCCAATCCTTGTAAAACAAATAAGATTAAATAAACGAGAAATGTGGTCAACGACAAGTGGTCGAAGAAAAAACCATATATCGCCTGTTGAGTGGAACAACCCGCCACCTGCAATGCTTCGGCATTGCAGGTGGCGTCTTGTTCCACTCAAGGGGTGATATATTGTGCAAACTAGACGTAACGTGATCTCCTCTATCGCTTCAAATTTAATTATTTATTTATTGGAGTTTAACGACACTTTCGACAGCCAATTCTAATAATAATAACGATCATTTGTCGCAAAGCTTTCAGCCCCTGGCCTTCCTCAGTGCTATATTAAACAAAAAGTTTCTCGTTTCTCATAATAAATTTTACATACAATTCAGTCGCCGTAGACTGGTCGCAATCCACGTGTGGGCAGAGATGTCCACGCATGCTTTTACCAGCTAATTTATTTATTTATTGGGGTTTAACGACATTTTCGACAGCCATGGTCACCTCGTGTCGGACAGTTTTACTGGTGGAGGAAGCCGGAGTACCCGGAGAGAACCATCGAGCAACGGCGAGCAACTGTCAGACTCCAAAATGTACTGACTCCACACAAGCAGGGCTGGCATTGGTTGAAGACAAGTGCACCATCGACGTGCAGTACGCCTTGCTACACAGCGCCACCGTGCCCCCACGTAGGCAGTAGGGATTAAGTGCCTTGCCCAAGGATACAACGCAGTTACCCCTGACGGGGATCGAACAGGAGACCTTTCTGTTTTAAGTTCAATGCCTTAACCACTGAGCCACTTCGCTCCCGTCGCTTCAAATGATATCATTCGAAATTTTTCGACTACATTTGTGTTATCTATTTTTCCTCGCAAAACTACAGGGTGAGTTGTAATCTTCAGTAAGTCGACACTAAATTATTTATATTTATTTATATATTGGTGTTTAAAGTCACATACTTATGCACAATGGCTAATCGTGACCGTGACAGTTTTATGGGTTTAGGAAGCCGGAGTATCCGGAGAGAACCACCGAGCAACGACGAGCAGCTGTCGGCTCTCCGACATCGTAACTCTGAACTCTACACCGCGGTACAGGCAGGGTTAGATTGGTTGAAGACATGCGCACCATCGATGCAGTACGCCCTAGTGCACAGCGTCATCGTGCCCCCTTGTAGGCAATCGGGGTTAAGTGCCTTGCCGAAGGACACAACGCGGGAATGCGAATCAGTCGCTGAAATGGTCACCCATCCAACTGCTAACCGCATTCGACGTTGCTTAACTTCGGTTGCTTAACTTCGGTGATCTGTCGAGAACCGGTTACCGCGACGCCACCGCACCCCCTCGACACTAAATATATAAAATCCGAAACTCTAGGGGATTCGATTTTTTTCGAACAATCAAGATGGCTTCGAATCGAATCAAATCAATGAAAGGATTCGAAATCGAATCGAATCTCATACGTTCGCCGTGCCCTAGTAGGGGCGGCTCCCAACATACCAGCTAGCCCTTTCCCCTAGAGGTGTCGCAATTAATCGATTAGTCGATTAATCGTTGATAACATGAGTAATCAATTAGTGTTTTGTGTAGTCGAATAATTGCCCATCTTATGTTTCATAACCGAGGGCTTTGTCAATCAGAACGTAGTACTTTACTTGTAAAAGTCGTCGAGCCCGGTTAGTCCTCTGATGGGTGACCGTCTGGGCGATCGATTCGGAGTCCCGCGTTGTGTCCTTGGGCAAAGTACTTATTCCTGATTGTCCACATGGGGCACGATGACGAAGTGTACTAAGACGTACTGCCCGTCGATGGTGCGCACATCTTCAACCAATCTAACCCTGCCTGTGCTGCAGTGCGGAGTTACGATGTTGGGGAGCTGGCAGCTGCTCGATGGTTCTCTCCGGGTACTCCGGCTTCTTCCACGCGTAAAACTGTCACCGACACGATATGACCTTGGCTGTTGAAGTGTCGATAAACCCTAATATAAATAAATAATTTGTAAAAGTGGTGTCCTTTTTCAAGCCAATAGTATCTGTTTCTATGTGTTGGTGAAAAAAGAGATGCAGTATTAGATATGGTTTGTCATGTGGATTTAGTATAACTGAATTTGCGGAATACACACTAAGGCAGGGAAGAAATTCTGAGAATTTCTTCCCTGCCTTAGTATGTCAGAATTTCTTCCCTGCCTTAGTATGTGTTCCAGATTGGGGACAACATATGATAACCGTTTAAAGGGAGTCTGTTGATAGGTGTTGTATAATATAAGGCAATCTGGTTCCTTTCAAACGATATTCGTATATATCTAAATATTTAGTAACTAACGAACAGTTTTTTTGTTTGTTTTTTTATTAGGGTTTAACGACACAGTAACAGCCAGGGTCATATCATGTCGGTGACAGTTTTACGGGTGGAGGAAGCCGGAGGGCCCGGAGAGAACCACCGAGCAACGACGAGCAGCTGTCAGCTCTCCAACATCGTAACTCTGAACTCTGCGCCGCGGCACAGGCAGGGTTAGATTGGTTGAAGACATGCGCACCATTGACGTGCAGTACACCTTAGTAGACAGCGTCAGCGTGCCCCCATGTAGGCAATCGGGGTGAAGTGCCTTGCCCAAGGACACAACGCGGGAGCGCGAATCAGTCGCTGAAATGGTCACCCATCCAACTACTAACCGCGCTCGACGTTGCTTAACTTTGGTGATCTGATGAGAACCGGTTACCGCGACGCCACCGCGCCCCCACTAACGAACAGTAGGTGAAGATTTCGTAGATAGTTTCAAGAAAAATCCTCATATGGTATATGATAGATTAATCGATTGACTGTGGATTATTGCCGATAGATTATCGATTATTAAAACAAATAATCGTAGCAACTCTACTCTCCTTCTTTCGGAAAGCTTGTGCTGTCAGAATTGCAGTAAAAATAAACTGTGGAAGAGTTTCCACTCTCAGCCAAGGAATTCCATTTTTTCAGCGAATCCTCACAGAAACCCTGTCACAACGATGGCAGTTGATATTGCAATAAATTTATTGCATCAGTGGATGATGCATATTGTTAATTCAACCGCTATTTCGTTAATCTATTGCTTTAGTGGTTAGAACGCACTTGTCATTCCAGCACCTGTTGCAATACATTTCTGCAATAAGTGTTGAACGCACTTGTTATTTTAACCCTCAGTGAATATATATACTATTAAAAAAAGTAGGAGATATTTGATAAAAGTGAGATAGATGAGGAAATATATTTATATTTTCATCAAAAAGACAATTGAGGCATTGCACTGTGACATCTGGTGAATGATTTCAGCGATAGTTGGGTGTCTGACAAGCACACATTCCACGCACAGTGCTGTAGAAGACATGGACAGTCAGAGAATTTACCACATTCGGGCCAAGGCCTCAATACCTTGTAAATCCTCCTAGGTTCGCGAGACTAGCGCGGATCCGACGGGGAATACTCCTCACCAAACTCCAATATCAGCTTGACTGATGTTATTCCATTCTTTCTGCACTGCAGCGACGAGTTCCTGGACATTGGTAGGGGGCTGCTGGCGTTGCCGTAGCCACCTGCCAAGCATTTCCCAGACGTGCTCGATTGGTGAAAGGTCTGGACTTAGTGCTGGCCAAGGCAGTGTAGTGATGTTCTGCTCCAGGAGGAATTCTGTAGCGACACGGGTCCTATGTGCTCTTGCATTGTCATCTTAGAAAATGAATCGAAGGGCGTAGTACTGCCCTGTGACACGCCCTTGGATGACATGTAATGCTGTTCTGCTTTTCATGGTTATGCCTCCCCACACCATAACCGATCCACCACCAAAACGATCGTGCTGCCTAACGGTTACGTCATGGTATCGTTCGTTCCGCCGCGGCCACACTCTGCTTCGCCTGTCGTGAGCAGTAGATGTGGAGATCGTCCCCTATTGGCCGGACCCGGAAGTAACGTCATGTCACGTGACTCAGTTACGTCATGTTTGGTTGTCATGGTAACCCGCGTGAGCGGCCATCTTATGACGTCATCCCCATAGTGATACGTGGTGTTAGTGCGCATGCGCAGCGCGTATTGTTAGGGTGATACTTGTTTCCGTCGTCCATTTTGTATACTTCCGGGGTCCGGCCAACAGGGGACGATCACCACATCTCCTACTGCTGTCGTGGAAGTCGAGAGTGAACCTTGATTCATCGGAAAACATGACGTTGCTCCACGTACGATTGTTCCAGTGCTGTCGTGCTCCACACCAATTACGTCTTGCTGCGATCTGACGTTCAGTCAAACGTGGAATTATTCTTCGATCGTACAAATTGACTCGCACATATGTCGTTCGGTGTAGTTGCTGTCCAATTTCTGGGGCACTTTGATGGCGATTACGTAATGCTGTGGTTCGGGTGAAACAATCCTGGTTAGCAGTTGTCGCCCTTGGACGACCTAACCGACGTCTGCCATCAACATTGACTGTCTGACGGTAGCGTAACCACAACCTGCTAATCACCGATTGAGTAACGTTGAAAATTTGAGCCAGTGCAGTCTGTCTGTTGCCAGCTTCCAACAGGCCAACGGCACGTAAACGTTCGTCACGTGTCAGTCTTCGCATACCTCAAAAGTTACGTTTCGACCACAAACTATTGATGAACGAGTTTATACCAAGAAAAGAACGATGAGACCTCCAAAAAACCCCGTCCAGTACAAATGAAAATTTCAAAACGTACCCCACGGACATTAACGCGGCGCTCGTGTGAAAAACCTGCACGAAGTTTTCGTGGGCCGGTGACATTCGTGATCCACACTAAACTTGGTAACATATTGATGTGTCCAATCACGCGTATCCAATACCATTTTCCGAAAATATCAACATCAGTTTGGATATCCCCTACTTTTTTTGAATAGTATATATAAAAAAATATTGCAGTTGGGGTTGAAATACACTTATCTTGTCATCTCTTGCTGAATAAAGTATTGCGGTATGAGTTGAAAAACACCTGTCATTTCAACACCCATTGTAATCAATTATTACAAACGAGATAGAAACAGACTTGACTTGTCAACCCATATCGTGACAAAGAATTGTAATAAGGGTTGAAACGCACTTATTATTTCACCCCTTATTACAATAGGGGTTGAAACACGCTGCCATGTCAACCCCCATTTTTAGTTATATATTGCAATAGGAGTTGAAACACAATTACTGTTATGTCAACCCCTATTGAAATAAATTATTGCAGTTGGGGTTGCAACACACGTCATTTCAACCCTTTATGCAATAAGCTTATTGCGTTAGACATCGGAACACACCTATCATTTTAAACACATATGTAGTAACTTTTTTCTGCTAAAAATGTACAGCAGTCTTTGCACTCAACGTCTGCTGGATAGAGGAAATTTAAAGGTGGGAATGGGACCACCATCAGACCTGCCAAGCCCGCCCTTTCAGAATTATATATATAGTGTTTAGTTAAATTTAACTTTGCCTTTCTTGACAAGGTAATTTCTTTTATCTGGGGGCAATGTATTCATTGAAGGGGAACTTCCATCTGAACATCTAGACCCCTCCTTCCTTCTCCTTCAAATGTCCGTGCTGTCTGTATTTCAATTAATTTATCTTCCCACATATTTTTTTCTTTCTAACTAAAGTACGAACGTTTCAAATTTGAATTGAAGCAACTTACGAGGAGGGAGGGGAAGTACTACACCTCTAATAACTTTCCCCCACCCCATATCACCAGTCTGGTGCCACGGTTTTAGCCATCCTGCATTTTTAGTGCCCCAAACAAAGTGTTTTGGTTCCAAAGCGCTAATGGGGGGTGGGGGGAATACTTCCAGTGGCGCAGGGGTGCTGAGGGGCCCCCAATTTATGTCATGCCCCACCCCATGTTAACCCTTTACCCAACGTAACGGCCAAAACCGGCCAGCGCTATTCACAACAACCGCCTATTAATTTTTATTATTTTTTTTTCATTTTTTGTCTCAAAACATAGGTTATGACCCATCTTTGGAACGAGCTCGTCGAGCTCGTTTCAATGAGGGGTCATAACCTATGTTTTTGAGATAAAAAATGAAAAAAATACTTATTCAAGAATTTTGTTTGCAAGTGTCGTCTGCTTTTCATGTTAGGTAACGGGTTAACCCATATTGGGAACATCGGGCAAGAAATTTTAGTATCCAGCAATTTCCTTGATTGTGGCCAAATTATTAATGCTTCTCAAAACGTATAAATTATGGACACAAACGGACTCACAGTCAAGGAAATTGCGGTTTTTTTGTCTCGAGTTTCAAAATTTTTCCCTGGGGTGGGCCAGCCCCCCCCCCCCCCCCAACGAGAGGGTGGACCCTCTCTTGTGCCCTCACCCATATTGCCGCTGCGAATCATATTCTGTATGCCCTCCTAGATATTACGCTTGCTCCCCCAACATTGATATCTTGTCTCCGCGCCTGTGTACTTCCCCATCTGATCTAAATTAATTGATCCGGTTTTGAAAAATGAACTGACAATTATTTCAAGAGTGAACGAACATTCAACTTTTCCTCTCAAAAAATAGTTATCAAATGTCATTTTACCGTGATTAAGTCCAGTCGCGTTAACCAACTTCATCATCAAATGAGTAAACGAATAAGAAACGGACTATAATCCTTCTCCCTTTGATGTACTTGATCTTCACACATTTTTACTAAACAATAGCAACCGGCATAGCGAGACGACCCCCACCTTAGTTATACCTATGCCACTGATTCAATTAATGGTCAGATTGATGAGGTCGGTACAAATACATGTTATCACACTTCGTTAATAACAGATTAATTGGATAATTACTGTTAATACACTTGGCTTAGCGCATCGCGAGTCTTCACAAAAGGCAGTATTTAATTATATAAATCATACCGTCACGAGACACTTTTAATGAGTGACTCGTGACGGCTGTATCTCAAAACGTCGAAAAATTGAAAATCTATACCGTGTGTTCACACAAGAGTTATTTATTTATTTATTGGGGTTTAAGGTCACATATTTCTGCGTAATGGCTAATCGTGACCATGACAGTTTTACGGGTGGAGGAAGCCGGAGTACCCGGAGAGAACCACAGAGCAACGGCGAGCAACTGTCAGCTCCCCAACATACTAACTCCACGAATGTAGGACGTTTCGGACACGGACGTTTCGGACCGGACGTTTCGGACTAGGACGTTTCGGACTAGGACGTTTCGGACAGAAATATTGGACAGGGCGGACGTTTCGGCCAGAATGTATTTGGGTGTACTTTTGAGATTGTTCTCTTGTGGGTGGAAGGGAGGGGGAGGGGGTGGGGTGGGATGTAAATTGTAAAATGAAAATGAACAACATTTGAAAGTTTTATAATTTTTTAAAACTGTCATAAAATTTACCTGATATTATACATAGCACAACAAACATGAACATTTAAAAACAGGTTATAACTAATATTACAATAGCAAAACAATAGCACAATACAATTCTAATGTTACTTGTTGTTTCTGATTTATATAGTTTATAGAAATTACAAAGAACTAGAAAAATAAAATTTTCATGCTGGTGGCTGAACATTTCGCTATAAAAATTTAGTAACAGATTACGGGTTATAATTTAGAATGAAAAGTTTGGGTTTTTTTCACTTTTTCAAGTCTCTTTTAATTTATATATAATATAAATTACAAGGAACTGGAAAAAATAAAATTTCTATGCTTTTAAATGAATATTTAGAATATGAATATTTAGCTATAAAATTTAAGTATAGACTACCGGAAATAATTTGTCATGCTACTGGTTGGGTATACTTTTCCAAGTTCTTTTTAATTTATATAATTTATGAATTCCAACGAAATAGAAAAAATACATTTTTCATCTTATTGATCAAATATTTCTGAGTTTATAAATTTGGTTGACCACCACGCAGATTACAGCTTACACCTCGGAGAAATTCTGGTATGCTTTTACGACCATATATCCATATAAAAATATCCACTAAAAATTATATAAAATATAAAAAAAGTCCGAAACGTCCGGGGTCCGAAACGTCCTAGTCCGAATCGTCCATGTCCGAAACGTCCGGTCCGAAATGTCCTAGTCCGAAACGTCCGTGTCCGAAACGTCCGTCCACCTAACTCCACACAAGCAGGGTTAGCATTGGTTGAAGACAGGTGCACCATCGACGTGCAGTACGCCTTAGTACACAGCGTCACCGTGCCCCCAGATTAGCAATGGGGTGAAGTGTCTTGCCCAAGGACACAACGCGGTGGTCGCAGGTGGGATTCGAACCGAGGACCTCTCGGCTTGCAGCCTGCACCTCTAACTACTGAGCCACGGCGCCCCGTTTACACAAGAGAACAACAGGCTTAATGCTATAGCCTATATCTAATTTGGATCGGGTATTTTGCGGGAAGGGTCTATAACCGTGGGTAATAACCATGGGTGTCTGGTGTGTAATTCTCACTGACGTTTGAATGATTTGTAAAGCATGAGAAGCGTATTTTTGTTTGCTCCCCAATTTTTACCTCTGATTATCTTCAGAAAATTGGTATGGATACCAATGACTTGTACGTATAAGGGGGATAAGGAAGTTCTAGATAACAGTTAAACTATAGGGGGATATCAGTTAGTAGTAACATCGGAAAAGTATTCTGTAAGGTCATATACGGTAGACTAGAGGAAGTTATTGAAAAGGTTTTTTAGGAGAAATTCAAAATGGTTTCAGGAAAGGACGAAGAGTCACTGATCACCTATTTACACTCACCCAACTGATAGAATCAACAAAGGCTGAAAAGAAAAAGATGTTTCTGGCATTTCTAGATGTGAAAAAAGCGTACGACCGACTGTGGAGGGAAGGTATGTGGCGAAAGCTCGAGGGCATCGGACTGGGGGGTGACTTTGTGGGAATCGTGAAAGCACTGTATACAGATGTGCAAAGCCAACTCAGTCTAGGGAGTATCACTACAAAACGAGTCCCTATGGATATAGGCCTCAAGCAGGGGTGTATCTTTTCACCGATTTTGTTTGCATTGTATGTTAAAGATTTAGGGGACGAACTAATTCAGAGTGCGGAGGAGGTAAATGTTGGAGACATAAAGATACCAGGCTTATTCTTTGCGGACGACATGGTGTTAATGTCTAGAACTGAACAGGGGCTAGAGAAATTGCTGGAAATTGTTGGTAGATATGGGAACACTTGGCGGCTCGAACTAAATGAAAATAAAAGCAAGGTAATACCCGTTGGACGCAAGGTAGATATGACGAAGAGATGGAGAGTGGGGGAGTTCTCAATCCCCGAAGGGGAAAGCAAACAAATCACTGTAGGAGAAACGGGAGAGTATGAGTATCTAGGGGTAAGCATAAATATAACGGGAAGAGGGGTGTACAGAAATTACTCAGCCAAACTGATTCTGAAGGGGAAAAGAATTCTGAACCAACTAAAACTTTTAGGGAAAAATAGTTTCAACAAGGTCTTTGTGGGGAAAACACTGTGGGAGAGGGTGGGTTTACCAAGTATAACGTATGGCACGGACGTGATTCCATTAAACCAAACCGTTATTAAGAAGTTGGAAAGTACTCAGAATGATGCCGGCAGATGGATAACAGGGTCGAGTAATGCTGCAGCTTTGGAAGCAGTAAGGGGGGAGCTTGGGTGGATGAAAATCAAGGACAGGGTAGATTTGGGAAAACTGTGTTACTTTAACTACTTGAGAAACCTGCCTGACAACCGATGGTGCAAATTGATGCTCGATACCATTTGGAATTCTAATATAGAAACGGGGTGGTCAAAACATGTGAGGGAACTAATGGACAGTTACTCTATAGAGGTCACAAACATAGAAGTAGGAATGAAAGAAGGCAAAAGGTTTGTCAAAGAGAGAGTCATGGAAGATTGCAATCGAAACTGGCGAGCAGGGGTTAGCGTGAAAAGATCACTGCAGGGGTTACAATATAAAGAAAAGCCAGCTTTTGAGAAGTACCTAGATGGCACCTTTGGAGGGTCACTGCTGTTCAAACTGAGATCAAGATCACTGGAGCTTCGGGGAAAAATTGGGAGAGATGGGGAAAAGGGATGCCAAATGTGCCACTCTGGAGTAGTGGAGACCCTGGAACATTTTCTCTTGGAATGCCCACAGTATATACCTCATAGAATAAAATTTACTGGAAGAATAATGCAGAAGTGGGGTGAAGAAACAATGGATAGATGGCTGAAGGGGGACACGAGGGAGAGGGTAGGAATGCTTATTGAAGAAATTGAAAAAGAGGAAGTGAGGGACACTATTAAGCAGTTTATATCTGAATGCTGGGAGGAGAGGAGAGGAAGAGGGGGTGGGGTGCAGGGGGAATGATGGCCTTCTCTTATGAGGACCGCGACAAATCAGCGGCTGGCCAAAGAGTTATTATTATTATACGTATATACAGTTCGTGGAAAGCGTATTATCACTAAATCACATGCAGAGTGGGGATTCCATCCAAGCAATAAATGCAAATTTGTTGCAAAGCATAACAAGCACAAGCAAAGTTTCAGCCAATGGTCCATTGGCTGAAACATTGCTTGTATTTTTGTCCACATGTGCAGACTTTGAAAGTGATACTTTGGGTGATAACTCTACTCGCCGGGCGATTTAGTTACAATCCACTCTCCACATACTGTATATATCTTACACAACTCAGTAAACTCTGTTCACCGAACACAGAAAACCCACCGACTGTATCTCTGATTGATCTCTGAACGTAAAAACATCTCAGGAGTGAACGTAAAAACATCTCAGGAGTGACCTCTAATTAGATACAAACAATAATTATTATCAAAACAAACTTTCCGAGGTGTGAATTTTAGTTTTTCGACGTTTTGAGAACACACCCCCGTGACGATGTGATAATATATTTTTGTGTTTGATTCGTCATCGACACTTTGGCCGGCCGCTGATTTGGCGCGGCACTACCGCAATGAAACGTTTTGGTGCTAAAAATTTAGCCAACAATGATTTTTGGCTGCCAAATCAAAATCTGTACAGTGCAATTAACAAAATTGCCACCCGACAGCGTGAATACTGCATACCACCCACCTCTAGAATATTCAAGGTCTTGTTGTATAAGTTAAATAAAACTTTGCGCGCAAAATTGTCCTCCACCCAAAGCACATTTACAGTTTTATTTCGAGGCAGCTAATTTATAGAACTTGGGGTCTTGACACCAAACTAACCGGCCTTTCCCTCCACCAGAATGCCCATGCTTGCATTTCAGTTGAAGTGTATTTTTAAATGTTTATCTTGATAGCCGGAGCACATTTTCAGTTTTATTTACATACAATTTATTCGTTGTCCCGATTGGAAAACTTGTTGAATCATCTTTTGTCATATATGCTAATGACTTATTTACCTTAGGAAGTTAGAAAGTGCATGTTTTGCGAACCTCCCACTTAAGGGTGGTAGAATTATTTTAAATTTTTCACCCCCTGAGCTTCAATCTGAGGCCTTCTACACACTCAAATTGAGCTAATTTATCACAAAGGATACACAATATTTTATGACAAGCAACGAGTTTTTACTAAGTATCACTCTTCACCAACGACGAAAGTACCACGTGCAGTTAAAACTAGAAGTCCTGTTATGAACTGCGCGCTTATCTCGGCCTGATTGCGCGTAGGAATTGCTCGCAGTTGCCATATCGAATGGCATCCAAAGCATGGCAGGTTCTCTTGGTTACTCATAGCAAACACAGGCAACGTTTCTGCCAATGGACCTCCGGGTTACCCGGACGTCCATTGACTGAAACATTGCTGGTGCACCTTTAGGCCATATGTACAGAATTTGATAGCCTTACTATGGTCATAACGCATAGATTAACTCGACGTGCTATTTGTGCGCTTTTCAAAGACAGGACTTGTAGTTTTAACTTATACGCGACAGAATTCCTAGAGGGCTTCAATCTTTTGAACACCCTATATTTATGAGATCGAATCAGACAAAAATTACGATTTTGATCAGATTTGGATAAACAGTTTCTCAAGAAATATTTTTTTCTTTCTTTTTTTTTCATTTTGACTCGTACCTGCGCAAAAGACAAACCGGTCCGACCACACAAATTGATTGATTTATGAACAGCACTTGGCGTGAAAAATACGCGGTACTCTTGACAAAAATGGTATGTGAAATTCCCTGTTGAATAGGGCTTTCAGTGAAATCTTGATTACATTTTTTTTTGAGGGGGGGGGGGGCAGAGTTGAGGACCCAGCCTCCTCCCTTCTCCACAATGGCTACGCTACTGCCCAAGACGTGTATTGCGTATGTCATAGCAGCTATTTCCGTGTCCCACGTAGACCGATCGCCGGGGCGAAAAAGTGTAATAGGCGAACAGAAACGGACTGTTCTGGTTCTCAAAAATGCACTAAACTTATTTTAGGCTTATGTTTCACAAACATTAATCTCAATTTTGATATCGAAATAAGTTTTAAAAGTAATTTAAATCGTTTTTCGGAATCATTAAACTATAGAGCCATTGTGTCCCATGGGTATTGCCAAGCTCTCGAGGCACCAGTCTAATTAGGTAAGGAATTCTACGCTCTTATGGGCTGTTTGTTTTCTCACCATTCGTGGAGTTTGAGCACTGACTGCCGTTGATGAAATGTGATGTTCCTTCACTCACAAAGATATACAGATATTCTTTCGTGCTCCAGTTGTAGACATTCCAGTGAATAAATACTTAATTCACATTGAAGGGAGCACGGTGGCTCAGTAGGTAGAGATGCAGGCTGCAAGCCGAGAGGTCCTCCGTTCGAATTCCATCTGCGGCAACAGTGTTGTGCCCTTGGGCAAGACACTTAATCCCAATTGTCCACCAGGAGGCACGGTGGCATTGTATACAAAGGCGTACTGCACGTCGATGGTACACTTGTCTCCAACCAGTGCTAACCGTGCTTATGTGGAGTTAGTACGTTGGGGAGTCTGACAGTTGCTCGCCGTTGCTCGGTGGTTCTCTCCGGGAACTCCGGCTTCCTTCACCCGTAAAACAGTCCGATATGAGGTGACCCTGTTGTTAAACCCCAATAAAGAATTTGATTCAAAGAAAATGAATGTTTAACCCTTTACCTAACGAATCGGCCACATCCTCCCGCGTAATATGCAAATTAAGTAGTTGAAAAAATATTATTTTTCAAAAAATTTCAACAAAACCATATCATGCGACCCCTCGTTGGAACGAGCTCGTTCCAACGAGGGGTCACATGATATGGTTTTGCTGAGATTTTTTGAAAAATGTGAAAAAATAATATTTAAAATAATACATTTTGATATCGTCTGCGTTGGGTAAAAAAGGTTTGTTTTTTTTTAGATTCAATCGCTGTGACGTGCAATTCGACGCTGTGATGTTTCCCAGTCCCAACTGTTCATGTGCACAATGACGGACGCCGAATGGGGATAACACGAGAGGGCACCTCTCGTGCTGTTCCCTTTGACGTGTTGCGATGAGCACCCCCCCCCCCCCCCCCCAATGGGTCAGCGGTCCCTGCACATCACCAGCAAGTCCAAATGGAAACTCGTCAAATGCGAAAAGGCATGACTCGTATAGCCAATCGGAACAGTGGATTTGTGAGCGAAAACGTGTGTGTTACCAATGACCAAACAAAGTAGATGATACCGACGAACGAACCAAGTAATGAAACTGAAGGTAAACGTATAATGACGTTAAAAAAAAGAAACCTTTACTTACAAATTTTCATTTGGGTTAAGAAGTGATGAACATCACAGCGTGGTTGCCATTAACATCACAGCGCCGTTGCCACTTTTCACAACTGGGTGGTTCACTTTGACGGGCTGTGTTGGGGTTATTCTGCATCCGGGATCTGTCGGGGTAAGTTTTTTAAATCGAAGGGATATTCTTTAGGCTACGAGGGCCATTTCCTGGCGTCAGAACAATAGGGCGTCACCTAGGTAGGTGATTTTGAGTCGAGTGGCGATACACAGAAGTTGTACCCAGGCATTTTGTGAGCCCTATTATTCGAAGAAAGATAATATCTGCTACGTGAAAGTAAGATGGTTGGGATTGGGAAACATCAGTCTAACTGATAAAGTAAAAAGCTGCGTATCTTACCTCTCCATTTGAATGAAAATTGATAAAATCAGCCGCAGCGATGACTTTTCACATCAAAAAACACGACACAGCGCCCGAACAGAACATCACATCGTCGAATTGCACGTCACAGCGTGAGACCGATTAGTTGGTGTGAATATATTTAGTTGCTTGTCATCAATCTTCCTTGATGCCTGTAGTTTATTACGTCTGAGTCGCGATTGTGTTGCGCGTTGTTGGCTGATTTTGGTATCCCTGGAATAATGTTCCGCACTCCGTGCTGTCTTTTACGTTCATTGCATCCAAATCCGTAGCCGAGTTCCAACGGAGCGAACCAGACCTGGTGTATTTTATGGAGGTGCAGGGTACTTTTATTCTAGTCCACAGTCTGCCTGCTTCAGATACGTTTAAATAGATTTAAATGCAATCTGAAAAATTACTCCATTTTATTAGTTTGAGTATGAAGCCGTTGCAAACAGTACCGACATATTTTTTGGTCTGAAAGTGAAATCGTTCCCTCAGTTATGGACAGATTAACTGACAGACTTGAATGCTCTTTGGTATGCTGATGGACCATTATGGGGAAATGATATTCACAAGTAACGGGGTTGTCAAATTATTTTTCTAGAGTTATGGGCCTTTTCCAACTTTTTTTCGACTCAGAAAATTGCAATTTTTATGGTTTCTGATTAGTGAAGCATTTCTCGGCGGGGGATGCGGGTGGCGTTTCACCTTGTTGTTTTTCAAGTAAATCCGCGTTTAATAGCAGGTTTTGCAAAACTCGTGGATTTCAAACCCTATTATAATTGCGATGTTGGGAGTAAGGGGAGGGATGTCCAAAGGAGGAATCTAAAAATAGTACATGTTCTTAGACAAGCCAAACTATTGTCCTGTAACTCCCACCTGTCAGCCAATTTTATTTTAGTGCAAACCCAAGTTCATACATTTGATATCAATTTCAATATCTTTGAGATATACCGGATCTTAGAAATGGGTCCTATGCTACATGACCTTTGCCTTGGCTCTACCTTACTGCTTCTTATGACCCTGTGATGCAGCCAATTCAAACGCTCACTCGGAAGAAAAACTCATTGGCGGCGCCATAGGGGGCCTCGCCCCCCCCCCAACTTTCCATCGGGCCCTCCAAAATCAAACTTCACATTACTGTCTGATCTGGTCTCCCCCACCCCCCACAATATCACACCCGCAAACGACACACAACAATACAAATCATGTAAGGTGTTGTAGAAGCGCTCAGATATCGCTCCCAGGGCATCCAAATATGAAAAGACCCCCCCCCCCCCCCCAAACTGGAGGGGCACTCTCCTCCCTTGTTCAGCGATCTGAAAGTAGTGGCTATCCCTTGCGGGGGAATAGCCACTACGTTCAGATCGCTGAACTACCTCCTCCCCTATCCCCTCTAGCTCAGGCCTGCAGCGTTCTGGAGATGCCTTCGGCATCTCGACCTTGCACCCCTCCCATATCTTACTAGCCCCCCCCCCCAAATTGAAATCCTGGTGCCGCCACTAGAAAAACTCAATTTAGACATAAAGTGAACAGGTAATGGCCGCACCGCTTCCGGTGTCTTTGGTTTTAACAGCACAAAAAATGTTGTTCAGGTAACTGAGTGTTATGTTGTGAGTATTATGTTGCGGTTTACACTGCCTGAGCCTCCAATCAGTACCAAACCCGACTACCTGTACACAGAGACGTAGCTAGAGGGTCTTCAATGGGAGGGGGTGATCAGTTAGAATTCTGACTGATGCTGATCCTTGGTGACGAACAAAGACAACAAGAAATCAAATTAACTCAAACGTCTAAAGGGATACATACAAGCAATGAATATAATTTTGACGTAATTATCAGTTTGCGCAGTGGTCTCAGTCTAGTTGACCTGTCTTACAGAAAATTTGATTTTAAACTTCATCGCATTGCGCACAACGTTCGCCTAGCGCCCAATGTGTAAGAGCCTTCACAGCGTACAACGTTCGCCTGGCATCCACTTTGTGAGAACTTCCTTAGCGTACAACTTTCGCCTAGCATCCAATGCGTAAGAGAATTCACTGCGTACAACGTTTGTCTGGAGTCCAATATGTAAGAGACGGCGTAAAACGTTCGTCTGTCATCCAATGTGTAAGAGACTTCACAGCGTACGACGTTTGTCTGGCGTCCAATGTGTAAGAGACTTCACAGCGTACAACGTTCGCCTAGCGTCCGACATGTAAGAGACTTCACAGCGTATAACGTTCACCTGGCACCCAATTTGTGAGAGCTTTCGTAGCGTACAACGTTCGTCTGACGTCTAACCTATAAGAGAATTCACAGCATACAACGTTCGTCTGGCGTCGAAGGTTTAACTTTAAGACTTGATTTTAAACTTCATCGCATTGCTCACAAAGTTCGCCTAGCGTCCAATGTGTAAAAGACTTCACAGCGTACAACGTTCGCCAGGCATCCACTCTGTGGGCGCTTTCTTAGCGTACAACGTTCGCCTTGCGTCTAACTTGTAAGAGACTTCACAGCATATAACTTTCGTCTGTCGTCCAATGTGTAAGAGACTTCTCAGCGTTCAACGTTCGCCTGGAGTCCAATGTGTAAGAGACTTCACAGCGTACAACGTTCGCCAGGCATCCACTCTGTGGGCGCTTTCCTAGCGTACAACGTTCGCCTTGCGTCTAACTTGGAAGAGACTTCACAGCATACAACTTTCGTCTGTCGTCCAATGTGTAAGAGACTTCTCAGCGTACAACGTTCGCCTAGCGTCCGACATGTAAGAGACTTCACAGCGTATAACGTTCACCTGGCACCCACTTTGTGAGAGCTTTCGTAGCGTACAACGTTCGTCTGGCGTCTAACCTGTAAGAGAATTCACAGCATACAACGTTCGTCTAGCGTCGAAGGTTTAACGTTAAGACTTGATTTTAAACTTCATCGCATTGCTCACAAAGTTCGCCTAGCGTCCAATGTGTAAGAGACTTCACAGCGTACAACGTTCGCCAGGCATCCACTCTGTGGGCGCTTTCTTAGCGTACAACGTTCGCCTTGCGTCTAACTTGTAAGAGACTTCACAGCATATAACTTTCGTCTGTCGTCCAATGTGTAAGAGACTTCTCAGCGTTCAACGTTCGCCTGGAGTCCAATGTGTAAGAGACTTCACAGCGTACAACGTTCGTCTGGCGTCCAATGTGTACGAGACTTCACAGCGTACAACTTTCGTCTGGCGTCCAATGTGGAAGAGATTTCACAGAGTTCACTTTAAAAGAGCTTTAATAGTGTGTGTGTGGTTGGGGGGGGGGGGGGGGCTAAGTAGTGTTTGGCATTTGGCGGGGGACAGTTCTACACCCAGACCACAATCATTTACGGACTTTTTAAGCAAAATGCACGTCGATGGCGAACTTGTCTTCGACCAATGCTAACTAACCCAGCTTGTGCGGTGTTAGTACGTCAGGGAGTCTGACAGTTGCTCTGTGATTCTCTCAGGGTACTTCGGCTTCCTCATCCCGTAAAACTGTCCGACACGAGGTGACCCTTGCTGTTTAAAGTGTCATTAAACCCCATTAAATAAATCCAAGCACAAAAACACAACCGTATTTTATTACGCTGCCTGGTATATAACTCTGCAAGAGGCAGGAACATTTTGTTTATCTATTCTACCGATGCAAGCGAACAAATGGTATTAGTAGAGAAAATAAAAAAAGAATATGCCACTTTACTGGAGAATTTGGTGTGTAGGTTGTGGGGTTGGGGTGAAGTGTCCCACAAAAACGTAGTTTGTTTTCTCCAAGTACTTATAAAGAAAACAATTGGTTTGCTTGCCTTTCTACGGACTTATTTGTCACCGAGAACAAAAAAAAAAAAAAATTTAAAAAGTTCCCACAAAGAGGTTAAACAGGTCTCACTGTGTGTGATGATGTATCTGGAGGAGCCCAAATGAATGAAAAAGTGCGGTGTTGGGGGAGGATCTGAAAAAGATTTGTCCCGCTTTCGCCCTCCACTTTACCCTCTTCAAGTTCCGCGTTCAAGTATATGTTTTTGGAATTCGTGTTCCTGATGGTGTACGGATGCAGGATGGGGTGGAGGTTACTGTTTTTGATGATAGATGGGAGCACAACACGGAAGAGTCTCTGAAGTAACAATTCAAACATTCGGAAGTGACTATGACCCACGTTTCCAAGAAAGCAGAGGCGTTTCTAATTGGTTAATGGGGAGTGACACGACCCAATTATGATTGGAGTCTAAGATATCAATTCTCCCTTTCTGGCACTTGGATTTGTGTCAATCACAAAGTCAGTCATACAAATAGAGGTTTGTAGTACCCGATTGGGGCTGTCGGATGCCCTGCACGCCCAATTTGGAGTACCGTTACGGTAATAATAATAATAATAATAATAATAATAATAATAATAATAATAATAATAATAATAATAATAATAATAATAATGTACCCATTTATACAGTGCCAGAATTATAGTTCAATGGATCAAGAACCATATTCTAAGGCGCTGTACACACTAAAAACTGAAGTGTTAAAACTGACACTTTCAAGGTGTTAAACCCATTCTAACTCTTAGGGTTTGATTTTAACACTCAAAGTGCAATTCTTTAAGCACTTAGACATTACAATCGTCAGACATCTGAAACTTGAATGGATGGCACTTTCCATGTGTCTAGCATTGGTGGTTCTTCCAGAATCGTCCATAATTTGATTTGCGCTTGGTGGGGGCATAATTAAAAGGACACAACGCAGGTGACGCGGATCAGGCTCGAGAGTTCGAGCCTGATCCGCGTCATCTGCGTTGTTTCCTTTTAAGTGTCGCGACATTACACTTGTCAAGTGGTATTATTGTAACACCTGTCAAGTTCTGGGATATCTACACTTGAACAAAGTGCTAGTTCAGCACTTAGTAAGTGTTAAATACAGCACGTCAAGTGTAGTTTTTAACACTTTAGTTTTGAGCGTGTACATGTTACTGAGCTCGTGCAAATATACAAACCGAATATCAACAGTATTTTACAGTCCAGAACATGACTTACAGGCTTTTTGAAATAGATATGTTTTGAGATCTTTCTTGAAAGTGTTGACATCTGACCTGATTTGACAATCTTTTTAGATGATCTGGTAAATTATTATACAAGTGAGGACCAGCAAATGAGAATGACCTATGTCCAAATGTCGTACACTTATTTTTGGAACATGTAGTAGCATTTTACCATCAGACCTCATGTTGTATTGACTATTGACACACATTCTTGGCATTGATGAGTTCTAAGTAGGCTGGTGACGTGTTATTGTGTGCCTTGGAAACTAATAATAAAGTTTTGAAAATTATTTTGTACTTTTCTGGAAGCCAGTGAAGATCCATCAAAACAGGAGTGATGTGTTGAGATCGTGATACTCTACATACCATTCGGGCTCATGCATTTAATACTTTCTTCAGCCGAGAGTACTTGTATTGTGGAATGTTGAACAGTAAGGCATTACAATAATCCAAATGTGAAGTTACAAAGGCATGAACTAGATTTTTTGCGGAGTCTTTTGTAAGGAACTGTCTTATCTGTTTACGCGTTTATGAAATAAGATGGTGCGCCGCGACTACTGCATGCATAATTTATATATAATATATCCCCCCCCCCCAAAAAAAAAAAAAAAAAAAATCAAAGAAGTCGAGCTTTTTAATTGTAATCCCGACTGACCAAATATTTCAACTTCTTCATCAAGGCATGCCTTCAACGAAGGCATGTCTTGATGATGAAGTTGGAATATTTGATCAGGTGGGACTTCAGCCATCACAGTTAGGACAAATCAGATTCACACTCCGCCCCCGATTGCTCACGTTGGGGCACGGTGGCGCTGTGTACTAAGGCGTAATTCACGTCGATGGTGTACCTGTCTTCAAACAATGTTAACCCTGCTTGTGTGGAGTTGGTATGTGGGGGAGTCTGACAGTTGCACGCCGTTGCCCGGTGGTTCTCTTCGTGTACTCCGGCTTCCCCCACTCGTAAAACTGTCCGACACGAGGTGACCCTAGCTGTCGAAAGTGTCATTAAACTCCAATAAATAAATAAATAAATCCACACCCCAATCGGTTCTCTTCGCGACGTATCTGCAAGAAAGCATAATCGTTTCAGGCTGCAAAACACAACATCAAACAAGAAGAAATTATGGCGTCCAGGTGAGTTGTGGAGGTGATTTATTAAACGACTGTGCATTATTGGTTTCCGTGGTAACAAATTTAATGCTGTTTTCTTACAATATTCTACTTGACAGGGATGTTAAAACGGTTGACAGGGGGACCACTCTGGTGTTGCTGACGTCAAACGAACCATTAAGCAACATGTTATTGATTTGTTCTTTGTTGGATTGTGAAAATGGAGAAGAGAATGGATGTATGTATGTGTATATCTGTCTGACTGATGCTGGTCGCGAGCGATCACACCGCGAGTTAATTGCCACTCGACGACATATACGACAATTATGAGACCTGCATAATTGCAGGTATCGATCAGCTCTGTTAAAAAGCGACTTGAACATCGTGGTCTCCGGTGGTATGGCAAGCCATTAGAATCGTTACATTTCAACAAGGAACATGATAACGGGGAACAGGTGTGTGGAGATTACGGAACAACAACCAAAAGACCAGGCACTGATCGATTGATTGTTTGTTTGATTAGAAGACTATTTCCTAGTAATGAACGAAGGAGTATTTTTTACAGGGAATCAAAGGACGTCAAAGGAACAGGTAAGGCAGTTCGTAGACATTTTCATTTTTCATCACTGTCAGACAGTTTGCGCGCGGTGTGGGAGAATGGATAGATACAAACACCCACGTAGTGAAGTTGCCACCCAGGTGATAAAAAGTCAGACATGGCGAAAGAAACATACTTCTCCCCTTATTAACAGATCGGCAAAGAAGTGCCACACAAAAATCGCCAGTCATATTTAGTTGTTTTTGATTCCAAAACATAGGGGGCGCGGTGGCTCAGCTGGTAGAGGTGCAGGCTGCAAGCCGGGAGGTCCTCGGTTCGAATCCCACCTGCGGCAACCGCGTTGTGTCCTTGGGCAAGACACTTCACCCCCATTGCCCACGTGGGGGCACGGTGACGTTGTGTACTAAGGCGTACTGCACGTCGATGGTGCACCTGTCTTCAGCCAATGCTAACCCTGCTTGTGTGAAGTTGGTATGCTGGGGAGCTGACAGTTGCTCGCCGTTGCTCGGTGGTTCTCTCCGGGTACTCCGGCTTCCTCCACCCGTAAAACTGTCACGGTCATGGTTAGCCATTGTGCAGAAATATGTGACCTTAAAACACCAATAAATAAATAAATTCCAAAACATAAAGAGCACCATGATTTCTCATTGGAACGTGCGCAGAGAGGGGTCATAAGCTCTTGCGACCCCTTGTCGCGCACGTGCCAATTACTAGGAGGAAGCGCGATGGCTCAGTGGTAAGAACATTGTACTTTAAACCAATAGGTCGACAGTTCGATGCTGACCAGCGGTAACTATACGTTGCGTCCTTGGTCAAGACACTTAATACCGATTGCGCACGTGGTGACATGGCGACGCTGTGTACTAAGGCGTTCTGCACGTCAACTGTTCACTAACTTTCAACCGCTGCTAAATCTGCTTGTCCTGAATTAGTAAATTGGAGAGTCTGACAGTTACTCGTCGCTACCCGATGGTTCTCTCCGGGTAGTCTGGCTTCCTCCAATCGTAAAAATGTTCGACACGATATGACCTAACCTGTTGAAAGTGTTCTTAAACCTTTACCCAACGCAGACGATATAAAAATTTAGTATTTTAAATATCATTTTTAAAACATTTTCAAAACATTTCAACAAAACCATATCATGTGACCCCTCGTTGGAACGAGCTCGTCGAGCTCGTTCCAACGAGGGGTCACATGATATGGTTTTGTTGAAATATTTTGAAAAATAATATTTTTTCAACTGCTTAATTTGAATATTACGCGGGCGGATGCGGTCGATTCGTTGGGTAAAGAGTTAAACCCAAATAAACAAACACAGCAATGACTATAGGTCATAAGCTATGTTTTGCAAGTTTAAATTGAAAATGTTTAGGTGCTCGCGTCGGGGCATGGTTGCGATGTGAACAGTACGGTCGCCGTGGACTGGTAACTTTCCACAAGTGGGCAATATCTCCACGGACGCAATAATGTTATGCTTCAAACACTAATTATAGAAATAATCATTAAGAATTTGATTAATGAAGCACAGGGTACAACCCGGTGCTTCATTAATTAAATCTTTGCTGATAATGATTGTTATTACCTGGTAAACGCATGCGTGGACATCACTGCCCACGTGTGGATTACAACCAGGCCATGACGACTGTCTTGTATTAATGCGTTCTGCACGTCGATGGTGCACTTGCCCTCAACCGCTGTTAACTCTGCTTGTGCATAATTGGTAAGTTGGGGAGTCTGATAGTTGCTTGCCGATGCCCTGTGGTTCTCTCCAGGTACTCCGTCTTCCTTCACCCGTAAAATAGTCCGACACGATGTGACTGTTGATGTTGAAAACACAACTAGTAGCAGCTGAAAGCAAGTGCACCATGGACGCGCACCACAAAAGTAAAAAATTTGATCTTGACCTGCGTCAAAAATTTGATCTTGACCTACGTCGTCTGCGTTGTGGCCTTGGGGGAAATTCCAACTACTCGGGTAGGAACACGGTGACGTAATGTCTTAAGACGCACAACACGTCAATGGTGCACATGCCTTCATATTAGGATTAATTATTGGTGTTTAAGGTCACATACTTATTCACAATGGCTAATTGTGACCGTTACAGTTTTTCGGGTGGAGGAAGCCGGACTACACGGAGAGAACCACCGAGCTTCGACGAGCAACTGTCAGCTCCTCAACATTCTAACTCTGTTCAAGCTCCGCACAAGCAGGGTTACAGCGGTTGAAGACATGTGCATCATCGACGTGCAGCACGCCTTGGTACACGGCGTCATCGTGCCCCCATGTAGACAACCGCGATAAAGTGTCTTGCTCAAGGACACAACACGGGTCGTCCCGGACGGGGATCAAACTCGGGCCCTCTAGCATAGAAGACACATGCCTTCAACTGCTACTAATTCTACTAGTGGTGGGTTAGTAATTTGGGGAATCCTTTGCTGAGTGGTTCTCTCCGGCTTTCCTAACCCGTAAAAACTTCTCTACACAATATGATCCTGGCTCTTGAACGTGGAGATAAATAATTAAATAAATAAATAAAATGTAAATAAATAAATAAATTCATTAATTATAAAATGGATAAATATTTTTAAATTCCACTGAGTTACAGTACGTGGAGAGAGGATTGTAACTAAATTACCCTTGGAGTGGAGTTATCACCCAAACTATAACTTCCAAATTTTGTACATATGGACAAAAATACAACACATGCAATGTTTCAGCCAATGGATCTCTGGAAGCTCGTTAAAAGTGGAGGGGCACAAATTTTAAAGGCTATGGTTCGGGCCATTGGGAGAAAAGTTATAATCGTATATCGGCAAATGTACCATGGCACACTATAGTCTCTCGTTTAGATGAGCATGGCGCGGTGTGGTCACTGTCATGTCCATTTCTTCTGCTTCAAGCATCTTCCAACCCAAAGGCTGGCCTTCGGGTTGGAAGACGGTTGAAGTAGAAGAAACGGACCGAAGCGACCAAAGGTGGAATTCTTTGGCGAAATGTTGTTTGGATTTACGAATAATATATTACAAGAATGTTTGAATATTGACACGTTTGTTTGCGCTCATTTTAACTCATTTTATACAGATCGTGGAGAGTGGATTGTAACTAAATCACCCGTGAAGTGGAGTTATCACCCACACTATAACTTTCAAATTTTGTACATATGGACAAAAAACACAAGCAATGTTTCAGCCAATGGACCTCCGGGTTTAACCCGGAGGTCCATTGGTTGAAACTATGTCTGTGCTTGTAATGCTTTGCAACAAATTTGCAATTATTGCTTGGGTGGAATCCCCACTTTGCGGATGATTTGGTGATAATACACTCTTCACGTACTGTAAATGCATAGCAAGTCTTTGGAAAGAAGTGGAGGGGCAAGTGTCCCCTGTGCCCCCCTGCTCCACCGCCTCTGTGTGGATACCCAATCTTTAAGTTCCCGTGGTGTCCAGTTGGCATAAAAAATTACAATATTTAATCCAGCGGAAACCTCGGATCCCAACCCGTGGAAAAATAAAGCCCTATAGACTCTGCTCCAGGCAAAATGAAGTGGGGTGGGATGGGACGAGCTATGTTTCTGTTGCCATTGGATTTTTTTTAAAAATTAGCGTTCACTACAACAAAAACCGAGACAAAAACAAATTATGAACACATAGAAAACATTTAAGTCTACTAAGATAACATTTTGATATCACAACAGTCAAATCTGCCCCTGATCGCTCAACTGAAAGGAAACCCCGTTCCATCAAATTAAAAAATCAAAATTTTCTCCGATTGGGCCGAACAATGGTCTTCCCGATGGGTACCCCCACCGCAGGTAGACCCATTTAAAGTCCATTTTTGCCGAATGATTGATGAAGATGATACAAAAATGTCATCGAAATGTCCACAGATGCAAGGAAGCTACGTTCGTTCAGTTCGAAAATTCTAAATTTTCTCCTGGTCTTGGTGCATTTCACAGTAACTTTTCTTGGCCCAGTCTGCCCTTGTACTCGATTGTCATAAACATATAACGCTCACTAATAACAAAAGGGATATTTGAAACAAAGGTTATTTTTGCATAATGAAAATTGTTGTTTGATCGAATCGGCAATTTTTTTTTCAAATAAGCGACATTTAGAGAAAATGTTGGCATTTGAGCAACCAACAATTTTTTCGACGGACATCAAAAACTTACGACAGACATGGTCATGGGGGCGACCCCCGGCACCCCCACTAACTTCTGGTCTGCTCTAAACCGAGGACAGAAGACCTTTACATCCCCTCATTACTTCGTAAGGTTGGTGGGTTGGGGACAATTTCATTTTGAAATAGAATGTGGCAGTTTTGTCCGAATGAGAGACTCAGTATTGAACTCTTTATCTAAGTAAAGGTCATTACTGGCTTGTTCTGTTCAGAGAAATCGACATTTATTATTTTTCAATTTTTGCGTAAAAACGTAGCTTCCGACCCCACAGTGGAACGAGATATATTATTCCACACGTGGGCAGTGTTGTCCACGCATGCGTTTTCCAGGTAATATTTATTATTTATTTATTGGTGTTTAAGGTCACATATTTATGCACAATGGCTAATCACGACCACGACAGTTTTACGGGTGGAGGAAGCCGGAGTACCCGGAGAGAACCACCGAGCAACGGCGAGCAACTGTTAGCTCCCCAACATACTAACTCCACACAAGCAAGGTTAGCTTTGGTTGAAGACAGGTGCACAATCGACGTGCAGTACGCCTTAGTACACAGCGTCACCGTGCCCCCACGTGGGCAATGGGGGTGAAGTGTCTTGCCCAAGGACACAACGCGGTTGCCGCAGGTGGGATTCGAACCGAGGACCTCTCGGCTTGCAGCCTGCACCTCTACCAACTGAGCCACCGCGCCCTCCGTACCCGGTAATAAAAATCAACATCAGCAAAATTTTAAATAATGTACTCGGTGCTTCCTTAGTCAAATTTTTGATGATTTTTCCTATAATTAGTGTTTGGAATCTAATATTAGGACTATGGCATCCGTGGAAATATTGTCCACCCGTGGAAAATGATCAGTACTGTAGAACTAATAAATCTCACGCTCCGATGATCCTATATATACAGTACGTGGAGAGTGTATTATCACTAAATCACCCGCAGAGTGGAGATTCCATGCAAGCAATAATTGCAAATTTATTGCAAAGCATAACCAGCACAAGCAAAGTTTCAGCCAATGGACCTCCGGGTTAAACCCGGAGGTCCATTGGCTGAAACTTTGCTTGTCTATATGTTAAAAATTTGAAAGTTATAGCTTTGGTGATAACTCCACTCCGCCGGTGATTTAGTTACAATCCACTCTCCACGTACTGTATATAGAGGTTCCAATGTCACAAATAATCGTTCCTCTACGTTAACCCTTTGAACTCTGATTGTATATTCCATACTAGTTCAGGGCCATCATCGTGTACAGTCTGTATTCGTTACTTGGGAAAAGACCAGTCGACCAATCGACATTTCAACGAGCAGCCTAGTTCCACACAAATTCACTGAGCAACTATCTACTTTATGAATTTAGGGGCCAATACTATAAAACATTTACCAGTGCTCAAAATAACTTTTTTTCTTTGCGAAGCAAAATGCTACGCATTTCCAAAAAATGAATAGCATTTTATAAAAATTACATAGCTATTTTTGTATACCAGAGTTTTGTTATGCTGTTTTGTATTGAATTCTTCTAAGTAGATAGAATAGTTTCCATCCATTTCTGGGCATTTCCAAATGATCTGCAACACATGAAACATTTACTATGTTTTTTTTAACTGAACTGCCTTTAAGGGTTGCATGGACTTGTATACTGTTATAAATGGCGTCTTGGTTGTTTAATAGAGTTCTCAAAATGGAAGTTGGGATTTTTAATTTGATGGGCTTGTAGTTATTTTTAATGGACATTTTATGCAAAATGTTGTAAAAACAGGAAGTATTTAAACCAACAGAACTCATCTTACATATGAAGTTGCTAATGATGCTTGATGGAGAGTTAATCTGAGTTATGCCTGGAATGTTCCACAATCAGAAGTAAAGCATCAGTGAACTAGTTTTCAAATTTGTTTGCAAATTTTCATTTACATTTTGCGATACAAGATAATCAAGTGCAGCCTAACAGGCTGCAGTTGATTATCTTGTATCGGAAAATGTTAATACATAATTTAACATTGTGTAGCTTTTAGCAAGTTTTGCATAGCAAAAAGCGACGCGACACCGCTTATTTTGAGCCCTGACATTTACAACTGTATTTTCTGGAATTGTATTTTCTACTTTAAATGGGTTAAAATGAACCATTAGTATTTTCAAAAATCTGACAATTGGCCAGTTGGTAAACTGCCATTTTTTTAAAAAATGTTAATGATTCATTTTAGCCGGTTATATTAATAGGTAGAAAATGTAATTCTAGAAAATACAATTGTAAACGTTTCATAGTATTGGCTCCAGGTCGTATGACGATCCCGAACCGAAAAAGCGCTCTTTCTGATTCAGAGGGTTAATATATGTATTGAGCATGTTAAATACACAAGATTTCTTTGAATATAACAAGTATCGACGGGGAGGGGAGATTTTTTTGAGAGACATCAGGTTGAAGTTTTTGCATCGACATTTTTGCCACCCACCCATCCGTTTTTTTGCATTTTTTCCATCGATTTTTAGACAAACACCACAAGAACAACTGATTTGCGGGATTTGTTGTTCTGATAGAGTTTCTGACAATCTCAAAAACAACTGAATTGTGAGTACTGCTTACACAGGAACGTGGCTACAGGTTTCCGATTGGGGAGGGGGGGGGGTAGGGTAGTGAATTTCCAACTATGGGAGGGACCGGGAGGGGGAATGGGAGGGGATTCCCCCTCCCGGCCCATCCCCAGTTGGAAATTCACTACCGAGAAACATTTTGAAAATGAAGCCATGAAAGGGGGCATAAAATTGATTCTAGTAACTGAAATGCCAACACATTTATGATAGAATTATCAGGTATTATTATTTGGTATTATTCTGTGAATTGAATATGTGCTAAACAAATGCTCAAGCTTAGAACTTTGAGCAATTCACACTGTTCTAACATTAAATCAGATCTTATGCAGGAATGATCAGTTTTCGATGTTTCATCATTTTGTATCTGTGAATGATGGAATTAACTCAGAATAACGATTTTACATGATGTTGTTTTCTTGAAGTGCATTTCGAGGATTTTTTTATTGCTATAAGTAAACG
Organism: Pictodentalium vernedei; assembly: GCA_031216915.1. NCBI lineage: Eukaryota > Metazoa > Mollusca > Scaphopoda > Dentaliida > Dentaliidae > Pictodentalium > Pictodentalium vernedei. The sequence continues at coordinate 119,539,659 of CM062289.1, read as the reverse complement.
AATTATGGAAATCTCGTACTGATTGACATCATGTATACTTAAACAGCCCAATATTGAGTACACTGTAGTTGTAAATAGTAACGGTTGGAATTTTTGCCGATTTGAAACCAGGTTGAAATTTTGGGAAGTAAAGGAGACATCAACATCACCAAAGAAGCTCCAAAGTCCAGATAGATGGAATTTCCAACTACTAATGACTAGCCCTCCGAATTTCCAACTATAGGAATTTTTACCAGGTTTGGGGGGGGGGGGGGGGGAGGAGGGAGGGCGGGGGGGGGGGGGGCAACGTCCGTGTGCTTACAACCTTTGATGGTACCTATTCTTTAACCCTTTACCTAACGTAACGGCCAAAACCGACCAGCGCTATTTTTAAAAATCGCCAATTAATTTTCGTTATTGCTTCTCCCATCACAGGCAATCATAAACAACAAATTTGATTAAATAGATTTGAAAAAAGGCTTAATAAAAAATTCCACAATCCTGAAAAAATGTGTTCTCGGGGCTCAGGTATCCCTGCCCCCAACACACACACACTTAACGTCTTGCAAAAATCCCGCCGTGCCCTGCAACTACATCAATTTATTTTTTTGTGGCAGACTGAGTCTGGGATGGGGCAACAAATTATAAGCTCTGTCGTTTCCGACCAAATATTGATCATCATCAGTCCAATAATCTTTCTACTCCCATGGAAATTCGGGAAAGTGGTGCAATGCTTGTAAATTGTTGTACCCAACACTCTGCTTTACTGGGAAAATTGGACCTGGTACCCAACGCGTGGGGGTGGAAGTCCTCTAAAGTGAGGTATAAAAAGATCGACTAATACTTGGGTTGCGGACATGATACGGTGTCATCCCAAGTTCCCAACAAGGCGAATCCCAACAAGACGAATGGGTAAATATCCCAACAAGACGACCCCAACAAGACGAATCCCAACAAGACGAATGGGTAAATATCCCAACAAGACGACCCCAACAAGACGAATCCCATCAAGACGAATGAGTAAATATACCAACAAGATGAATTCCAACAAGACGAATGGGTAAATATCCCAAACAAGATGATCCCAACAGGACGAATCTCAACAAGGCGAATGGGTAAATATCCCAACAAGACGATCCCAACAAGATGAATCCCAACAAAACGAATGGATAAAATATCCCAACAAGACGAATCCCAATAAGACGAATGGGTAAAATATCGCAACAAGACCACCCCCAACAAGACGAATCCCAACAAGACGAATAGGTAAATATCCCAACAAGACGAATCCCAACAAGATGAATGGGTAAAATATCCCAACAAAACGATCTCAACAAGACGAATCCCAACAAGACGAATGGGTAAAATATCCCAACAAGACGAATGGGTAAAATATCCCAACAAGACGAATCCCAACAGGGTGACTCCCAACAATACGAATGGGAAAATATCCCAACAAAACGATCCTAACAAGACGAATCCCAACAAGACGAATGGGTAAAATATCCTAACAAGACGATCCCAACAAGACGAATCCAAACAAGACGAATGGGTAAATATCCCAACAAAACGATCCCAACAAGACGAATACCAACAAGGCGAATGGGTAAAATATCCCAACAAGACGATCCCAACAAGACGAATCCAAACAAGACGAATGGGTAAATATCTCAACAAAACGATCCCAACAAGACGAATACCAACAAGGCGAATGGGTAAAATATCCCAAGACGATCCCAACATGATTTGTTTTCATTGATTATATTAAAATTTGTTATTTTTGTAGTTATTTTTTAAATCTTCAAAACAATTCAACCATATCATGTGACCCTTCATTGGAACGAGCTTGACGAGTTCGTCCCAATGAAGAGTCAAATGATATGCTTTTGTTGAAATGTTTTGAAAAACACGTTTTTTTTCTACATTGGTATTCCTGAAAAGTTCATCTTTTTGTGTAGCCCCCAACAAGATTATCGCCCTGCCCCAGCTCAGAATTTTATATTGCAATGCTCGAGCACCCTTCCCCTAATAAAACTGTTCCTTTGCATCAGCCCCCAAGCCCGTCTAGATCTTCATTCTCAGTAAAAGAATGCTTCATTAACTCCCTTGTCTGCCTTGTAACCCTGTGTGAATGTTGGAGTCTCATACATAGTTATTACCTAACATGAAAAGCTGTCAAAACTTACAAAAAGAAATTCTCGAATAACTAATTGTTTTCATTTTTTGTCTCAAAAACATAAGTTATGCCCCCTCGTTGGAACGAGCTCAACGATACGGTAATGTGGCCCAATTATTGATGCTTTTCACAACTTATAAAAGATAGAGTTATTTGTGTGCAAAGCACACAATGGTGTATTCCCGCATTTCCGCTGAATCACATTAGCATAATTTAAATGTTTCGAATTAAATGCCATAGGAGCCTTTCGATGAAAACTAATTTTCCAACGATAAAATTCCGTAACCTTCATATACATCTATAGATGCTACCTGAACACATCAGCATAAAAGTGGCTTCACCGGAACCACCTGGGGCCAAATCAAAATTCTGAAACCTTCATGCACATCTAGAGATGTTACCTGAACACATTAGCATAGTTTAAACGTTTCAAATTAAATACTCTAGGAGCCTTTTGATGAAGGCTAATTTTATAACGATAAAAGTGATTCCACTGCAACCACCTGGGGCCAAATCAAAATTCCGAGACCCTTATGCGCATCTAGAGATGTTACCTGAACACCTTAGCATAGTTTTAACGTTTCAAATTAAATACCATAGGAGCTTTTCGAGGAAAACTGATTTTCTAATGATAAAAGTGGTTCTGGAACCACCTGGGGCCAAATCAAAATTCCGAAAACTTCATGTACATCTCGAGATGTTACCTGAACACATTAGCATAGTTTAAGCGTTTCGAATTAAATACCCTAGGAGCCTTTCTATGGAAACTGATTTTCCAACGATAAAAGTGGTTCCACTGGAATCACCTGGGGCCAATCAAAATCCCGAAACCTTCTCCAAAGCTAGGGATGTTACCTGAAAACATTAGCATAGTTTAAACGTTTCGAATTAAATACCCTAGGAGCCTTTCGATGAAAACTGATTTTCTAACGATAAAAGTGGTTCCACTGGAACCACCTGGGTCCAAATCAAAATTCAGAAACCTTCATGTACATCTAGAGATGCTACCTGAACACATTGGCATAATTTAAACTTTTCGAATTAAATACCCTAGGAGCCTTTCGATGAAAACTGATTTTCTATCGATAAAAGTGGTTCCACGGGAACCACTTGGGTCCAAATCAAAATTCCGAAACCTTCATGCACATCTAGAGTTGCTACCTGAACACCTTATCATAGTTTAAACGTTTCGAATAGAATACCCTAGGAGCCCTTCAGGGTGTGACGCACGGACGGACGGACGGACGGACGGACGGACGGACGGACGGACGGACGGACGGACGGACGGACGGACGGACGGACGGACGGACGGACGGACGGAGATCACGACTATATCCCCGCATTTTTGAAAATGCGGGGATAATTATGGACACAAATGGACCCAGAGTTAAGTAAATTGCGTTTTTTTGTCTCGAATTTGAAAATGTTTTTCTAGAGGAAGCCCCTCCTCCCCTCCAGCGAGAGAGGGTGTCTCCCTCTTGTGCTCACTCCCATGTCGCCGCTACGTGGCTCGGGTGATGCTGCGCATCCTATTCTGTATCTCCCTTAGTAGTTCAGCGATCTGAACAAAGCGACTACGCTCCTGCGTAGGGGAGTAGCCGCTACGTTCAGATCGCTGAAACAGCCCCCCCCACTTTGATATCCTGGCAACGCGGCTGATACAAGAGCTCGGATTTCAATTTGTGCGATATAAGAGAGAGAAATTATTTAAAAATATTCTTCAGATCTACCATCTACTGCCTCCTTAAAGATGGGTGTGTGTGGGCAGATTCAAGTTTTCATAATTACGTAAAAATTTGAGCTCATTATAGGAACCCCAATTTTAACTTCGAGCAATGTGAGGAAAATTCTTTAAAATCTTCTTCGAACCACGCATCTTTTGATATTTGGTATATTCAAGTAATCAAGTTTGTTCAAATAAAGGTCATGGGTTTATGTGTGGGCTCCTTATGAGAACCAAATTTTAACTCCGTGCCATTAGTGAAATATTAATCAAAGATCGTATTCTTCAGATCCACTGGGCAGAGTTTATATTTCATTACACGTCTGTTCTGTGAATTTCCCATCTACAGCAACACTAAACCATGCGGAAAATGAAAATCTGTTCCGCACATATGTGCGGAACGGAAATCGTTGACGGACTATTTCTAACCTTTACTGAAATGTTCTACAAATCGTGCCACGGAATTACAATTTGAATCGCTAGCGATAGCTGAAAATCGTCCCCTAAGTTCCAATGTGTTCTATGTGCCAGTAGGCACATAGAACACATTGGAACTGCGGGGACGAAATAGTAACACGGATTCCCCTCGCAAATTTGGTTGGCGATAAAATGTGTCTTTCTTTTTGTTGATACTTGCCAAATGAATTACTGATTGTCCTTCTAATAATTGTTTTTATAGACGGGAAGGCGTGTAATAAACACAAAACGACACACGCGTGTGAATGGGTTAATCGATATGGCACTTGTGCCATCGCGGAAGGATAAAACTTGAGGCCCGCGGCCTCTCGTTTTATCCTTCCGCGCCGGCACGCGTGCCATATCGATTAAACCAGTCACATGCGCCTGTCGTTCTGTGTGTATATGATATTTGGTAATAGCATTTTATAACTCCAAGGTGAAAATTAAGTTTGTTCAAGGCGTTACACTCAACTGATCGTGGAGGGCACCGAAAAGCTTCAATATTGATCATAGAACTCTAAGGAGAATTTACTATTCGTTTGTTTAAATGAATTCAGCCCACGAGTTACGGGACCGAGAGTGATCAAATTTAGAGCAAGGTATATGTGAGAATATAACATCAAGGTTTGTCCAAATGGGGCCACCGGGTCACATGAGGCCATGGACGGTTGATTGAGTGAAAAGGAAATTGATTTCAGATGAGTTCTTTTTATGGATTCCACTTGATGTTATACAAAAAAGGAGAAAAATGCACACATTTGATCCCATTGGGTGAGCGCATTTTTGGCATTAACATGAGTTTTGAAGGATTTGGCTTTAAAATGAGTTTTGAAATATTTTGAGTGATTTTTCCCCCAACCAAAACAAAACCCCCCAAAAACACATGCTACCCTGGGTGTGGGGATGTCCATTGAGTGAAAAAAAAGAGTTTTGATGAATTTCACGTGGAGCAAGGAAACATTCACCCACGCCTCCAGGGTGGGATCCATTTTTAGCTTTAAAATAAGTTTTGGAGGATTGTGAGTGATTTGGCTCCTAACGAAAAAAAAATTGCAAATTGACTACACCCCACCCCCACCCTAGGGAGTCAGTTGGTTGATTTTTGTTGATATATTTTGGCACTGATCACTCAAAACGCATTTTAAAGCGAAAAATAAATCAATTTACCCAATGGACCCCCCCCCCCCCCCTTCTCCCTTCGCCCGGTTAAAATGCGACATTGAGACATTTTTTTTTATTTGAACGTAAAGTAGAGAAATAGAATTCCAGGTCCTCGAAAAACTAACCTTTTTATCATTACACAAATACTGAAAATCTGAACATTATTTCTGTATCAGCATCTGAATACGAGAGAAATCATCTGACATGAGCAATACCGTTATGAATACAGTCATGACTTTATTCCATTGTTGTGATGACCCTTTACCTAACACAGTATTTAAAAAAAAATAAATTAAATTTCAGATTTTCGAAAACAAATTATTCAATTTTTAAATAAAACTATTCAAAGATGGATGTCATTAGAACCAACTCGACGAGCTGGTCCTAATGATATTCATATTTGTATGGTTTTATTGAGAAACTTCCGAGAAATTTTAGGCTGTGGTAGGCTTATCTGGTTAATTGTCGGCCGTTTTTTTTGCCTCGATGTTAGGAAAAGGGTTAACTAGCCACAGAGTGATAGCCACAATGAGTCCGAGTCGTACGAGTAATTGCACTCAGAAGCAATTGCCCTCAAAGCTGTTTAGTTCGTTTGATGAAATCGCCATCCACATTTCTCAGCATCCCACTTACGGCACTCCTCTTACAAGAGTCATAAGAGTAATTTCTCGTTCTCATTACTCTTGAGCTCAATAGACTAGTTGGAAACCATACATATCCACCAAGGGTGATAATTCGTATAAACCGAGAGTGGCTTCACGGTTAGGTAAACAGAGCGATCCTGATTGGTTAGTTAGTTGTGGTAAATTATATATATCTTATACTGTTCGTTACAAGAAACAGATCTGAAAAGCTAGAAATAGTAACAAACGATAAAACTGGTCAAACGGAAAGGCTCCTCTACGTTACTGGAGTACACTTCGGAACAATCGAATGTATATATTAAGAGCATATAGCACTACATGATATCAAGTTAGAAATGAGAAACGAGGATTCTGAAGGAATCTGAACTAGCTAAAATAATTGTTAGTTCTATTTGGGTGATTAGATATACTCCTGTCGAATGAAACGCACCTTTTGGAGACATCTCGGTCCTATTAGATGCCTTTGGATCCCATAGCAACCTTGTGTCCTCAAATATGGCAGTCTGGATAAGTAGAAACCGACGACTCTAGAAGAATCCGAACTAGATAAATAGTTGTTGGGTCTATTTAAGTAATTAGATATGCTCCAGTTCAATTAAACACAAGCTCCGCACTCCCGTCCTCATCCAATTAGAAACCTGTCAGGCTCATAACAACCATGTTGCACCATAGAAACTAAGATGATGGCTTCCTGTAAACAAAATGGATGACGGAAGCACGTGTTAACATAGCAACACGCGATGAGCATGCGCACTTCCACCACGTATCACCATGGTGATGACGTTACAAATGGTCGCTCACGCGGGCTATCATTACAACCTTTCATGTTATCACTGGGTCATGTGACTATGACGTCATTTCCTAGGCCCGGCACTAGGTCCGACCATAGTGCCCCGACCCATCGCTCTCCTGCTAGTGATGTATTAAAGTATGCTGTTTACGAAAAAATAACGCTTCGATGTTTTACTTTCATGGATATGTGGTAATATTTTATCTTCGTTCCTTCAAACTCAATTAGTACATTAGACCTTAAATAGGAAATATGGATTTTTGTGATAAAGGCTTGAGAAAGAAGTAATTTTCGCAGCCAGTATCGTTCAATTATGTGATTATTTAGTATAATTATTCTGTCTTCTCTACTGTAATGCACTCATTATTTCACAGGAGCTTATTTTGTACAAAAAATGTAGATCAACGTATCAGTTGTGGCTAACTTCAAGGCTGCTCTCTGAAGTATGAAGTTTGTCGACACTAAATTTATTTTCCATGAGTAACCATTATATAAGTGACACAAATACTGATTTATCCTGGATGACCGTACTCTGAGAAAGGTTCCAAAATGCGGCGCCGATCTATAAATTTAGGACACAGATCCTTCAGAAGCAGACCAAACCCGGAGAACTGGCGAGCGAGGACTGAGGAAATTTTTCTCTTCGTTTCTTCTCTTTCTTTGTTTTTCTCTCTCTATGTTCCTTTCTGCTCACATTCTTTCAGTACTTCTGAGTTTTATGTATTTTTGTAAGTATGTTTATGTTAACACTTTATTTGTATTTTGTTATTTGTAACTTGTGTTCAAGTAAGATTTAGGGAAAACAGGTTTTGTGAGTGTTGAGCACTTGTCTTGTAATCCTTTTTTGCTCTAATTTAGCAAATAAAATATGTTTAACCCTTTACCCAACGTAACGGAAAAAAACCGGTCAGCGCTATTCACAAAATTCGCCAATTCATTTTCATCATTTTTTGTCTCAAAAACATAGGTTATGACCTCTCTTTGGAACGAGCTCGTCGAGCTCGTTCCAATGAGGGTTCATAACCTATGTAGATAATATTCCCCTGACCAATACAGAGAGTTTATTGAAAACACGCAAAATCCCCTATCACTTTTCAGTATAAATTGCCAGGGTCTAGCTGCACACTGGGACTCTTTAGTTTTTTTTCTAGGCAGTCTCCAGAGTAATGAGAAAACCTTCGAAGTCAATGGGCTTAGTGAAGTTTTCAGGGTCCCAGAACACGTCAGCTTTGAATTTAACGGATCCCACCCATGTGTAACTAACACACACACGTCCCAGTCCCAGTGGGGGTGTCGGCTTGTTTGTTAGAAGCGATTTGAAGCACAGGCTACGTGAAGACCTTTCAATGTTTATACCCCATGTATTTGAGTCTCTGTTTGTCGAGATATTGAACAACCGCCGATCCTTAATTATTGATGTGATATATCGACCAAATACACCTCCGAAAGCTGACCGTGTTAGGTATGTCTCTACCTTGTCAATTATTACCGAACAAATAAACCAGGACTGGTATCCAAAAGGCGAAATAAAGCAAGAATCGAATGCAAGGTAGAATTTTACATTTAAAAACAAAATCAAAAACAAAAGTATTTTGCATGAAACGCTTCAAGTATTGTTCACGACATACACAACGCAACGATGTATTTCTGATTTCTTCAGTATCCATTTCTGATTCCTTAATAGAGCGCATTAAATGCTGTGCGCAGAAGTTATTTCTGGTTTCGTAAAATATTTTATCTGATTCCTGTATGGAAATCATTAAATCTTTTTACAAAAAGCCATTTCTGATATCTTTAAAGATATTTTACTTTCGAAATTAAGTCTCCATAAATTCTCTTTCTATATAGGTCTGATGCCTTCACTATTTTCACACATAGTCGAATTTACTGATCGCAGTACATTCTAATAATAATAATAACGATCATTTGTGGCAACGCTTTTGGTACCTGGCCTTCCTCAGTGCTATATTAAACAAAAAGTTTCACATAATGAATTTTACATGGAGTACAGTATCCGTGGGCTTATCGCAATCCACGCGTGGGCAGAGACGCCCACGCATGCTTTTGCCAGGTAATAAAAATCACCATCATCAAAATTTTAATTAATGAAGCACCGGGTTGAACCCGGTGCTTCATTAATTAAATTTTTGATGGTTATTCCTATAATTATTGTTTGGAATCTAATATAATTGCGTCCGTCGAAATATTGTCCACCTGTGGAAAGTGACCAGTCCAGGTCGTACTGTAATAATGCTCATTTGTCGACCTTCTTCAGTTTATTGTGTGAAACTTTTTGTTGAATACAGCACTGATGACGTCAGGGGGTGAAAGCTTTGCGACAAACGAGCGTTATTATTATTATTATTATTTCTACCATTCTGTCCCTGTCAATGGGTAATGCATTGTGATAGATCAACAGAAAATTCTGTTTTTCTAAATTAAAACGCGTTTTTCGTATTAGCTGGTGATCCGTATCATTCGGATTGACGTTAACCCTTACCAAACTCAGGCGATATCAAAATTTATTATTTTAAATGTTATTTTTTTACGTTTAAAAAAATTTCCACAAAATTGTATCATGTGAGCACGTTGTATCCCATGTGCCTCCCGAATCCTAGGTCCCTTTTTGCTGTGCGTGGACCACCGGAAGATCTCCTGTTGCCATAGGTGTGTATGTGTGTGTGTGTCTCTCTGTGTGTGTGGGGGGGGGGGGGCACTCTCCCCCATCATTCGTCAAATTTACTTACAGTAGTTGGAAATTCGAAGCTCAAAATTGGAAAAAAGTTGGAAATTTCAGATGGTGCGATAGTAGGATGTTTCCAAACATGTCTAAAATGTGGCCATAATATGGAGTGTTTTAGACTGAAAAGTGGTGAAAGTCCTTGTAACAACCAGTAGTGTAATAATCAACCAGTAGTGTAATATTAACCAGTAGTGTAATAAAAATTAACCAGTAGTGTAATAATCAACCAGTAGTGTAACACAAATCAGCCAGTAGTGTAATAACCAGTAGTGTAATAAACTTAACCAGTAGTGTAATAAACATCCATGAAAACCAACAATTTTTCAACAAAGTTTGAAAAAATTTTGGGGTGTCTCAAATCAAAGTTTGGGTACATCCTATCAATTTTTAATCATTTTATCGTACGTTTTTCATAAAGCCACGAATGCAGAAAGCGACATTAAACACCAGAAAATACGCACATCACATAACAATCATAAAAATACCTTTCCTCGCCGCATTGAACGCACGAAATGATGTTTGACCTGCAAAACGCCTTTAAATGTACGATAAAATGATTATAAATCGATAAGATGTACCCATACTACCATCCCAAAATTTTTCAAATTTTGCTGAAAAATTGTTGGTTTTCATGGATGTTTATTACACTACTGGTTAAGTTTATTACACTACTGGTTATTACACTACTAGTTGATTTGTATTACACTACTGGTTGATTATTACACTACTTGTTAATTTTATTACACTACTGGTTAATATTACACTACTTATTGATTATTACACAACTGGTTGTTACAGTCCTCCAAATATTGCTTGAAACGTAGCAAAAATAAAAATCCCCCCAAATATTGATTGAGCCTCAGTTGGATAATTTTCAGTCAAGGGGGTGTACAAATGGAATTCTGCATCTTAATCCTTTATCTTACGAATCGGCCACATCCGTGAGCGGAAGTTACAAGTTCAGCAGTTGACAAAAAGGATTGTTCAAAGCATCTCAACAAAGCTATTTCATTTGACCCCTCATTGGAACGAGCTCGTTGAGCTCGTTCCAATGACGGGTTACATGGTATGGTTTTGTTCAATTTTTTTGGAAAAATTAAAAAAAAATTAAAAATACAAAATTTGATATCGTGTATTCGGCAAAGGGTTTAAACGAGTAGATGGAAAATTCTAACTATAACCAGGGGTGGGGGGGGGGGGGGTTTGACATTTCTCACATGGTGGAAATTAGGTAGTGGTTGTCGGAATTGTGCCTTGCAAATCAAATGGTTTGGTTTTATGCATTTGGAAATCTAGAGAGAGACCCCCCCCCCCCCTCCTCCACCACATCCGAGACGCCTTAGCAACGTCCCTAATGAAGTCTGCATTCACATTTGATGAAGGAAACGAGAAAAATACATTTTCCAGCGTTTTTAGGTGCGGTCATAAATTCGGTCTGTAATTAGTATTTTCACCTGATAACACTCGTTTCCGTTGTGCCATCGGGTACTTAGCATCACACTAATTATATGTTAACTCTTTCAACTCGAGAGACCACTTTTCCGCTCCAGCAACACGATATGTCATAATTTCATTAAGTAGGATGGCTACTAAGTGAACGTGTGTGGTAGAACAATTAATATTTTCAACGTGCAGCCCAAAGGCTGCACGTTGAAAATGTTAATTGCTGTACCCCAAAATAATGGATATGGACTCTTCCAATTTCTGCCATTTAACTGGCATGGAAGATACCACCAGTGTTCAAAGGATTAAGTTGAGAATAAAGGGTATTGGTAATTTTAGCATCTGATGCTTGAATAATTACTGTACAAGAATAGAGTCCAGAAGCTGTGCTTGGCACTTCTCGATATCAAAGCCTATTAGGAGACAGCTGACATAAGGTTCAAATTACTACTGTTTTCTTTTCTGTAACAAAATCTGTTTAATTATCGTGAAATGTCATTGTATCTATAAAATAACTTCGGATAATGAGATGACAAAATTAGCTACTGGAACACCATGGAACTTATAATTGGCTATCTACCCCGCGTATAACCAGGGCTGCTAACCCACGTTATAATTCAACAGGAAAATGGAGACATTAAGATAATTGTTGTCAGTTCTCGGCATGGTTCAGGTGAACATAATATTCTACTCTTGAAGCACTCGAATGACGTTTTCTCAGTTGCCGATGGCTCGATTGTCGCCAATCAAATATTTATGTATGTTCTTTTTTGGGGCCCTTTGAAGCTTCGAGATTCGATTCGATTTAGAATCTTAAGTTGCTATTCGGTTCGATTCGCGTCGGCTGCACGATTCGTTTTCATACGAATCTTTTCACTGGATTAGAGCTTGGCATCAGTCATCTTCGTCGACTCACAATACGTATGTACAGTTCTGGTGGAAATTGTACGTAAATAATATTGAAAATAAAGACCGAGTGTAGTTTCTGCTGTCTAAACAGAAACAACATCTGTACTCATGCCACCAGCCATGGTAATTCCAGTCTCACTGCACAGACTCTACCACTGCTGAAAAAAATTGAAAGCTTTCAGGCAATACCAACGATGAGCTGTTGCTGGAGTCTAGCTCTGTGCAGTGCCCAGTACCGATGATTCTCGCACCCGTTTCGGTTTTTGAACTATAACGCTTACTGGGTAATATTCCAACTGCATCACCAAGGCACGCCTTCGACGAAGGCATGCCTTGGTGATGCAGTTGGAATATTTTATCAGTCGAGACTTGAGTCATCAGGTTTACAACAACCCCGTTCCCCAGTCGGTCATCTTCAAGAAGCACCTGATTCGATTCGAGATTCATTTCGAACTCGAATAATACACCAGATTCGATTCGAAACGAAAATGGGTGATTCGAAGGCCGCTAGCTCTTTAACCTTTCAATATTGGCGTCCTGAATGGTATCTGTTCATAAAAAAACTCTGTTCGTCTAAATAGGCGAATCTATTCTGGACTTAGAGGAATGTAGAGTAATAATAATAATAATAATAATAATAATAATAATAATAATAATAATAATAATAATAATAATAAAAGTAATAATACCTGCAGTCTCACATCCAGATGTCAACCGGAAGAAGACTGTGAAATTTCAAAATCATTGATCAAGGAATGTGGGCGGCAGGGTTTCCTAAACGGTTTAACAGTAAAATCCAAGATGACCACCGACAGCCACGTTTTTTACGGTTTGGCAGTGAAATCGATCTTACATCTATGTCACTTTAAACTCTTACGACCCAAATTCATAATGAAAATAGTAGAGTAGTAGGAGAGCGATGGATGGACACGTGTCTTTGCCTTGTTACAGGCACTCTCCCATAAATTGTAACAAGGCAAATTCATACATTCCAAACAGTTTCATTTCGAAGGTAACATGACACACATCCACAGAATATGAAGCCTTTAAGTTGCCTAGCCTGCACTTCAGACCAAATATGGGCTTCCAACACTCAATCTTTCAACTTGAAGCGATTATCGGCTGCCGCCATTTTGAATAATCAATGAACAAAGGGGAGATTACCCATAGCTGTCATTGTATATTGATGTTGACAGACAGTATATGGTTTTACATGCAGTCTGCATGTGACGTCCTTGAAACAATGAAATTCCCAGATACTTGTAGGAGGTAAGCTATACATAATTATTAATTACATATGATTTTCTTTCCCAGAATTGCCCATTATAAAGCTCGGCAGATATGGCTTTAAACTCAGTTGACATGACGCCAATCATATCTCCATTGATGTGTTTCTAGGCGCAACAAACGTGTCGTTATTCGTCGAAAGCAATCAGGACAATTGGCGTTCCCAGGCATAATGAACAGTTTGAAGCAAAGTTTAAGTATGATGAGGATTAGTGATCGTAGTATGGAATGAGAAGGTGGTTGAAGAGAGGAACGAATAGAGTTGTATAGAAAATATATACAAACTAAAATTCCGAGTCGTAAGCGGTGATTCGTCGAAGTGGGGGGAAGAGATACTTCAGCTATTCGAGCATCGCGGTTTCCCCACTGGAGAAGCCGAGACATGGCCGAACTACAATAGCAAACTTATGACTTTTGAAAAGACCGAGAAACAATAACACTGTAACAGATCTGAGGATATTTTGTATTTTTTTGTGTTGGTTTAATAAATAAAGAGGTTATTACTTGGTTAGTTTCATATCTGCCGATGTACCAGCCCTCGGTAACTTCACATCAGCCTTTGGTGACCTTCTGTCTCAGACTGATATGAAGTTACCTCGGGCTGAAATCTAGAGGTGAACATCCCCCTTTCGAAGCTTTTTAATAACATCCCTGCTGTAGGCAACACAATAAGTACCGAACTCAAAAAGATCAGTGATAAAATCAATCCTACAACCCTATAGGGTTAAAAGATTACTGAACCACCCCACAAATACAAGATGCACTCGCTCATTTCTATGAATACAATTTCTGCAATACCATTCGGGGCGTTAGGGTTGAAAGAGTTCAATATTTTCTTATCCAGATCTACCGAATTTCGATTTGCCGAGAGGACGAGTTTACATTTGCCTTCAAACAGCAGGACATTATTGATTCTCTGAACTAGACACAAGTAAACACATTGACTTTGTGTTTGACTTCCGATGTATCGTACCTATTCAATTATGGTTTTCAACACTATATGAAACCTCTGTGGGATATTTCGCTCGAATGGCTTTTGATTCTTTAACAGGAAGAGAGAGAAATGCTGGAACCGAGGCTCGAACCCACGACCTCCAGCACATAAGTCGACCGACTTACCACGAGACTAAGAGATCTGGACCAACCAGGCTGGTTGGTAAGTGGCCTTTATACCTCGACCGCTACAGATACACTCAATAGATGTTGTACACGGTTAGAGTGATATAACATCTCTCAGTTGCATTTCCACAGTGCAGTTGCCGTGGACTGGTCGCAATCCGCACGTGGGCAGTGATAGCCACGCATGCGTTTACCTGGTAATAAAAATCATCATCAGCAAAATTTTAATTAATGAAGCACCGGGTTGTACCCGGTGCTTCATTAATTAAATTTTTGATGATTATTCCTATAATTAGTGTTTGGAATCTGATATTATATTCTCCACCCGTGAAAAGTGACCAGTCCACGGCGGCCATGCTGTACTGTTTGACGATTCCCTCTGGTTTGGCGAATTCGGCTGTCCACCTAAAAGACTAATTATACCCAGTAGGGGTGTGTTGAGTTTGACTCTGCAACATGCTTCTCGCTGACCCGCAGTTCATAAAAAAAACTATTGTCTATCACTGTGAAATGATATTTGCTAGAATAGTTGAAAATTCAGAGATAGTAAATTGGCCCAAATATTCCTCATATCATCAAAAACATAATAATTTGTTGCATATTATGCAATATCGGCTACGGTCGATACTCTTTCTCAACGGTCCGTATCTTTCTCATTCGAGTGTAAGAATTGTGTAATTTTCCTATGAACGCATCCAAATCATAACCCCGTGCTTCATTAATTAAAATTTTGATGACGATCATTTTTATTACCTGGTAAACGCAAACGTTGACATCACTTGCGCGGGTTACGACCAGTCCACGGCGACTCTTCTATATATATGTAATGTTCTCAAATACCTATTTGAGTCTTGGACCATGGACCGTGCATATTAACATGTACGCATTTACAGTTGCGATTTTCAGGGGCGGGACCACGCCCCCCCCCCTCCACCGCTCCACACACAAACACACACTCCCATTTGCGCCCGAAGTGGAAAGACCTGGTGGTGTTTCACCCTGAAAAGTCGAATTCTAAAGAAAAACATTGAGAAAACTGAGGACATTTTCAGCTGACTTATCCCGTAGGAACCAAGGGGAAGTGGCGCGCTGATTATTTATTGAAGTAAACCAGTTCTGCTCTACTGGTAGACTAGGATCCGATAACCAACACTTGGGGCAGAAGTCCCCTAAAGTGGTATAAACGATTGGCTGAACCCGACTTCATACCTACGTTGCGGTCATGATATAGCCATGAATGCCGACAGTGATATTAAACACCAATAAATAAATAAAATTCAACTACAGACTTCCGGGTTCACCCCAGAGGTTCATGAGCAGAAACGTTGCTTGTGCTCTTTAGGATAAATTTACAGAGCAATCTAATGCTTAATGTTGTTTGATGCGGGTGTTTAAAACAGTTATCTTTTGGTTTGGTACAGTGCTTGAGAGTGCTATTGCAAATATCTGCTTTCAGTTTAGAAGAAGAGCTTAACAAGGACACCCAAGAGTCACAAGAAGGCTCTACAGTTAAAACTAGAAGTCCAGTCACGAACCGTGCGCTTATCTAGGCTGAATTGCGGGTAGGAATTGCGCGCAGTTGCCATATCGAATGGCATCCAAAGCACGGCAGGTTCACCTGGTTACTCATAGAAACACAGGCATGTTTCTGCTAATGGACCTCCGGGTAACCCGGAGGTCCATTGGCTGAAACATTGCTTGTGCTAAGGCCATATGTGCAGAAGTTGATAGCCTTATTATGGTCATAATGCGTAGATTAACGCGCAGATCGACGTGCTACTTGTGCGCTTTTCATGACAGGACTTCTAGTTTTAACTGTATTTCAAGGACCTTCTGTCTGTTTTCTCACCGGAACACGTCCCCAATCTAATACCAACCTTTTCACAATACAACACCTTCCACCCACACCAGCGCCTCCGGTCTGACGTTGCTGGACAAATCGAAATTTGCTTCCTAAGCACATGAGCTCTTGAAATTAAACCGGTCGCATCAGTTTTTAAATTCTCTCACCCAGCAATTTCCTTGACACTGGCCGATCTTTTTCAGGGGAGATAACTTTAGATTAGAATACCAACAGACAGACATTGTCTTTACACGAGAACTTGCGTTTAGCCCTTTGAAACCGATAGGCACCTTTCACGGCCCAGGAACATGATATATCTTAATTTCATTAAGAAGGATGACTGCTAAGTTAATGTGTGGGATAGACAATCAATATTTTCAACGTGCAGCCCCAAGGCTGCACGTTGAAAATATTAATTTTTCTACCCCCAAACAATGAATATGGACTCTTCCAATTGCTGTCATTGAACTGGAATGGAAGATACCACCGGGGTTCAAAGGGGTAAGGGTATATTCAGGTAACGCAATAGACAATGAATCTTCAAGTTGAATGATGTTGTAAAACAACTATCCCTAACTTGTCTCGTCAAGAAAATCGACTGTCGACATATAGACTTTTCCCATAGTAGCTTGGTGTATCAAATATTCACCATGATCGTCAGATTATTAAGAGTCGCTAATATTTTTTCTCGATTTTACTGAGCACCAGACGTACATACATGCAAATCTGTTTTTGTTTACACGAGCATCGGTGGGCGGTACTTCCGCTGTGAATTTTATCGCCGAAACGAAATGGAAAATGAACTGGGCCTTTTTCATTTTAATAGCATAAGAACATACCATTCCGAGTTATGGATGCTT
This sequence comes from Pictodentalium vernedei, assembly GCA_031216915.1. NCBI lineage: Eukaryota > Metazoa > Mollusca > Scaphopoda > Dentaliida > Dentaliidae > Pictodentalium > Pictodentalium vernedei. The sequence goes on along the minus strand of CM062289.1, from coordinate 119,522,523 downwards.
TATTAATATGAGACATTGCATGTTCGTTAAGTTTTGTTGTCTTATGGGATAAACTCATTTAAAAACGTAATAAACAATTGTCACTTTCGTTTCACTCTTCCTGGGGCGACCTGCGATAAATTTAGACAAGTTTGCATTCAGGTCTACGTCACCAAAGGTCAACTTGGATGTAGTTCCACTGAAGGTGTAAATTTTAACTAGTGAAATCCCATTGCTGGCGTGTTGACTACGGTTGGTGTGTAAAGCTAAAATTTATGTCATAGGCTTTTCATATATTGTAGAATAGGTAATCATGGTATAAAATGTTATCTCCTCTGAAATTATTAGACGGGTGAGGAAAGTCCAATTAAGAAGCTTGTAATTGTGGAGAAAACACCTATGACATCAGTAGAAAATAAAGACAAGTTTTCTTTTAAGAGACAGCTCTTAGAGCTGTCTGTTGTTTTCGTTTATTACAATTACAAAAGGAAACTTGGCTTTTTATGACAAGCTAATTAGAAGCAACTAAGTAACTGCCCACTTTTGGATCTTTGATTTGCGAAATTAATTTTACAGTAATTCGCAAGTTTTTACTCTGCCCGATAAAACAATGAGCAAATCTTACCACCAAGACTGTTATATTAATGGGAAGAATAGTGAGAGAATTATATGTCACGATGCGCAAACTGTTGATATAATGATCAGGAAAAAATTACGTCAAAAGCCGTTTTCTTGTTATTAACCCTTTACCCAACGTAACGGCCAAAACCGGCCAGCGCTATTCACTAAAATCGCCAATTAATTTTCATTATTTTTTTCATTTTTTGTCTCAAAAACATAGGTTATGACCCCTCTTTGGAACGAGCTCGTCGAGCTCGTTCCAAAAAGGCTTCATAACCTATGTTTTTGAGACAAAAAATGAAAAAAAATAGTTATTTAAGAATTTTGTTTGCAGGTGTCGTCTGCTTTTCATGTTAGGTAAAGGGTTAAATGGTTTTAAAACGAGAATAATAGTCAAACGTTCAAACTGATTGGGAAAAAATTGTAAAAAGACAGATACTGTATTTTTCCTTCTCTGACTTTTGTTAAATGATGCGCACATCGATAAATCAGCTTCGTTAACATTTCGAAATATCATTTTTTATATAAAATTCTCACAACCTTGGTGTTAAATTTACTGACAACTTTAGAAAATTAAGAGGAGCTAACTTTTCTGTGAATCTCTTCCAATTATCAGCCATGAATGATGTTAAAAACGAACTAATGCATCTAGAATGTTGATTTTGATACAAACATTGAGATAAATGACCAATGACCAAACAGTGGAAGGCTAATCGTTTCAGTTGCATTTAACCATTACACAACATGACGGTCAAAACCATCCAGAGCTATTCACAAAAATCACCATTTAATTTCATTATTGTTTTCATTTTTCGTCCCCAAAACATAGCTTATGATCCCCCCTTGGAACGAGCTCGTTGAGCTCGTTCCAGTGAGGGGTCATAACCTATGTTTTTGACGCAAAAATGAAAAAAATAGTTATCTGAAAATTTTGTTTAGTTTAAACAATATTTTATTTCCTTGATTTGACAGAATATTATGATACATTTCATCAAGATACATAAATGTGAAAGAGGAAAGAGGGTTTATTCCCGTTTCGCCGATGAGGTTAAATAAACAAACCAAAACTAATCGCCGGTGGAGGTGTGAACAAGTTGTTAATCCCACTGATTGATATTAACTCTTCTTCACCGGCTGAGTTCATGGTCCCAAAGTGATTAACAATCAGTTAACATTGATCAACTATAAACAACTAAACAACTTCAAACATCTCAATAGTATATAATATGACCCTTCATGCTGTACATCAACAACATTTCCTTCAATTCATCATGGCAAGTGAACAAGTAAATGTTTCTTTCATCCCTAATAAGAGAGGTGGTAGACACTTAGTTTATGGTGGTTATAAATTTCGTGTGAAGTCTCAGAATCAACCAAATATACATTGGAACTGCGTTAAAAAAGATTCTTTAGGATGTCGGTCAACTATCAACACGAAAAACGATTTTATCAGTTCGCCGATGGGGCAGCATAATCATCCACCAGATATGGAGCAGATTGTAGCCGATGCTTTCCTAGCAGATTTAAAGAAAACCGTTCGACACGACAGCAAATCAGTGAGCGCACTTTACCAAGAGGAGCTTGGTTCTCTCAGATCGGATACCGACCCACTCATCATTGCTAAAGTTCCTACATTCTATAGCATCAAATCAGCATTATACAGGTCTCGTGCGAAAACCATACCGGCTCTTCCGAAAACTCGCTCAGCAATCAGCTTACCTGATAGTTACATGGAAACAACTGCAGGAGATCAGTTTTTACTGTCAGATCCAAGCGACGTCAACTGCCTCATTTTCAGCACAGCGTCAAACTTACACCTCCTCGACGAAGCGACTTCGTTTTTCTGTGATGGGACATTTGAGAAATCACCGAAACTCTTTTATCAGCTGTATACCATCCATGCTTTCGTCGACAATAAGATGTTGCCATTAGTCTATGGCTTGCTGCCTAATAAAACCAAGTCAACTTATATAAAATTCTTCAGCACCATACGCCAGAAGGCTTCATCTTTAGACATTCACCTACAACCAGCAACAATCTTTACTGATTTCGAAACTGCTGCACAAAATGCTTTACGACAAGTTTTCTCTTCTGCGACCATCAAAGGCTGTCACTTCCACTACGCCCAAGCAGTGTACAAGTATGCAACAGAAAAGTGCAGCCTCAGAGACGATTACAAGCAAGATGACAACATTCATGCGGTCGTTCGACGTGCTATCGGCCTTCCATTTGTACCACCACATATGGTCAGCGACGTATGGCTTCTTGTATTAGAGGCATGGGAAGAAGCGTTGGAGGAGAGAGACGTCGACCCAAGAGTTACCAAGTTCACAGACTACGTCACGACGAACTGGGTTGAGAGTAGCAACCTCAATGTGTGGAACCATCACGAGACTGTCGGCCCTCGCACCACAAATCATGTAGAAGGATGGCATAGCAAGTTGAAGAAGGCAATTGCCGGAACCCATCCTAACTTGTTCTTCTTAGTTGATTTCATTAAGAAAGAACAAGCATTCACAGAATCAACAATTCTGCAGTTGAGACATGGTGGGAAGGTGGCCCCACGAAGAAAAAAGTATCGTGCCATCGACAATGCTTTATCTTATTATAAAAGACTCTTTAGGGAAGGTCAGATTGACGCACTGTCATTTTTAGACAGAGTCAGTCGAAATTCGGGTTTTTAAAAAATGTGCTTTATGCCTTTAAATGTTCATATTATTATATTATACTTGCTCGTTTATTGCGTTGATAAATCAATAAAAAAATTACATTACATTCAGTCGAAATTCGGGTTTTTAAAAAATGTGCTTTATGTCTTTAAATGTTCATATTATTATATTATACTTGCTCGTTTATTGCGTTGATAAATCAATAAAAAAATTACATTACATTCAGTCGAAATTCGGGTTTTTAAAAAATGTGCTTTATGTCTTTAAATGTTCATATTATTATATTATACTTGCTCGTTTATTGCGTTGATAAATCAATAAAAAAATTACATTACATTCAATCAATTCGTCGTTACTTGTGAGTTTCCCTGTGGTACATGGGTTAAATTGATAAAAATTATCTCCCAACATCCAAATTAACAAATTATCGCGGCACTTCTTTGATCTGCGGATTACTGACACCTACCCCATTAGAATCACATCGGCGAAACGGGAAGACCCCGGAAAGAGGATTCAGCAACAAGCTATAGCTTATGTAAGCTGTCTCCTTGTAACAACAAGCTATAGCTTATGTGAGCTGTCTCCTTGTAACAAATTACTCATACGAAGCAACATAACGAAGGAAGTTCAAACACAAACGATGAAAATGTGGAAATAAATTATCGTACACGGGTTGAACATAACAGAAAAGAGTAAGAGATATAATGAAATGAGAGAGTATGAGGATCTTCATGTAGGGTGGAGGTAGAAAGAAGGAAAAGCCCAGGTTGTATGGAATGGTTCCACGTATAATCTAACAACTATTCCCACGGGAGAAGCGCCTGAATGAATGAATCTTTATTTTGCAGTACACTATTAGATAAGTTCATAATGAAAATAAAGTATTATACAAGGTAATAGTCTACTGCATGGAAACGGCATGATGCTGGTAAGGTTAATCAATCTTGGTCAAAACACTGGTTGTAGCTTGATCAACCGACCTGCACAATATCCTGGTTGCACTGTCATCCTGCCATATGACGAGACTCACGGATCCCTGGATCCGCGAGTTGTAAATAAACAAGAGGTATACGGGTAACCAATTTGGACATTTGTCATCATAGTATGATCTGTCCTCCCATCATGCATCCCCACCCCATCAGTTACCCATGTTACTTAAGGTACTTGAAAAGACAAGAGGGGTGAGATGTCGTTTCGGATCGTGATTGGCGGAATTGGAGGGGTGGGGGGGGGGGGGGGGTGGGGGGGCGTGGATGGGGTTTGAAAAAAACAAAGCAAAACAAACAAAAAACTTGTGGGTACGTTCAGTAACTTGCTAGTGTGATAACCACCATTCAGGCAACGTCACATTAAAATCTACTTATTGCCTCAATATATGCGTGGACGCATTTGAATATTGTCTCATTGACTTCGGGGGATAAGAGATACATCCGTATAGAAGAGTATTTGTGTCGATAGTGTATGGTAGGGTTTCGAGCGTTTCAGTCCTGATGTCCGAGTACAACTGACAGTTAAAGAAATAGTGATCAGTCGTTGCACGCTCAAAACGGCGAACTGTACAGATGATTATTATAGAGGTGATCATTTAAATTGCTACAATTTAGCCGTAATCTGCAGTGGTGTATTTGGTTTTTGCGTGACTTTAGGAAGTAAAAAATTTTTGGAGTGGGTAATTTGTCCCTGTTTAAGTACAACGTAAACTGGAAAAATGAACTATTCTCCCTGATCTCAGTGAGTATGCTATTCCATTGGTTGTGGAGGGTATGAATGGGTCTTGATGTGAGGTAGTGCGACAATAAGGAATAGATAGATCACTGTTCGTACGAAGGGAATAGCCATGAGCAACCGAAGAGGAGGGGGTTGGGGGTTAATGTTGATAAATAACCAGGGACGAGGTGGTGGTACATTTTATAAAATTGTTTCAGTTTATGTTTTTCTCTTCGAGCTTTCAACTTTTCCCACCCCGTCTCGGCATATAATGAAACTTTATTGGCACTTCTAGTTGCTCCGGTAACTATTCGGGCAGCATCAACCTGAATTTGTTCCAACTCCGTTACTTCCCCTACGGAGCAGTTATCCCAAACAGTGTCCGCATATTCGAGTACGGGGTGTACAAAGGCAAAGTAAACTTTTTCCAGCGTTTTACGGTCGAGAGAAAATTTATATTTCCTGAGAAGAGATATTCTTTTCTAGGCTTTCGATGTTATCTCAGCGATATGATCTCTCCACGAACCACGGTTGTTGAAGATTAGACCAAGATATTTGTGACTGCTAACCTCTCTTATGATAGTGCCCGACATACTCAGAGGAGGATGTACTGCTCCAGAAACTCTACGCGAAATTATCAGCGATTCAGTCTCAGTCGGGTTAAAATCTACTAACCATTGACTTGCCCAATTCTCAATCCCCCTTAAGTCATCTCCTATAAGTTTTGCAGTTCTACTAGGGTCTTCAACAATGAGGTAAAGGGATGTGTCATCCGCAAAGAGACGGATGTGACAGAAGACGTTGTCAACAATGTCATTTATGTTTATTAAGAAAAGGAGGGGACCCAGTATAGATCCTTGGGGAACACACGCACAGACATTCCTCCATTCGGAGGAGTGGGACCTGATAACTGCACATTGTTGTCTATCTTCCAAATATGACTTGAACCACTGGAGCAATTGTCCTGCATTTCCTATCTTTTCCAATTGAATAGTAATCTCTTGTACCATACCTTGTCAAACGCCTTACTGATATCACAGAAAACAAATCGTATTTCTTTCCCCTCATCAAGGGCACCGCTGATTGTATTGTTCATTTCACTCAGCTGAAGGACTGTGGAGTCTTTGGGCATAAATCCAGATTGGAATCGGGTAAGCAGGGAGTTTGTGTCGAGGAAGGCGCTCACTTTTTTGAATATGCATCTTTCAAAGACTTTCCCGATACAACTCAAGAGAGAGATGGGGTGATAGTTTGTCACGAGGTTAGGTTTTGAATATCGGAGAAACATTTGCCTTTTTCCATTGCGGTGGTTAAAACTCTCACTTAGGAGGCGGTTGAAGATTATAGTCAATGGTTTGGCTAAGCTATCTGAGCATTCCTTGAGAATTCTTGGGCTTATTTTGTCGTGACCACATGCTTTCGAGACGTTGAGTGACTTCAGTGCATCGAGGATGTCTTTTGGGGTAAGGGTGATATTTTAGAGGATTGGACGATTGGGATTGAATACCACTAGTGGGAGTACAACATTGGAATCAATGACATTTGATATCGAACAAAAAAAACTCGTTGAAAGCTTCGGCCTTTTCGAAATCTGAGGTCAGTATTTGACCGTTGTGGTGGAGATCTGGTATCTCCGAGGTTTTACTGCCGAGAAGAGATTTTAGTGTTTTCCACCAAAGCTGGGCTGATACTATACGGGATGTCAGTGTATTTTCAATGTCATTAAAATATCTGGCCTTGGCTTCCCTTAAAGAAGAGGTACTTTCATTTCTTTTTTTACAATATTTCTTCCAGGCATGTGCAGTGGTTTTTAGATTCGCCAGGCGATGAAGGCGCTTTCGCTGACGAATTAGACGCTTTATTCCGGTATGTATCCACCTGGGCTTATTTGGTCTGGTTGAGATTCGTTTGTTAGGGATAAAATTAGAAGTCATCTTATCTAAGAGTGTTGTAAAATGATCAACAGCAGCGACTGTCGACTGCAAAGATAAATGTCTTCCCAGTCCGTGTCCACAATGCACTTATTAAATGCGGTGAAATCGGCTTTTGCATAGAGCCATATTTGTCGCTTAACTGAATAATTATGTTTTGTTGGAAATTTAAGTTCGGCCACGATAGGACAATGATATGGTTTAAGTTCAGCATAAAAGGGGTCTTCAATAAACTGTGCCTTAATGAAATCCTGGTTATTTGTGATTATGAGATTCAACAAGGTTGACGAGGTTTCAGTGAAGAATGCCGGTTGTATCACAACCTGAGATAGATTATATTGCTTCAGTATAGCTTTAATAGGCCTGGGTTGTGGTGTCATTTGATCGTCATTAAAATCTCGTGTTGATACGACGTATTTTATATTGGAATCTATCGCCCGCTCCAAGGATTCCGAAATGAGTTCCCAGGCATTATTATCGGAGTTCGGCGGACTATAAAAGGATCCAAGTAAAAAGCTTTGTTTGTTACTGTCTACCTGTAGCCAAATGCATTCCAGGTTTGCAACTTCGAGGTTTTGCCGACATTTGAAGGACAGAGTGTTTCTAACATACACTATTACACCACCACCTCTGGTTGGTCGGTCTTTTCTGATTGGGTCGTGAAAACCTTGGATTTGCAGGTTAGAGTTTTCATCGGACTCACTAAGCCACGATTCAGTAAAAACACAAATATCATAGTCAATTGCTTCTCACCGTACAAGATCAAGTTTCGACTTTAACCCTTTACCCAACGCAGACGATATCAAAATTTATTATTTTAAATATAATTTTTTCAAATTTTTCAAAACATTTCAACAAAACCATATCATGTGATCCCTCGTTGGAACGAGCTCGTCGAGCTCGTTACAACGAGGGGTCACATAATATGGTTTTGTTGAAATTTTTTGAAAAATAATATTTTTTCAATGACTGAATTTGCATATTACGCTGGCGGATGCGGCCGATTCGTTGGGTAAAGGGTTAAACTTTGAATGTTCAGATGGAACAATTTTAGAAGGTTCGACTTAGATTCGGAAGGCTCCCAAATGGAGAAACTATCAAGATTAGAACTTGATGTTGAGGGAGTTTCTGGCCCTGGGTTCACATCGATGTCGCCTGATAAATTTATTAATATATGAAGCCAACAGCATACATGTACAAGGACGGGACCAACTGTGAGGGGACAAATTAATATGGGACATAACTTATTCTGGGAGGTCAGAACATCATTGAACAGCTGTGAATTCGTTTTATTCCACCCAGGCTGAAATGAGTACAATACGGGGTGGTAATTGTGATCTATGTTCAAATCACAAGTTGTTATGATATTGAGTAACAGCATTAGTGTTATGCCTTTCGCGCCGAAGCGGCACAGGATATTTGCAAACAGTACCTCGGAGAAGTAGAGACATATTTGGTGGCGCTTTCCCGTGCGGCGTTTGGGTAAAAAAGGCCCACTCTTTTTCTTTATGTACCCAAATCAGCCACTGTCTGAGATGGACCTCCCCTGGTGAATCCTACTAGTGTAGCTCAAGAGTGGGACTAAACCGGAATGTAGGCTGTGTTGCGTGGAACCTTCCTGGGCTTTGTGATAGGAAAAAATACATGTAAGTAGCATTTGGAGAATGAGTAATGCAAGGAACAGAAAAAAGGCTATGATATATATATGCAAATATGACATGTCTGGAATAGTCTGGATGTTGGAGATTTTAGAAGGGTGGGGTAGTGATGTCTTGAATCGCAGACTATCTTGCCGATTCGATTAGCTCCAGTTATAATCTATAGAATTAGAAGAAGAACCTCTTCGTTGAGCCCATCACAGACTCGAAATGGCTAAACAGAAGGGGTTCAACTAGTACACGAACGTCGTCGGTGCAATGCACAAAGCTACGTCAAGTCGAATGCTTCGCATACATGTACAATGCACGGCACATGTCTCATGCCGTCCCTACAAACACACAACGCAACCGCAACGCTACTTCAACGTCGCCACAACGTCAAGGCGCTGTGGCGAGGCTATAAGAAAGCAGCACCTGCACTGCACGCCTGCAGGGATCCCATCTCGGCTGACCCGAGGCCACGGGATTGGTAATGGGGGTGTTGGTCTGCAGGTTTCCGATAAATTGCACCGGAGTAGGACCCTCCTGCAAACACACAACGCCGTCCCATCGTCTTGATGTTGTGACGACGCTAATAGAACGTCAGAGCTCCGCCGCGTACCAGCAGGACTAGACATTGACGTTTTCCAGAAGGATACATTTTCCACTGATTATCTAATCAGACAGTAGCAGGACAACGAAGAGCAAATTACACACCGCTCCCCGAACCAGCAACCCCGGGGCAGCACTCTAATGTCTCTAAGCTGTCAAACTTAAGTTTGAAGATTCTCGAAAAGTACAGCCACATTGCGACAATAATTCTACAGAATTGCTCGGCTATTTTTGTGTACAGATTTATAAAGTAAACCGGTCTGTGGATATGTACACGTGGATTTGCAGTAACAATCACCGCTGAAAACTTTCTTCAAAATTCTAATTCCTGATACCGAAATTCACCTTGAAAGTTTTGTTTGCAAGTGTCGTCTATCTTTCGTGTTAGGTAAAGGGTTAAATAATATTTATGAATTCTTTGTCGCCTATTTTCGAACGTAACAATCGTTAGATAACAAATGTCGAAGTCGAATAAGGAACGGGGAATAAGTAACGGTTGTCACGACCCCGTTTGTGGCACGGGAATAACAGCCATTACATACGGAGCGCAAATACAGGATACCTTTACACCAGTGCTTTTCGCTCTATACAAATGGCTGGAACACGACATCTTCAAACAAGAGGTGGCCATCTCGAAACACTTGTCACGTGATGCTCATATGATAAATTGTTTTAAAATAAGTTGTTTATATATAACTAGCAGGGCTACCCGGCGTTGCACGGGAAAATGTAGGGGTCATATGAAAAGTACCCCCCCCCCCCAAAAAAAATAAAAAAGTAGGGGCCGCGCATTTTTCGACCCAGCCCGCCCTACGGGCGGCACACTCAGCCCCACCCTCCGGGCGGGGCCTTCGATTCCGTCACTTTTTAAACCCCCACCATTAGATTCCTGATAAAAAGTTACCCATATGAGACCCCTTTGAGGACCTATATCGGTGAAATCCATCAAGTTTGCCCCTCCCCACCGCCACCCCCGCCACCCCCGCCACTTTTTTAAACACCACCATTAGATTCCTGATAAAAAGTTACCCCAATCAGACCCCTTTGAAGACCTATATCGGTGAAAAAAATTTGGTCATAACTTTCGGTGCCCCTCCCTGTCCCCACCCCCACCCCGCACACTTTTTTAAACCTGACGAGGACCCCCGCCATAAAAAGTACTCCCAGTACTCTGGATGGCGGACAGACAGACAGACAGACAGACAGACAGACAGACAGACAGACAGACAGACAGACAGACAGACAGACAGACAGACATTCTAAAATATAGTATAGATATAACCATGAAATTCCCCCCCCCCCCCCCCCCCCCCCCCAAATATTAAGAAAACGGACATTTTCTTTGGAAAATCATTTTAACTTTACCAACGCATAGTTTTGTTAAAATCGCCCCCGTTTACAGCTTTCAGCGAAACGATGTAGCAGACTTTCGGGAATCACTGGAACCACATACTTCCAAGTTGTTGTAGAGAAACATTCAATCGGGGTTCTATGCAACACAGCTTTCATTTTGAATGTAATATGCGTGTGATTTCGTCATTAGTCGAATTTTGGAATCAAGAAGTTTTACCCTGATATACATACTGACAGGGATCTGCGAATCACAAATCTTTTTTAAGAATCGAATCTCGAATCAAATCGTGTCTCTGATATAGATATCGAATATAATCCCGAATCGAATCTTAATGGACAAGTTATTTCATATTGCACCAAACGGAAGTTATAGAACACTGTGATGACCATTACACGACTAAGTGAACACCTTAAACACCAATAAATAAATATTCTCCGCAGCACCGTGGCCGAAACAGCTAGACCTATTATCCGCAATTTTAGTTTTTGAAGGCTTAACTTTTTACTATTCACGTTCTTAAGAACGTGAATAGTAACAAGTTAAGCCTTTAAAAACTAAAACTATGAATAATGTTCTGGGTAAAATTCACTACTTACTTAACAATTAGACTTAACTTACATGTCAATTACTCAATTAAACTGAACCTGGGAGCGCTGTGGCGTTACGGTAACCGGTTCTCGTCAGATCACCGAAGTTAAGCAACGTCGAGCCCGGTTAATCATTGGGTGGGTGACCGTCCGAGCGATCAATTCGGACTCCAGCGTTGTGTCCTTGGGCAAGGCACTTAACCCCGATTGTCTACATGGGGGCACGATGACGCCGTGTACTAAGGCGTACTGCACGTCGATGGTACGCATGTCTTCAACCAATCTAACCCTGCCTGTTCTGCAGTGCGGAGTTACGATGTTGGGGAGCTGACAGTTGCTCGTCGTTGCTCGGTGGTTATCTCCGGGTACTCCGGCTTCTTCCAACCGCAAAACTGCCACGGTCATGATTAGCCATTGTGCATAAGTATATGACCTTAATCGCCAATAAATAAATAAATTAGGAAATGAGCCTTCATGAATGCATTTTCTAATGACAATTTTATCCAGGTTTTGTTGGAAATGTAACAAGTTAGTATGATATTCGAAAAAATCGAATCTTGAGACAAATTCGGGGTCGATCTCGAAGCAGACGTATGGTATCGATATCGAATCGAATCTCGAATATTCGCTGGACCTTACATACCGGACTTATATAGTCATGAAAATCGACTTTTGGTAAAGTTATCTCCCTTGAGATTATTAGATGCGCGAGACAAGTCCGGTTAAGAAGCAAGTAATTATTGAGAAAACGCCTATGTTCTACGACATCAGCAGAAAATAAAAGCCAAGTGTCCTTTTGTTACTTTTAATAAACAAAAGCAACAGACAGCTCCCAAAAGAAACTTGGTTTTTTTATGGTAAGCAAATTAGAAGCAAGGAGTTCCCTGATAATTCGCCATTAACCCTTTACCTAACGTAACGGCCAAAACCGGTCAGCGCTATTCTCAAAAATCGCCAATTAATTTTCATTATTTTTTGTCTCAAAAACATAGGTTATGACCCCTCGTTGGAACGAGCTCGTCGAGCTCGTTCCAACGAGGGGTCATAACCTATGTTTTTGAGACAAAAAATGAAAAAAAATTAGTTATTCAAGAATTATTTTTGCAAGTGTCGTCTGCTTTTCACGTTAGGTAAAGGGTTAAGAATATCTATCAGCACCTCTTAACAACTTGACAAATCTTACATCCCAGACTATTATATTAATGGGATGGTTAGTGTTTACAGTATATGTCACGATGCGCAGAACAGAACATCAAAAGATTGTGAAAAGCGCCGTTTTCTTATTTTGAAATAGGTTTAACCCTTTACCCAACAAATCGCCCGCATCCGCCCGCGTAATATGCAAATTCAGCAGTTGAAAAAACATTATTTTTCGAAAAAATTTCAACAAAACCATATCATGTGACCCCTCGTTGGAACGAGCTCGATGAGCTCGTTCCAACGAGGGGCCACATGATATCGTTTTGTTGAATTTTTTGAAAAATTGGAAAAAATTAAATTTAAAATAATAAATTTTGATATCGTCTGCGTTGGGTAAAGGGTTAAACAGAGAATAATACTCAGACGTTCAAACCGATTGGGAAAAAATTGTAAAAAGCCAGCTTCTGTATTTGTAGACTACCAGGGCCGCCGAGAGCGAAGACGGGTCCCAAGGCAGTGTGTAGAATGGATTACGGGTTCTGCGGGCGCCGAAAGTAGTGCTGGGAGAAGCATTCTCTTGCATTTTCTTGATACCATCTACTCAGTTATTATCTTACATTTTGGGTTATTTATTATCTGTATTTCTGTATTTTTTCTCCAAAGATAATCGAGACCACAACCATGCAGGAAAGGCCGATAGAAAACCATCAAACTGGAACAAGTGTTTTTCTTATATGCATGGAACCTGGTCAGCAATGCAACTACGTAGTCTTGCCACCTTCATCAGCCTCGGAGGCCCGTATTAAAAAGCCTCCCCACGACTTTCCGCTCAGACGTATCGATAGGCCAACCTACACTTTTTAAAAACACCATAAACCCGTGCCCCTAACGGGGTCCGGGCACCGAGGCAATCCCTTCGGCGCTAGTTTATACTACTCTACAGGAAAATGCATGAAGTTTGTAGAATGGGGAGCACATCGATGATACAACTTCACTAACATTTCGAAATTTCAATTTTTGTATGAAATTCCAATACCCTACCGTTTGTGTTAAATTTACTGACAATTTCAGAAAATTAAGGGGAGCTAACTTTTCTGTAAATCTCTCCCAATGACAAAAATTGTCAGCCATGTCAGTCATTGGACAAAAACATATTTGCGTAGTTCATTATTTTCCTGGTGGATGAGCTGAAGTTGTTTATTGTAAAGCAAGTGCATCCAAAAAGTCTACCTCAATGCTAAATGAGTACCCTTTGGGTAAAATCGCTTCTCAACAGCTTTATGCCTGGTTCCCAAGTATCCTAATGTCAGCGATGATTTACCCGGACAATGGGCCGCACACAGTTATTGGAAAGCGCTGAATTCTTAAAACGAGATCTACACCTCCGCAAAGGCATAAAACTATCTCAGGTGGTTGCAAGTTTAGTGATATATGAGTTGGACCAGTCCTAGAAATTAGCCACGATAATGAGCACTGTCATGGTTAAAGCCATGGCAATTTTCCACCTCTTTTACTACAGACATTACGGATTGACGTAACTCATCTCTGTGATTGCAGACTCACCGTTTCAAAAGACCACCGTAGCGGTTAGGCATGTATTCACACAATCTATCTAAAGGTATATATATATATATATATATATATATATATATATATATATATATATATATATATATATATATATATATATATATATATACGGCCCTGCACTACGACGGACAGTGCTTTCACATTCTGTTCAGTTGAGGTGTTTTGGCATTGAGGTGTTAATACTCCCCTTTGTTTGTTTCTTCCTGCGAACTATTTTTTTTTATAACAGAAAACACTATTTTCAGTATGATTGACGTATTGTCGAGATTACTCGGTCCGGATATTCCTTTCTTGTTCTGCTATTGATCGAGTCTGTAAATGTCGTGTAAATCAGTGTAAATGCTTATTTTTCAGAGAAAATATTATTCATCCCAGTACATCGGGACAAGGTCGGCGAAATGCTCTCTTAAACGGCTTGGAGAGGTAGTATGGACTTTTTTACTGTTATTTTTCTTGTCTAAACTGGCCTAAAGTGGCGTGTGTGTTAAGAAGACCAAAAGATTAAGCCCATATTACCATCTAAGGATATATCGTGGCGATGACGACGCTTTATTTCCTAGGTAGAAATCCATTTTTTCATTTTTTAATATATTTATCCCTTTGAACCCTGGTAGTATTTCTATGTCAGTTCAATGGCAGCAGTTGGAAGCGTTCATTATTTAGGGGTAGACCATTTATTATTCCCAACGTGCATCCGTGGCTGCAAGTTGAAAATATTAATTCGTCTATTCCACCTATTCACTTTGGAGCATCCTAGTTAATTAAAGTATGACGTATTATGCTCCGGGAACGGAACAGCGGCCTCACGGGTTCAAATGATTAAGAATTATCTGTCTAAGTTTGAACTGGGGAATGGTGACTGAGAGCCACAAAGGTTACCTTAACACTCTAGTATGGTCATCGACGATATACAATCAGTCACATTTCTGACTGACAGATTAGGATTCGGGTCCATATCGAATCCCTACTAAAGCAAGATCTTATTTGTGTTAGCTCAACATGGGGAGATAAGAGTTGTCTTTGTTCTGAAAGCTGCTCGAGCAAAAAAAAAACAAAAAACATCCACATCAAATTAGACTAGTCACTGGTGACTGATTTTTGTGGCACATGTACGAGGAGTGGCACCTGCATTGGAGGGAGGTTACTATATGTTTTGCTTGTCTCCTGTTAGAGGGTGAGAACAGTAAGGGTTGGCCCTTAATTGGAAAATAAATGAATGGATATACAGTGGGAACTTTGTTGGAAGTAGAACATAATTAGCACCCAATGTACCCGGATTTATCGAACACTTTGAACTGCCAGCGTTACATCGTGTCGGACGGCTTTACGGGGTGAGAAATCCAGAGCACTCAGAGAGAACCACCGAGCAACCGCGAGTGACTGACGTACTCTCCAACTTACTCTCCAACCACAGGTTTAGCATCGGTTGAAGGCAGGTGTACCAGCGACGTACACAAAGATTTTATTACCGAAATCGTGCCCGTATCAGTGATAGGTATATGATAAAATAACTATAGTCACACAGTGTGAAGAAATGGAAAGAATTGGTTGTGTCGAAATCCTAATGAACGAATAGTCATGTCAGAACGTAAGAAGGGCGCGAGGCGAGGGAGCACGGTGGCTCAGTTGTTACGGCATTGAACTTCAAGCTGAAAGGTTCACTGTTCGATTCTCGCCAGAGGTAACTGCATTGTCTCCTTGGGCAAGGCACTTCATCGCGATTGCCCACGTGGGGCACTGTGTCCTAACGCGTCCTGCACGTCGATGTTACACTTGTCTTCAGCCAATGGTAACCCTGCTTGTGTGAAGAACGAACGTTTTGGAGTCTGGCAGCTGCTCGTCGTTGTCCGGTGTTTCTCTTCGGGTTCTCCGATTTTCTCCACCTGTAAAACTGTCCGACACGAGTTGACCTTGACTGTCGAAAATGTCGTTAAACTTCAATAAATAAATAAATAAATAAATAAATAAATAAATAAATAAATAAATAAATAAATAAATAAATAAGATGAGCGTGAAAAAGGCAGAGGTGGTAGGTTTATGTTCAGTACAGTCGCCGTGGTGTGGTCGTAATCCACGCGTGGGAGGTGATGTCTACGCATGCGTTTACCAGGTAATAAAAATCATCGGTAGCAAAATGTTTAATTAATGAAGCACCGGGTTGTACCCGGTGCTTCATTAATTAAATTGTTGATGATTATTCTTATAATTAGTGTTTGGAATCTAATATTATTGCGTCTGTGGAAATATTGCCCACCGTGGAAAGTGATCAGTCCACGGAGGCCATACTGTATCTATATATTCAACAAGACATGTCTGTCATCAAATAGGTGCGAAAAATTGATGAACGCGTTCTTCTCTCCAGTGAAAATAAATCACGACTCTCAGACATTTCAAACCTGTAATGTTTAGACCTCAAGACATTTTGGTCGGGTGCGTTTCGACCAAGCCTGCCCATAATGAAAAGAAAAATAAAATACAAAAGTAAGTGCCGAATTAAACCGAAAGTCTGATGGGACACAATACCTCTGTGATTTACAAATGTAACTTGCTAACATATTAGTAGTATGTCAGGGGCTTTTCACCTCTAGGTTGGGGGACCCCGGTGGGGGACCCCGGAAGTGACGTCATGTCACGTGACCTAGTGGCGCCATGTTGTGTTGTCATGGTAACCCGCGTGAGCGGCCATGTTGTGACGTCATCTCCATAGTGATACGTCGTGTGCGTGCACATGCGCAGCGCGTGTTGTTAGGGTGATACGTGTTTCCGTCGTCCATTTTGTATGAAGGGGTTCGCCATCTTGGTTTCTATGGTAGCACGTGATTGCTATGTTGCCCAATGTTTCTGCAATAAGACGGGGTATGTTTTGAGGGTATGTTCCTTTGTAGAAGAGTAAATCTAATTACCACAAACAACCCGACAATCCTTCCAAATCACCAAAATCCACCCCAACTTTTACTATTTCGAATTCTTCCAGAATTCTCTGCTTCTATCTACATATGCAATAGTTTTCCTCTACCTGACCATGTTCCTTTGTTCTGGAGTATACTCCAGTAGCGTAGTAGCCTATCAACTGGAACAGTTTTGCTTATTGTTACTATATTTAGCAGTTTCTGGTCTATTCTTGTTAGTTCTGACCCTATTCCGTGTACTCTTGTTGTTTCATTTATCTAGATCATAACTAACCAATCAGATTGCTTGATTTCCCATAATCTGTATGCAGGGTTATCTCCCCTGTGTATAACAAAAGCCTATATCCAATGGCCATATCCCATGGAATCTCATTTTAGGGAAACGCCCGTGGCTATGGAATCCCTTTTTTGTCGTATGAGGCCATGAGGGCTATGTACAAGCCCTCAATGAGTCCTCATTTATTATCCCTCATAGCCTCATTGAATTTTGAGGTTATGAGGACCATTAAAAATCCCGCAATGAGGCATAATTTACTACGACTCTTAGCCTCGTCTCGGTATTTGAGGATACCCATGGCCTGGTATTGTATTATTCGAGGATACCTGTCGAGGATACCTTTTGGAGAATCCCTTTTTGTCGTATGAGGCCATGAAGGCTATGTAAAAGCCCTCAATGAGTCCTCATTTATTATCCCTCATAGCCTCATTGAATTTTGAGGTTATGAGGACCATTAAAAATCCCTCAATGAGGCATAATTTACTACGACTCTTAGCCTCATCTCGGTATTCGAGAATACCTGACATTATATTTTTTGAGGATACTAGTTGGAATTTACATCCGGGTACTTCTGTTGGGAAAGGTATAAAAAGGGTGTTGGCACGAAAATAAATTAATTTGTGTCCTGACCGTCGTCGAGTGAAGACATGTTACCAGTTCGAAGCAGATACTGTTCCAAGTTATTTTCAAGATCGGATATTGCCAGAAGACGCCAGAAGAACCATCATCGGCTCCACTGCAGATATTGTACGACGATGTTTACCAGATCATTCAGTGCTCGTAGGCATGAAAAACATAACTGTCCAAGAAGAACAGAAGAGGAGAGAGATACTGGACTGACTGACCAGAATAAAGCACTTTTAGAATTTTTACAGGATGCTGACAAGGTGCTAATCGATGCCGTTCTACGCGCTACTGATGAAGATTTGATTACCTGGTTATGTAATTGTGCTACCAACATCCTCGAAGATAAGATACCACTGAATTTGGCTGAATTTGATAACCTGCGAAAATACGAACATGCATTGAAGCTGCTAACAGATGATGGAATTTCTCCAGATATCAAAAGATGTATACTACGAAAGAGTTGCTTTCTCTCGGCGCTTATCAACCCAGTTCTAGCTCTGAAAAAAGTATAAAAGGAGTGTTGGGGTGAAAATAAATTCATTTGTTGTACGACCACCAAAGAGTAAAGTCATGAAAGTCCATTGCTGCAGATATTGCGAAAAGGCCTTTTCCAGATCAGACAACATGCACAGACACGAGAATGCTTACTGTCCCATGAGGAAATCGGAAACATCGAGCAACACTACAAGATTAGAGAGAAATTTATCGATATGAAACCAAGACTATGCTAAGATGGCCAGTGATGCTTTGATAGAATGCACATGTGATTGTGCCTCAAACATCTTGACGGGCGCAGTACCTATAACCAAATATGAGAGAGCTAAGCTGATTCCACACAAATACGAAATAAGGAGAATTGCCTCACCAAAGAGAGAACTATCTTATCGGAAAAGAAGACGGATCATACAGAAAGGAGGATTTTTAGGAAAGTTGATCAAATCCGTCATCAATGTTCTGTCCGATATCCCATAAAAGGATCGTGCTCATAAGAAATTTGGTATTTATAATCTGACCTTCGAAAAGAGCGGACACAATGCAATCAAGCTGTGCACCAAAACATTGGTCAAGAGATTCGGACTCTGATGAATCGTCGGAACTATCAGAAGATATGGAATATGAAGACGAAGAAGACGAAGAAGAAGACGTTTCTATGATGGGAGGTATCGTTCAACGTGCCTTTGACAAATACCAAAACGATTTTGACAACTCATGAACAAGTATATCGAAGATGGAATGATAGTGAAGATGCAGTTGAAACAGCATATAGAGCACTTCAAAAGAATGTTAGAGAAGCCATTAGTGAGAAATACATTCATACCCTTGTGTACATTCGAATTTTTTGCAACGACCCAATTCACAAGAAAATTCAAGAAACTGCCAAGCGTCTTCATGAAGAAGAGGATTTTGACTTTGAAGAATCCCAGAAATATGCCTTGGAAAAGCGAAGATTTCTGTTCGACAACCTCATGACAAACTACTCATTCCGAGTAGATGATGAAGAAGAAGACGATTAAAAAAAAAATATAAAAGAAGTGTTGGTATAAAAATAAATTCATTTCCGTTTTAAACGTCGAAGAGTGAAGATGTCTGTGTCAACAACGGTGCTCAGATTCAAAGATGACTTACATATACAGATCTTCAAGAATGATGCTGAATTAAAGCTGACTTCCCAGGAACTGACCAAAGTGAATCGTGTGGTAAATGCAGCCAAGAAAAAAATCTAGACATGGATGCTGGTGGAAAGAAACAAAGATGTGTGGATACTAGCCGATCAGTAAACAAAAGAATAAAGACAGAACTGACTCACAATACAAACAAGGAAGAAGTTACTACTGCGAACAAAGTTTCTACAAAAACAAAGAAAGATGTTTCCATTAAGGACGAAGTTTCTACTAAAGACAAGAAAAAGATTCCAGCTCCCATAAAGAATGAAGTTACCACTAAGAACGAAGTTTCTACTGAAGTCAAGAACAAGATGCCAGCTCCCATAAAGAATGAAGTTAACACTACGAATGGAGTTACTACTGAAGCTAAGAAGGATGTTTCCAGTCAAACCACAAATGAAGTTACTACTAAGAAGACTGAAGATACTACTATGAAACAGCTAGAGAAAGAGGAACCGAAAGATGCCAGACAGGAAATTAAAGCAACCAACAAAGCCAAGTTATCAAATGAAAGAATGTGTTTTGTCAAGAACCTAGCCATGCGATGGGAAGAAGCTCCAACCCACACGAAAATGAAATGGTTGGCCCATGCAAGAAGAACTACAAAGAGAAATGCCTTGAGACATTGAATTGTATACTTGAATAAAAATGAATGAAATGTTATATATTGTTGTTTGTTTTTTTATCTACTACCCCAACAGAAGTCCCCGGATGTAAATTCCAACTAGTATCCTCAAATAATATAATGTTAGGTATTCTCGAATACCGAGATGAGGCTAAGAGTCTTAGTAAATTATGCCTCATTGAGGGATTTTTAATGGTCCTCATAACCTCAAAATTCAATGAGGCTATGAGGGATAATAAATGAGGACTCATTGAGGGCTTTTACATAGCCCTCATGGCCTCATACGACAAAAAAAGGATTCTCCAAAAGGTATCCTCGACAGGTATCCTCGAATAATACAATACTAGGTCATGGGTATCCTCATATACCGAGATGAGGCTAAGAGTCGTAGTAAATTATGCCTCATTGGGAGATTTGTAATGGTCCTCATAACCTCAAAATTCAATGAGGCTATGAGGGATAATAAATGAGGACTCATTGAGGGCTTTTACATAGCCCTCATGGCCTCATACGACAAAAAAGGGATTCCACAGTCACAGGCGTTTTCCAAAATGGGATTCCATAGGATATACCTGTTAAATACTGAAATGAGGCTAAGTACGAAATAAGGAGAATTGCCTCACCAAAGAGAGAACTATCTTATCGGAAAAGAAGACGGATCATACAGAAAGGAGGATTTTTAGGAAAGTTGATCAAACCCGTCATCAATGCTCTGTCCGATATCCCATAAAAGGATCGTGCTCATAAGAAATTTGGTATTTATAATCTGACCTTCGAAGAGAGCGGACACAATGCAATCCAGCTGTGCACCAAAACATTGGTCAAGAGATTCGGACTCTGATGAATCGTCGGAACTATCAGAAGATATGGAATATGAAGACGAAGAAGAAGACGTTTCTATGGTGGGAGGTATCGTTCAAAGTGCCTTTGACAAATACCAAAACGATTTTGACAACTCATGAACAAGTATATCGAAGATGGAATGGATAGTGAAGATGCAGTTGAAACAGCATATAGAACACTTCAAAAGAATGTTAGAGAAGCCATTAGGGAGAAATACATTCATACCCATGTGTACATTCGAATTTTTTGCAACGACCCAATTCACAAGAAAATTCAAGAAACTGCCAAGCGTGTTCGTGAAGAAGAGGATTTTGACTTTGAAGAATCCCAGAAATATGCCTTGGAAAAGCGAAGATTTCTGTTCGACAACCTCATGACAAACTACTCATTCCGAGTAGATGATGAAGAAGAAGACGATTAGAAAAAAAGTATAAAAGGAGTGTTGGTATAAAAATAAATTCATTTCCGTTTTGAACGTCGAAGAGTGAAGATGTCTGTGTCAACAACGGTGCTCAGATTCAAAGATGACTTACATATACAGATCTTCAAGAATGATGCTGAATTACAGCTGACTTCCCAGGAACTGACCAAAGTGAATCGTGTGGTAAATGCAGCCAAGAGAAAAAATCTAGACATGGATGCTGGTGGAAAGAAACAAAGATGTGTGGATACTGGCCGATCAGTAAACAAAAGAACAAAGACAGAACCGACTCACAATACAAACAAGGAAGAAGTTACTACTGCGAACAAAGTTTCTACAAAAACAAAGAAAGATGTTTCCATTAAGGACGAAGTTTCTACTAAAGACAAGAAAAAGATGCCAGCTCCCAT
Source organism: Pictodentalium vernedei (assembly GCA_031216915.1). Taxonomy (NCBI): domain Eukaryota; kingdom Metazoa; phylum Mollusca; class Scaphopoda; order Dentaliida; family Dentaliidae; genus Pictodentalium; species Pictodentalium vernedei. Next base: position 119,500,920 of record CM062289.1, on the reverse strand, counting down.
AAAGAATGAAGTTACCACTAAGAACGAAGTTTCTACTGAAGTCAAGAACAAGATGCCAGCTCCTATAAAGAATGAAGTTACCACTACGAATGGAGTTACTACTGAAGCTAAGAAGGATGTTTCCACTCAAACCACAAATGAAGTTACTACTAAGAAGACTGAAGATACTACTATGAAACAGCTAGAGAAAGAGGAACCGAAAGATGCCAGACAGGAAATTAAAGCAACCAACAAAGCCAAGTTATCAAATGAAAGAATGTGTTTTATCAAGAACCTAGCCATGCGATGGGAAGAAGCTCCAACCCACACGAAAATGAAATGGTTGGCCCATGCAAGAAGAACTACAAAGAGAAATGCCTTGAGACATTGAATTGTATACTTGAATAAAAATGAATGAAATGTTATATATTGTTGTTTGTTTTTTATCTACTACCCCAACAGAAGTCCCCGGATGTAAATTCCAACTAGTATCCTCAAATAATATAATGTCAGGTATTCTCGAATACCGAGATGAGGCTAAGAGTCTTAGTAAATTATGCCTCATTGAGGGATTTTTAATGGTCCTCATAACCTCAAAATTCAATGAGGCTATGAGGGATAATAAATGAGGACTCATTGAGGGCTTTTATATAGCCCTCATGGCCTCATACGACAAAAATGATTCTCCAAAAGGTATCCTCGACAGGTATCCTCGAATAATACAATACTAGGCCATGGGTATCCTCATATACCGAGATGAGGCTAAGAGTCGTAGTAAATTATGCCTCATTGGGAGATTTTTAATGGTCCTCATAACCTCAAAATTCAATGAGGCTATGAGGGATAATAAATGAGGACTCATTGAGGGCTTTTACATAGCCCTCATGGCCTCATACGACAAAAAAGGGATTCCACAATCACAGGCGTTTTCCAAAATGGGATTCCATAGGATATACCTGTTAAATACTGAAATGAGGCTAAGTACGAAATAAGGAGAATTGCCTCACCAAAGAGAGAACTATCTTATCGGAAAAGAAGACGGATCATACAGAAAGGAGGATTTTTAGGAAAGTTGATCAAACCCGTCATCAATGCTCTGTCCGATATCTCATAAAAGGATCGTGCTCATAAGAAATTTGGTATTTATAATCTGACCTTCGAAGAGAGCGGACACAATGCAATCCAGCTGTGCACCAAAACATTGGTCAAGAGATTCGGACTCTGATGAATCGTCGGAACTATCAGAAGATATGGAATATGGAGACGAAGAAGACGAAGAAGAAGACGTTTCGATGATGGGAGGTATCGTTCAAAGTGCCTTTGACAAATACCAAAACGATTTTGACAATTCATGAACAAGTATATCGAAGATGGAATGGATAGTGAAGATGCAGTTGAAACAGCATATAGAGCACTTCAAAAGAATGTTAGAGAAGCCATTAGTGAGAAATACATTCATACCCTTGTGTACATTCGAATTTTTTGCAACGACCCAATTCACAAGAAAATTCAAGAAACTGCCAAGCGTCTTCATGAAGAAGAGGATTTTGACTTTGAAGAATCCCAGAAATATGCCTTGGAAAAGCGAAGATTTCTGTTCGACAACCTCATGAAAAACTACTCATTCCGAGTAGATGATGAAGAAGAAGACGATTAGAAAAAAAGTATAAAAGGAGTGTTGGTATAAAAATAAATTCATTTCCGTTTTAAACGTCGAAGAGTGAAGATGTCTGTGTCAACAACGGTGCTCAGATTCAAAGATGACTTACATATACAGATCTTCAAGAATGATGCTGAATTAAAGCTGACTTCCCAGGAACTGACCAAAGTGAATCGTGTGGTAAATGCAGCCAAGAGAAAAAATCTAGACATGGATGCTGGTGGAAAGAAACAAAGATGTGTGGATACTGGCCGATCAGTAAACAAAAGAATAAAGACAGAACTGACTCACAATACAAACAAGGAAGAGGTTACTACTGCGAACAAAGTTTCTACAAAAACAAAGAAAGATGTTTCCATTAAGGACGAAGTTTCTACTAAAGACAAGAAAAAGATGCCAGCTCCCATAAAGAATGAAGTTACCACTAAGAACGAAGTTTCTACTGAAGTCAAGAACAAGATGCCAGCTCCCATAAAGAATGAAGTTACCACTACGAATGGAGTTACTACTGAAGCTAAGAAGGATGTTTCCACTCAAACCACAAATGAAGTTACTACTAAGAAGACTGAAGATACTACTATGAAACAGCTAGAGAAAGAGGAACCGAAAGATGCCAGACAGGAAATCTAAGCAACCAACAAAGCCAAGTTATCAAATGAAAGAATGTGTTTTATCAAGAACCTAGCCATGCGATGGGAAGAAGCTCCAACCCACACGAAAATGAAATGGTTGGCCCATGCAAGAAGAACTACAAAGAGAAATGCCTTGAGACATTGAATTGTATACTTGAATAAAAATGAATGAAATGTTATATATTGTTGTTTGTTTTTTATCTACTACCCCAACAGAAGTCCCCGGATGTAAATTCCAACTAGTATCCTCAAATAATATAACGTCAGGTATTCTCGAATACCGAGATGAGGCTAAGAGTCTTAGTAAATTATGCCTCATTGAGGGATTTTTAATGGTCCTCATAACCTCAAAATTCAATGAGGCTATGAGGGATAATAAATAAGAACTCATTGAGGGCTTTTACATAGCCCCCATAGCCTCATGCGACAAAAAAGGGATTCCACAGTCACAGGCGTTTTCCAAAATGGGATTCCATAGGATATACCTGTTAAATACTGAAATGAGGCTAAGAGTCGTAGTAAATTATACCTCATTGAGGGATTTTTCAAGGTCCTCATAACCTCAAAATTCAATGAGGCTATGAGGGATAATAAATGAGGACTATCCTCGAATAATACAATACTAGGCCATGGGTATCCTCAAATACCGAGATGAGGCTAAGAGTCGTATTAAATTATGCCCCATTGGGGGATTTGTAATGGTCCTCATAACCTCAAAATTCAATGAGGCTATGAGGGATAATAAATGAGGACTCATTGAGGGCTTTTACATAGCCCTCATGGCCTCATACGACAAAAAAGGGATTCCACGGTCACAGGCGTTTTCCAAAATGGGATTCGATAGGATATACCTGTTAAATACTGAAATGAGGCTAAGAGTCGTAGTAAATTATACCTCATTGAGGGATTTTTCAAGGTCCTCATAACCTCAAAATTCAATGAGGCTATGAGGGATAATAAATGAGGACTCATTGATGGCTTTTACATAGCCCTCATGGCCTCATAAGACAAAAAGGGATTCCATAGCCACGGGCGTTTCCCTAAAATGAGATTCCATGGGATATGGCCATTGGATATAGGCTTTTGTTATACACAAGGGAGATAGCCCTGCATACAAATTATGGGAAATCAAGCAATCTGATTGGTTAGTTATGATCTAGATAAATGAAACAACAAGAGTACACGGAATAGGGTCAGAACTAACAAGAATAGACCAGAAATTGCTAAATATAGTAACAATAAGCAAAACTGTTCCAGTTGATAGGCTCTACTACGCTACTGGAGTATACTCCAGAACAAAGGAACATGGTCAGGTGGAGGAAAACTATTGCATGTATAGATAGAAGCAGAGAATTCTGGAAGAATTCGAAATAGTAAAAGTTGGGGTGGATTTTGGTGATTTGGAAGGATTGTCGGGTTGTTTGTGGTAATTAGATTTACTCTTCTACAAAGGAACATACCCTCAAAACATACCCCGTCTTACTGCAGAAAAATTGGGTAACATAGGAATCACGTGCTACCATAGAAACCAAGATGGCGGCCTCCAGTATACAAAATGGACGACGGAAACACGTATCACCCTAACAACACGCGCTGCGCATGCGCACTCACACGACGTATCACTATGGAGATGACGTCACAACATGGCCGCTCACGCGGGTTACCATGACAACACAACATGGCGCCACTAGGTCACGTGACATGACGTCACTTCCGGGGTCCCCCGCCGGTGTCCCCCAACCTAGAGGTGAAAAGCCCCTGACATACTACTCATATTGTCTTATGTTGCCACTAGATGACCTTCGATTGATTCGAAATATTACTGCAAAAACAAAATCGGGGCGGGCGAGGATGATCAGAGGTAGCCGAGCGACTTTGATTACAGAGAGGTTTGTGTGGGGAGGTTCCGATAATATAATGGCCCAGAATATCATGTAAACGTGTGTGACCTGAGAAGCAATTTTAGCGACCGGTAGTCTACTTAGGCCCCAAAATCGTTCAGATCACATCATTGGCCTACAGTGTGCAGTTGGGACGTTATTGCGTAGACACTACTCCAGGATATTCATGAGAGCGTTATCAGGCCTAGATTGTTTACGATTTTCAAATATTGCCCCTCCCCATTTCCCGCGGTCCAAGATGATAATGTAGGATTTTTTAAAATTCTGGTCTATTGTTCGAGGACCCCTTCTTAATCCCCGCGGCCCCTGATGATCATGCAGAATTTTTTTTTATATAATATTCTGATGTGTTGTGCGATGATCGCTTGTTTTCAAAGTGATCTTACCCTTCTTTTTATTGAGGAATGAAACGCGAACCTGTTATATTACACGCCGTGTATTGTGGTACTCAGTCTGTTTGTCCGAAGTTTAACCCCTTGAACCCTGGTGGTATCTTCCATGTCAGTTCATATTCAGCAATTCGAAGAGTCCATATTTATTATTTGGGGGTACACCAATCAGTATTTTCAACGTGCAGCCTTAGGGCTACACGTTGACAATATTGATTGGTCTACCCCACCCTTAACTTAGCAGGCATGCTACTTAATGAAAGTATGACGTACCATGTCCCCGGGGCGGTAAAGCGACCTCTGGTGTTCAGCGGGTTAAGGTCACTTTGCATGTCAACTGTTAGGTAACACCAGTCTGTCTGACTCCTGGCCTACGTGACAAATTATTTGGCGGTTGTGTGAACCCACCACCAGGAGTTACTGCCTGACGAGGCATTTGTTTAGGACAGAGACCTCCACATCCACCTCACCATCTCCAGGGTTTACACCTAAAGATGGGGACTTGACGGTTGGTTTAAAGTTTTTATCATGCAGAGTCCGCGAATTATGGGTTCTTTGTGTTTCATATCTCTCGTCTTAAATGTATGTTTGGGGTGTATGTTCGCAGAACTTATATTTCATCTAAATTTGGGAGAATCTATTTGAATTCTCGAGAAAATGATTGCGAGAATCCATACATGCTATGTGGGTCCCAGGATCTCATGAGGCCGTCATTGATGAACCTCTGTTGTATACTGATAACACATGATATCTGTATCTGTATCTGTATTATACGTTGCGACAATCCACTTCTGGCGTATTGTAACGGGTAGGAGGACACTTCACGATGTTGTCAGGTTGCTGCCGACTTTCTCCCTGAACTCTTCTGGTGTTTTCCGCAGACAACTGTGTTATCCAGATGGTTCCACTCCACCACTGTTTTCATAAAAAACGAATGTTTGTATTGTTCAGTTTTTGTTGTTTGAACAGTGAAACCCCTGTTGTTGCTTACTACTGAACGTTCAATTATGTTATCACTATAATAGCTTGGTAGGTTCCTTGTTGTTATACGTCTGCCTTGTTTCTTTGCTTTCAGGAATTGGTCTGGAGTTAAGGCTAGTATCAGCCCCTCAGTTCACTCTTTACCCAACACAGATTTTCAATTTTTAAAATATAAACCTTTTATAAAAAAGTAAACAACACTTACCAATAAAATCTTACAAATATGGATATCATTGGAACCGGCTCTTTGAGCCGGTTCCAATGACAGCCATATTTGTACAATACAAAATTTGTAAAATTGTAAAAATTATTTATGCAATGTATTTTATTGACAAAGTGTTGGGTATTTCTGGTCATGTTAGCCGTGTGTTGGTTAATTTGTTGCCACTATGTTTTGTAAAGGGTTAAATTGACTCATTTTTACTTGAATCCCAGCAGAGGTGCAGCAAGAGTCTACATGGATTCTCGCTGGTATTGATGCGCGGATCTTTGCTTGAATCGATTCTCGGATTCTCGTCGAAATATAATAAGCCCTGGTTTGGGAGACCCTGACTCTTTTGAACATGCGCTACTAAGGCGGGATTATGTGTTTATTCTAAGGGCGACCTTTAGCTTCACTCATCAGCGTGCGCAGTTTATTACTAAAGGATTTAAGAAGATAATGAGGAACTGAAATTAACTTGCCTGCGTGCTTTCCAATGCCTATTCTCTTGTAGCAACAATAATGACACAGTATGTCGTCCTTTGGTGCAACAAGGTACCATCTGCAATGTTTTGTTGCACGCAAGGGATGATATATTAAGACACTTTGTTGCACGCAAGGGACGATACAGTGAGGTTAAGCCGTTGATTGTTGTTGAAAACGAGTTCTGTTTTATTTGTACCACACGATACGGTAACCAAGGCATGCGGCGGAGATCCTCTCAAACTGAAGGCATATTGAAAATCAATTGCATATAAAACTTCACTTTATACATGTGTTGAGGTTGCACTAACGCCATGAATGCTGAAAAATACTCAACGTGTACACTGCAAAAATATAGGTTCTCTTTAGAACCAAAACTGGTTCTAATCTTGTTCCTGAGATGGAGCCAGTTCTGTTTAAACAGTATTTATTTCAAATAAAATAAATTTATAAAGATTAATATTAAATATTAACAGAATTAAACATAAATTGAAGGGATTTCAGTCGTAAATTTAGAGCTTATACGAGGTTGTCTCAAATGATTCTTAAACAAAGGAGATATGAACAGTTGGCATATCGAACCAGTTTTGGTTCTATACAGAACCAAAACTGGTTCGATATGCCAACTGTTCATATCTCCTTTGTTTCAAAATGTTTGGCGACTGCGTTGAATAAGCTCCAAGTTTACTGCCGAATCTACTTCAGTTCATGTAATATACTGTTAAAATTGAATGCTAATCTTTGTAAATTTATTTGATTTGAAATAAATACTGTTTAAACAGAACTGGTTCCATCTCAGGGACAAGATTAGAACCAGTTTTAGTTCTAAAGAGAACCTATATTTTTTGCAGTGTAATACAGCAGGAGCGTGATTCACTTCTCGATAACGGAAGGGCAAGGTCACTTTGAAACCAAGAAATCCTCGAACAACACTCAAGAATTAAAAAAAAATCCTACATTATCATCGGGACCCGCAGGAAATGGGGAGGGGTAATGTTTGAAAATCGAAAACAAATGAGGCTTGACAACGGTCTTATGAATATCCTGGAGTACTGTCCACCCCTATAAGGTGTCCAGCTTAACAATGCAGGGCAGTGGTGTGATCTGAGCTATTTTATAGCATTATTGGTCGGTCGGTGGTGGTAGCACACCAATGCCCCAAAATTGCTGTTGGGGCTGAAGGATTAAATTATTACTGAATCTCCCTAGAAATAGAAAATAGATTCGCCCACTCCCCTGTAAATTATAATCTTCGGGGCGGTACAGGTCATGGGCTCTGTATTGAAAGGAGTAATACGATAGTATATTAACCTTGTAGACATCTTCAAATACGGTCGCTCGTATACAAGGGTGGTATAACATGGATGAGAACTAGATCGCCCCCCCCCCCCACCAAAAAAAAAAAAGAAATTAATAATAATACGTGAGTCTGGCAAACAATACGCCAACAATTTTTTCAGTCGGGCCATTTTCGCCTGGATTGGGCTTTAGTTGTCGATTCCCGCTTTGTCACACGTACTTTCTTACAAAACTAGATTTAATACTTGGGCGAATATCACACACACAGGCGGCCATACAAATGTACGGTTGTGGTACCCGATTCGGACAGCTGGATTCCAGCGTGACCAATTTGGAGTTCGGTACGTGTTAATTAAATAAACAGTTGTGTTACGAGTACTAATGTATATTTCATTTATCCACAACTACATTTCCAAGCACGGGCGCCGGAAGCATTTCAGAACGGGGGGGGGGGGGGGGGGGTGAGTCAGACCCCGGGAAAAGGGCATTTACTTGTACTAGCATGCCGAAACATGCATGTCTCGAAAGCCGAAGGCCCGATGTCGGGGAGTTTGAGAGGATTGTGCCCCTCCCCTATGTGGGGGTGGGGTGAGGGCACATCCTCCCAAACTTCCCTAACTCCCCAAATGAATTTTGAAAGGCTCCCAGAACGGATTTGGGGGGGGGGGGGTGTTTTAGCTTTACTTAGGGAATATCATTGAACAAATTGAGTGACGAACCTGATAAGAGCATTGCCTGCCCCCTGTCGCCCCCGTTGTCTGAAGGCAGGGGCGGCAACTGCCCCTCTGTCCCCGTGCTTCCGGCGTCAATGTTTCCAAGAAGTCTGAAGTTTTTCAACTATAATCCCGACTGACCAATATTCCAATTACATCATCAAGGTATGCCTTCAACGAAGGCATGCCTTGGTGATGTTGGAATATCTTATCAGTCGGGACATAAAACTTTTAACATTGGTGGTATCTTCCATGCCAGTTAAATCGCAAAAACTGGAACAGTCCATATCCATTATTTGGGGTAGAGCAATTAATATTTTCAACGTGCAGCCTTCAAGCTGCACGTTGAAAAAATTAATTGTTCTGCCACACACGTTCACTTGGTAGCCATGCTACTTAATGAAATTATGACGTATCGTGTTCCTCGACCGAAAAAGCGACCTCTCGTTTTGAAAGAGTTAAACCTCACAAGCGGTAACAATCGGGTCAGCTTCGAGATGCCCCCAGCCTTACCCTTTACCTAACGTAACAGGCATATCCAGTCAATGCTTGTCATAAAAATTGCCATTCAATTTTTTTTTTGTGTTTGAGTGTTCGCCTTCAAAACTTAGCTTATGACCAACTGTTGGAAACTGCTTGCAGATTTCATTCCAATGAGGGGTTTCAAGTTATGTTTCTGAGACAAAGAATGAAACCTTTTCAGCTATTCAAGAATATTTTATACTTTTTTGGCTTTCAAACAATTTCAACAAAACCTCTTCGAGCTCGTTCTGATGAGGTGTCACAGGATATGGTTTTGGTAATTTTTTTGGAAAAATGTCTTGAAAGGTAGCGCGATGGCTCGGTGGTTACGGCATTGAAGTTCAAACCGAGAGGTCCATAGTTCAATCTCCGCCAGAGGTAACTGCGTTGTGTCCTTGGGCAAGGCACGTGGGGGCATGATGGCGCTTTGTACAAAGGCGTACTGCACGTCGATGGTGCACCTGTCTTCAACCGATGCGAACCCTGCTTGTGAGGAGTTAAGTACGTTGGGGAGTCGGACAGTTGCACGCCATTGCTCGGTGGTTCTCTTTGGGTACTCCGGCTTCCACCACCCGTAAAACTGTTCGACACGAGGTGACCCTAGCTGTCGAAAGTGTCGTTAAACTCCAATAAATAAATAAATAATTAAATAAATATTTTGAAAAAAGTCTTGGTTGAATTGTTGCTTAGAGACGGGCATATGACCTTACACCTAAGAATCTTTCCGACTATTACAGTTAAAATTGGAAGTCCTGTCATGAAATGCGCACAAATAACACGTCGATCTGCGCGTTAATCTACGCCTTATGACCATAGTAAGGCTATCAAATTTTGTACATATGGCATGTACACAAGCAATGTGTTAGCCAATGGACCTCCGGGTAACCCGGAGGTCCATTGGCAGAAACATTCCCTGTGTTTACTATGAGTAACAAGGCGAACCTGCCGTGCTTTGGGTGCCATTCGATATGGCAATTGCGCGCAATTCCTACGCGCTATTAAGCCTAGATAAGCGCATAGTTCGTGACAGGACTTCTAGTTTTAACTGTACACACATAAATATCCTTCTGGTGGCGTTTTTCGTCATTGTAGTATGAAGAATCCTCTATCACTAATGATTTCATTCTCTTTTTCAGAACTGTTTATTGGAGTGGACAATAGTGTTTTATAGAGACTATTTATTCTGGAATGGACTGAAGATAATCTGCCGTGACGTACACGCACAGAAAATGACATCAAATGGCTCCACGCCATCTGGTGGTTCGGGTTTTCCACCCCATTAAACCTGTTGCAGTTTGTTTCAAAATATCTGTTGTTATTTACAAGAATAACGAGAGCTGTTGTTTGATGGATGACAATTCGTCTGTAGTATTAACAGGATTGGAGACGGAGAGGAACGACAAGCAAGTTTTAATAGAGATCCTGACACTGTGTTTTCTGTGTGCTTCCGGTGTTATAGGCAATATTCTCGTCTGCGTCGTTGTATATCGAAGTCGACGAGTGCAGTCTACGACGAACTTTTTTGTAATTTCTATAGCAGTGTCGGATTTATTGTATACAATAGTTTGTATGCCTTTTATTGGTGTGAGAGTCTCAAGAAATCGCTGGATATTTGGTAGTTTTATGTGTAAGTTTGTAAGATTTCTCCAATACGTATTTCCAACAATTTCAGTGTACGTTTTGGTGGCTATATTTATTGATAGATTTTACACGATAATCTATCCACTAAGTTTCAAAGTGACAAAATCGACAGCCAAACGGATGATAGTGGCCGCTTGGATTGCACCCATCATTTTGTCATCTATGGTTCTGTATTTTTTCGATACCCAGCAATCCGTGTTGAACAACTCAACTGAAATATGCCCCACCTACATCAACAACCAAGAGTGGTTAGGAATATCCTACTCGTCAGTATTAATAATCTCTCAGTTCATATCTCCGCTAATCATTCTCATTACAGGTTACCTAAAACTCTTTCGATATATATGGAAACTGTCCTCACACAGGCGAAGCTTTCAACGAACTACAAATCCAGTGCCTATAGCTAAAGTCAAGATGGTCAAAATGTTAATCGTTGTCACGATGCTGACTATGATATTGCTTGCGCCGTTTCACCTCGTCCAGCTTTGGTTAGTGTTTTCCGCGGAGATTTTTGTCGATCCGACAATATTTGTATTCACAACATGGTGCTGTCTGGGAACAAATGTCACAAAGACGCTCATCTACTTGAAAGCAAACTCTAACTTCCGGCGAGGATGTAAAGAAGTGCTGTGCATGTCCGCGTTGAGTTGTTACCGCAGTAATGTTTACGCTGTAACTAGCGCTTCCATATTTTCGAAAAGGAATCACATCGGAGTCATAGAACAGTCCAGTAACAGTAAGGGGATGGATACCCCGTTAAAGGCCTTCAACAGGGCTGATCAAATCAAAATGAACGCTTGGCCGTTGACTATTGGTAAGGAAACCGTCAATGTAGATTCCCCCCAGACAGAACACATCTAACAGAACTAAAGAGAATCTCGAGTATACGGAGAGTGGATTGCATAAAACCCACGTAGGATGGTGTTTTCAACCGGACATGAAATCTGAAATTCTGTTGAAGATCGAAAAAAGCAGAAATAGAGTTTCATCTGATGGACATTCAGGTTTAACCCGGATGTTAATTAGCTAGAACTCTACTCCTGTTTCCTTTCTACTTTGTTCCAAGTAACCCTTTGATACGTGTGTATGTCTTATGACGTACGAAATCAAATAGCGCCTTGATACTTTGTGGTCATTTGTTTTGTTATTATTTTTCGATTTTTTAAGTTTTAACTTCAAATTCCTATTTTCTCCTGAATAGTGCTCAGTAACCATTCAGCCAAATGTTATCGCAGCTTAAAATACTAATATAATCCTGCTGTCAAGACTTCCAAATTGGTTGAGTGCTAGAAGCCACTATCAGGGCTTTCAAAAAATGAGGATACCAGAGCAAAAGCCAACACTTTCCTTGCTTATATTTCCTATTCAGTCAAACACAAATAATATTTTGTTTATATTCATTTGTTTTATTTGTTTTATTACAAATTATTGGAGAGTGCCTATGGGCACTCTCCAATGATTTGTAATACAACAAGTTTGAATAACAAATTCAGACCACCAAAAATAATCAAGCCCGCAACCAGCTAATCGCTAACGTGAAAAATATCTTGTTATTTGTACCTTCCGACGTTTGGCATCGTATTTTGAAAAACGTTGAAGAAACTGAATTCCCAGTGACGTTTGAACGTCCGAATAATTAAAGTCTCAAAGGGTTAACATGCGATATTTTGTGAGTAGAAACTCCACTCTGCCTGTATGTTAAGAATAATCGACTTTCAGAGTGCTAAACTTCCATCTCTGTGGAAAGTGTGAGATATTGAGAAATGATGATGCGAAAATGATCTTGAATAGCTCATCTTCCATCTCTGTAGATATTATGAGTAAACTTGGGTTGACACCCACACTTTTGTGTACATTGTTGCATGGGATAAGGGACCTGACAAGAATGCCTTGAAAAAGTGATATTTTGTCAGAAATAATTGATTTTTTTTTTGATAAGACGATATTTTAATCAGAAAAGTGAAAATAAAACAATTTCAAAACGAAACAACTAAATTGTGTTTTTACCAGTGTAACGAAAAATTCCTGCCTGAAGAGATAAAACAATCCCCAAACAATTCTTCAGATGTTTCGTTTTTATGCGATTCCCGAAAAACGATCAATTTTTACGTATTGCGCCTGGAATGTAGTGTGCAGTAGCTGTTTTCAGAGATTATTGGGGAAGGGGGTGGGCCATATTTGCCCGACCATGACATGCATGGAGTTGCATGGATTTACGAACGCATACCTTTGCTTAGCGGCGAGGTATTCGGCCAAGAGTCCATAAATTCGCGAAATTAGTCTCGGCAAATGGCTACACTGTGGTGAAAGTCCGTTGCAGCCTGTCACAGCTTTTAACACAAATTTTAACTTAACAAGTTATCGTGATGAATTGATGGAGCATGGGCTTGGGTTTGCGACTCTGAGTTTTTATTCAATCGAGATACGGAGCATCTTGTCTGAACATATGCTCCGAGCCGCAAACTTCAGATCTTGTTACAATTACAATAACGTATAATTTCCAATAAGATCTCTACCCGTGGCCCAAAATCCACAACGGGAAACGAACAAGGCAACTTTTAACGACAGCAAGTTTAGTAAATACACCTGTCGTGTACCCCATGCTCGACTTCACTGGGCAAATGATCAGTAAAGCAGATAAAGGTCAAGGACACTCCATCTCAGTTCAAATCGTCACCTGATTTGTTATTTAAACGACACCTCAGTCGCGACATCATCTGCACGTATGAAATATCCACAAAAATGAAGTGGTTTGCAAGTCACTTCTTTGATGGAATAAATGCGAAAAACGCAACCTCGTTTTAAATATTTCACGTACTGATGGCAATGGCAACATATGCAGCTACAGCCTTTTACGAAGAAAAGCCAACGCAAGCTCTCTTTCAATCAGAGGGTGAGGATTTTAGTCTTATCGGAGCATTGCTGATTGTCGTGGCTAATTTCTCGGTCTGGGCCCAATACTATAAATCTTTTACAATTGTATTTTCTAAAACTGTATTTTCTACTTATTAATATAACTGACTTAAAATTAATCATGAGCATTTTAAAAGATATGGCAATTTGCCATCTGGCAAATTGCCACACCTTTGAAACTGCTTATGGTTCATTTCAACCCATTTAATGTTAATTCTAAACAATACAAATTCTAGAAAATACAGTTGTAAAAGTTCTATATTATTGGCTCCAGGGCGCCATTGTGCTTTTCCCAAGTGTGTAAAGCTTTATAGTATTGTCGCCGACTCACAAATCACTAAACTAGCAGCTAACAATGACAATTGTAACTGTGCGGTGTTCTCTAAACATGTCAGAAATTGGGCAATAGTACACCGCCAGACTATTGCCCAGCATGGCAAAGAATTTTGGGATTGTGTGAACCCCTACTCCTACCACAAGGAGTTACACCCCTTGTCATAATTCTTTTCACATTTATGAATTAGGGGAGTCAAATAGCACTATCGTTGCGAACAAAAATATAGTCAGACGCGTAGGGAACTTTTTATCACATAATCACCATCAAAAAGCTCATTACGTAAACTATCGTTCATAGCACGCCTAATATGGGAATGACGTCAGACGTCAGCGTTGATGCGGTAACCTTGTAAATGAGTTAATTTCGGAAATAGAATTGAATTAATTTTCTCTTATTGTTATACTCCCGAAGTTCAGGAATCAGGGGGGGGGGGGGGGGGGGGGTAGGGGGTATATAGGAATCACTTTATCTGTGTGTCTGTCTGACCGCACAAGTAAACGGGAGTTACGAGGGGTTTTTTTTTGTCCAGAGATGCATTATGAAGTTACCGAAATATTATGTGGTGATTTTATATATTATGAGCTTATTTGCTAAGATATGAGACTTATGAGGCAAATTGCGAGTTTCGGGGGAGGGATTATATTTAGGGTTAGGGTCAGTTCAGGGATGGGGTTAGGGTTAGGGTCAGTTCAGGGTTATAGTTAAGGTTAGTAACCCTTTCCATTCCCCTTGAAATTTTTCCAAAAAACCGAGTTTGTAACCGTTGTCCGAACGTTTTAAAATGATCAATTTTTCAGAAATTTTTAAAGCCCACAACTCCTATTTTTAAGAACGTCCGCCCGTCCCTCCGTCTGTCCGTGCAAATCGTGCCCGGCTCAGAACTTTTGATGGCCTCTTGAATGATAATTAATTAATTAATGTTACTTGGTATTAATGTTGCCCACCACCAGAGTGTGTGTCCCGAATAAGGTTGGAATGCCTGTCTACAAGGTCAAGGTCACAGACTTAGTTCAAGTTCACATACCCATATCCAAATAAACACAAGTTGTGTCCGGCTCAGAACTTTTGATGGCCCTGAAGGATATTAATGATACCTGGTATTAATGTTGCCCACCACTAGAGGGTGTGTCGCGAATAAAGTTGGTTGGAATGCCTATCTACAAGGTCAAGGTCATAGACTTGTTGAAGTATACATCCCCCCACATACAAATCCAATTATAACAAGTCGTATCCGGTTCAGAACTTTTGATGGCCTTGAAAGATATTAATGGTACTTAGTATTATCGTTGTCCACTATCAGAGAGTGTGTCACGAGGGTATTATTGGTCCCAAGTTGGGACAGGCCTCATCTAGTTTCATTAACTGTCTTCCTAATACAAATAGCAGACGACATTTGCAGAAATTTTTCCGGAATAACTAAATACTTTCATTTTTTGTTTCGAAAAAATAGCAAATGAATACACTTTGGAACGAGCTCGCTGAGCGCGTTCCAATGAGGGATTATAAGGTATGTTTTGGAGCAAAAATTGAAGAAAATAATAAAATTTGAATTGCGATTTTTGTGAACAGCGCTGTCCAGCTTTAGCTGTTACGTTGGCTAAAAGTTTAAATTACACAGAATGTGAGAAAAAGTGCACAGAACTACACGCGTGTGAATGGGTTAATCGATATGGCACTTGTGCCATCGCGGAAGGATAAAACTCGAGGCCGCATCACACACGTGTGTCGTTCTGTGTTTATTACACCCTTTCACGTCTATAAAAACAATTATTAGAAGAACACTCAGCAATTTATTTGACAACTATCAACAAAAAAGAACGCATTTGATCGCCAACCACATTTGCGAGGGGAACCCGTATTACTATTTCGTCCCCTGAGTTTCAGTGTGTTCTATGTGCCTACTGGCACATAGAACACATTGGAACTCAGGAGACGATTTTTAGCTATCGCAAGCGATTCAAATTGCAATTGGGGTGCACGATTTGTAGAAAATTTCTGTGAAATTTCGCTTCTATTTAAAAATAGTTCGTCGCTACGTCCCACAAACAGTAAACGAAGTTGAACTGCACTGCTGATTACTGTTAAGAATTTTGAGTCCCTCATATAAAAAGACGGAGCCCCCTTTCACAATGAAATATTTTTAGTTCACCTGACTGATCGCCCACCTCCCGTCGTCGGGGTACATGGTGTTTGCACCTTCTCTTCCAAACCCGCTGAACCGATCTCAGTTGAATTTCGTTGCTTGTTCTAACTTTGCGTTTTGTTTTTGTTCTAATCAACCTGCCCAGGCCCATAGGGAGGCGGTGGGAGAAATGCTCCATTTTTAAAAATCGTCTCATGAACCAGTGGGTACAATGACTTGATATTTAGTACGCAGCTTGATTTTGAGCTGTAGAATCAAGTTTTTTCAAACGAAGTTCGTGGAGCAATATTTGCCTTTGGAATAGGAGGGGCAAGATTTTTGGTCCCGTCCCAATTTTCTAAAAAAAATTCCGTGCCCCCGTCTGAACCCCTGGAGTGAAAAATAGAAATACTTTCAAACGTTCTAAACCGAACCACTAGTCAGAATCTATTGCTATTTGGTGTACGGCATCCTTAGTGAAGTCAGATTCAAGTTTGTTCAAAGCCAGTCCCTCGGTTAATATTTGGGCTCCCTATGAGATCCCGAACTTTAACTAAGTGCAATAACCTTTAAAAATCTTCTTCTTCAAAAATATTGTGCAGATTATAGAGAATATCTACGCTATTTTACTGAATATCAGGAATTATTTGATGAGTGTGGATCTGAAAGTTTTATTTTTCAAGAGCGCTTGCGCGAGTGAAAAGTAATACTTTCAGGTCCACACGAATGAGTTAATTTCCGATATTCATTAAAACAGCGTAGATTTTCTTTTTATTATGTGTTTCGTGACATTTTACTGAGCAATATTCAGCCCAATTCGACTGCAAAGAGTTTCAAGACAATAACAAAAAAGCTGCTGATCGTTCCTCCAAGGCGACGTTCAAGGCGACGTCAACCGCCGAAGCGTGACGTCATTTAGGAAGCTCCTAAACAAATGAAAAATAAAACTTTCAGGTCCACACTCATGAGATAATTCCAGATACTGACTAAAATAGAGATTTTCTTTTTTATTATATGCTACGAGGCATTTTATTGCACAATCTTCACTCAGTTTGGCGTATGTTTCAAAACAATAACAAAGATCAGTTGATCGTTCCTTCAAGGCGACGTCATGCGCCGAAGCGTGACGTCTTTTAGGAAGCTACGGAGGAATATTTCTCGATATCTATCGAGTCGATAGGTATCGAGAAATATCTTTTAGATAATTTGCGATAATTCACAGGCTAGTATATAATAAAAACGTTTATAGAGAAAGGTATTTACAGAGTGTTGATATGATTGGTATTATTGCCTTGCCTGCTGAACCGTTCATTAGCCGAACCATCCATTATTTGTCTGACTACTGAACCGAAAGACGGGACACGGATCAAAGGCTGCAGCTTACACGAACCTAATCAGAATCCAAAACGTTTGAGGGCATAAAGAATATTAGTCATATTGTACCAACTAAAAAGTCGGGCTCCAAAACGGAGCCCAAATATTATTCAAAGGACTTGCTTTGAACAAACTTTATTCTGACCCCGAAAAGGATGCTGTATACTATATATCAAAAGATGCTAACTGGTGGATTTGAAGAATAAAACGTTTAAAGAATATTCTCCATATTGCACTAAGCTAAATTTGGGCTTCCATAGAGAGCCCAATTGTTAACGAATGGACCTGATTTGAACAAACTTGAAACTGACTCTCGGTAAGGATTCTGTATATCATATATCAAAAGATTCTGACTTGTGGTTCTGGAGGAGAAGAGATTTAAAGACTATTCCTCATATTGGACCAAGTTAACATTCAGGCTCGAATTGGAAGCCCAAATATTAACCCAGGGACTTAGTTTGAAGAAACTTAGATGTGACCACCCTAAGGATGCTGTATACCAAATATCAAAGGATTCTGACAATAAAATATCTCGTAGTATATAATAAAAAAGAAAATCTATTCTATTTTGTCAGTATCTGAAAATGTCGTTACGCTTCGGCTGATGACGTAGCCTTGAACGTCGCCTTGAAGGAACGATCAGCAGCTTTTTGTTATTGTCTTGAAACTGTTTGCAGTTGAATTGGGCTGAATATTACGCAGTAAAATGTCACGCAGCATATAATAAAAAGAAAATCTACGCTGTTTTAATGAATATCGGGAATTATCTCATGAGTGTGGACCTGGAAGTTTTATTTCTTACGAGCCCAAGCCTGGCCTTGTGGGTATAAATGCCAGAATGAACGTGACCAGGCTTATACAAGGTATCACGCGATGTCCGAGTTTTTCTGTTGTGATATGTTGACTACAGGTTAAAATTCCATTACGTCTGAAACTATGTCTGAATGTCGGGGGATAATGTGCTTCCCAGCCATTCAGTTCCATACAAATTGTCTCCTGCTAAACCGCAAGAGGGAAATTTACTAATTACAAACGAACCGGCTAGTTCTCACGTCCTTACAAGTGTACTTACTGGAGCAAATACTATAAAACCTTTACAATTGTATTTTCTAGAATTGTATTGTTATCTATTACTATAACTGACTAAAATCAATTATTAGTATTTTAAAAGACATGGCAATTTGCCAACTGGCAAATTGCCACATCTTTGAAAATGCTAATGGTTCATTTCAACCCATTTAAAGTCATAACTAGAAAATACAATTCTAGAAAATACAGTTGTAAATGTTTTATAGCATTGGCCCCTGACCGACAAGGAAATAGAAACTTGTTCATGTATTCATCACAGCGATTTCCATTCTTCTGACAGCTAAGATAATTTGTATGTGGGGAAACCGTATACACGGTACATTCACACTAATAACTGATTTTCTGTTACGCTGATTTTCTACAACATTTTAATATACTGGCCAACTAATTTTTATGAACACAATTAAGTCGCTACCTAATATTTAATTTACTCATTTTCACAATTTAACCCCTTCACTCAGTAGGCTACATTTCACAACAGAGTCCTCGACACCGGATTTGGACTGGACTCCCACGCTCCACCGAATTACGACTCTTCTGTTTTGTAGTGACCAAGGTACAGGGATGAGGCATTGGGTGACGACTCTCCTTGAAAGAATTTGGGTGGAGTTTTGAAGTTTCGACGGACTTTTGTTCTACATTATCTGACTTAAATATTTCCACTTCTCAGTTAGTATTTAGTAGGAGTTTCCCAATTTTAGACACCCATTTAAGCAAGAGGCCCCATGGGGCCTGAGGCGCCCACCTGACCAAAGTTATTTAAAGAAGGATTTAACTAGCATTATTCAAAACTACACACGGCAAGTGGTATACCCACTGCAGATATAGTATTCATGTAGAACTGCATCCAACAAGTGGTAGAATACCCACTGAAGATATTGACGTTTCACGTCACCAGAAGATGTCAAGAATGATGTTTACCTCTTTGAATGCAAACACACAATTAACTGGTTGAGGGCTAGATTATTTTTTGTGGTCTGAATTTGTTTATCAAAAATTTGTTTTATTACAAATTGATGGAGAGGCGCAACGAGGCGAGTTATGTTACTTTACGATCTGTATTACCCCGGGTAGTGGATGTTCATGTGTTATCGCGAATAATACTGTTTCTACCAGTCTCGGTGCTTGTAAAAAATGAGTTATAAAAATCGAGGTGGCGGGGGGTGCCGGGTGCCCACCTTTAGTCTGCACATGCCCTGGGCCATTCTCAAGTTTCTTCCATTAACTATTTACTTACAAAACACTACCAAAAAGACAACACGTGCAAGTAAAAATCCCAAATAACTAAATTTTATTTTCATTTATTGCCTCTAAAATATAGCTTATGCTCCACGAGCTCGTTCTAATGAGGGGGCCACAAACTATATTTTTTTTAAAAAGTAATGGAATATGAATGGCGTGATTTTTTTAATAGAGCTAGAGGGATATGATAGTTACGGTAGGTAAATGGTACAGCCAGTTCCACACGAAGCATCATGTTGAAACAACTTTCAAGTTGATACATTCAACAAGGTGCTTAAAACTCTAGTACTATCCAACATGGAGGCAAGGTTGTGCGAAAAGTCGTTATCCGAATCGTGGGAATTCAAAAGTGTATTTTGGTGACGTAAATAAACACGTGAGACATTTAAAATGGCGAATAACTTAAATGCTTTCACAAATCTTTATTTGGTAGATTTATTACAAAAACAATCAATATCATACGCAGGCAACGGACCAGAGTACTAAGGCTGGAATACAAGAGAACCGCCCATTTAAGGAATATTTAACAAAATAATGAAAACATGTAAGTATTTACAATTATCGCTACACACAGAACAAAATAACCTTTGAGATATTTACCCCTTTTATTCAAACAACAATAATAATATTATCTACATAGTTTGTTGGTGACCTAATATGGTGTCTATGGTGGTAGTAAATTCCATATTAGGCGAGAGTTACACTCTCGCCTAATATGGAATTAACTGACATCGTATTACCATATTAGGTCACTAACAAGTTACGTAACCATTGTACTTTACCATCTATTTTTTCCATATACTGAACTAGCGACAACGATGGATAAAAATGTAAGAATTCTTACTTGTTTAGCGTGAAGCCGTTATCGTTTGCGGACACTATGAAATATTAATGGACAAAGGGGAGGCTACTCTGTCATCCGTATATAGATTTCGACTGACTGTTTATACTTCATCCACAGCACGCGTGTGTTTGAAACAAATGGATTTTTTGGAAGTTTGTAGGAGGTAAGATAAAAATGATTTAGCGCATCTGAATAATTAATCGATAAAATTTGCGACTAAATGAAATCGCTTTAACTTATCGGACGTTTTTGAGGATGACAACACAAACTACAGACAGTTTTAACAGTTTTTTCAGGTATGATTAGCCTCCGATGACATCAAAGAAAGGTATTTTTAGATTGATGACGTTCACCTCGTTCGGAATATAGAAACTGTCATTTTTACAACTGGATTATATAGGAATGCTGATGACTGTCTTGTATTTTAATATATAGTGGCGTGCGCGATTACTTTCAAGGGCCGATCCACGGAGGCGCTCCTGGTGCCCTCTCCCCTTATTTTTTCACAAACACCGAGACCAGGGGACACAGTATTATCCGCGACAATGCATGGAATCCACTACAGGAGAATAATACCACACCCAGTAATACCGCACCCCATGCATAATAATCCGCGCATTCAGCTGCGCGATTTCTCTGTGAGCCGTTTAGAAGGAGGTCTATGTAACATTGCGAGGAATATTTTCGGTGGTTAACACTTTGGTCATTTGTAAAGAAACCACACCGGATGGCCACGCTGACCTTCCATTTTCCAAACTTTTCATCTGGAAGACCCCCCCCCCCCCCCCAAGCCCAGTCGAAGAGAGTTAGATACTCTCTCATGCTCTTCCCCAAACACTCCCCTACACGCGCCGGGTGATCTTCCCATTAAGCCCCTCCACTAATACAAAATAATGAATCTGTCACTGGTTTTACTGTCTCATATACCCGTTTACCACTATCGTTCACACCCCTAAATAATCAAATATTTAGAGATATCCTCTTGTTTCTCCCAGTAGGTGCCAAAATTATCTCACGAGTGACTGCAAGGAAATATAAGTTTTCACGAGCGGCTTTCAGCCACCGTTCAAACTCAGACTTCCTTGCTGCCACGAATAAAATAATTCTAGTATCGACGCAAAAACAGTAGGTGTTCTTTTATATTATACGCGTTGCGATGTTTTATTTGTCATTAAACATGTTTTAATTAAATTAAAACACTCAAACGCCAAAATCACGCCATGATAACGACCAAGGCTTGTGTCTGTCCCGGATAAATATTCTATATTAGTTTGACATTTCCCCCTGCCTTATAAGGTTGCATATAATAAAATTCCCCGTGGAAATACCGCTAAGTGAAACAGCGCTTGTTTCCTATGGTAAACCAACTGTGTTTTACTGATGAAATTGGACCCATTCACAAATGCTTGGGATGGAAGTCCTCTAAAATGGGCAACATGGGTATGAACGATTGACTAAACTTGACTTTATTCCCATCTTGCGTTGTGCAGTATATATATGATCTTAACACCGATAGATAAATAAATAAATAAATAAATAAATAAATAAATAAATAAATAAATTAATTAAAACGAAATTAATTAATTAATTAATTAATTAATTAATTAATTAATACTTACAAACAAATCACATTATGGTGAACTTCCACAGCGTCAAATCTTTGTTCTGCTGAGGAATATAATATTATCTGAGTATACTCGGCAAAATATGTCTTATCCTGAACCGGGGCGGGTATGACGGCTGCGTCTTTTGCGTTGTACAAGTATGGAACGAGAGAAGAGAACCACTCTGATATTGTTGAATGAATGTTTCTCGTTTTTAGATTTCTCGTGGATAAAACCGTGATTCTTCTTTCGTTCTTCCAAGATATTAAGTATTTATGCGTTGTATAGAATTCGAAATGTCACGTGGAAGATCAATAAAAGGTTCTTACTTATTTTTAACTTCTGCATTGTATTGATTCCTATTCAAAGTGACAGTCGTATCCTTTCAAGAGCAATTCTTCATCTTTTCACGCCGTTGTCATCGGACTGACGATAGGCCCCTTGAAATATCAAACCTGTCACTTTTATCAGAAATAAATACTTTACAAAAAGGGAGAAAGAATAAGAAGTAGGAACATATTTTCATTCCAGTTTGAATATGGCGTTACAGACATAAAGCTAATGGTATGAAGTTACTCTAAGTTTGCTCTTGTCATAAGAATTGATGCGCAAGTTCAACGATTTAAATTAACGCTACATGGGTGACAACACAAACACGGTGACTGCAAGGAAATATATGTTTTCACGGGCGGCTGAAACTCAGATTTCCTTGCTGCCACGAATAAAATAATTCTGGTATCTACTCAAAAACAGTTGGTATTTTTTTATTATATGCGTTGCGTAGTTTTATTTGCCGTTAAAACATGTTTTAATTAAATTAAAACATCCAAACGCCGATATCACGCCAAGATAACGATCAAAACTTGTGTCTCTCCGGAGAAATATTCTCCAATATCGGAAAATATTAGTTTGACACTTCCTACCTTATAAGGTTGCATATAATAAAATTCCCCGTGGAAATACCGGTAAGTGAAACAGCGCTTCTTTCCTATGGTAAACCAACTGTATTTCACTTGTAAAACGAAAACAGGGACATCACGAAGATGACCCATTGGTTAGGGGGAGGGAGTGGTTTGTGTAAATATAATTTGTTCCGACTGCCATGACTGATAAAATATTCCAACTACTTCATCAAGGCATGCCTTCTTTGAGAATATTTTATTGATGTAGTTGGAATATTTTATCAGTTGCATGGGATTATAATTCAAACAACACTCGGGAAATCTGATAAATACATGACGTAGTCGTGACGCGTGTTGGTGACCTAATATGGTGTCTGTGGTATTAGTTAATTTCCATATTGGGCGAGAGTTACACTCTCGCCCAATATGGAATTAAACAACAGAATACACCATATTAGGAGCGCGGTGGCTCAGTGGTAGACTGTTGTACTTCTATGCTAGAGGTCCCGAGTTCGATCCCCATCTGGGACGACCCGCGTTATGTCCTTGGGTAAGGCACTTTATCCCGGTTGCCTACATGGGGGCACGATGATGCCGAGTACTAAGGCGTACTGCACGTCGGTGATGCACATGTCTTCAACCGCTGTAACCCTGCTTGAGCGGAGCTTGAACAGGGTTAGAATGTCGAGGAGCTGACAGTTGCTCGTCGATGCTCGGTGGTTCTCTCCGGGTACTCTGGCTTCAGCCACCCGTAAAACTGTCACGGTCACGATTAGCCATTGTACATAAATATGTGACCTTAAACACCAATAAATAAATAAATATACCATACTAGGTCACTAACAAGCTATGTAACCAATGTACTTTTTCTTCTACTTTTTCCAAAAACTGAACTAACTGAAACGATGGATAAAAATGTTAGAATTCTTACTTGTTTAGCGTGAAGCCGTTATCGTCTGTGGACATTTTTAAATATTAATGAACAAAAGGGGGCTACTCTGTCATCCGTATATAGATTTCGACGGACTGTTTATACTTCATCCACAGCTTACTTAATTAGCATGTACCGGATTCAAAATTAGTCATGCTGGAACCAAGTCGGTCACAGACCTCCATTTGTTCACGAGACCGACGGCCCGTGTGACATAGTAGTCTAGTGGCAAATCTAGTCACGTAAGAAAGTATGCGATTACTAGCAAGACGTAATGGAGATCTATGACTATAATCCAGACGAAAATCTCCCGACTGGAAAATTATTGCAGGGCGTCATACTCCCCTACACCCCCTAGCGCCCAGCGGAGCTTCGAGATTCGATTCGATTTCGAACCTTAAGTTGCTATGTTGTTCGATTCGAATCGGCTGCACGATTCGTTTCCATTCGAATCTTCTCACTGGAATAGAGCTTGGCATCAGTCATTTTCGTCATCTCACAATATGTATATGGAAATTGTACATAAATACTATTGAAAATAATGACTGAGTGTAGTTTCCGATGTCTAAACCGAAACAACATCTGTACCCATGCCACCAGCCATGCTAATTCCAGTCCCACTAGACAGACACTGCCACTGTTGAAAGAAAATTTAAAGTTTCCAGGCAATACCAACGTTGAGCTGTTGCGGGCGGCTTGCTCTGTGCAGCGCCTAGTATCGATGATTCTCGCATCCGTTTCTGTTTTTGAACTATAATCCTTACTGGGTAATATTCCAACTACACCACCAAGGCCTTGCGTTCGACGAAGGCATGTCTTGGTGATGTAGTTGAAATATTTTATCCTTCGGAACTTGAGTCATCACTTTCGGAACAAATCAGGTTTTCAGCACCCCTTTGTACCAGTCGTTCGTATTCAAGAAGCACCTAACTCGATTCAAGATTCGATTCAAATTCGAATAATAGACCCGAAGCCAAAATGGGGTGATTCGCAGCACCCCCCCCCCCCCCCCCCCCCCCCCGCTCTCCCTAAGTACATAGATACACATCTGGGTAAAAATGTTGCGGCACTTCACGTCAAATGCACACTGAACCATTGGTAAGGAAATACATTATTAGTTATACGGTTTATTAGTGACCTAATATGGCATATACGGCATCAGTTCGTTCCAGATTTGGCAAGAGCGAAAGATGAATAAACAAAGGGGAGACGACCCTGACTGGCAGTCGTATATAGATTTCGATTGACTGTATATAGCGGAACTTAGTTTGCATGTGGCGTTTTAAAACCAATGTAATTCGCAGAAACTCTTTGGACGTAATCATTATTTCTATATCGTACCTAACGCAAACTTCGGATAACTTCATTGGATCTAAGACGTCACATGCAAGCAATGCATAAACCATATGCAGCTTATTCAAACCTACAATTAAAACTAGAAGTCCTGTCACGAACTATGCGCTTATCTAGGCTTAATTGCGCGTAGTATCGAATAACATCCAAAGCATGGCAGGTTCTCCTGGTTACTCATAGCAAACACAGGCAATGTTTCTGCCAATGGACCTCCGGGTTACCCGGAGGTCCATTGGCTGAAACATTGCTTGTGCACAGGCCATATGTACAGAATTTGATAGCCTTGCTATGGTCATAACGGTAGATTAACGCGCAGATCGACGTGCTATTTGTGCGCATTTCATGAACGGACTTCCAGTTTTAACTGCATACATTCTTACCAAATAGGTGAATGGGGAGGTGTCTCTCGAGTAGTCACAGTTTTGACACCCCGACTTTGCAATCTAGCGTTGATACCTGGGTATTTCAGAGTCCAGTGCAGCTGTCACGCCTGCCTGCTTGTATTTTTCATTTTTATTTTCAGAATAACATCAAACAAAAAAGTATATATATAGAGATGTTTGACAAAAGACAAATAAATAGTGTACGTGCATTCTTACCTTCTGAACATATTGATTTCTTCTTTTATGAGTTGTATATGTTGTTCTTCGATGGCTGCTCTTGATTCGACATGCTGACAATCGACGAAAGAAAATCCTCTAAAACATCGAAACTGGGGTATACTATAAAAATCAATATATACAAAGGATAGCGAGTAATCGATTTATTTTTGTGACTCTTTATACGCGGAAGACCAACATTCTTACATTGGGCCAGTCACTATAAATATTTTTACAATTTGTCGGAAACCGGGGCTTTGTCGTTGCTGGGGAAAATAGATTTACCCGCGTATTTAGTCAAAACTCAAGGAGTGTCGCATGAACCCGTGCTTGAACGTATGTCTCGTCGTAACGAACCCGCCCGTTTTCGTTTTTGTTGGGGTGGTTCTTATCCTGGAGGAGTCAATGACTTTTCCTCAAAAAAACATAAATCAACAGGGGTTCACTTGAAACAACAATTTAATACACGTATATATAGATAAATATGGTAATTTGTGACTTAAATGAAATCCAAATGAATAAGAAAAACAGAACGTCAATCACTCCCCACCCACACAGTTTTTGGGTCACTTGCGGGCCCACATTCTCTGTTGTCGCTGGTTTTTCGTCCTTCTCGCTGGTGTTTGTTCTTTGGTCGCCTCTCCACTTCACTCTTTCATTGGCGTCGCACGGCCATTAACGTATTGTCACTTCACCGGAAGCCTTTGCTCTAACATGTGCCGAGATGTCACTGTACCATTACTGTCGCACGGCCACTAAAGTAGTGTCATTTTGCTATATCGTGTTCCCTCTAAGAAGTGACGGAATATCACTCTACCATTGCGGTTGCACGGCCACTATCTTATTGTCTTTTTACTGGACGCTTTTCACTCAAGCAGTCGCCGTTAATGGGGTTAAACGCTCCCCCACGTTTATCTCAAAATAATGTTCATACAGGCAAAGCCTACTCTGCCTACGCATGGCTTGCCTACGACAACAGGTATGCCGTCTTTCTAAATACCAATAGCTCCCTGAGCTCGTACCTCCTATTTCTGATCCTATACTCAGATATGGCCACCAACTTGGTCCGCGACTGCTCCTATTGTCAATATGACCTTTGTGACTCCCCTACATTACAACGTGCCTACACATTCGCACCGACGCAGCACCTTCTCTAACCAATAGTATGGGACATCCCCAGCTCCTACGACCTACGACCCACAGCCTTGCACAGCTTCAGGCTGAAATCACTGGAATTGTTTAGAAATCCCCCAATTTTTATTTTGAAAGCCAGAACATCAATTCTCCGTTTACTGGCTTCTCCTGAACATGGCCGCTTAGATCTATCTTAATTTAATATTCGCTTTAAAGCTTGTTTGAAAGACTGCATTTCGGTGTATCCTGACATTCGGTGACACTGTCGCGGTTCAGTCGTAATATAGCTCTGTTGCGTTTTGAAAAAACAGAAAAGAGAAACGCGACGCTCGATACTTGGCCCTAACAGGACACCATAGGTGGCAGGCTAAATGCGTTATATGGGTGTGTGTCCAGAACATGTGCGATGTACTGTTTTTACAACAATTACCTATTAACTGGACATAATTACACACATAATGACTGCACGAGACGACTGGTCTCTCTTACTTCTTTAATCAGTTATTAGATAGCTCCTAAGTAGGTTCGCCAGACCTGCGATAATGGACATAAAATTCCACGTTTAATTTGCAGTGCATGAACTGTTGCTGGTCTTTTTAAGTGACAAATCGGTTTTCGGGGTTCGTCATATTCCTATCTTTATGCTTTACATTTAGTCCGAATGAGAAAGATTATCAGAAAACTATATACATTTTAAACAAGAAAATCGCAACTTTAAGCTATCACCTTGACACAATTGTATTTTCCAGAATTATTTATTCTATCCATGATTATAATAGCTTGTGGCCAATGTCCCCAAGTCGCACAAATGGACTGAAATGAATTATATTAGCAAGATTTAATGAATTGACAGTTAGTATTGATCATGCCTGACAATTTTCGTCATTGGAGAGATTTACGGGGGAAAGTTAGATCCCTTAATTTCCTAAATCTGTCGGTAAATTTAACACTAAGGGTATGTGGATTTCATGTAGAAATTGAAATTTCGGTATATTAACGACTTTGTATCATCTGCGTTCGCATCATTTCACAAACTTCAGGTATGTTCGTGTAGAGAGGTATAAAAATATTTATTACTTTCCAAAGTGTGATTTACTGGGATTTCCGGGTTTGATTATAAACGGTAACTTCACAAGTGAATTATGCAATTAACAATTGTGTCATGTATCCATGCGGGCTAACAAAGACGCTTTGCCGTGAATATAATGGGGACATCATTGTTTTTTTTGTTTTTTTTAACCCTTTACCTAATATGAAAAGCAGACGACATTTGAAAAAATATTCTTGAATAGCTATTATTTTCATTTTTTGTCTCAAAAACATAGGTTATGACCCTCACTGGAACGAGCTCGACGAGCTCGTTTCAATGAGGGATTATAACCTATGTTTTAGATACAAAAAAAAATAAAAAAAATAATGAAAATTAATTGGCGATTTTTGAGAATAGCGCTGGCCGTTACGTTAGGTAAAGTGTTAAATAATATAATTATCGTCAATAATGAAAAGTAATAAACAGAGTAATCGCTTGACTGGACTGGTTACGTGAAATAATTCATTCGAGGCGAGAGACTATATTGTAAAACACTCGTGCGCACTCGTGTATGTACAACGTCTCTCACCTCTCATGAATTATTTCACGTAACATGTCCAGTCAAGCGATTACTTTCTATAGAATCTGGCTTGTTACATTTTTTCCCCAATCAGTTTCAACTTTTGGCTTTTTCGTACTGTTGAAACCCATTTAAAAATAAGAAAACGTCGTTTTCACCATCTTGTTGTGTTCTATAACTTTTTTTGTTCATTATATTAACAGTATGCGCATCATGACATATGATGCAGACAGTGTCCTTTCCATCACAATAAAAATCTAGGAGGTAAGATTTGCTAATTTGTTCCTGGGAAGAATAAAAACTTGCACATTACTGTAAAAATACATTCGCTAAACAAATATCTAACGCGGACACATTGTGTTGGTTGGTGTGATACCGATAGATATTCTTAATGACATATCTGTGAAGTAATTGGTTCTAATTAGCATATCATAAAAAACAAGTTTGGTTTTGTTACTTATAATAAACAAAAAACAATAGACAGCTTCGTGAGCTACATATTGTTTTTGTTTATTAAAGTAACAAAAGGAAGCGTGGATTTATTTTCTACTGACATCATAGGTGTTTTCCAACAATTACCTGCAACTTTACTTGACCTTTCTCGTGCATCTAATTAATTCAAGGGAGGTAACTTTACCGAAAGTCTATTTTCATGAGAATATAAGTTAGGGATGTTTTTATCTTATAAAACTTTTTTTTCAAAACAAGTAGAAACGTCTAGAAGAAATATAATTATGTACGCCACACACGTGTGGAGGAGAACAGTGGCGCCTTAGAGCAAATACTGTATAGCTTTTACAATTGCATTTTCTAGAATTGTATTTTCTAAGTTTGCCTTTAAATTGGCTGAAATAAACCATTAGAATTTTCAAAGATGTGGCAATTTGCCAATTGGAAAATTGCCATACCTTTTAAAATGCTAATGATTCATTTTGATAAGTTATATTAATATGTAGAAAATACAATTTTAGAAAATACAACTGTAAATGTTTTAAAGTATTGGTTCCTATTTAGAGATCCGCGTCATCTACGTTGTATCTTTGCACAAGACATTTTATCCTGATAGCCTGTGTGGGAGCACGGTGGTGCTGTGTTCTAAGTCGTACTGCAAAACAACGGGGCATCCGCCATCAGCCCCAATAAGCTAGCAATTTGGAGAGGCCAACAGTTACTCGTCGTTGCTTGGTAGTTCACTCTGGGAACTCTGGCTTCCTCCATCTCTACAATAATCTGACACGATATGATCCTGGCTGTAAAAAGTGTTTTTAATCCCCAGTAAACACACATACTCAAATTTCGAAGCCGCATGCTCTCAAAAAAAGAAAAAAAGGAAAAAAAAAGAAATCGACGTCTACAGTTTGTATATAGGTTGTGGCCACTGTTTCAACAAGAGCAAGCGTTGCATATGGCCCCTACGGTGTCATATTAACAAATATGCCAAATTTGGTTTCGATTTGATGACACAAACTGAAACCAGAAAAATGAAATATTCCAAGTCGAAAAAAGTCGAAAAAGGTACATAACTCTAGAAAAATAACGAGACAGATCTCGTTACTTGTGGATATTCTTTTGCAAAGCTGGTCCACGAGCATACTAAGAATAAATCAAATCCAAGATGCAGTGAATGCAATACAGAGGCCAAGAAATATCTTTTAAGTCTAGAGAGTGAAAAAGGACCATGACTCTGGGAATAATTATAGGACGGAACCCATTCCTTGTGCATATCCGTTTCACCATGTGGGTCTTTCGGCATACTAAAGGAGATCCAAATCCGACCGATGGCTTTAAAACTACAATCCAAACCGTTTGTACGGACGGACGGACAGACGGACGGACGGACGGAGGACGGACGGACGGACGGACGGACGGACGGACGGACGTGGGAGTTGTGGGCTTAAAAAATTACGAAAAAATGGATCATTTTAATTCGTTCGGACAACGGTTAAAATCTGTTTTCGGGGGAAGAATTTCGGGGGAAGGGGGGGTATAGACATGGTTACATCCCTCAACGTAATACTTGATAGAAACTAACGCTAACCCCAACCCTAAACTGACCCTAACCCTTAATATAAACCCCGAGAATTCGCAGTTTGCCTCATAAGTCTCATATCTTAGTAATTAAGATATGGTAATATATGAAATAAGCTCATAATATTTCGGTAAGCTCATAATGCCTGTCCGGAAAAAAACCCTCGTAACTCCCGTATTATTGCGCGGACGGACGGACGGACGGACGTCTCCACTATATACCCCCCCCCCCGACCCCCGAATCCTCCCTCGGAGGTCGAGGGCATAATAATATTAGTTAAGTCAAAATCAGGCGTAGACTGAAATTCAACGGAGTACACTGAAATGCGACGGCATACACCGAAAAGCAACCGCGTAGATCTACCGCTGGCGCGATATCCGGAGTAGATCTTACTATTTTTAGTATCCGTGAAGCAGAGAAGTTTTAAGAGATGGATTTCCAAGGTACGTTTTGTGAATAATCGGTTCTCCTAGGCTCCACCAAGTGGTAAATCATCCAACTGTTGAAAATAAGACCAAGGCACGCGTTAGCATGTCTTGAATACTCACACATCGCTAAGAAAACGTGCTACTTTCAGAAACCCCACTAAAATACCTGATAAACGGCCAATAAGCTTGTGTGAAACACATTTTTCCTTGTTCGTCGTTTGCAAGAGGTATCCCGCTTTACCTTTTATGAAATCGATATTGTTTCTTCCCAAGGGCGGCGGAAGCTCGAAAAAGGTGAAGGAGCGCAAGTTTACAAAGCTACCATGGTTCGACCCAGTGTGAGAAAGGTTACAATCGCATATCGGTAAATGTACCATGACTCGCAAAAGTCTCTCGTTTAGATGAATATGCCGCTTTGGGGTCACTGTCCTGTCCTTTTCTTCAGCCTTCGGGTTGGAAGATAGTTGAAGTGGAAGAAAGGGCCCGAAGCGACCGAAAGTGGGATTCTTTGGCTAAATATTGTTTGGATTTGCAAATAATTTTACAGAAATGCCTGTATATTGACACGTTTGCATGCGCCCATTTTAACTCATTTTGCAGCTGCGAAACATATCAGTGGAAAAAAGTGGAAGGGCACGCGCCCCTTGTGCCACCCTGTGCCCCCTGGCTCCGCCGCCTGTGTTCTTCCCCAAATTGTCATCAGAATAACTCAAGTGAACGGATATATAAGATTTAACATTCAACAAGCCAAAATGGCAACGGCGTAGGGGACAAAGGACTACGTCGTAGACCTAAATCGAAGAGTGAATGAATGATCTTGAATGTGTTCAACAACTTTTCAACAGCTACCTTTTCGTATTTTTCTCGTTTAGATTCACGCAAAATTTGATTTACAACGTCCTTCATCGCAATGATAGTTTTTCACATGGAATGCAATATACTAGAAATGCTAATGTAAAAATGCAGGGTGCAGCCCATCGAGACAATTATCTCGACCTCCTCGGCGACTGACAGAGAGAAGGATTCTCCGTATTGTTGCGATGTTTGTTCGGCGTTCAAAAACAAAAATAACCTTAAGTGCCACGAGAGAGTCCTCGACAAGTATACATGTAGTTTGTGCGATCGTGGTTTCCTATACTGTAACGAGTAACAAGACCACAGCAATCGCCATCATGGAATTAAACCGATTAAATGTGTGAGGTGTCAGAGGGCTTTCCCTATAGAAAGTGTGTCTCTAAACTCCATGAAGTCACATACAAAGATGAGGACAACATTTCGTTCGACCGATGCAGTGAGATATTTAAATTCCGGAGGTATTTAAAGGAACATTGTGATGCATGTTATGACGACCCGGTTAAGTATCAGTGTATGAGATGTGTCAAGACGTACGCTAATCGAGGTTCGCTGCATTCTCATATGAAGAACCATTAGGCCCCACAAAGTAGATCATCTGTTCCCAAGCCCATTTTTTGTAAAGTTGCACGTGGGCGGGCGGTTTTTTATTTTATTTTTTATTTTTTGTAATTACTTCTTTGCCATCAAAAAATAATTTTCTTGATTTGTCTTATGTTTACGACCTCATAATACACAGAATAGCATGGGTGATGGTGTACTTCGTCCCTTGAGTGCAAGAAGGCTTTGCAATGCTAAAGCATTGCAAAGCCTTCTTGCACTAAGGGACAAATTTATCAATTTTTTAAAACCATTTAATTTTGTTTTAAAACTTCACATTGGTTATAAAAAGAGGGGATGTGGCCGCCAAAAAGACCGTGTGGGGAGGGCCTGAGAAACATAGTTTTAACTTTTTAGGCCTTAAATGTGAATTTTTTCTGGAAATTTCCTTGAAATGATTCCAATCCCCGGTTCACTATGGCTGAATGGACTCTGCCATGCAATTCTGTCGATATAAACAAGTAGAAGGTTCATTTTATTGTCAGGGGTGTCAAGGAGGAACAACACAGACGACGAATTTTGAGAGGAAGAAGCTAGCATTAAGTTTGTGATAGAACTATATTCAGGCAATCAGATCAACGAAAAGCCTTTGGTCGTTTGCTGGACTTATTGCCTGAACATTTGTAATGAACAATTCTCAAACGTTGCTCAAGTCATGCAATATTTTTTGATGATGTATTAAGGAGATTATGTTGATATAAACACCAAAAAGGTTCATCATGTTCAAGTTTGTCAAGTAGTATCTATACCAACTGAAGGAGCATATAGCACCTTAGATGGATAGTGGTATTAAGGGCCAGCAGTAGACCTATAGGGTACAACCCGCACACCCTATACTACTGTATCAGACAACCAAACATAATATTCCTTTATCTAACATTACGTACTACCCACATTCGTCATAAGGTAATACAAGACATTAGGTAAGTTAAGTTAATAGTACCAAAATCAAACAGGAGGCCTACATGGGCATATAACGCCCATACTGTACTACCATATCAATCCAGTACGAGAAGTCCGACACACCATAACACGAACAACGCGATGTGGGATTGTACAGTGGACAACAACAGAGGTCAACGTTTCTGTGACGTCAATAGTTTCACGAGGAAAACTTTCAAGAAAAATCACCTTCCCCATCACTTTTCCATCACTTTTCCATCACATACCCATATATACCATGAGCCCTGAGTGTACATAGATCACTATACATACCATAGCATACTATATATGCAGTACGTGTACCACTTTCTGGATCTAGCCGGATGGAGCCGAAGTTTTGCACCGAAAAATGTTGCTCCGGCAAAGCTCCACTTCCTATGGGAATTTAACACCAGCTGCTTCGGCAAAGCTCCAGGTAATATGGCCAAAAACATGACTTAAAATTTATTTTATCATCTCTTCTGTTCGCATACATGTAGATATCCTCAGGGGCGTAAACAAGGGGAGGTCTTGACATCCCCCAATGTAATTTTTCCAATCTATATTCTTGGTCTGGATTGAAGTTTTAGATATCGATTCTTTCTTATAAGTGATTATGTGCGTTCTTCCGAGAATGAATTTCGATAATTAAAATTATGAAAAGTGCTGAGACTCACTGTATATTACATTCCAGTCGGTTATACAAGTGGAGGTTTGTGGTACCAAAATTGAGCTGTCGGAACCCAGCATGCCCGTCTTTAAATACAATAACAGGGGGCGCGGTGGCGTTGCGGTAACCGGTTCTCGTCAGATCAATGTGTCGCAAGATTACGGTGTTGAGTGATGGGGAAAATTTATGCTCTTATCAGTGCCCAGCCGACAGCCAGTGACTGTCTTCTGAAACCCAGTTCGAACGTAAACCTTGCCACCTTATCAATGCCCTATCCGCTTGGGACTCTTAGGATTCCTGAAGGTGCCTGTGGCTTACAACGCCAAAGGGTGATCAACGATAATTCACAGAAAGATTATTTATTTACATGTACAAAGAAATATAATATGAAACAAATTACTCACAAAATTATCCATAAGAATACACTTATTACGCGAATAAAAGTTTGTTCTTTAGGGCCCTCGACGTCTCTCACAGCTGGCTGTGTCCGCTGGATCAACCTCACATCATCTTCATCCTCTCACGGTTTGAGACAAATACAAAGTGTCTTTTCACTTCTCGTTGCTTCCTCCTCGCGGGGATAACTTCACCGTCAGTCGGGCTTAATACATATAATGTTCTGCTTGTGTGACTCTATCAGCGTTCTCACAGTTCAATCAGAATTCAATCGGCGTCTACCACAGTTCACGATCACTTTGCGCCTTGCCTGGCTCTCACGGTGTTAAGTTATTCTTCGCCTTCGGATATATTCTTAACAAAGCTTACATAAAAATATTCTGCAAAGTGTTCTCAACAACACCAATTCTCGCACCGCCTAAAACTATCTTATCTCGCGAGCTATTCCAGCGCTTACTCAAGCTCTTAATACGGTCTCTAGACCTCAACGTTACAGCTTTTACTTCTTTGGCTACTATATCACTACGGTTCGCAACCGTTGACAAACTACAACCTTACAACCCTCACTGGGTTACGACAATACGCAGACTTTCAATCTCGGTGCCTATGACCCTCGACGGCCAAGGCTAAATTCGGACCTTCTCTGAGTGCCCTCAGGCCAACTGTCTCTCAGAATTCTGGTTCACGAATTTTCGTTTGAGGTGAACCCTTTCGACATTTCGGAGACAGAATAGATGCGTAATATGGATGTGTGTCCAGACCATATGTGATGCACTCCTTCCAACAATTACATAGATAATGATAACCGGAGAGAATATTGTCTCTCTTAGTACTGATCTGTCATCAGATAGCCCATGTGCGTTCAACACGTGCGCCATAATGGAAATTAAATTTCATACTTCATTTAGAAGCTTTTGAATTATCGTTAATTTGACAAATCTGTTTTCAGGGTCCGTCACATACCTATCTTTACGCTTTACATTTAACCCAGGCAGAAATATTACCGAAAATATTTACACTTTTACACAAAAAATCGCAACTTTTAGCTATCACCGAAGTAAAGCAACGTCGAGCCCGGTTAGTCCTCGGATGGGCGACGTTCTGAGCGATCGATTCGGACTCCGCGCTGTGTCCTTGGGCAAGGCACTTACCCCCCACTGAACACATGGGGGCACGATGACGCCGTGTACTAAGACGTACTGTACGTCGATGGTGCGCATGTCTTCAACCAATCTAACCCTGTCTGTACTGCAGTGCGGAGTTACGATGTTGGGGAGCTGACAGCTGCTCGTCGTTGCTCGGTGGTTCTCTCCGGGTACCCCGGCTTCCTCCACCCGTAAAACTGTCAAGGTCATGATTAGCCATTGTGCATAAGATTGTGACCTTAAACACCAATAAATAAATAGATAAATAAATTCAATAACAAGCCGGGAAGCGACTTCGTCTCGACTATAGCAGGTAATTATGTGCAGTTAAATTTCCAAAACTGGCCAGTATTTCAATACATGCCTTTGTTGCTCTCAACAGACCCACCCTGCAATTAGCTCTCGGCATAAAATATCTGCATAAGCTGGGACTGGCGCTATTACTGCCCGGACACTGATAACACAAACCACTCATTTCTAACCACTGATGCAGGGAAACAACTTTTTGTAGAACATTTGTTCTTAACCCTTTGAACCCGAGCGGCTGCTTTTCCGACCAGAAGCATGATACGTCATAATTTCATTAACCCTTTACCCAACGTAACGGCCAAAACCGGCCAGCGCTATTCTCAAAAATCGCCAATTAAGTTTCAAAATATTTTCATTTTTTGTCTCAAAAACATAGGTTATGACCCCTCGTTGGAACGAGCTCGTCGAGCTCGTTCCAACGAGGGGTCATAACCTATGTTTTTGAGACAAAAAATGAAAAAAATTAATTATTCAAGAATTTTTTTTGCAAGTGTCGTCTGCTTTTCATGTTAGGTAAAGGGTTAAGGAGGATGGCTGCTAAGTGAATGTATGGGATAGACCAACCAATATTTTCAATATGATTTCACGCCAAGTGTCTGAAATAACGACTTACCCGCTACGTTCTTCGTGTTATCTTCGGGAAATACCATGCGGCACTTCGCTTTTTGCAGACTCATTCCTGCCATCTGCGGTAAAGCTTTGGAATGCTTTGGACCCAAATGTTAGATCCTGTGAATCAACAGAACTCCTAAAGCGATATTTAAAAAGGAACGACATTGCGGTTTCGAAGCATTACTATGCCGGTGGGAGGAATGGCCAGATTCTGCACTGCAAACTAAGACAAAGGTGTAGTGACCTAAAAGGTCATATGTTTGAACGATTTTTAGTTAGCGATCCAAGATGCTAATGTGGATTCAATTATGAAGATTCTGAGCATTTTCTTCTAACGTGTCCAAAATATATCACACAGCGACAAATATTATTTGAAAGCATTAATTATAAAATATGTGACACAGAAGTACTTTTATCTGGCAGTTCCATGTTGTCAGATATAGAAAATGGGAATATCTTCATAGCTACACAGAACTTTATTATAAAAACAGGAAGATTTCTCTGAAACTCAATGTTTAACAGATCTTCCAAGACTGTTGAGTTCAATTGCCCATTACAATTATTATTATTATAATTGTTATTATTGTTATGGCAATAATTATTATTTTTCATTTTCCCTCATTAGTCTGTGTGAAACACACAGACTATTGTTTTTGCACGGTTTCTTTTTCTTTTTTTTTTCTTTTTCTTCTTCTTCTTCTTCTTCTTCTTCTTCTTCTTCTTCTTCTTCTTTTGTCCGCAAGATAACTCGAAAACGAATTGCCCTATCTCGTTGATTTTTGGTATGCTGATATACAGCCACAAGTTCTCGGCCACCTATAATTTTCAGATTCCTGGGGTATCAGGGGTGTTTGTAGGGGTGTTTTGAAAGTGGGTCACGCCCATATCTCAGGCGTAGTATGACCTACAGACCTGGGACCAACACCAAATGAGTCGACATTCGACGCAGGTTCAAAATATGGGTCAAGGTCACGGAGGTCATCTAGGGGTCATTGAGTGCATTTTTCAGAATTGCTGGAAATCACATTTTTCGACCCCCTAAAGTATTCCTGACGTACACACATGCATTTTGACGTAAAAAAGTGGGCGTGGCCAAAATTTTTGAAAGTGGGTCACGCTCATATCTCAAGCATGGTATGACGTATGGACCTGGGACCAACACCAAATGAGTCGACACTCGATGGAGATTCAAAATATGGGTCAAGGTCACGGAGGTCACCTAGGGGTCATTAAGTGCATTTTTCATAATTGCTAGAAATCACATTTTTTGACCCCCTAAAGCATTCCTGACATACACACATGCATTTTGACGTAAAAAAAGTGGGCGTGGCCAAAATTTTTGAAAGTGGGTCACGCTCATATCTCAAGCATGATATGACGTATGGACCTGATACCAACACCAAATGAGCCAACACTCGATGGAGATTCAAAATATGGGTCAAGGTCACGGAGGTCACTAGGGGTCATTAAGTGCATTTTTCATAATTGCTAGAAATCACATTTTTTGACCCCCTAAAGCATTCCTGACATACACACATGCATTTTGACGTAAAAAAGTGGGCGTGGCCAAACTTTTTGAAAGTGGGTCACACTCATATCTCAAGCATGGTATGACGTATGGACCTGGGACCAACACCAAATGAGTCGACACTCGATGGAGATTCAAAATATGGGTCAAGGTCACGGAGGTCACCTAGGGGTCATTAAGTGCATTTTTCATAATTGCTAGAAATCACATTTTTTGACCCCTTAAAGCATTCCTGACATACACACATGCATTTTGACGTAAAAAAAGTGGGAGTGGCCAAAATTTTTGAAAGTGGGTCACGCTCATATCTCAAGCATGGTATGACGTATGGACCTGGGACCAACACCAAATGAGTCGACACTCGATGGAGATTCAAAATATGGGTCAAGGTCCCGGAGGTCACCTAGGGGTCATTAAGTGCATTTTTCATAATTGCTAGAAATCACATTTTTTGACCCCCTATAACATTCCTGACATGCACACATGCATTTTGACGTAAAAAAAGTGGGCGTGGCCAAAATTTTTGAAAGTGGGTCACGCTCATAACTCAAGCATGGTATGACGTATGGACCTGGGACCAACACCAAATCAGTCAACACTCGATGGAGATTAAAAATATGGGTCAAGGTCTCGGGGGTCACCTAGGGGTCATTAAGTGCATTTTTCATAATTGCTAGAAATCACATTTTTGACCCTCTATAACATTCCTGACATGCACACATGCATTTTGACGTAAAAAAAGTGGGCGTGGCCAAAAGTTTTGAAAGTGGGTCACGCTCATATCTCAAGCATGATATGACGTATGGACCTGGGACCAACACCATATGAGCCAACACTCGATGGAGATTCAAAATATGGGTCAAGGTCAC
Source organism: Pictodentalium vernedei (assembly GCA_031216915.1). NCBI lineage: Eukaryota > Metazoa > Mollusca > Scaphopoda > Dentaliida > Dentaliidae > Pictodentalium > Pictodentalium vernedei. The sequence goes on along the minus strand of CM062289.1, from coordinate 119,462,105 downwards.
GAAGGTCACTAGGGGTCATTAAGTGCATTTTTCATAATTGCTAGAAATCACATTTTTTGACCCCCTATAACAATCCTGACATGCACACATGCATTTTGACATAAAAAGTGGGCGTGGCCAAAAGTTTTGAAAGTGGGTCACGCTCATAACTCAAGCATGGTATGACGTATGGACCTGGGACCAACACCATATGAGTCGACACTCGATGGAGATTCAAACTATGGGTCAAGGTCACGGAGGTCACCTAGGGGTCATTAAGTGCATTTTTCATAATTGCTAGAAATCACATTTTTGACCCCCTAAAGCATTCCTGACATACACACATGCATTTTGACGTAAAAAAGTGGGCGTGGCCAAAATGTTTGAATGTGGGTCATGCTCATATCTCAAGCATGGTATGACGTATGGACCTGGGACCAACACCAAATCAGTCAACACTCGATGGAGATTAAAAATATGGGTCAAGGTCTCTGAGGTCACCTAGCGGTCATTAAGTGCATTTTTCATAATTGCTAGAAATCACATTTTTTTGACCCTCTATAACATTCCTGACATGCACACATGCATTTTGACGTAAAAAAAGTGGGCGTGGCCAAAATTTTTGAAAGTGGGTCACGCTCATAACTCAAGCATGGTATGACATATGGACCTGGGGCCAACACCAAATGAGTCGACACTCGATTGAGATTCAAAATATGGGTCAAGGTCACGGAGGTCACCTAGGGGTCATTAAGTGCATTTTTCATAATTGCTAGAAATCACATTTTTTGACCCTCTAAAGCATTCCTGACGTACACACATGTATTTTGAAGTAAAAAAAGTGGGCGTGGCCAAAATTTTTGAAAGTGGGTCACGCTCATATCTCAAGCATGGTATGACGTATGGACCTGGGATCCACACCAAATGAGTCGACACTCGATAGAGATTCAGAATATGGGTCAAGGTCATGGAGGTCACCTTGGAGTTATCAAGTGCATTTTTTATAATTGCTGGAAATCACATTTTTTGACACCCTAAAGCATTCCTGACATACACACATGCATTTTGACGTAAAAAAAGTGGGCGTGGCAAAAATTTTTGAAAGTGGGTCACGCTCATATCTCAAGCATGGTATGACGTATGGACCTGGGACCAACACCAAATGAGTCGACACTCAATGGAGATTCCAAATATGGGTCAAGGTCACCGGGGTCACTCAGGGGTCAATGAGTGCATTTTTCATAATTGCTGGAAATCACATTTTTGACCTTCAAATACTTCCCCAAAAATTCAGATGTGCATTTTTTTATGAAAAAAGTGGGCGTGGCCAAAATTTTTGAAAGTGGCTCACGCTCATATCTCAAGCATGGTGTGATGCATGGACCTGGAGCCAACACTAAATAAGTTGACACTTGATGGAGGTTCAAAAATGTCGGTCAAGGTTACGGAGGTCACTTGTGGTCATTGAGTGCATTTTTTCAGAATTGCTGGAAATCACATTTTTTGACTCTCTAAAGCATTCCTGAAGTCCATACATCCATTTTTACGTAAAAAGTTGGTGTGGCCAAAATTTGTGAAAGTGGGTCATGCTCATATTTCAAGCATGGTATGATGTATGGACCTGGGACCAATACCAAACGAGACGACACTCGATGGAGATTCAAAATTTGGGCCAAGGTCGAACAGGAGTCACGAGGGCTATTACCAGAATTGCTGGAAATCATATTTTTGAACCTCCTTGTGCATTCCCTTGATTGGTCCCTTTGAATACTGTGAAGATATATACCTTATCTGGTTTCTTGGAAAAAATTAACTGATTTTTGAATGAATATCTATAAATACTGTCATTGAAAACCTATTTTTTTATTTCTTTAAAACTATTTTATCCCCAAAATAAGCCTCTAAAGTATTCCCATTACATTCATAGAGGGGCACGGTGGCTAAGCAGTTAGAGGTGCAGGCTGTAAGCCGAGAGGTTCTCAGTTCGAATCCTATCTGCGGCAACTGTCTTGTGTCTTTGGGCAAAAACACTTCACCCCCATTGCCCACATAATGGCATAGTGATGTTGTGTACTAAGACATACTGCATGCCGATGATACACTTGCACTAACCCTGCTTGTGTGGAGTTAGCATGTTGGGGATCCAGACAGTTGCTTGTTGTTGTTGTTTGGTGGTTCTCTGTGTTCTCTGGTTTCCTCCATCCGTAAAAACTGTACGACACGAGGCGGGCCTAGAGGTTGAAGTGTCGTTAAACCCCAATAAATTAATAACATTCATAGAATGTCTTCTATGCACTGTTTGTCAACATGATAACCCAAATACAATCAATCCTATCTCAATGTTTTTGGTATACTGATAGAGTGTCTGCCATTGGTACTTGGTCATCTATGATTTGGAGGCATGTAGGGCCTTCGGGCTCTAGATGTTAAAAATATGTTTACAACATTTACTGGGAAATGAGTTAGCTGAAGCAGTAACCATTATCTAAAACAGAAATCTCCAGAGAGAAAGCTGAGATAGAATTCTTTGTTACATTGAACAGCACTGTATATTTATGTTGTATCATGTTACAAAACTTCAGTCTCAGTCATTGAAGAGAGAGAGAAACCTTCACTTTTCAAAGCATTTTTTTTAAAAATCTATTTATTCTCAACCATAACTCAAGATTGAGAGGTTTTGGGATGGAGTGGTGTGTGGCTTTCTCGAAACACCTATCACAGTTACAAAGTAATAAAATGGAATATTTGAATGGTCAGATTTTAACCCTCTTAATACTTCGATGTGTTTAAAAAAATATCTTTAATATAACTCATGGCTACAGAATGTTTTTCACTCTCTTTTCTGAAACATTTAATTCTATGTGTCATGGGACACCTTTTCAGTGTGCTTTCCAAACTAAGGGATTCTTAACCCTTTAGCCAACATAACGGCAAAAACCGGAGAAAGCCAGAGTACCTGGGGAGAACCTCCGGACAACAGCAAGCAGCTATCAGATTCCCCACAAACTAACTCCACACAAGCAGGATTAGCATTGGTTGAATACAGGTGCACCATCGATGTGCAGTACGCTTTAGTACACATTGCCACCATGCACCCACGTAGGCAATGGGGTGAAGTGTCTTGCCCAAGGACAGAGTGAGGACCGCTCGACTTGCAGCCTGCACCTCTGCCAACTCAGCCACTGCGCCCCCATTTAACCCTTTACCCAACGGAGACGATAGCAAAATTTATTATTTCAAATATCATTTTTTTCAAATTTTCCAAACAATTTCAACAAAACCATATCATGGGACCCCTCGTTGGAATGTAATGTAATGTAATAACTTTATTTGCAAAAGACATTATAATACATGTTTATAACATAATTGCCCAAGAAACAACAAATAGTAATAATAATATATCACATCTAGGATTTATGAAGCTACATATTTGTCTTCTGCCAGCTGGCTGTGTTACTGTCACCCACCTCAGGGAAAGGGAAAATGTAGAGTATGAGAAGACAAAAAAGTGGGAGATAAAAAAGCAACGAATGAGGGAAAAAAAATGAAGAGAGAGAGAGAAAGAGGGAGGGAGAGGAAGAGAGAGAGAGTTAGAGAGAGAGAGAGAGAGACAGAGAGAGAGAGAGAGAGAGAGAGAGAGAGAGAGAGAGAGAGAGGAGAATCGGCTGCAACTGAAAATAACATGTGCAGTAGAAAAAATGAAGTAAAATATATATATGTAGGGAATGAACTCTGCAGTTCTGGTGATAAGTGGAATTTGGTTTCATTCTTGCACTGAGAAGGGGGGCATACATGGGAATGTGATATTTTGCCCAGAGCCAGCTGAGAGATTTGAGTTCCTCGTTGGCAGTTTGTGTTCTGGAGTTTTCAGGAACCAACCCTAATTAATAAGGACTTTTCGGACTTATTCAGTGAGTATGTAGTGTCGCGGGAGTCGGTACTTCCCGACATTCGTGGCATGATCTGTTACTACATTTGACAGAGGCTTCATACGAACCTAGAAACGTGTTGGTCATCTTTTTTTTAAACTGTGCTCGTGGTACATTTCGAACCAGTGGGTCAATGTCATTCCACTTTTTTGGAAATGTGTGTAAGGGGAGATTTGCCGTGAACTGTGTTCGGGGCTTGAGTTGTTTAATCTCACCTCTGTGTCTGGTAATCCTGTCGGTTTCGTTCTTGTTAAGATTATATAGACTATATAACGATAGTGGTAAGTTGTTGTGGATCCAATCATGCATAAATAATAGGATATTTAGCTTATATAGATCGTCCAGTTTCAGGATTTTATTTTTCTTGAATAGGGACTCAGTATGTGTGTTGTACTTTTTATTGTTTATTATTCGAATGGCACGTTTTTGAAGGATACTTAATTTCTTTATAGCCGGCACGTGTCCCCAGATGTGTATCGCATACATCAAATGACTTTGCACTAGCGTAAAATACAGAATTTTCAGGGTATCGAATGGTAAAAACTTTTTTACTCTATTAATAGCCCAGATGGATTTGGCTATCTTTGAGCTCAGATGAGAGATGTGGTGCTTGAAATTTAAGTTTTCGTCTAAATCAACACCGAGGAATTTTACTGTTTGGACTTCGTTTTTGTTCCCTACTTTTATTACATGTTTATTATTTATAGTTATGGGAGTGGCAACTAAGTCCCATGTGTCATGTGGGGGGTGTAGTAGCATGCATCTTGTTTTGGTGGCATTGAGTGACAGTTTATTCGCGGAGAACCAGTCTGCAATTTTGTCAAGTTCCTTATTTGTTGTTTCTGTCAATATGTCAAGGTTGTTGTCGGCCGTTGATATCGTGGTGTCGTCGGCAAAAGACAAAAGGTTTAGAAGTGTTGATTTACTGATGTCATTGACATATATCAGAAAGAGAAGTGGCCCCAGGATTGAGCCCTGGGGAACTCCACATGATATATTTTCAAAAGTCGATGAACACTCTTTATACTGTACATACTGTTTTCGACCTGACAAATAACTTCTAAACCATGAATTAGGTATCCCCCTTATTCCATAGTATTCGAGTTTATGTAAGAGTATAGAATGGTCTATAGTATCAAAAGCTTTAGAAAAGTCAAGGAAAACTGATAAAGTTCGGTCCTTTGTAGGCTTGTCATTGTTCAGGGCAACGTTGTGGATGAGTTGTAATATAGCATGTATTGTAGAATGTTTTTTTCTGAATCCAAACTGAAACTGATATAAACTATCATGAGCCGATAAAAAATTTAACAGGCGATTATACATTATCTTTTCCATAACTTTTGAGAATGCTGGAAGTATGCTGATTGGCCTGTAGTTGTTAAAAATACTGGAATCTCCCCCTTTGTGGATAGGAATCACCTTCGCTATTTTCAGTCCGTCGGGTATTACACCAGATGAAAATGTAAGATTTATTATGTGTGTTAGAGGTCCAGCTATCTCTGATATAGTTTCTTTAAGTAACTTTGTGGATATATTAGTGCAATCTTTACTTGTTTTAGTACGGAAATTCTTTACTGTTGAGATAACTTCCTGTAGATCTGTTGGATAGGCGAAAAAGGACGACGAATTATTATTATTATTATTATTATTATTATTATTATTATTATTATTATTATTATTATTATTATTATCATTATAATTATTATTATTAATATTATTATCATTGTTATTGTTATTATTATTATTATTGTCGTTGTTATTGTCGCCGTGAGAATTATTGTCACTACGGATATTGTTGTTGTTGTTAGTTAGGTTGGCGTTGTTAGTGTTATTATCCTTCAAGAAGTCCATAAAGTGTTTGGTTGAGGGAGGTATCAGTTCACTAGTGACTTTACCGATGTTGGAGAAGAATGAATTAAATTTATTTGCAATTGATTTGTTATCGGTTAACTGGTTATCGCCGTCAATTAAAGATGATGGTGCACAAGGTACACGTTTTGGATTGTTAATACCTCACTTTATAATCTCCCATGTTTTTTTATGTCATATATATTCTGTGTTAAAGCTGTATTATAGTAATTGACTTTACATGTTCTTTTTAGCTTATTAAACTCTCGACAGTAGGATTTATATATTCTGACATTGTCGTCTGTCGGAGACCGGAGTTTCTTCATATATAATTTGTGTTTCTGGAGTGATGAATTCAGAAGTCCTGTTGTCATCCAGGGTTCTCTCCTAATTTTTTTCTTGCTAGTGTTAATGATTATGAGGGGGAACGCTTCTTCAAACGCTCTTTGATAAATGGTCTGAAGAGTCGAATATGCAACAATGGGCGATGTTTCATTTACCACGCTAGAAAAATCGGAGGCTGAAAGCAATCTTTTAAAGTGATTAACATTTACAGTTTTGAAGGACCTTGTTGGATGGTGGGGCAATGTGGAACTGGGTAACATCCTATTTTCATCGATCAGAAAAGTAGCAAAGTGATCGCTTATATCTGTGATTATAATCCCCGATTGTAATACTTTTCCAGTAGTATTGCATAAAATGTGATCTATTAGCGTGGCCGAATGGTCTGTTACTCTCGTCGGTTTTGTGATTACCGGGAGAAATCCTGCACTGAATACACTATTAACGTACTGGTTAGTTTTGGGGTGGTTATGGAAGTTTAATAAATGAAGGTTAAAGTCACCCATCAGGTAAGTTGATTTATGTTCGTTGTTAATCTTACCAAGTAAATCGGACAAGTTATTCAAAAAGGAATCTATATCTGCTTTCGGGGCTGTGTTCGGCCGATAAATTACACCAACCAAGATTTTTTTTATTTAATTGGAGTTCAATAAAAACGGATTCGAAGACATGTGGGATAAAAATTGATAGGTCACTGCGAATGTTGAACGGTAATGTTTCCTTTGTGAATAAGCCTACACCGTCCCTCCCGTCGTCATTACCAGGTCGTGTTCGTGCAACTAATGGGTGGTATCCCTCTAATTTGAATGAGATGTTTTCATTAACGGTAAAAGTTTCTGTCAGGCTTATTATGTCAAACTGATTGGAGTCACTTTGTAGGTTGCACAAGAGATCCTTTAGAGGTTCCCAATGTGCATTTAAACTGCGACAGTTTAAATTAAAGAGTGAGAAGGTTTTATGCTTTAATGTAGCGATCGCCTTAAAGTCTTCTGGTGTGTAATAATTACAATTGTGGGCAGTTATGTTGAAGGGTGAATCAGACTCATATTCGGGGTCACTCGCGGTATGTTCATTGAGAAGCTTTGGGAAGTTAATCCTATTTTGTCTCTGGATCTCATTTAGTGTGAGTTTGTTAGCCATGGGTAATAGTAATTGAAGAGATCTCTAGAATGTGCAAGAACATAAGTATAATCCATATTTTAGAACTCATAAACTGTACGTTGCAAGCCGGGTATATTTTCAGTTGCGAGAAAAGAGATATTACAGAGATGTGGAGAAAGATAAGTGAGAAAGAAAAAAGTAATATAAAGTGTGTAGGGACCATATACATCGGTCAGGAAATCCTGTGAGAGGGTAATAGATCATAAATCATGACTGTATAACCAGTTTCGCTCAGGTTTCGACTAGGGTATGTCGGTAAGAGCGTATGAGGTAATGTACAATACATGGGACTCGTGGGCATCGATCCAGACTAGGAATCACAACTAAAAAGAACAATAGGCTGGACGGCTTCGATTGAAATACTATCGATATGTGTAAAAATGCACAACACGTATATACCTATATACACATAGAAGTTGAAGGTTATATACAACACCGAGAAGTCAAGTGGCAACGTAGATCTACTCTATTCTATTACAAATGATTGAAGACTGAGGAGAGGACAAATGATGATGTAGTTATGTGCAAGTAGATTTGCTCTGTCATAAATTGTTGAAGATCACTCACAAGTTCATAACAAAACAATCTTTTTGCACAGAATTCAAGCTTGCAAAAGAAAAAAAAAATCTACCACTCTGGGGAGAAGACAAATGACAATGTACTTATCTTCAAGTAGATCTGCTCCATCATAAGTCATTGGAGACTATCCGTAGGCGATAGTGTAGTTATGTGCCAACATATCTGTGCTACCATAAATTATCCGGGACTACTCATAGACATTCCCCACCAGTTCACAACAGGACAGTCATTTTAAGCACTCTTAAGGCACTCTCTCAAATTCAGAGTTCCAAAAAGTTACCACGCTGAGGAAAGGACAAATGACAATGTACTTATATGCAATTGGATCTACTCTATCATAAACTAATATTTTTTCAACTTCTCAATTTGCATATTACGCGGGCGGATGCGGCCGATTCGTTGGGTAAAGGTTTTTTTTTTATTTTTACTGGTGTTTTAAGGTCACATATTTCTGCACAATGGCTAACCATGACCGTGACAGTTTTACGTGGAGGAAGCCGGAGTACCCGGAGACAACCACCGAGCAACGGCGAGCAACTGTCAGATCCCCAACATACCAACTCCACACAAGCAGGGTTAGCATTGGTTGAAGACAGGTGCACCATCGACGTACAGTACGCCTTAGTACACATCGTCACCGTGCCCCCACGTGGGCAATGGGGGTGAAGTGTCTTGCCCAAGAACACAACGCAGTTGCCGCAGGTGGGATTCGAACCGAGGACCTCTCGGCTTGCAGCCTGCACCTCTACCATCTGGGTAAAGGGTTAAAGGATTAAAATGGAATATTTAAAGCGAATATTTTAATCCTCTGAAAATCTTAATATGGGGGCACGGTGGCGCTGTGTACTAAAGCGTACTGCACTTCGATGGTGCACCTCTCTTCGAAAAAATCATTGAGAATAATGAAAACCATTTCCATTCTCACAGTGTTGTTCTAAACACACATGGATATAGATGGGACCTCGGTATTTTGACAATGCCAATAAGTCTTCAGACAGGCTCTTGGGGGTCTTCAAGGCCTTTCAACGTCTACATTCCAACATTACTGAACCTTTTTACTTGCAATATATTTACCTGAGGTACCATGCATGCACTTCATCCTTGCCTTGCTAATATGGACATTTGCCATCATCTACAAATTTGGCAGATCCGGAGTTGGTGGAGCCAATATTTATAAAGTAGTTTGTGCTCATACTTCAGGTTTAGTATGACCTATAGTAATGGTACCTACACCAAATGAGTTGAAACTTGCTGGAGGTTCACAATGTGGTCCACCTCTATGCGGTCAAGAGAGGTCATTAAATGCATACTTTTTCTTCCTATTGGGAATTTCATTTTATACCAATTAATGCAGTTCTGAAGATTATACATGTATCTCATCATTCAAATAAATGGTAGCGGCAGTAATGTCCATTTCTGATTCCCTGATCGAACCCTATATATGGTGTGCACATATATGCCTTTTCGGGTTTCTTAGAAAAATTGTTCTGATTCCTGTATGAATATTTTCTCCATGAAAGAATTTCACAAAAAGCAGTGGGGAGAAAGCTGTGACTGTCACATACAATAACATGATCTATTTATTTAATCTCATTGTACAGAATTAATTCCCAAACCAAGTTAATATAAAAACAAACAACTTGATAATGAAGAATTCTAGTGTACATGTAATTGTAAAACTACACTGGAGATTTGTTATTTAAACCTATCACAATACTGTCAGGATGCCGGTAAAAGATGCAATACTGACATAGTTGAATGTTCTGTTAACTGTGTTAGTACTATGACTGTTTAAAATTAATTTATTAGAGAAGTTCTAGTTTTATGTATGCCTTGTTTAGGTCACTAGATGCTATTTTAAGAGCAGGCTTTCAAATGAGCTCTTGGGTTTTTTTAAGGTTTTTATGACAATATCTCCGACATAGAGTCTATGCACCCTTTGTCAGCGCGACAACTCAAATACGGACCGTCCTATCTCTATGCATTTTGGCATGCTGGTTAACAATAACCAGTTTGCACTCATCTATGTTTTTTTCACCCGTTCGATCTGAATGTCAGATGACAGATCTGAAGTTGGTGGAGCTATTATTTCAAAGTGGGTTGCGCTCATTCTTCAATGTAGATGTGGACATGGGACTACACCGACTGAGTTAAACATTGCTGGAGATTCAATATACGGTCCACCTGACTGAGGTCATCAAGTGCATATTATTCAGAAAGACTGGGAAATGCATTTACACCTTAATGTATTTCTAAAGTTTATGAATGTATTTCATCACTCAAATTCGTGGGCAGAGCCAAAATTGTCCATTTCTGATTCGTGCATCGAACCCTTTAAATGCTGGTCACATGCCTTTTCTGGTTTCTTATAAAAATTGTTCTGATTCCTGTATGAATATCTGTAAATACTGTTAACGAAAAACCCATTTCTGATTTGTTAAAAAATATTTTACACCAGAAGATAAGCCTCCATAAATTCTCTTTCTGTAGAGTTTATTCCTGATACTTTAACCCTTTCACACATACTTGAATTTACTGGATGCAGTAAATTCTGTTTCTCTATTATTGATATTGTTTTTGTTCCCAAACATAGCTTGTTTAATATCAACTTGCACATGGAATTATTGAAGTAATGTCATAGACGTTCAGATTCAATACCAAACCTTACGAGACGCCAGCGTAAACTATGACTCTACTCAGATTTCCACACTTGTTCATGCACCATCGTTTGTAATTCAAAAAAGTATTTATCTGTAACGGTAAGGTATTTAGGCTTATAGCCTGTTTACCGAACCATTTCAAGAGAATAAAATATAATTTAAAAAAAATATTTTCAACGTGCATCCTCATGGCTGCACGTTGAAAATATTGGTTCGTCTACCCCCAAATTATGAATATGGACTTTTCAAATTGCTGCATTTGAACTGACATGGAATAGACCACCAGGGTTCAAATTGTTAAATCTCTTAAAGAGACTAACGATGGCGATCAATTTCGACATGATAATCACCACTGAGCAGTACAATTAAGCGGGCGAATTTTAGACGGCCACTGCATATAAAAGGTTAACACCCAGATATATTAAATGTTCTCCCCAGATGCGAGAAACGGCAATTCATGGAGAATATTCTTAAAACATTTCTCAAACAGGGCGTTGAATCGCTACATTTGTACTTAGCAGCAAGACAAAGCACAAATACAGATGGGAGCGCGCATTTCCTGAATATCATAAAGACAAAACACAGACACAGATGGGAGCACGCCTTTCCCGTCTACCCTCAAGACAAAACACAGACACAGATGGGAGCGCGCATTTCTTACCTACCCTCAAGGCAAAGCACAAGCACGGATGGGAGCGTGCATTTCCTGTCTACAATCAAGACAAAACACAGACACATGTGAGATTGCGCATTTCCTGTCTGCCCTCAAGACAAAGCACAACACAGATGGGAGCGCGCCTTTCTTGTCTACCCTCAAGGTAAAGATCAAACACAGATGGGAGCGTGCATTTCCTGTCTACAATCAAGACAAAACACAGACACATATGGGAGTGCGCATTTCCTGTCTACCATCAAGACAAAGCACAAACACAGCTGGGAGCGCGCATTTTCTGTCTACCCTCAAGACAAAACACCGACACAGATGGGAGCGCGCATTTCCTGTTTACAATCAAGACAAAACACAGACACATATGGGAGTGCACATTTCCTGTCTACCATCAAGACAAAGCACAAACACATATGGAAGCGCGCATTTTTTGTCTACCATCAAGACAAAACACAGATACAGATGGGAGCGCACATTTCCTGTCTAACATCAAGACAAAACACAGACACAGATGGGAGCGCGCATTTCCTGTCTACCCTAAAGACAAAGCACAAACACAGATTGAGCGTGCATTTCTTACCTACCCTCAAGACAAAGCACAACAAACAACAAACACAGTTGGGAGCTTGCATTTCTACTTTCCCAAACTAACAATGTACCACTGGAGAGAGGGGCGTTGGACCGATTGGAATTGATGAATTGGGTCCTAAATGTGGGACGAAAAAGCCCTTTGACAATTTGTGTCCATGCAAGCTAATAACCCCCCCCCCAACTCCATCCCTACACCCAATCAGTCATCTTCTCGAAATCCTTTAATATCCGTTAACCATTGTTTGTCGAAACAAGAGGCCCCAATGGGCCTTAATCGATCACCTGACAAAGTGGTTCGAAGAAGTATTTTGGGTGACATTTAGTTTCTCATGGTTCATCAGAGATGTTATATACCCGATATAAAAAGATTCTAATTGATGGTTCTGGAGAAGAAGATTTTTTAATTTTGGAAAACAATTTATGGGTGCTATCAGGGTAACGCCCTTTGTGGTGTCTCCTGTGGGCGTGGCAACTTTAGTTGAACAAATTTGAATTGACATATGATAAAGAACATGCAGATCAAATTGTTTTCAATTCGTTCCAGTGGTCTATGAGGAGAAGTCGATAATGTAAAGTTCACGCCGGACGAGCGACAGACGGACGGACGGACGGACGAGGGACCACGGGCAGAAACTGATCATTTAAGCTCCAACCACCCCCGACTTTCAGTCAGGTGATCCAAAACATAGGTTATGATCCCTCATTGAAACGAGCTTGCATACCAACATTTAATTCCTGGTTATTTCTTTGTACACATTTATGAGTGGTTAATAGTAATAATAAAGTAAAACGAAAACAATTTTCATTGATGCTCCAGATGAACTTTTCAATAATTAACTGTTAAATAGGAATCAGATTCTAAATAAAGTAACACATCATTCCATTTAATTAATACGTCTCGTTTTCGTGCTCACTATATTGATGCTCCAGATGAACTTTTCAATAATTAACTATTAAATAGGAATCAGATTCTAAATAACGTAACACATCATTCCATTTAATTAATACGTCTCGTTTTCGTGCTCACTATATTGATTTCATAAATAGGTTTAATATGTCTTTTATCAAATATAAGCTATAAATAGTCGATAGAACTATTTATCACAAATAAATGTGCGTAAGTGCTGATATTTATATCACTCAACGTGACAGATTATACGCCACAGGTGTGCCCAGGGACGTGGGTAGAAGTTTACGATTGGGGGAGGGGGAGTGGGGTAGTGAATTTCCAAATGGGGGGGGGGGGGGACCGGGGGAAACCCTTTCCGGTCCCTCCTCCTAGTTGGGTTGGAAATTCACTACCGAGAAAAATTTTGAAAATGAAGTCATGAAAGGGGGCATAAAATTGATTCTAGTAACTGAAATGCCAAAACATTTATGATAGAATTATCAGGTTATTATTATTATTTGGTATTATTCTGGGAATTGATTATGTTCTAAACAAATACTCAAGCTGAGAACTTTGAGCAATTCTCACAGTCCTAACCTTAAAGCAGATCTTATGCAGGAATGATCAATTTTCGATGTTTCATCATTTTGTAACTGTGAGTGATGGAATTAACTCAGGTTAACGATTTTAATCGGACAGCTAGGTACACCCCCTATGGGAGTCCCCCCCCCCTACCCTCCCCCCCCCCCCCAAGACCGAACGAGATCGTTTTTTTCATGTACCTGGAGTAGATTTTCAGATGTTAACAAGAAATCATCCTGGCCGGATATGACGTAATCCAAGATGGCGCCCATAAGGGTGGGTCAATTGCGCGATTTTGCACCATCACTAATTTTTCTCCATTACGGAAAAACTATATGAGATAAGGAACGGGAATTAACTCATTCGTATTTCTGATTCCATTCCCCGTATAGTAATATCAATTTTTCGACACTTTTTTTTCGGAAAAAAACATATACAATCATGATAAAAAATTAGAAACCTGTAGACTTTTAAATGTTAAGTTGATCGCAAATTATTTTCCGATAATACCCAGCGTGAACGTGCACCATCGAAAGCCGACGTGAAAAACAAGATGGCCGTCAGTGCGACAACCCGTTTTCAGTTATCCCGCTTATGTAATGGACAAGTTTGCACTATCTCAAGTTGTACGATGGTTGCAGAAAACATGTTTGATACAGAGCACAGGAATCAACTGTATAGGATTTTGGACACTTTTTCAGCGTATGATAAACCAATCAAATAAGTGAATATCCAAGATGGCCGCCGGAAAAATGCCTCGAAATTGAAGAAAATTGAGTTTTTCGACACTTTTTCGCAAAAAAACTTATAGAATCATGATAAAAAATAAGAAGCCTGCAAACTTTTAGATGTTAATTGATCGCAAATTATTCTATGATAATATCTAGCGTGAACATGCACGGTGGCCGTACTGTATTTGTTATGGATTCAATGCGAGAACATTGTAAGTTTTCACTTAACCCTTTTTATTATTTTAAATATCATTTTTTCAAATTGTTCCAAAAATTTCAACAAAAACCATATCATGTGACCCCTCGTTGGAACGAGCTCGACGAGCTCGTTCCAACGAGGGGTCACATGATATGGTTTTGTTGAAATTTTTTGAAAAATAATATTCTTTCAACTGCTGATTGTGCATATTACGCGGGCGGATGCGGCCGATTCGTTGGGTAAAGGGTTAATCCATTCCGAAAATATTTTTCCATAATTTCCAGCCAGTTTCGATGCATATCTGAACTATTTCCTAACAAAAAGAAACATTTTGTAAAGTTATTATTTTTGTTGTGGTTGTTGTTGTTGAAGTGGAATACTGTTTGTTTTTTTTTTCTTTCAACGAGGGATCTCAGCTTTGAAACAACTATTCCAAGATTACAGGAAAGTAACAATTCAATTTTTTGTCAATGTAAGTGATGAAACAGTTTTTTTTTAAATACAGATGTGGGCCGTTTCATTACAGGAGAGTAGAAAAACAAATTATGGCGAAAATATAATTATTGCAGACAATTTAGAAGGTGGAGTCTTCATCCAACAAACTGCCATCTCAAATAAACCAAAATCGAAGAAGCTACCAGAACAAAGACCTTTCACATTGCGTGTGACACGAGCGATACACGAGAGACTGCGTTATGATTTTGAAGGTGAAGGAGAGCAAGGAGTCGAACCTTTGGCATTTTTGCATATGTGTGTATGTGAGGGTGGGTGGGTGGGTGGTAAAAGGGGTGGGGGTATGCTCCAGCTTGATTTTTATTTAGGAAATTGCTCACTTGAATTAACCATCAGTAAAATATTAAATAAAGAAATCGTAAAGTGCCATTCTTTCGGTAGTAGCAACGGTAGTATACAATTGTTATAAACATTCTATTCACACGTCCTAACGAATCGGCCACATCCGCCCATGTAAAATGCTAATTGAGCAGTTCAAAAAGAAGTTATTTTTCAAAAAGTTTTAACAAAGACATATTATGTGACCCTCTCATTGGAAAGTTCTCGTCGAGCTTATTCCAATGAGGGTTCTCATAATATGGCTTTAATGAAATTTGTTGAAAAGTTCGAGAAAAGTAATTGAAATCACAAATTTGTGTATCTCGTGTACTTTGAGTAAAGGGTTAATTACGTAGAAAATATTACTCTAAGTGTGAGGCGAGGCAAAACGAAGTGATCACCAAGATGTGAGTAGCTGCAGGTAAAGGGAACACGCCATTCTATATATCGCTGGGAGAATTGGATTGGACACTTTGTTTCGCTTTCACCTGTAAATTCAATACTATTTGTTCGTATAACGTGACACTTCGTCCCCTGAGTTCCAATGTGTTCTATGTGCCACTAGGCACATAGAACACATTGGAACTCAGGGGACGAATTCTCTAACAATGGCACCCCATTTTGGGGGCTCTTATAAGAGCACGTTCTCCATAGATGACAACACATTCTCTTCCTTCAGAATCTAATTGATCTAGTTTATACATTATCGCATCACCAGAAACACAAAAAGGGCACTGAAGAGGTTTTTTGAATGTCAGGTAGATCCAAAATGGTTGCGTGTGTCAGAATAACTTTAAGCTTTCGGTAAACTTCATTACTTTGTTCCCATTTGAAGTTTGAGATTTTCGTCAAAAAGTTATCGAAAGAACCTAAATGTTTTGAATATTTTTGAATACAATGACGATAATGACGTGATCCTAAGAATAACGTGACACTTCGTCCCCTGAGTTCCAATGTGTTCTATGTGCCATATTGGAACTCAGTGGACCACTTTCTGAAAAACACACGGAGGCTAAAGCGGCCGTGGCCAGGGACCGACCTAGTATGTAGCCAGTATGATTTGACTCCAAAAATTCTGGTTTGGTTACGGAATCTTAAGCATATGCTTCCAAGTTGGCTTGTAGCAGTAAGACACCATTTCTTACATTGGTCACTTGACCTGGAACTATTGTGAATTAAATGAATGAAGCTGATATCTGCAAAGAAAAATATCACCTTTGATGGTCTGTTTACTTTGATACTTGACACTATTTTGTGTCGGAGCATTTCATTCAGGTCATAAGGTTCCGCTCCACAATTTTTCAGGCATTTCCAAATATGACATTCCACACACTCTCTTCAAATGCAAATATTCTGTAGCTTAGTTATCTAACTCATAACATGTATTACATTTCCCAAATCCACAAAAAACATATAACACTATCTGACTAAGTAGAAATAAACAATCTGAATGTGGGTGGAATAATTTATTGTCAAAGGCCAGACTTCAACCTGAAAAATTGCATGAAAAATGCCGAAACCAGTCATTTTCAGCCACCTAGCAGCCTCAAAAGCAGAATTTTCCCACCAACCCCACTTACCCACCCCTGGAACAGAGCAACCCCTGTTTCTAAAATGCAAAAAAAAAATTTTGTTTCCGTTTCAGTTTTTAGTCACCTGTCTGGTAACAAACCCGTGTAAAAATTACATTTTAAAAAATAGCCAATTTTTCGAAGCCACTGTTTCCCATAATTCATCTGGTAATTTATCCCTATGTATCAGAATCCAACTTTGGGACCAAAACTTCGAATTCCCTTGTCCACTAAAATGCCTAATGTAATCATATATCTGATACTAAAAATATATCTCAATTTTACATGGCCTTAGTTTCAACATATGCCCTATGTTTAGAATTTCACCCCTGTGCAATAGTGCGAAATCGTGGAGCGGAACCTAACGTCAGTCAGATATGTAACGACCAATCAGATGCGTTCTGACTCGATTTTTTTACACAGACGTCGGATTCCACGCATGGTGTAAATAGCACGTTTCTCAATAATGGTTTTGAATCGGGTAGCATTGAATACACACAGCAATCGTGGCACAATACATAAAAGTTATTGTGCCAGATTTTTAACTCCGCCAATCACAAATTGTAGCTCCGTCAACCAAGCTAGTTCATATTTGGTTATGTTTGATATAACAGAGTTCCCGGAAGACATATGAAATAGACTAGAAAGTTATTGAAATGAATTTTGAAAATATTAGGCTCTTGAAAAGTTTTATAAATAGATAATTTTAAATAAAGGTTTAGGAAAATCAAAATTATAATCAATGATTTTTTTTTATTCTGTTCATTAGTCTCATTTCAATCAATATATGTCTGTGTTTTACAGCACGGCTGAGATTGTAGAGTTTACATTTGTTACACATCCATTCAACTTTAAACCCTTGTATTTGACGGAATAGCCGCTGTGACATAAATGATTCTGTATTCAATGGGTGATGTACATGCCGGAACTTTTCCCAGCACCGTTCATACTAGTTCCTTTCCCATCGAGTCATTAGTTACGCTTCGAAAAGTTTCCATTGTTATACAATTATCGACAGTCTGTCGCATAGTGTGAAAATGAAAACGTCCAAAGTAAAATAAAATCGGTTCACACAAAAATAGTTAACAAAAAATGAGATAATACTTTTTTTTTTAAATTCCAATCATTTCCAACCAGAACATTAACCCAGTCCCATGGCCGTCTCGTTTTGTGGATCAGTTATATCTAAATTGGTCAACTTTATTTCGGTAAATCTTCGTACATCTTACCATGCTTCGAACTTCTTTTAAAAATGTTTCTCCCAGCTGTTTTGCAAATCTGCACAAATTTGTACTTATATTTTTACTAACAGTAATAGCCACCAAATGGTTAGGCGTGAATGTGCACCAGCTGAAGAGAAACAGCAATACGAATTTCAATAAACACTTGTTCCGAAAAGGTAGTTTTGATTTTTTTATCAATCCATTTGATCAGTACAGCTTCAGTCAAAAAAAAACTGACTCTTCACCTTTGGGTTTAAACAGCGGAATTAAAATTGATATATTTAAATGAATTTTAATGCATGGGTTGTGTAATAAGCACAGAACGCGATGTGTGCTTGAATCGGTGGGTGTTGTACATAACGAGTTGGAATGGCGTAGTCATATTTCGCGAGAGCCGCGCGAAATATGAGTACGCCATTCCAACTCGTTATGTAAAACACCCACCGATTCAAACACCCATCGCGTTCTGTCTATTTACGGAGGAGAAAAATCATTTATAACTCCATCGTATCATACACATCCCCCACAGAGCGTATACAAAGGAGCATAACCCTTTGGGGTATGCCCCCAAACACATTCTTTGTCTGTTTTTGTAGTAGTAAGACAGAAATTGGAATTTTCAAAGACCTCCACGCAGGCATACAACTACCAGAGGTGGTTGTACCACACAAGCATAGAACTATCAGAGATGGTTCTACCACGCAGGCATAAAACTACCAGAGATGGTTCTACCGAGAGATTGTTCTATCACACTGGCATAGAACTACCACGAGTAGTTTCCAGTTTGGTGATATTTGTGTCGGGCTAACACAAGAAAATGGCATCGACAATGACTGTGAAAAAGCTGTGGCAGAATGAATAAGCAATGTCGATAATCGTGGTTAAATACGATGAATGTAGACTTCTTCTTTGAACAGCTCTCCGAGGTATGTGTTAACCCTTTATCCAGAGTAACGGTCAAAAACGGCCAGCGCAATTCACAAATTTCACCATTCAATTTTTATTACTTTTTCATTTTTTTGTCACAAAACATAGCTTATGACCCCTTATTGGAACGAGCTCAACGAGCTCGTTCCAATGAGGGGTCATAAGCTATGTGTTGACGCAAAAAAATAAAAATATTAGTGCTTCAAGAATTTTATTTGCAAGTGTCGTCTGCTCTTCGTGTTAGGTAAAGGGTTAATAAGAACTGTCAGGCTGATTCGGGTCATGGTCCGGCCAAGGCTGACAATTTTCGTCATTGGAAGAGAATTACAGGAAAGTTAGCGCCCCTTAATTTTCAGAAGTTGTCAGTAAATTTAACATTAGAGGTAAGGGAATTTCACATAAAAATTGAAATTTCGAAGTATTAGCGAAGTTGTATCGATGAGTGCATCATTTTCCAAACCTCAGACATTTTCCTGTTGAGTAGTATACAACTACAGAAGCTGACATTTTGCAATTGTTGTCCCAAATCAGTTTGAACGGTTGTCTATTTTTCTCTGTTTAAACCCATTTAATGAAAAAGAAAATGGTACTTTCTTACCAACGTTTGCAGTTCTATGACTTTTTTCTGTTCATTATATCAACAGTGTGCGCATCGTGACATATAATACAGGCACTGTCCTTTCCATTAATATAAAAGACTAGGGGGTGAAATTTTCTAATTTCTTTCCTGGGAAGAATAAAAACTTGCAATTGCTGTAAAAACATTAGTTACTTAGTTGCTTGTCATAAAAAGCCAAGCTTCCTTTTGAAACTTTTAATAAACGAAAATAACACTTTGCTCGGAGAGCTGTCTGTGGTTTCCGTTTATTAAAAGTAACAAAAGGAAACTTCGCCTTATTTTCGACTGATGTTATTAGGTGTGTCTCAACAATTACATGGTTCGTAATATGATCTCCTTCGCCCTTCTAAACATTTCAGGGGAGATAACATTATTTAAAGTCAATTTTCATGACGAGATAAGTCAGTAATAAAACATGAACTACTGTCACCCCACCCATCTCATTGTCTGAAGATAGCTATGAGACTGTGTTCACTGTGTAACTCATCTCATGTTGACTGTCCTTTCATGATTTTACATCACTGATTTTTTGACACATGCATGTGCGTATTCTCGGCACGATGGTCAAATTTCATAAGGTTTGGGTTACTTTATTTCCTGATAGTATTGGGAAATAGAATGTAACTAATTATCTACATTTGGCATATGACACCGACTTTGACGTCAATAGAAAACGGGTCGAGTTTCCGGGAACTCATCACGTCCTGTTTCTGTATAAATGTGATCTGTCGGAAAGTCCTTTCATCGGCATATATTAATCTAGAAAGTAGAGTGAACGACAGTTTGGTTGTCATTTTTTTATCAAATGATGTAATAAGAAAATATTTCAGGGAAATAACTTTAGAGGAGACCAAAAGGTGAACATCTGAAGGAGTACCAGTGTTAATTAGTCTATGTGTGCGCCCATTCGTGAGCAAACGTCCTTTCGTGACCAAACGTTTCTCCATGACCTAATGGAGGTAACGTGAAGACGTTTTATCATTTTCAACGATGATTTGTTTCTTGTGTACAATTATCACGTCAGGAGCGAATATTATGAATCTTTTACAATTGTATTTTCTAGAATTGTATTTTCTACCTATTAATATAACTAACTAAAAGGAAGCATTAGCATTTTGAAAGATATGGCAATTTGCCAGTTGGCAAATTGCCACATCTTTGAAAATGCTAGTGCTTCATTTCAACCCATTTAAAGTCATAACTAGAAAATACAATTCTTGAAAATACAATTCTAAAAGTTCAATAGTTATTGGCCCCAGGTGGTATCGCGGAACTAAATATTGAAATTAGAGTGAACCGCCTTAAAACGTTGCACTCGGAAATGACGCAATCTCTAAAAATAAACAGCCTTGCGAAAATCCATTGTTTCAATAAAAGTTTGAAACATTCTATTGACATTTTGCATTATTGTTGAATATACCTGATAAAAAAGAGGGTGATATGATGACTTTTGGACCTAAAAAATACAATTTACTTTTTATGTGTTTTTGTAGGGAATTCCCTGAAAAATATGTGCACGTGACCGGTACTTCCCTTTGTGTCAGTTTTTCTCTCTTATTTGTTGCATGTCCCCCCTGTTTTCAGATCAGAAAAAGTTGTCTGAAGGGCTATACTTGACAGAGATATTTGAATGCCAAAATTAAAGTGATGCGATCATATTTTTTTTCCACCTGAACATTATAATGGTCGCCTATTGGAAAATGTTTAGTTCTGTGATACCAGGAAGATCGGAGCTTCATATTTTATCACACTTGTATTTTGCCGCCGCCGAAATGTTGCCAGCGCAAGATGTACTAATAATTCGTTATTACTTTTGTACTTGCATGATCAAACATCTACCTGGGATAAAACGTTCGCGATGGTCGAAGTTTCAAGTTCTCTTATTTGAAACATGCCTGATAACTTTTCTCAGGAGAGCGGTGGCCCAGTAGTTAGATTGTCGGACTTTAAACCGAGAGGTCCACGGTTCGATTCCAACCAAAGGTAACTGTGTTGCGTCCTTGAGCAAGGCACTCAATCCCGATTGTTGATATGAAGGCTCGGTGGTGCTGTGTACTAAGGCGTACTGCACTTGCCTTCAACCAATGGTAATCCTGCGTGTTTTGGGTTAGTACGTTTGGGAGGATGAGAGTAGCTCGCCGCTGCTTGGTGGTTCTCTCTGGGTACTCTGGTTTCTTCCAGCCGGAAAACTGTCCAAAACGAGGTAATTTTCGCTGTCGAAAGTGTGGTTAAACTCAAATAAATAAATAAATGAATGAATAAATAAATGAATAAATAAATAAATAAATTTTCTTAAAAGTTATACATCAGATCATATCATTGCTGCAGAGTAGTAAGGGATGCCACTTGGGCGCAAAAATTTAACACTGAAATCTCCATAGACATTGGTTCGCCAGAGAAAATTCACGATCGTGTGTACTTAGGCGTAAAAAATTTAACACTGAAAATTCCCATACGGTCTTGAATTTGGCATGAAAATTCCCATAGAAATTGTTTTCGCCAGAGTGCCATCGGCCGATGGCACTCTGGCGAAAAAAATGTCTATGGGAATATTCAGTGTTAAATCTTTACGCCCAATGTGTCCTAACGTCAATTTTCATGCCAAATTCAAGAGCCTATGGGAATTTGGGGCGTAAATCTTTACACCCAATGTGTCTTACATGCCAAATTCAAGACCCTATGGGAATTTGGGGCGTAAATCTTTACGTCCAATGTGTCATACATTGGGCGTAAATCTTTACGCACAAGGTGTCTTACGTCAATTTTCATGCCAAATTCAAGACCCTGTGTTACATTTTTACGCCCAAGTACACACGATCGTGAATTTTCTCTGGCGAACCAATGTCTATGGAGATTTCAGTGTTAAATTTGTGCGCCCAAGTGGCATCCCTTACTACTCTGCTTCTACACTCGTGCGGGCTGGTTTTGCTGTCCAGTGTAATAATACTCACTTAGCTATTAGAGATATCCCGGTTTTTCTTTAAACGTAGGAATCGGATGCGTCTTCTCACCACTGATTTCCTGGAGCCAGATTCTAATGAATTTTCTATCAAACCAAATCACGGCTGCTTTACTGCAGCCATGACATGGTTTTTAAGGGAAATTTAAAAAAAAACATACACCGTGTTCAGAGAGTCAAGACAGCCTGACTGACA
Organism: Pictodentalium vernedei; assembly: GCA_031216915.1. Taxonomy (NCBI): domain Eukaryota; kingdom Metazoa; phylum Mollusca; class Scaphopoda; order Dentaliida; family Dentaliidae; genus Pictodentalium; species Pictodentalium vernedei. The sequence goes on along the minus strand of CM062289.1, from coordinate 119,439,622 downwards.
TCATATTACATAATACGTCGAGTCTGGCAAGTTACCTTGAGCAAAACACCTGCCACCTCTTACAGTTGTGTCAACACTGTGACACGTTATCGTAAAGCCACAGTGTACAACTCACAAGCCTTCAACGAATTTAACGAAGCTTAACCAATTTTTGTGATTGGTTCCTCAATTGTAAAATAGACTGTTACAGTACTGCGATCTCTTTCTCAATCAGATCGCGATTTCATCGCGATACTTTTACACCAATGGTTGGAGATTTCAAAAATAAAATATTGGCGAATCAAGTCTGAATGAAAAAAAACAAAACAAAGGAAAGTGGCACCCGAGATTGAATGTTCGCATTTCTTTTTCTGCTGATGAAATTCTATACAATGTTATGGAGAGGATAGCTGACAGGAGATTACGACCTGATCGCGACTGAGTCGCGACCCAGTCGAAATTCTCTGTCCGCTTCTGTATTTGCCGCTGCTTGATGGTGCTTTCCCTGTTCATGAAAACCCTAAAACTGCCCTACAATGTAATGCCCTTTCGTTTAAACGTGTCACCAAATAAACAAACAAACTACAGTTAAAACTAGAACCGGAGGTCCATTGGCCGACACATTGCTTGTGCACAGGCCATATGTACAGAATTCGATATCCTTATTATGGTCATAGATTAACGCGCAGATCGACGTGCTGTTTGTGCGCATTTCGTGACAAGACTTCCCATCTTAACTGTAGTTAAAAAAATAATGTTCTTAGGAATTCGTACAGGCGAAAAAACTTTTAATGAAGAAAGATGTTTTTTTTTTAAACAACAGAACTATATATCTCAGTTTATAATTCATATAAATTTTGCCTGTAAAAATCAAAAACTTTCAGGTGTCTTTGTCTTACGACTTAATCATAATCCAACTCATCTCCCAGTTGAAACACAATGTTTCTTTTCCTTCATTTCGTATTTTTGTGTTTATTTATTTATTATATTTATAAATTTATTTTGCTTTTTCCTATTTTGCATTGTATGTCGTAATCGAAAGGCGCAATCGAAGATGAGAAACACTGCCCTAAGTTTGGAGTACCTCAAAAAATACAGTGTAGCAGGTGCAACTGTGGTTTGTTTAGCGTTCTGGAACCCCGTAAGCATTGTTGATACGTGTGCATGCAGTTTGCCAGGAAATGATTCGCTTTGAATAAGGTACACCACTTTTTACTCGACGATCATAACATATAGCAGTTTGTGAATTCACTAAACAGAACAACAATCATCACTCCAGTTCTTTTGCTTGGATGAAAGCTTGTAAACTGTATTAATAAAAAACTTCCCAGAGACACTCAGCGAGTAAGTCCGATAGTGATCAACTCAAAAACACGATCACCCCAATGACCTACCCAGATGCGTTGCTCACCATGGTGTACGTGATCCCTCCCGAAAAACACCGGCGGACATCTATCTATCAATTAACTTGCCTGTGTGTTGAGTGGAAGCTTAACACCGACGGATATCTAGCTATAAACTAACTTGCTGGTATATATATATATATATATATATAGTGGACACTTAACACCGACAGACATCTTCCTGTAAATTAATTTATTAGGGTTTAATAACACTTTCGACAGCCAAGGTCACCTCGTGTCGGACAGTTGTACGGGTGGAGGGTGCAAGAGTGCCCAGAGAGAACCATCGGCGAGCAACTGTCAGTCAACTGTAAAGTAACTTGATTGTATATCGTCGTGTGAGAACCATAAGGTTCTTTATGTTTCTCATGCGACGATATAGTGGACGCTTAACACCGACAGACAACATTCTGCCTGTAAAATAACTTGCTTGTATACATAGTGGCCGCTTAACGCTGGCAGTCATTTCCCGTGAACTAATTTGCTAGTATATATAGTAAATGCTTAACGCAGGCAGACATTTTCCTGTAATCTAACGTGCTAGAATATATATCAGACGCTTAACACCGACAGACATCTACCTGTAAACTAACTTGCTGGTATATATAGTGGACGCTTAACACAGGCAGACAATTCCATCCAAACTAACTTGCTAGTATATATAGTGGGCGTTTAACTCCGACAGACACCTGCCTGTAAAGTGTCCTGTTGGTATATGTAATGGACGTTTCACACCAGCAGACATCTGCCTGTAAACTAAACTTGCTAGTCTCTATAGGGGACACTTAAAATCGCCAGGCATCTGGCACTAAACTGACTTGCTAGTATATTTGACGGAGACTTAACTCTGGCAGACATCTGCCTGTTGACTAACTTGCTAGTGTATATAGTGTACGCCTAATCCCGGCAACATCTGCCTGTAAATTAAATTGCAAGCATTATAGTGGACGCTTATCACAAGCAGGCAACTGCCCGTGAAATAATTTGGCACTGTGTATAGAGGATGCTGAACACAGGAGGGCATCTGTCTGTAAACTAACAAGGTAGTGCATATACTGGATACTTGACTCCACCGTCATCTCCCTGTAAACTAACCTGCTAGTATATATAGTGGTCGCTTAACACCCGCAGACACCTGCCTGTAAACTAACTTGCCAGTATATATACCGGACGTTTAACATAGACAGACAGCTGCTTGTAAACTAACTTACTGGTATATATAGTGGACGCTTAACAGCCGCAGACATCTGCCTATAAACTAACTTGCCAGCATATATACTGGACGTTTAACATTGGCAGACATCTGGTATATAAACTAACTTGCTAATATATATATAGTGGATACTTAACACCAGCAGACATCTGCCAGTAAACTAACTTGCTAGTATTTTAGACGACTCTTACCTCCGGCAGATATCTACCTGTGAAATTAATTTCTCGTGTGTATAGTGGACCCTTATCACCGACAGACATATGCCTGTAAACTAACGTGCTAGTATATATAGCCTGTAAACTAAGTTAGTAATATATATAGTGGACGCTTAACACTCGCAGACACCTGCCTGTAAGCTAACTTGCCAATATATATAGTGGTTGATTAACACCCAGCAGACACCTGCCTGTAAACTAACTTGCCACAATATATACTGAACGTTTTACATTGTCAGACAACTGCCTGTAAACTAACGTGCTTTTATACATAGTGGACGCTTAACACTGACATACATCTGCCTGTAAACTAAATCGCTTGTACTTCTAGTGGCCGCTTAATACCTGTAGACATCTGCCCGATTAAGAACTAGCTTGTATATATATAGTGGACCCTTAACGTCGGGAGACATCTGTCCGTAAACTAACTTGTTAGTATATATAGTGGACCATTAACACCGGTAGATAGATGACTCTCAACTAATATTCCAGCATATATACCGGACATTTAACATCTGCCTATAAACTAACTTGTAAGTATATATAGTGGATACGCCGACAAACATCTACCTGTAAACTAACTTGCTAGTATATATAGTGGACCCTTAACACCTGCAGACACCTGCCTGTAAGTTAACTTACCAATATATATAGTGGACGCTTAACACCCGCAGACACCAGTGTGTAAGCTAACTTGGCAATATACACAGTGGACGGTTAACACCAGAAGACATCTGCCTGTAACTAACTTATCAATATACATAGTGGACGCTTAACACCAGCAGACATCTGCCTGTAACTAACTTGGCAATATACATCGTGGACGCTTAACACCGGCAGACATCTGCCTGTAACTAACTTGCTAGTATATATAGTGGACCCTTAACACCTGCAGACACCATCCTGTAAGCTAACTTACCAATATATATATAGTGGACGCTCAACACCTGCAGACACTAGCCTGTAAGCTAACTTACCAATATATATAGTGGACGCTCAACACCCACAGACACCTGCCTGTAAGCTAACTTTCCAATATATATAGTGCATGTTCAACATCCACAGACATTCACCTGTAAGCTAACTTACCAATATATATAGTGGACGCTCAACACCCGCAGACGCCTGTCTGTAAGTTGACTTACCATATATACAGCCGATGCTCAACACCGGCAAACATCAGCCTGTAAGCTAACTTGACAATATGTATAGTGGACGCTCAACACCTGCAGACACCTGCCTGTAAGCTAACTTACCAATATATATAGTGGGCGCTCAACGCCCGTAGACACCTGCCTGTAAGCTAACTTACCAATATATATAGTGGACGCTCAACACCCGCAGACACCAGTGTGTAAGCTAACTTACTAATATATATAATGGACGCTCAACACCCGCAGACACCAGCCTGTAGGCCAACTTACCAATATATATAGTGGACGCTCAACACCCGCAGACACCAGCCTGTAAGCTAACTTACCAATATATATGGTGGACGCCCAACACCCGCAGACACCTGCCTGTAAGCTAACTTACCAATATTTTTAGTGGACGCCCAACAGCCGCAGATACCTGCCTGTAAGCTAACTTACCAATATATATAGTGGACGCTCAACACCCGCGGACACCAGCCTGTAAGCTAACTTACCAATATATATAATGGACGCCCAGCACCCGCAAACACCTCCCTGTAAGTTAACTTACCAATATACACAGTGGACGCTCAACACCCGCAGACGTCTGTCTGTAAGTTGACTTACCATATATACAGCGGATGCTCAACACCGGCAAACATCAGCCTGTAAGCTAACTTGACAATATGTATAGTGGACGCTCAACACCTGCAGACACCTGCCTGTAAGCTAACTTACCAATGTATATAGTGGGCGCTAGTAGTACATCATGGAAACAACGCAAAAGGATAAAATTGAAGATATAATTGAGGAACAGGACAGTACATCTTCACAAGTGGAGATCAGTGTTCCAAATGAGTCTACAGTGCAACACAAAAACATAATAGACTGTGTTAGGAATTATGACCTAAATGTTGATAAAATTCTTCAACGGAAGGCAAATGGCCTAATGGAAGACATCCACAACATTGAGCTAAAGTGTCAAGGTAGATGTACATTGATAACTCTGGACACTTTAAAATTCGAAAATTACAGGAATGGATTTACTGGATTTTACTGGGATAAAGATCGGAAGAAGGAAATACGAGGAGTGATATGGTAATGTATCTCTGATAACTGCGGTATGATAGTAGAAGACAAACTAAATATACAAGGAAACAGATCACACAAACTCAAGGTGCATATATATCGAACAAATAATAAAATCACGTTACAAGGAACTAAGTTAAATATCCGCTAGTGGATCAGTAATCACCTTCCATCTATCTACGAGTTGGAAATCCGATGAACTGACTACAAAGCTTTATAGTGAGGACATTAAACTCAATGATGCAGACGTAAGTGTTTTTTCAAATTCGTTACCTATCGCAAATAATACAGTGACGCGCTCCACCCCAATACGCAAGAAGAGACGTTTTGGAATGGTGTGCCATAAAACTCCTTCAAATCAAACATTCACCTCAGGAAATGTCAATTCTAAGATACTAAATTTCTCCGTTGTACCAGAAGTGCTGAACTACACTGTACTGAAATGTTCCTTTGATCAACTTCAGATGCTTGTTGATGAACTGAAAATCTGTCAGAAAGATCAAGAAAACACAATGCAACAAGAATTATGTGACCTCAAGACACACAATTCAAATAATGAAAAACTATACTTCAAAGAACTGGCTGAAAAAGTGAACGAACTCAAACAAGACACTGATCGTTTAAAGAAAGAAAATTGTAAACTACGAATTTGAAACGTTGAAAAACAAAATAAAGGGTCTCTACGGAAAACAAATTAGACCATCAAAAAAGAAAGGCACAGGATCATACAGTCAACCTCACCAACAAGGAGCTACTGCTTTGTCTTGAGTGTGTTGTTCTGACCCTAACACGGACGATACCAAGACAGGGAAAAATGAGGACATTACAGTATGTGCACCAATCACGCCTAACGTTTCAATGAGGAACAAATTCGAGGAATTAACTGAAGTGCCCGACCTGTCAAATTCAGACCTTTCTTCAGGAATAAAATTTACAATGCTACTGATATTCAAAATTCCAGCCCAACTGATGTATATCACAGCCAAGATCAACAGACTCCTGATTCTGTTCACTTAATTATTGGTGATTCAGTAATAAGGGAAATCGACACAAAACTGATGGCTTTGAAAGGAGAAATAGTGGACAAGGAAGTTAAACCGGGTCTTCGAATTGAAGGATTAGTTCAGTGGCTGGAAAAGAAAGAAGCAAACGATTGTGTGAATAGAATCACTGTTCATATTGGCATAAATTCATGTAAAAATCAAATTGTTGTGTCGGAAAGGGATATCGAACATTCTGGTTGCCGTGCTGAAACGCAAATACCCTCGGGCAACATTGATTTTATCATCTGTCTTGCCCTCATTACTTCATCCCAAGGTTAATGCTATCATCAAAGAGACCAGCTGGAGATTAGCAACGGTCTGCAAGAGAACAAATAGTGTTTTCCTGGATAATACCAGTGACTTCATCAACCAGCAGGGTGTGTGTAAAAGACACTTATATCGTGATGCGTATCAAGTGAATAACATTGGCTTCTTGGCCAAGCGCATTAAATATTCATTGCGCAATATAACGCCAGGCGCCAACCATTTACTGACGGAAACAGGTTTAAGAGATGAACATTATTTTGCAAATCAAAACACTTGAAAGGGAAGTGATACATTGTACATTGATAGTCAAGTATTGGCTCCATCTTCTCGATTTACCCACGGATTCCATCGCACATTGCTGCCTCTCTGAAGCCTTAAATGTCGTTAAATCCTCATGGGCTTCAGGGGTCGCGAACCTCCTGGAATCCGTGAACTCTGGCCATGTGTGGAGAAACAGATCAACATTTAATACATGAAAGTTGACAGCCGCCTTTGACAACCAGCTCAAAGACAGGTACGTACGATGGTGGAGAAAGAAGGTTTCAGAGTCAAATAAACTATCTTTCTACCACTCCATTAAACACAAATTTGGCTTTGAAAACTATCTCAAAACGAAAATGGACCATCGAATTAAACAGTCTTTCACTCGTCTAAGGATCAGTGCTCACTTACTCAGTGTTGAGTATAAACGACCTCCCATTCCATATGACCAGCGATTTTGTACGGCCTGCCCCGACAAAGTGGAAAGTGAAATGCACTTTTTCCTTTATTGCCCCCTGTATGAAGAAGAACGTCGTTCTCTAGCCCGACAGTTGCAAACGATTGTCGCCGACGGATGTGACTTAAGGGATGAGAAAACCTTCACAAGATTACTGGAAACATTTGACAACGACTTATCGCCACCTATTATACAATTCGCGCACTCAGCCTACCAACGCCTGCTGGGTCTGCAAGGGACGATCCCATAAACCTGTATCTGTGTGGTGTCAGTGGTTGTGGAACGACTGGGTCGATATTAGTATCTATCTATTTGTTTCTCTTCATGTATTTATTTGTTGTTAAAAGCTGTCTCTTATTGAACCACCCCCCCCCCCCCCACCAAATCTATTTTACTATGTGCCATTTTCATAAATTTCATTAAACCATTTTGTGTGCATGTGTGTATGCGGGTGTGTGTGTGTAAGTGTGTGCGCGTGTGTGAGGGGGTGTAGGGGTGTGTGCGTGTGTGTGTGTGGGGGGGTTGTCTGTGTGTGTGTGTGGGGGGGGGGGCATGAACCCATGTTCGTGAACCTACACCTGTCAATTCGTTGAACGACTGTAATGTGTGTATGTGTTTGTGTGTGAAAGGGTGGATGTACACGAGTGTGGTTCTTCATATATATTCGTTTATGGATGCTATCTCCTGTCCGTTAATCTTGTGTGGTATTATTTGTCTATTAGCATTTTGTGAGCTTTATGTCATTGTTATGTACCACTGTATGGAACTTACAACAATAAAGTTATTATTATTGTACATTACACGGGGGAATTTACGGCTATTGACAACGGCCGTAACGAACATACATGTGGACAGATCAACAAATTTGTAGATACAGTGAAACGTTCACCTCAGGTGCGTACTGCGCCCAGCCTGTTTGACTTGCCTCAATACGGTCGAAATAATGACATCTCGTTTGTTCGCCAACAACCATGTAATATTCTAAAATACATAAACTAGAGCATGGCGATTATTCTAATTTAGTTCAAGCTACTCTCATTTTTATACTGCCCTTCATACATTCTGGCTTTTGTTTGTTCGCCTAGGCACGGAAATGGTCAATTGGGCGATTGCGCATTCAGGCTTTAGCACTGAAATGGTCAATTGGACAATTGTGCATCCGTGCTTGTTTGAACAAGCAATTATCCACCCGACTACAGGGACTTGGGCTGTGAACACGACTTTTTTTATATTCCGGGTTCCGGTAGTCTGATGGTAGTCCATTTTCTAAATTTGATTGCGTAAAGTGAACGCTGCTCTGTACAATATTTCCACCATGGCCATTTAACAATCAACGCTACTTTTTTATTCACAGGACAAACTCAAATAAATCCCTGTCACCGTTATAGTTATCCAACATGTGGACTTTGTGTTCCAACCACAAGAGTGTAAATACCCGCGCCTGTGTGCGCGCGCGTATGTATGTGTGTTCTGTATATGTGGGGGTGGGTGGGGGGGGGGGGGGTGGGGGGGGGGGGGTTGTGCCAGTATTCATTCATAATTATTATATTCGGCTGTCAGTGTTCCTATAGCCTTTAATTAATGCACGGCCGTGTAATTTTTTTTCTGTTAAGAGTATGTGTGTAGGAAACTTAAAAGAAAGTAAAAAGAAAATAGCCTATACAGCCTGGAACGTCCAGGGTCTCGTACACAAGTTAGATGACCGTGAATTCATCTCCCTTTTAACCCTTTACCTAACATGAAAAGCAGACGACACTTGCAAAAAAAATTCTTGAATAACTAATTTTTTTCATTTTTTGTCTCAGAAACATAGGTTATGACCCCTCGTTGGAACGAGCTCGACGAGCTCGTTCCAACGAGGGGTCATAACCTATGTTTTTGAGACAAAAAATGAAAATATTTTGAAAATTAATTGGCGATTTTTGAGAATAGCGCTGGCCGGTTTCGGCCGTTACGTTGGGTAAAGGGTTAAACAAGTATGAATTTATATGTTTGTCCGAATCTTCTCATTGTAAAACAACTGACATCACGTTGTCGAGTTATACATGTCTAGATATGTGCCGCAACAGCACCAAGTCTAACTGAGGCGGTGTTGCGTTTTACTATCTTCATAAATATATATCCAAATAGTTGCTTTGTAGCTATCTGTATTTATTCCACAGCAGTAAAATACATTTGCTTGGTTACTCTTCGCATGGCATAATATTAGAGTAACATTTACTCACGGGCAGTCAGATTAACCGGCTGGTATGCTCACAGCCTCACATGCCCGTCATTAATTAAGGTCAATTGTACGTCAATCAGGTCAATTGGCTGAACCATCTACGACAGTATTAACAAAAACAAAGGCGCAAGAATTGGGTAACAAAGTCAAAGTAGTTCCTTTGTTTAAACTGGGATCAGCCAGTGCGAAGGGGGGATTATTTGGTGACGCGTTGTAGGAGCAGTATCCTGGTTTGGACATACAAGAGGTGCAGAGTACATATCCAGACTTTTGGTACATACGCCAGTACAGCAATAAAGATTTCTTCACTGCAACGTGCTGATATTCTGCTTTTTTCAGGTAAGATTAATCGCCTGTTTTTGTATTCTATGTTTGATTCCGTTTCGTACTTTGTTTCACGTGGTGCTCATTCAACATGCAACATTCGCGGGTTCGTGTGGCCGGGTTGGCCATTCTTTCGTGAACAGATTGGCTTGTTTCATTTGCCCCAGCGTCATACAGCGCGGCATCGACGAGCCGATCCCCATTACAATTATGCCACTCATATTGATCTGGCAATGCACCAAGGTCGTAATGTAAATGTCCACTTGTTTGGGAGAAGTGGTTTGCGGCAATGCTTGTCTTCTTTGACCGATTTTCGTCCACAAATTGTCATTCTGCAAATAGACTCCAACGATTTATGTAATACTCGACCTGAAATGATGGGCAGCGAAGTTGACGAACTCGTGGGTTTCTTGTTGTGCGAGCATCACATGGAATCCACAGTCGTATGTCTGGCGTGTTATCGCTTGCAAGTTCGGGGTGACAAACCTCCGACACTCTTCAATCACCATGTCGACATTTTTAATAATATAATTCTGTCGTTTTACCAGACAGATCACCTACAGTTCATTACTGGCGTCATAAACGTCTGCATTGTGAAGTATTCCACCTCCTTGAGGATGGCGTTCATTTTAACATCCAAGGCTTGAAACGGTATTCCCGTAGTATTCGAGGTGCCATTTTATTTTGCTTGAATAACTTGGGTCACTAATAACAACACAAAACAAAAAAAAATTTCGACTGTGGTATTTTTGCTTGAGTAGTATATTGTTGTGCTTTTTCCCCCTTTTCATGTGCATTTGACCATAGTACAGCATGGTGTTCTGGATGTGTTATAACACATCACACCCTTTGCAATAGCTAGCGACAGTGTCGTTACCACATCTCAGTAAATTGTAGGCCCTTTTGCCCCTTGTATTGCCTTCAGTTTGGTCACAATTCTATGTTTATTGTCTGAAGTATATACTCTCCTGCCAATAGCAGGGCTTCATAATCGATGGGCTTTGCCATTTTCCAATTTGATGGGGCATGGCACTTTCATTTATAATAGTAGGGTATTATCATGCCCAATTTGTGCAATAGCGTATTTATTCCCCTATCGTTGGGTTTGACTCAATACAATTTGATGGACAGCCAGAGGCATGTTCGCCAGCACACTATTATATAAGGACAGGCAAACGCGTTTTTCACGCTATATGAGGGTCAATGACCATCCCTCATAGGTAGTGAAACCTGAGTTTGACGTCTCCTATCACTGTGTAATTCCTCAGTTGAGCTGTTGTACACCGCCTTGTATTCAGAGTCCAATTGGATGCACATTCTTGTTCAATTTGCTGAGCATATTGCCGTATTATTCCTGCTGATGCGACATTTACGCAGGCAGGATCATCCAAACTATGGGCCAGTCAGTATAACTGATGGTTATTTTAGTCTAATTTTGTCCTTAGTTTTGCTTTGTGTTTCAGCCATGCCAAAAAAAACGGCGGGCAGCATCGCTACAGGATGGTTTGTCCAACAATTTTGAGCCAGCAACCAGACAGCGTCGTAGAGCTCGGGGCACAAGTGCCTCTCAGGTCGCGGACCATATTGTTACATCAACAGACACCATTATACCTCCTGTGAGTAAGGCTTCGGATGTAGTGCTCAATTTGACAATGTCAACACGTGAACGTGCTTCTTGGTTACCATCAGCACCTCGGACAGAGATACAAATTCTAAACGCTCACAGTCGTACAATGGTTCCTGATGCCCCACCACCACAAGCCCGGCGGTATGACTCTTCAAACATGGCAGGTTAAATGTCAGTTGCCGGGTTAGGTTCATTACACACAGTGGCTTCACGCTACCCATTCATGGACTCTCATCATACTTTGTCTACTGCAAATGTTACTTTAGTTACGGAATATCCAACCAGCTCTGTCGGTGGGACAATATATCAGCCTCCAACATTTGGCCAACCACAGGGCCCTTGACTACCTCCACTTACATCACCTGGACGAGTCACCATTGCATCAACTGTTCACACATCTGTGTACAATCAACCGTTAACAACCAGTTCACTCGTTCCCAGTGACTCACACGGTCTTCATAGTCAACCAGCACACAGGTTCAGATGTTGACTCTACAAGTGCCACTGCCGGACAATCTTGTATCCTCACAAAGTGACATTAAAAATCGTTTGACGTCTGCCATCTCGGATATCTTACATACTGCAGGTAATCGGCGTATTGACCACATGCATGCTAGTTCTCCCCACATGGTTTCGCTTAACCCATTTCAGGTCCCAGAATTTTTGGAGTTGACTGGAGTTCCGCAGGGTCCGTCTCATCCCTTTTCTTTTATTTCAAAGTTCACCTCGCTCACATCTTTGGTGAGCCAGAAATTGAAAAACCAAATTTGATCTCATGAGTTTGTCAATCTGGCCATGCTGCTCCCAAAGAGTTCACAGCAGGCCAGTTACTCTATGACACTTTCGGAAGCAGAGGGACCAACTCCACCACTCGTGTGGCTGCCTAAGGCTCCGAAGGCACTGACTTCTATTCACCAATGGGTCAGTACTTTCGAAGTCTTCGTGGTAGTATACACTGAGAAGTTCCCATCGGATTTCCAGTCATTAATTCAATATCAGGCCCGCATTCGGAAGATGGCTTCGGATAACTTTGACTGGTCCTATTACGACCAACAGTTTAGGGCTCTGCGACAGCATGGCCCGTCGCTTTCCTGGGATCAGACACATTGGGAGTTATTTCTCCAGGCATCACCAGCGGCAAGAGCTCCTCCAAACCGCACCTCCTCCTTTCAGCCATCAAAATCCAACAGGAAATTTAATTATGTGCCCGTTGGTTTTTGTCGGAAATACCACCAGGGTCAGCACTGTCCAGGTTTCTGTAACTTTTCACATTCCTGTCCGAAATGCTCCCAGCCACACTCCTCGCACACCTGTAATGCTCGGGGGCCCTTTCGAGGGGGTGCAAAGGTGGTGGAAGGCATATTCCTCCCAAACAAGCCACTAACCCAACTGCCAAGCCCAGTAAATAGTAAGTTATCGGCAATATCATTAAAGGATTATGATGATGACAAGTGCAAATACATCTTACAGGGGTTTAGGGATGGCTTTTAGGTAGGCTATACCGATCCACGGGTGGCCAGATCATCTCCTAATCTGTGCTCTGCTGCAGAGCTTCCTTCTGTTGTTCAAGGCAAAATTGGCAAAGAACTTCAGGCTTGGCGAATGGCCGGTCCTTTCACTGAGCCTCCATTTGGAGACATGATTAATTCCCCAATTGGAGTGGTACCCAAGAAACAACCAGGCCAATATAGAATGGTCCACCACCTTTCGCACCCACAGGGCTCCTCCATTAATGATCACATTACGGATGTTCTTAAATCGGCGAGTGACTCTTCCATTCAAGACGCAATTGACTATATAGTAGACATGGGAAAGGGGTGCTACACGGCGAAGACTGACATTGAATCTGCTTTTAGACTCATTCCTGTCCACACAGATGATTACCCCCCCCCCCCCCCTCCTAGGTTTTCAATGGCAGGGTCTTTTTTATCATGATAAATGTCTTCCCATGGGCAAGTCCTCTTCCTGTAGTATCTTCGAAGCATTTAGCTCTGCTCTTCAGTGGGTAGCATCAAATCGTTTCCATATCCACACTATGGTGCACGTCTTAGATGATTTTTCTTTGTAGCTCCGTCTAACAAATTGTGTACAGGTTATCTAGATGGCTTTATCAAGATGTGCTCCAGCCTTCGTATTCCTATTGCACAAGACAAGACATACCCTCCCTCTACTTGCATGACATTTCTAGGGATTGAATTGGACACTGAGGCTATGTGTGCCCGACTTCCACCTGATACACTAGAGAAATGCTTGACTTTGTTGCACCGGTTACGCGCATATCACAAGACTACTCTGCGGAATCTTCAGGTTGTCATTGGGGTTCTTAAACTTTACATGTTCAGTAGTAGTCCCAGGGCGAGCATTTTTACGTCGTCTCATCAACTTGACAATTGGCGTGAAGCGGCCACATCATAGGATGCAATTGACTGCTTCTGTCAAAGACGATATAAAATTATGGCAAACCTTTTTATTACATTTCAATGGTAAAACCTTTTTTCTTGACAGTTATTGGAATAACAGTACAGTGCTAGGTCTCCACACTGATGCTGCAGCTAGCAGAGGTTTTGCAGCAATTTTTCAAAATAAATGGCTGTGTGGATCTTGGCGCCCCTCAGAACAGACAAAGAACATAGCTGTTTTAGAACTTTACCCCATTGTAGTGGCATTGTACGTGTGGGGGCACCATTTGACGAACAAGTGCATAATGTTTCATTCCGATAATGCAGCAGTTGTGGCTGTCATCAACTCTCAAACCACTAAACATACGGAATTGTTGTCTCTTCTCCGGCGTCTGGTGCTGGTATGTCTGACTCACAATATATTATTTAAAGCAAAACATGTGCCTGGGGAACTTAACTGTTTACCCGATCTTTTGTCTCGCCTGCAGGTAGAGAGCTTCAGACATCTAGCCTCGGATGCCGAAGTGGAACCAACACTAGTGCCTCTAGACATATCCCTAGAGAACTTACTGACACAGTGAATAGATTGGTAAATAGTGCTCTGGCGCAAAACACGCGGCGGCAGTATTTGGCAGCTAGCTCTAAGCTACATGCTACATGCTTTCTGTGACGGTATAGGGTATACTCTAATATGGCCCGTCCCTGTATACATACTTTGCCTGTTCATTGCACATCTGTTTAACAAATTATATGCCCCTGCATCGATTATCGCGTCTATTTCGGCTATTTCCTACTTTCACAAGATTAACAATTTACCCGACCCGACTAACAATTTTCTCATTAGGAAAATTCTCAATGGGGCACAGCGCATCAGCCCAGCCATTGATGCGCGCCTTCCCATCACCAAGGAGATTTAAGTCGGCTACTCCATGCCCTCACCCGTTGTTGTGCATCAGTGGGCGAAAGCAGACTCTACTCAGCCATATTTTCTACAGCTTTTTACTCATTTGCCCGTACTGGTGAACTGTGCCATGCAACACATAGAGGTTCGACAACAGTGTTGCAATTTGCCGATGTACACATCGTGTCACTTTGTCACTTTGACTTTTCGTAACTTCAAACACAACCTACAAGCGTGGCCTCATGTAATTTCTTTCACACCCTCCTTCACGCAGTACAATTGTCCGGTAACAATTCTGTGTCATTATATGGCTCAACGTGAATCCCTTCCGGGTCCACTTTTTGCTTGGCCCGACCATATCCCAGTCCTGCGTCGTTCATTCGATACAGTTCTTAAACTTTGTCTTAACTTCCGCGGCCTGGATGCACATGTGTTTAAGGGGCACAGTTTCCGAATAGGGGCGGCAACATTAGCAGCTAGTCTAGGATCCTCTGATGCACAGATTCCGGTGGCGGTCCAATGCATTCCACCACTATATACGTAGCCCAGCGTTCCCCGGGAACTCGTAAAGTTGGGAGGCTTGCATGAGGTGCATCATCACACATTTATCCAGCCACGATGCTGCCTTGGGGCACGACTGGCATGGTGTTCTATATGAGCTGTCTTGGGGTAGAAAACCAGTACAAATAAGTGATGATGCTCCTCTTGGTCTCTGAGGTTTTTTCATATGAGCTGTCTTGGCGCAGAAAACCAGTACAACTGATTGATGATGTTCCTCTTGGTCTAGGAGGTTTTTCCATATGAGCTGTCTTGGGGCAGAAAACAAGTACGAATAAGTTATGATGCTCCTCTTGATCTTTGAACAGCAATGCATGCACGCAGCATTCAGTGGTGACCCATGGTTTATTATGAACGGGTAGAGAGTTTATTTTGATGCCTTAGGGAGGACGCACCCAAACCGTGTGTCATTCGAAATGTGGCCTATGCGCTGATTATCACCAGGTTATTTTGAGTTTGTGTATAAGTTGACATGTGTTGGTTCGATCTCGAAATTTTGTTACTCGCACCACGATATTCAGGTTTTGCGCTAACTGTTCATTTCCGCCTGCTAGTACCAGTCACTCCAGGATTCGTAAACATTTAGGGTGGCTGGGTGGGCGAGATGTGGCTCGTATCTGCCTCAGATTCCAGCCCCATCTTTGGCGTGTGGGTCGCCCATTCAATGTGATTTCTTGTATATATGTTATATTTTGGCTAAACTGCATTAATGTATATATAGATATGAGAAAATATTTGAATAATAAAGCAGTTTGTAGCCCATTTTTCAATTCATACCTGTCTTGGTTATATTCTTTCACTCTCATTCTACCCTTTGGGGGTCCCCTATCGGACATACTGGAACCCATAACGCTGGTTGTGGCATAAATATCCAGATAGTTGCTTTGTAGCTATCTGTATTTCTTCCACAGCAGTAAAATACATTTTCTTGGTTACCCTTCTCATGGCATAATATTAGAGTAACATTTAGTCAGGGGCAGTCAGATTAACCGGCTGGTTTGCTCACAGTCTCACATGCCCGTCATTAATTAAGGTCAATTGTAAATTGTACGTCAATCAGGTCAATTGGATGAACCCTCTACGGCAGTATTAACAAAAGCAAAGGCGCAAGAATTGGGTAACAAAGCCAAAGTAGTTCCCTTGTTTAAACTGGGATCAGCCAATGCGAAGGGGGGCATTATTTAGTGACGCGTTGTGGGAGCAGTATCCTGGTTTGGATATACAAGAGCTGCAGAGTACATATCCAGACTTTTGGTACATACGCCAGTACAGCAATACAGATTTCCATCACCACCCCACCTCCAGAGGCCCTGTGTCATCTTCTGCTGGAAGGGGAGTGATATACTTGAAGTGCGGCGTGTGGATCGCCGCCCTCGCCCTCTCTACTGTGGGTTTTTTCATTAGTATATTATAGTCTTGTGGGCCACCAAACCGTATCTTGAGTTTGGATGATGTCTTATAAACTTGGGGGCGGTGGCTCGCCCACTCAATCTCTTCAGTTGACATCCCAATGTGATTTCTTGTATATATATTATAGCGGCGTGTGGGTCGCCCACTCATTGTGATTTCTTGTAGGCGTGTGGGTCGCCCACCCAATGTGATTTCTTGTATATATGCTATATTTTGGCTAAACTGCATTAATGAAGATATAGATATGAGAAAATTTTGGAATATTAAAGCAGTTTTTAGCCCATTTTTCAATTCATACCTGTCTTGGTTATATTCTTTCACTCTCATTCTACCCTTTGGGGTCCCCAATCGGACATACTGGAACCCATAACGCTGGTTGTGGCATAAAAACCATTCTTTCGAAAATCTGATTCCATCGATGAACTATTGTTGTGGGTAGAATTTGATGGGGAAATATTTAATATGAATGCAACAGTTGTTTTCGTCTCAATTTATATTCCTCCATCTAACTCAACATTTTGGCAATCACGAGAAAAACTGGATTCTGTGTTCGGAAACTTCGAGCAAAAACTTAAGCAGTGTGGGGAAAACGATCTAATCATTATGGGAGGAGATTATAATTCACGCACTGGAGAACTGCCGGATTATATTACAGATCACAGCGACAAGCACCCCCCCCCCCCCCCTCTCTGACTCCTATAGAATTGATCAATGTGAAAAACGTCAAAGCCTAGATAAACGAACAAACACGTATGGCAATAACTTCTTGCCATGTGTCGGGCTACCAAAATGATAATAGTTAATGGCAGAATTCCTGGGGATTATATGGGGAACTTTACAAGTTATCAGTATAATGGTGCCAGTGTTGTTGACTAGTATTATCAGAAAAAGGGCGAATACTAAATATGTCTATGTAAAACCATCTTTCAAGCAAAGGCGGCTACCCGATAGCTCAGGAAAGGCTGGACAAGCAATCTATAACCGCGATCTGCAAATTAAAACACAGCGACTTATGATGAAGACATACCCAAATAACAAAGATGGTACAGAAAACGCTGTTTGGGACTTTCGCGAGATTATAGCCGACGTAAACATATATGCAACAAAATTCCCCATTCCCCTAAGAAAAAAGAGGTCCAAACGGAAATGGTTTGATCAGAAATGCAAGGACCTGAAATTTTCATTGAAACGTGCCTCAACTTCTCTCAAACAAAATCCGTTTGACACTTCTCTCATCCAAAATTTCTTCTCTGCTAAACAAGCGAACAAGAAAGCAACAAAAAGAAAGTCAAAACTTCACTTCAAGGAATTGTGTGATAAACTCGACAATTTAACAACTGATCCGAAAGCATACTGGTAGGCTATTTGTACCTTGCGCACAAATAGTGTGTCGCAGGATTACAGGGGTCACTTGATGGAGGAAAATTTATGTTCTTATGAGTGCTCAGCCGATAGCCAGTGACTGTCGTCTGAACCCCAGTTCGAACGTAAACCTTGTCATCTTATCTGACTCTCACGGGGTTAAGTTATTCTTCGCTTTCAGATATATACTTAACAAAGCTTACATAATAATATTCTGCAAAGTGTTCTCAACATCACCAATTCTAGCACCGCCTAAAACTATCTTATCTCGCGAGCTATTCCAGCGCTTACTCAAGCTCTTAACACGGTTTCTAGACCTCAACGTTACAGCTTTTACTTCTTTGGATACTATGCCACTACGGTTCGCATATAGCTCCCTGAGCTCGTACTTCCTGTTCATGATCCTATTCTCATATATGGCCACCGACTTGGCCCGCGACTGCTCCTATTCTAAATATGAGGTCTGTAGCTCCCCTACATCACAACGTGCCTCTACTTTCGCACCGATGCAGCACCTTCTCTAACCTATAGCATGGGACCTCCCCATCTACTCGCAACGACCCACAGCTTTACACACCTTCCGACTGGAACGGGCTGGAATGAATTGTTCGAGAAATCCCCCGATTTTTATTCAGATAGCCAGAACATTTATTCTCAGTTAATCGCTTCTCTTGAACTTGGCCCCGCTTAGATCTATCTTCATTTAACGCTCGCTTTAAAGTTCCTTTGAAAGACTCGCATTTTGGTATCTTTTGACATTTCGGAGACAGGATAGATGCGTAATATGGGTGTGTGTCCAGAACATATGTGATGCACTGGTTTTCAACGATTACAATTTAACTGGCCTTAATTACCCAGATAACGATCACAGAAGAGAATATTGTCTCTCTTACTATTGATCTGTTATCATCTAGCCCACGTGGCGTTGAACACGTGCGCCATAATGGATATTAAATTTCATGCCTAATTAGCAGAGTTTGACAAATCTGTTTTCAGGGTCCGTCACATACCTATCTTTGCGCTTTACATTTAACCCAGGCAGAAATATTATCGAAAATATTTACACTTTTACACAACAAAATCGCAACTTTTAGCTATCACCTTGACATAGTGTTGTAGAAAATCACCTGGGTCCAGATCGAGCTGTTGATCACTTCAGTACTCTGCTGTGTCAACCACAAAACGCATCGTTCATAAGAACAAGTTCAGTGGGGATGGTTCAAGCCCCATATCCTCTAAATAACGATTCAATCACGTCCACCAAAATACTCAACTTCATAAATAAAACTTAACCCTTTACCTAACCTGAAAAGCAGACGACACTTGCAAAAATAATTCTTGAATAACTAATTTTTTTCATTTTTTGTCTCAAAAACATAGGTTATGACCCCACGTTGGAACGAGTTCGACGAGCTCGTTCCAATGAGGGGTCATAACCTATGTTTTTGAGACAAAAAAATGAAAAAAATAATGAAAATTAATTGGCGATTTTTGAGAATCGCGCTGGCCGGTTTTGACCGTTACGTTAGGTAAAGGGTTAAAAATAAAAAAGCTGTAGCCGGTGACAACATTTCTAATGAACTTCTGAAAATCCTAGCGCCATATATCATACAGTACGTGGCGAGTAGGTTGTAACTAGATCACCCGCGGAGTGGAGTTATCACCCAAACTATAACTTTCAAATTTTGTATATATCGGCTAAAAACACAAGCAATGTTTCAGCCAATGGACCTCTGGGTTTAACCCGTAGGTCCATTGGCTGAAACTTTGCTTGTGGCTGGTTATGCTTTGCAACTAATTTGCAATTATTGCTTGCGTGGAATCTCCACTCTGCGGGTGATTTAGTGATAATACACTCACCACGTACTGTAGATCATTTGACAAAATTATTCAATCAAGTGTTGAAGTCTCATCACGACCCTGTGGATTGGTGCAAGTCTGTTTTGACAACAATATACAAAAAGGGGACCGTCGCGATCCAGCCAATTATAGAGCTATTGCTTTGAGTAGTGCGTTAGGCAAATTATTTAATAAGGTGATAAACGAGAGGATTAATGCCTTCCTAGAAGACAACAATCTTATAATCGAGAACCAATTCGGATTCAGGGCGGGACGAAGTACAATTGAAAGTGTTTTTATTCTTAAAATGATCATCAACAAATACAAGGTATTAAAAAAGCCGTTGTATGCGGTGTTTATTGATTTTAAGAAGGCATTTGACACAGAAATTGTTCGGAAAACTGGAACGTTTAGGTGTGTGCAATAATATATTTCAAGTTTTGCAATCTATGTACCAGTCAAGTTACTACCACGTAAAAACCACCCGGGGTATAGGACCACCCCGGTTATCGATCACCGACGTATGGCAAGGCTGTGTTGTCTCGCCGATATTTTTTAAAATTTTCATTGATGACTTGGGCTTATGCTTCAATGACGAACTGCTCCCCTATCACCATTAATGGTTCACCACTAAATCATCTTTTGTTTGCCGATGACTTAGCCCTTTTTTGGACACTCCGTGTGGACTCCAAAACGCACTAAAAAATTAACCGAATATTGCGATGCAAATACACTTATCGTTAATGTTGATAAAACAAAGGTCATCCTATTCAATTCTCGAAAAAAGACTAATCTTCCTAAATTCCAGATCGGCACACAAACAATCGACTATGCTCCCAAATATACGTACCATGGACTTGTTTTCTCATCCAATGGTAAATTACAAATCGCCCAAAGGGAGCTTAGGCTGAAGGGGTTAAAGGTCTTACATAGCTTATTTAATACCTTTCAGAAGAAATGGACGCCCTCTATTGGCATCTTGTTAAAACTGTTCGATTCTCTAATAAAACCCATCCTTATGTATGGAAGTGAACTCTGGGTTTCTGAGATATATGAAATCAATTTTGATACCACCCCATGTGAACGTGTACAACTTCAATTCTACAAGTCTATACTTGGCGTAAACAGTAAATCATCCAATCACGCAGTTAGAGCTGAACTTTGACAATATCCATTATATATTGACGCAAAGATGCAACTTGTAAAATTGATGTGAAAATTATTTCAATCTCCGTCATCTAAATTATTACTGGATGCTCGGTTAGAAGCCGAAAAATATTTACAGCCAGATTCTATGTGGCTGAAATATCGAGAAGTTCTTGTTAATAACAACCCACTACTCCATCCACATGACTTTAATAAAGTTAAAGAGAAACTACAAAACCTTCACCGCGACGCCTTTTATAATAATATTCATGATGATAATAAGAAAAAGGGATTAAATAAACTGAGAACGTATAGACAATTCAAGAAAGCTTACACCCTGGAAACTTACTTGACAAACACCGCATCGCCTGAAGCAAAAATTATGTTTACTCGATTACGTATCAGTAATTGTCTAATGATCGAAAAGGGCAGACATGTGCAGCCTTCGACTCCCGTAGACGAAAGATTTTGCAGATCATGTGACTCGGGAGCGGTAGAAACTGAACTGCATTTCGTGATGGAATGTGCACAATATGGGTTTATCCGGAATAACGTTTTTCACAGATTAGAGCTTGAAAATCAGAACTTCTCTGTGATGAACGCAGAGGAAAAATTCATATTCTTGATGGAAAATAATGATCCAGGCTGTGTAACATCATCTGTAATATGATCCTGCTTTTCTTTAAACGACGCGAGTTGAAGCTCCATCAGCAGTCGTGACGTGGTTGTCGGTAACGGCTAATTCTATATATGACATACTACGACAACAGTTAATACTATCATTTCGTATCAAAATGTATCTATGTATTATCTTTACGTTTATTGTTATTATTATGTATATCATGCAATCTGCCTGTCCTTGGTGTTTTTGCTGAATAAACTTATCTTATCTTATCTTATCTTATCTTATCGTATCGTATCGTATCGTATCGTATCGTATCGTATCTTATCTTATCTTATCTTATCTTATCTTATCTTATCTTATCTTATCTTATCTTATCTTATCTTATCTTATCTTATCGTATCGTATCTTATCTTATCTTATCTTATCTTATCTTATCTTATCTTATCTTATCTTATCTTATCTTATCTTATCTTATCTTATCTTATCTTATCGGCAGATACCTGCCTGTACACTAATGTGTTTGTATATACAGTACGTGGAGAGTGTATTATCACTAATCACCCGCGGAGTGGAGATTCCACCCGCGGAATAATTGCAAATTTGTTTCAAAGCATAACCAGCACCAGCAAAGTTTCAGCCAATGGACCTCCGGGTTAAACCCGGAGGTCCATTGGCTGAAACCTTGCTTGTGTTTTTTGTGGATATGTACAAAATTTGAAAGTTATAGCTTGGGTGATAACGCCACTCCGCGGGTGGTGTAGTTACAATCCACTCTCCACTTACTGTATAGTAGACGGATCACTCTTTCTGCAGTGAGCTTCTGAATGGAATCATCGGATAAACAATACTGGTCACCAACAAATGGACGATTTCATTTTGTATTTGGAGAGAGGATTAATGATAATACATGTATAATCATAAGCCTTACAAAAGGAAACTTGACTTTATTTTCTACTGATGTCACAGGGGTTATCTCAACAATAACTTGCTTCTTAATTGGACCCTCCTCGATCCACTCGTTTTGCAACAGGACGACTCCATATGGACAAAATGTATTCTTGTTTCAACTGAGTCTGAAACATATCCACAGAACATGAAGACTTTTAGTTATGGTACCAATACCTTCCAGTGAGGCTCAAATATGGGCTTCTAGCACCCAATCAATAAACAAAACGACATAACTTGTACTTCTGATGTATTATTATATTATTGTCAACCTTTACTATGTCATATGTTATACTGTACACTTGACCGTAAAGGTGTAAAAGTACAATGAACTGAATTGAATTAAAAAAATTGAATTGAATTAAAAAATATAGTATATCCAGATAATTTCAAGGGAGATAACATAATCAAAAGTCGATTTTGAAGACGATAAACAAATATTATCGCTTCAGTGAAGTGATCTGGGTCGTAGTATCACGTCGAGTTGAGGAGGTCAGATCGCCGGATCAAACGAGCTGCCGCAGGCAGCGAGTTTGATCCATCCATCTGATCTCCTCAACGAGACGTGATGCGACGATCCAGATCACTTCACTGTAGCCAAAAAAGGTTTATTATATGAGTTATAGTTCAACATCGCATGCCAACTCTAGGATTAGCAATTCCCCCAACCTTTTTGGTAAATTGGATTGGAGTAAAAATAACTATTTTTGTTTACACTTATTTTTGTAACATGTGCTTACTTCCGGGGAACCCCCGATGCTCATGAATACGTTACAAAAATATAATGAATACAATAAAAAAAACGGACCGCCGTTCGAGCGCACCCACTCCGGCTCGGAGTAAAGTACTGTCTGCGACAGGAACAGCTAATTATGCGAATTCGAACGCATCCGTACATAGTCCGTCATACTATAGTGATACGGA
This sequence comes from Pictodentalium vernedei, assembly GCA_031216915.1. NCBI lineage: Eukaryota > Metazoa > Mollusca > Scaphopoda > Dentaliida > Dentaliidae > Pictodentalium > Pictodentalium vernedei. The sequence continues at coordinate 119,416,278 of CM062289.1, read as the reverse complement.
ATCAGATTCCACACTGTGGATTTTCCGGGGACCAGGAAAAGAACGTCAAACAGTAGTGATATTTAGCGGTTAAATTACATAGTCATATAATGAAAGTCAGGGGTGCGCATTTAACCCTTTGAAAAATGACAATGCTCATGTCGGCAGGGATCCCCTTGATTCACTCACCCAAGCCAGAAAATAAGCAGACTGTCATCTGCAAAATGAGGTCCCCAGAGGGTGAATTTAGTGATGCTACCCAGCACAGCAGGGTAGCATCACTACATTTACCCTATGTGAACCTCAATCTGAATCAGGGTATGAAAACGAAACAGAAAGAGGTACCCAGAGGATAAATTAGCCCACTGTATGGGATAGCATCATCAAATTATAATGAAATTAGGCTGCTTATACGTCAGAGAAAACGTCTTTACCGTTTGGCCAAATCTAGCAATAGACCCGAAACTTGGGAAAAATATCGGGTAAAACGAAATAAAGTAGTTTCTGTTATACGAGACTCGAAAACTAAATATCATAACAAAATTCAATCGACACTAAACAATAGGACTACCAGCCCATCTCTTTGGTGGAAGACAATAAAACTGCTTCTGGGGAATAAAGTGGCCGAAGTCCCTGACCTGTCTCATGATAACAGACTTATCTCGAGAAATGCAGATAAGGCAGAAGCCCTAAATGATTATTTTTGTAGTATTGCTACACTTGATGACACGCATGCAAGACTTCCTACATTACCCTCCCAGAATTGCCCAACCATTAGCAACCTACAATTAAGTGAAAAAGAAATAAGTGAAGCGCTCAGATCTTTAAAAATATCAAAGACATCGGGTCCTGACCTAATCAGTCCGCGTCTCTTGAAGGAGTGTATACTCTCTTTGAGAAAACCACTCACCACGATATTCAACACTTTGCTTAAAAATTCTTACTACTCTTTGCAATGGAGAAGGGCTAACGTAGTCCCAGTACTGAAAAAAGATCCTCCAAATTTGGTATCCAACTATCGCCCGATATCATTACTGAGCTGCCTAGGGAAAGTTCTCGAAAGGTGTGTTTTTAAACGAATGTGGCAGTTCTTAGAACAAAACAATAAAAAATTATACTTAGTACTTTCCAGTCAGGCTTCACACCGCCCGATTCGACAGTACTTCAACTCACGGACATTTATGATGAGTTTAGTCGCGCATTAGATGAAGGCAAAGATGTGAGGGTTGTTTTCTGTGATGTTAGCAAGGCTTTCGATAAAGTGTGGCATAAAGGTTTGATCTATAAACTGAACAAAATTGGTATCACCGGTGATCTCCTTGAATTTTTTAAATCTTACCTCAGTGACCGAGTACAAAGACTGGTTGTGAACTCCGACACTTCATCGTGGAAACCGATTACGTCAGGTGTTCCCCAGGGCTCAATTCTTGGGCCCCTGCTCTTCTTAATATATATATATAAATGATATAGCTTTGGATTTGACAAGTAGTATTCGACTATATGCGGATGATACAACATTGTATCTAGTAGTTGACAATCCTAATAGGGCTTCCCTAGTTTTAAATAGCGATTTGGCGAAAATCGAACATTGGGCCCAAACTTGGTTAGTTCAATTTAACCCCCAAAAAACCGAAACGATGATCATATCTCGAAAGAAAGACCACGCTGGATATACCGATTTAGTAATGGCCAGCACTGCCACTAAAGAAGTCACTGAACACAAACATCTTGGTGTTATCTTAAGCCCCGTTTATACGGCGAGAAATACTCACGTGTGTATATTTTGCATATATGCAAATTTACTCATGTGAGTATATTTGACCGTATGAACGCAATTGCTTATATGCATATCTTACTCACATGTGTAAATTTGCACCTAGCCAGGCCAGATGCAAATATGATACAACATGTGAGTAAATCGAGTTGATGTGTGCAGATTCTGCTCTCGAGAAACACAGAAAATGTGCACACCTGAGTAATTTTCTAAACCGGCGACATCACGGGATTCACGTCTATTCATACAAGCGAATGCCCGGGAATTGAGTGCGATTAGTCGCTTCACATCGATTAACTGGCGTTAATTGTGGTCAGTAACAGCTAGGTGTGAGACGCGTGTGGCATCATGGCTGCAAAAATCGCTCGAAACGAGGTAAAAAACGTGGATCTGTATGGGGTGATGAGGAAACATTGTGTCTTCTTGCGATATGGGAAGAAAATGTGATTGAAGAACAGCTCGAGAACCCTCAAGTGAATAATGCTTCTATCTACAAAACTGTTGCAGATGAGATGGCTGAGAAAGGTTTTGAGCGATCATCAGATCAATGTAAAATTCGCATTCATACGCTAAAACGTAGTTACAAAGATTGCAAAACTAACCTGAAGAAGAGTGGGAAAGGAAGAAGAACATGCAAATTTTATGATGAATTGGAAGGTATCTTCGGCAACAGGGCAGCATCGTCACCCCTGGAGGTTATAGAGAGCTTAACCCGAAAAAATGAAGAATCGGGTACAAGTGGCAGTGATTCTGAGAGTGAAGCTGCTGTCCGTGATCCTGACTCTGACGCTGAAGGGAACGAGGATGTCCACTCTCCCAAAAATGATGAAGCAGTACGTAATGATATTACACCTGAAGACGAGCCAAAGGCCGGAGGTTCTACAGAAAAGAGGAAGAAAGGCGTCAATGGTGACAAAAAAGAGAAGATGAACAAAAGGTTGAGGAAAACTAAGCTAGAAGTCGCTTTGAAATCTGTAATGGATGGGTTTGGAGCTGCCAATGAAAAGGCAGAAGATAAAATTATTGATCTTGAAAACAAAAAAATTCAGTTGGAAAAGCAAAGACTTGACCTGGAGAAAGCTAAGCTGGAATCAGAAGAGAGAATGAAGAGAGAAGAAAGGGAACACCAATTCAATATGATGAGAATGATAATGGGCGCGGTTCGTGCTGGACCTTCGCATTCGAATTCGCCAATTCTTCCCAGTCAACATGCGCCTAATAACCAAGGCCAAATGTATGGTAGTCAAGGTGGTTTCTGTCAGTTGCCAGCAGATTCTAACCAGCCGTCATGGACACCTAATGACTACAGTGGTCAGGAGAATCCAACCTACTATGACTTGTAACTCACCCAAAGGGAGAAATAAATAAAAGACTCAAACTCTTGAACACGACCAACTTCTCAGTTTGTAAGTTGGGAATGTCTTTTCCGTTAAAATTAATTAAAATTAACTACACAAAATGCGTTTGTTGATGTGTTCATAAACAATAATACAAACTTTCACATAACTCGAGGGAACTCGTGGGTTTGTGGCTGAGACGCACACTGATTCTACAGTACTGAGTAGCTTCACCCCACTGCCCATTTTGGGGCTTGATTGGTCTAGTCGATAACGCGTATATCACGTGAAGTCATGGGCCGCTCAGCAATGACGGGGTTAACTTCGCTTACCTGAGTACGTCACCAGTACGTGATCAACCCCGGTGGTTTCTACACATAGGGTTCTCCCCTAGGCGTGTGCACCGTGTGGTCTTTCCTCCACCGCTAATCCTGGCAGTCGTTTGTCGCATATAACGGCTAGATCGACATTAAAATCTAATCAATCAATCATTCATTAAATCAATCAATCAATCATCCTTCTCTGACATCTAACTCATGGAGTTAGACTAACTCCATAAGTTAGATGTCAAAATGGATGATTGATTGATTGATTGAATGATTGATTGATTTTAGTGCCCCCTTAGTTGGATACAATGGAAGTGAAGGTTGTTTTTAACTTCTGTTATTTGGATTTTCCTGAAAGGAAAATCTATTTGTTATTGCCAAGATTATTATTCTTTTTTTTTTTTGTTTTTTTGTTTTGTTTTTTTTTTTTTGTTTTTCCAACACATCGGGGAAAGAGTTTTCTCGAAAACGGTCTTTAAGATTTTTCAAACTTTGCACGATCAATGACGGCCATGAGTTCTAATAAATAAAACCATCAGTATTTGGAGGAAAATGTTTCTTGGTGGGCAAAAACGCCCAAAAACGCCCAAAGCTTCGTAGGCCAATATCTCATGAAAGAAAAAAGCTATCGATTTAATTTTTTGACAGACTTGTCAGAATTACTCTTGTCTAAAACAAATATAATCGGTATTTTTTTCCATTTTTTATGTTTTCTGCCAAAATTTTTTCACAAAACGGAAAGTTATCTAAAAAATCGGCCATTTTGGATTGAAATATCGAGATTTAAATATAACGAGACCTCTAAAAGGGTTCCAAATTGAAGGAAGTAATACCGCTTTATAAAAAAAATCGAAAGAATTTCGTTTCGATTTTTCGGTAATCCAAAATGGCGGCCGAAAAATCGAATTTTTATTTTCGGTTATTTATGTGTTTCAGGCCATTTGGAGACGAAAAAAAAAATTTTTTTGCACCAGAAAAATTTTCGGTTTGGACTTAGAAATTTTCGACCAAAAGTCGGAATTTTTTGTTTCCACCGGGCTACTTTGCCGTCACAGTACTCAACAAGTGGGACGATTTGAAAGCTTCTAAGGGTAGAAATGTTGAAGTCACAGTGTACATGAACAGTTATCATCTTTTGGAAATGGAGTTGTTCTTAATTTGGCTTCCGCTAGCAGTCAAACATGGCTTCGGGACACTGTGACCAAAAATTGAAAAAAAAATTGTTTTTTTTTTACTTTATTATGTCTAGATTCATTATTTCTCATAAATAAAAACTATCAATGACGGCCATGAGTCCTAATAAATAAAACCATCAGTATTTGGGGGAAAATGTTTCTTGGTGGGCAAAAACGCCCAAAAACGCCCAAAGCTTCTTAGGCCAATATCTCATGAAAGAAAAAAGCTATCGACTTAATTTTTTGACAGACTTGTCAGAATTACTCTTGTCTAAAACAAATATAATCGGTATTTTTTTCCATTTTTTATGTTTTCTGCCAAATTTTTTCACAAAACGGAAAGTTATCTCAAAAATCGGCCATTTTGGATTGAAATATCGAGATTTAAATATAATGAGCCCTCTAAAAGAGTTCCAAATTGAAGGCAGTAATACCGCTTTATAAAAAAAATCGAAAGAATTTCGTTTCGATTTTTCGTCAATCCAAAATGGCGGCCAAAAAATCGAAATTTTTTTTCTTCATTTTTTATGCGTTTTGTTCAATTTTGAGACGAAAAAACATTTTTTTTTTACACTGAAAATTTTCGGTCCGGTTCGGACTTCCGAAATTTTCGACCAAAATTGGGAAATTTTTGTTTTTGTTTTTTATGTGTTTTGTTCAATTTTGAGACGAAAAAATTTTTTTTTTTTTTTTTACACAACACCACCAAAAAACGAAAATTGGTCTTCAGACTGGTACTTTGACCTAATTATACTGTACTACCGGAGTGGGTTAAAAGCGGCGATGATTGCGAATGTGTAGCGCATATATAGGTAAAAAGATTCCCCATAGTTTGGAAGCACAATTTTGTTGCGTTTGCCTTCGGGCGGTCGCCAAAAGTACACTCTCGGCCTCTCAACGGTCCGTACACCCTCTTTTTGGCATGAGAATACTTGGCGTTCTTGACTCGTATAAGGCTTCCGTGATTCAAATGGCAACATTCACGGTCTCCTTTAACCTTTCCCCACCCCATGGGAATAAGGTTTTATTTCACTTGGCTTCTGATGGCTGGAGAACTACCACTCCGGTTCGGACTTTTCGACCAAAATCCGGAAATGTTTGTCTTTATTTTTTATGTGTTTTGTTCAATTTTGAGACGAAAAAAATTTTTTTTTTTTTTTTTACACTACACCAAAAAAACGAAAAATCGGTCTTCAGACTGGTACTTTGACCTAATTATACTGTACTACCGGAGTGGGTTAAAAGCGGCGGTGATTGAGAATGTGTAGCCCATATATAGGTAAAAAGATTCCCCGTAGTTTGGAAGCACAATTTTGTAGAGTTTGGCTTAGGGAGGTCGCCAAAATACACTCGCGGCCTCTCAACGGTCCGTACACCCTCCTTTCGGCATGAGAATACTCGGCGTTCTTGAATCGTATAAGGTTTCTGTGATTGAAATGGCAACATTCACGGTCTCTTTAAACCTTTCCCCTCCCCAGGGGAATAGGGTTTTATTTCACTTGGCTTCTGATGGCTGGAGAACTACCGCTCCGGTTCGGACTTGAAAAATTTTGAACAAAAATCGGAATTTTTTTTCGGTTTTCTGTGCGTTTTGGTCAATTTTGAAACGAAAAAAAATTCTTTACCTGGAAGTTTTTGGTCCGGTCTTCGGTCAGCTACTACGACCTGATTATACTTTACTACCGGAGTGGGTTAAAAGCGGTGGTGATTGAAAAATGTGTAGCCCGTATATAGACAAGAAGATTCCCCATAGTGTGGAAGCACAACCTTGTTGCATTTGGATTCGGGCGGTCACCAAATGTACACTCTCGGCCTCTCAACCATGCGAACACCCTCTTTTTGGCATGAAAATACTCGACGTTCTTGAATCATATAAGGCTTCTGTGGTTGAAATGGCAACATTCACCGTCTCTTTAAACCGTTCCCCCCACCCCATGGGAATAGGATTTTATTTCATTTGGGTTCTGATGGCTGGAAAACTACCACTCCGGTTCGGACTTGGAAAATTTTCAACAAAAATGGGATTTTTTTTTTTTTTGGTTTTCTACGCGTTTTGGTCAAGTTTGAGACGAAAAAAATTGTTTTTTTACCTGGAAGTTTTTGGTCGGGTCTTCGGACAGGTACTATGACCTCATTATACTTTGCTACCGGAGTGGGTTAAAAGCGGTGGTGATTGAAAATCTGTAGCCCGTATATAGATAAAAAGATTCCCCGGAGTGTGGAAGCACAATCCTGTTGCATTTGGCTTCGGGTGGTCGCCAAATGTACACTCTCGGCCTCCCAACGGTCCGTACACCCTCATTTTGGCATGAGAATAATCGACGTTCTTGAATCGTATAAGGCTTCCGTGGTTGAAATGGCAACATTCGCGGTCTCTTTAAACCTTCCCCATCCCATGGGAATAGGGTTTTATTCCACTTGGCTTCTGATGGCTGGAGAACTACCACTCCGTTCGGACTTGGAAACTTTTGAACAAAAATCGGATTTTTTTTTTTCGGTTTTCTATGCGTTTTGGTCAATTTTGAGACAAAAAAATATTTTTTGTTACCTGGAAATTTTTTGGTCCGGTTGGGACTGAAAATGTTTGATCAAAAACCAAACTTCTTTCTTTCGATCGCCACTTTGATCTGACGAAACTGTACTACGAGACGGGTTAAAGTGGCCGTAATTCAGAATTTGGATGTTGAGGCTCTTCCTCCACCTGTAAAACTATCAGACGCGACTGCCCAACCCCCACCCAACACAAACACTCATTAGTTGGACTCTACATCTCGGGCGTCCATGCCAGGAAACACGTCTGAAAAACATTGATCATTTTGCACCCGGCGACCTCAACTTCAGTGAACGCTGTACATAATTTGAAATCAAAATTTTCAGTAAAACCCGCAAACAGTGGTATTCGCGTTTCTTTTAAATATTTAGTATTACTTAATCAGTCCTTGCTGATAGAACACCAATTCAAATGATTTGTTGTAATTTGTAATATATTCAAAAAAAATATGCGCTTTTAGATTGTATAGTGTAGGCGTTAAGTGTCATTTTACGTTTTGAGTGAAAAATCATTGAAACATTAAGGGTGTCTAATTATAAGAAATAACCCGACAATTACCTACCTGCAACTATCCATTTGCTTCCTAACATTCTGACATGGAAGCCAAAAGTAATAGAGCACTACGAAGGCCTGGAATTAGTTGCTGTAGCCAAATTGAGGACTGGGAAACTCTGCCCCCCCCCCCCCAAAAAGGTGGGTGTGTGACGGTGGCGAACCGCGACCCCAATAAACATCTCTGTCGAAAATTTACACATTCTGTCGGAAAATAATTTCTGACCAGTGTGGCATAGACTCAGAGCCAGCAGCCGACGAAGCTAACAATTGTCCAATGACCTCCTATATAACTTTTAGAATATCATGATTGTCAAAGAACTCATTATTCAAGTCGGCAAGGAGATTTCCCAACACCAGACCAGAACCGAGACCGGAAAGTGCGGGATTTAGAAATGTCACACGCCATTACGCAGAGCCATGACAAGCCTCAAATGAGAACTGTTATCAGTGCCTCTTATTTAAAAAAAAGTCGGGAAGGGGAGCCTCCCCCCTCCCCTCAAATACCCTCCCACATCTCGGGGCTATGTACTTTGGATATGCCTAATATGTTACGGACTTTGGGTCCAAGTTTGAATTAGCTTTTGGTATACATATGCCCCCCCCCCCCCCCCCCCACCCCACACACATGTCAAATTTTTAAATACTGCTGACTTCGAGCCTGGGAAGTTGCCTTCTGGTACCGCGTTTCAATTTCAGGCTTTCACCATAAGAGCTCATGGCATAGATAAATAACTGAGAATTATTCATCTACCCGAAGACCCTGCAACGTACATGTAGATAAGAAGCAACAGGAAGGGTTGTGGCAATATGACCAATACCTGGTGGAATTCCTCTAAAGCGGATAACAGTATACATAAGTGTTTAATCTTGACTTTCGGCCTGTACTTGTTGTGGTCGTACAATCAAATCCATCAGGTTTATTGAAGGAGAAGTAGAACTTATTAAGAAATGACATAAACTAACACTCCTCATACTGATTTGTCAGCTCCCACACGAACCACCCCCCCCCCCCCCCATTCCCACCCAATTACGCGCTCGTTTTTTATTTCTGAACTCTAGATATTTCTTCTGCAATCGTGAGGAACCACGACATCACTGCCCATCATGTAGTGTTTCCGCCTCCACGCATAAGAATCGGATGCAAAAGCATTTGGAAATCTTCAAAAGTAACCTTCATTGAAACACTTATGGTAGCAGTTGTTTTGGACTTCTGAATGGGAATTACAACTGACATGGAGTTACCGGCAAATGTCGTCCACTCGTTGACATTTAATGAGGTCGACATAGTAATAATGCGCAGTTTGGAATGGCTATGGTTGTTCCAATGTATGGAGCCTTGGCGGTCAGTACAGAATATCATTAGATGTGACCTCTGGGAGCTGGCATACTGCATAGAGGTCTTGCAATTATATCTTCTACCATCAGTATGTTGATAGGCTCATCAAGAATCCGTTTTTCTGTGTTCTTCTCATTTTTGAGACGAAAACGCTCAGGAACTGAAAATACGAGGAAAATCCTGTGTATTGTGCGGGCACAATCACTTCATCTAGTTTATTATACCTTGCCATACATGGGTATTTATTAGGGACCGTAGATGTGTCTCATCTACTGTAACTGACACAAATATATTCTGAAAACTTGTCACAGTTCCTCCTGTAGGAATGCTTCAGCAAGTTCATCGCGAAGACGTTTAGCACATCCGAGTGGTTCATCACACTCATCCTGTATGTCCAACACTTCATTCGCTGTGTCGCCATCAACGCAGTCATCCCAATCTGGTTGGTATTCTTCCTTCTCAGATTCACAGATATTGTGTAGAACAACACAGCAGGCTATTACTGTGCATGCAAATTCAACCTCAATATCCAGCCGTTTCTGAATACATCTCCAGCGCCCTTTCAGACGACCAAAAGCATTCTCTATTGCCATCCTTGTTCTACTGAGTCTGTAATTATAAGCACTCTGAGCTGGTGTAAGATTACCTCTATTGGTATAAGGCTTCAAGAGCCAATTCTTCAGAGGATAGGCTGCGTCAGAAAGAATTACCACAGGCATGTTAGAATTGCCAATCGTTTTTATCCAGGGTGGGAACAGAATGCCGCTTTCACCTTTCATGTAAATCTCAGAGTTTGCGAAGACACGCGCGTCATGGACGCGGCCAGGCCATCCAATATTCACATTTGTGAAAATGTAGCGGTGGTCGGAGACAGCTTGTAGTATAAGCGAATAGAACCCTTTCCGATTGACATAATCGCCATGATAATGTTGAGGTGCAATGATTGGAATATGACTCCCATCGATGGCCCCTGTGCAGTTCGGAAAACCCCATCTATCTTGGAAGCCTTGAATAACCTCCACCAGACCTTGACCTTCCGGGAACTTCACGTAACGATGGAATAAAATATCCACGATAGCCTCACAAACCTGGTGGACACACATACAGACTGTAGCTTTTCCAATGCCAAATAGGTTGCCAACTGTCCTGTATTCAGCCGCCGACGCCAGCCAATAAAGTGCTACAGCAACTTTTTCCTGCACAGTCAGAGGTTCTTCAACAGTTCTCTCTGCGGGTTGAAGACTTTCATTCAGATAATCACAAAGTTTGTCAAATGTTGCTTGCCCCATTCTAAAGTTTGCCAGCCAGTCCTCGTCCGTGAATTGTTTCATGACGGTATCTTGAAACCATTTCCTCGATCTCACTTTCCGTCTGACATCCCGATAATTAGAAGTCCCCAAAGTCAGTGCAAGACATAGGTAATATGGACATTTCCTTTTGCGACGAATATCATGTAGTCTTAACATGTCCATGACTGCGACAGAAATGAATAAACTTCTGAATTACTCCACACTTGCTCGTGTGACTTATAACTCACATGAACGCATAGCAAATATACTTTTGCTCACATGTGTAAATTTACTCATGTGAGCAAATTTGCATATAAGGATTTCCTCGCCGTATAAACAGGGCTTTAAATTCACGGTGTACCTGGGAAAACCATATAGAGCATATTTGCTCAAAGGCCTGGTCACGGTTAGATCAAATCAGGAAAAATAAATTCAATTTAGATCGTAAAACTCTGGAGAAAATTTATTTCGCTTTCATCCGACCTTTGCTTGAATATGCTGATACGGTCTGGGACAACTGTACTGAACTTGATTCGATGAAGCTTGAAAGCATTCAAATAGCCACTGCGCGTACTGTGGCTGGTGCAACCCTTAGCGCCAGCAAAACTGTATTATGTGTGGAAACTGGATGGGATACCCTCAGAACAAGACGGGAGAAGCATAAGCTGATACAGTACTTCAAAATGTTTCACAATTTGGTCCCCCCTCACATATCTAACAGAATCCCTCCTCCTATCTCGACCAATCAAGCCCACGATCACTGAGGTGCAAACAATCGTCGCGTACCCCTTTGTAGAACCAAAATTTATCAAACATCCTTCATTCCTTCGACAACAAAATTATGGAACGAGTTACCTCTCAACATAAGAGATAATCATTCTTTGGTTGAGTTTAAAAATTATCTTAATCGAAATGTTAATCGCCCACCTAAATTTTTCTTCAATTCGATTTCTCCCAAGGCACAAATTTACCGCTGAAGGTTGCGCCTACAATGTAGTAATCTGAAGGAGCATCTCTTTGATAACCACCTGTCTGATAGTCCGTACTGCTCCTGTGGTGGGCGCGAGTCCACCGAACACTTCTTGTTAAACTGTCCCATAAACAACGAGGTACGAAGAGTGTGACACTTGAACAACTTCCCTATCTTATCGACTGTAATACGTTGTTGTACAGCTCTGAATTTTACAGCGAAGTGGACAATAAAACCATCTTTGAAATAGTTCATAAATTTATTCTTGATTCAGCAAGATTCACCTAATATCAAGTCTGATGATTAGAAACTAGTTATAGAACTGGTCGGGAGTACTACCGAGATGTTTTACTAATAAAGATCCTCATCTCTTGCCGCACGTAACATTGATGCACACAGGTACCGGGGCGTCAGGACGAACTACAAGGACAATAACAAAAATATCTACATACTTTAGGACTATTTTTCTAGCCTCAACATCTCTCTTCTTATTTATAGTACATGAATCTGTTACGCAACAGCCAAGAGGAGCATTTTTTCTGTTGCAGGTTATAGTAAGATGTTTATAATTCTCCGGTAATAGTGCGCGAATCTCTCTTATTCCTTGAATCGTAACCGGTTATTAAACGTTGTTCCCCTAAAATGTTAGGTCTTAAAACATAACTACTTTGGTGGGTAATGGATTTGAAGTTGATTACCTACCTTTCTTCCTCGTCTGTCTTTTCTGTGTTCATTGTAATACCTCTCTGGAACGTAGTTGTACATTTATTCCAAACTTCTTGAGTCTTTATTATCACATCATTCATGCTTCTACTTGAAGGTTTCTCTCCCTAACCTTATTAGTGGACTTAAAAGATACTTTAAAATTAAAGGGCATGTGTTCTGTACCCAAAGCAGATAGGTTTTTATTGTCTGACTTGGATTCAGAGTAACGTCGAGGCCTCCATTGAGCGTAGGACATCAGTACTATATCTTGTCTCAATCTAAATATTCATTCTTCCTATACCTAACCTTATATCCAATCTAGTAAATTTACTTCCAATCAACATCGAGCTGTTTCTCTATAACCCATCGAATGAAATATTTCTCACAAATGTATGAAGCTGTTGGCAACAGATTTGGTTATAAAAATATTACATACGTAGTTGCCACCTCGATTGTCATAGTATTTGTACTTTGGTGGAAACGACCTTGATAAGCTTCCAGCTTCCTGTCGAATCCACACATATGTTTTTGTTGTATGTAGTATCTATATATATACTGGAAATAAATATTGTTTAAACTAAATTCACCCTCTGGGGACCTCATTCTGCAAATGTCAGACTGCTTATTTTCAGACCTGCACTCACCTCACTAGTCACTACACGGATAGCACAAAAGGAACACGTCTCTGCTGTAGCGTGAATCAACAAGAACGGAACAGTTCCGTCACAGTTACCGGGTTAAATGATAAAACTAGAAGCAAATATGTCACCGCCACCCCCACACCCAAAAAAGTAGGCAGGCCCTTGGATATTCACTTCTGGCAACTGTAAGAGCTTTAAACATTGTATGAGAAAATAAATAGAGAGTAATCGTTTGCCTGGACTTGTTACATGAAATAATTCATGAGAGGTGAGGAACGTTGTACAAACACGAGTGCGCGAATGCGCACGAGTGTTTTACAATACAGTCCCTCGCCTCGAATGAATTATTTCACGTAACCAGTCCAGTCAAGCGATTACTCTGTTTATTACTTTTCATTATTAACGATAATTATATTATTTAACCCTTTACCTAACGCAACGCTCAGCGCTATTCTCAAAGATCGCCAATTAATTTTCATTATTTTTTCCTTTTTTGGGTCTAAAACATAGGTTATGACCCCTCATTGGAACGAGCTCGTCGAGCTCGTTCCAATGAGGGGTCATAACCTATGTTTTTGAGACAAAAAATGAAAATAATAGCTATTCAAGAATTCTTTTTGCAAGTGTCGTCCGCTTTTCATATTAGATAAGGGGTTAAAAAATGAAGTCTCCATTACATCCACGGCAAAGCGTGTTCGTTTGCGCGCACGGATACATGACACAATTGTTGATTGTATAATTCACTTGCGAAATTATCGTTTATAATCAAACCCGGAAATCTCAGCAAATCACACTTTGGAAAGTAATAAAATATTAAACAAAAAAAAATAAATAAAAATACGACGGAACGATCCTATTTTTCTATTGTCTGTAACCTGAAGCAAACCATTTTTTTCGCCTAATAAAAAAATGTCTAATTTTCCACTGGATAAATATTAAAACACAGCACGACTCGGGTTAACAGAAAATATAATGTCCACACGATACCTTCCGTTACCAAAATATCGATCGGTAATGTAATATTGTATAAGCAGATTTCGATTCACTGACTCCGTCACTGTCTCCTGAGATAAATCGTCATAGATTATTTCCTAATTATTATTGAGCCATAAAGGAAATGCGACGAACCTGAAACCTAATAAATACTAGTTAAAACCGCTCATCTCAAAAGATCGCACGCAGTTTATTTTAATTAATCCACAGCTACCTAATATTTCTTTTGTTCTCTGTCATGAAAAAAGCCCTATAAAATCACACCAAGTACGGTTTTGATGAGAAGAGCTCAGTAAAACAGTACCAATATCTGGATATTGGGACGGTTTTGAAACAGTCCCAATAACTAGATATTTGTACGATTGTCACGGTACTGTAATCATAACCATTCAAAAGTAAAGATGCTGTAAAAGAGGTGTGAAAAACTTTCTAACACATGAATTGTCGACAAGCTTTTCACGACAGAGCTACTGAATTGAGTGTGCATCGTGTCCAAATTATAATGTACTTTTTAATTTTTTGTTGCTTTTAATAACCAACAGCCCTGGTAACCTAAAAAGGACTCCTGTGGAAACATCGGAAGTGAAGCAGTGCTTGTTTGCTGTGGTAAACAAGTTCAGTTTTACTGGTAAAATAGGACCTGGTCACCAGTGCCCGGGGTAGAAGTCCCCTAAAATGGACAGCATGGGTGTAAACGATTGGCTAAACTTGATTTTACACCTTTTTTGCGGTCACATTTAGCCATAGCTGCAGAAAAGTGACCATAAACACCAGTAAATAAATAAATAACCTAAAAAAAACACCCTTTTTCAAATATTAAGACGGCAATAGGCACCACCACCCGCCATCCTTGAGGGAAAGCGAACCTCTTCTTCAGATAAAAAAAGAATTATTCTTCCAAATGCTTTAAAAATTAACGATTATTAAATTTATCTGCCGCACTTTCGATGAGGGATTGAATAAGTGTTCCACCCTTGAGCTGAGACATTATATTTGCGGGAGAACAAATTACGTCATGATGTGAGTTCACTTCGAAGCCACAGATCTGTTCACAATATCTGAACTCCTGATGCGTGTCATAACTTCAATAGACTTTCTAGCAAGCAAACAATGGGTTATGCCCATTTTGTTTTTCGGGGGTAGAGCAAGCAAAAAATGTTTCAAAATGTGGTTTTACTCGTGTCAAACTTTCTAAAATATAATTTTTTTGACTTTTGTTAACATTGAGGGGGCTGTGGATTAAATCACATATATCACTATTTTGTGTACTATATGGATAAATAATTGTACAGATGTGCAGGTGTCCTTCAATATTTGGACTCGGCTTCGCCTCGTCCAGAATATCTCCGGACACCTGCACAACTGTACAATTATTTACCCATACAGTACACAAAATAGTGATATATCTATTACATATCAAAAGCAAAACATGTCGAACTTTTTTGTGGTTTTGCAATATTTATGACTTCTTCCGAGCGTTTTGTTGGTGAAATGGATTATTTTTAATCATTATTCTAAGAAGAAATACTGTAGATATTTTTTTAAAGCGTCCTGAAAAGTTAAGCGCAACCCTAACTTTTGTCCCACAATTGCATTAATCGCCTTGGAATAAATTTCTGACGGTGGTCGGCCTTTTGTAATGATGTCCATGTGCTGTTCAGTGCTCACAGCACCACACCACAGCGAAGTTCACAGAATTTACAGTAATGGAACATGTCTTGTACCGGCTAATTGGGCAAGTCCCTATTCCGTCCATAACTGTGTTGTTTCACGGGTGAATCAACCAGTCGCCTAATGACTTTTCTTGGATTTAATTGTAATGGAATCAGCCAACGCCAAGCTCTGTTGCAAGGTCGATCTCGAATTCAACAAGATCGCCATTGCAAAGATAAAAATAATCGTAAAATTGAACGGCAGTAGTGCCAGGAGCTGGTTACAAGTCTTTTTACCATATTTTTAATGGTAATGTTTTACAGCGTAATATGTATAAAATATTCTGTACATTTTTGTTTTACTGCTAAAATACTGTGATGTGACCCAGTATTGGAAAGATTACGCAGAACACTTTCCCACAATGTGTCACATTTCAACACATCATTACTCTTCCCCTTTGCCCGTGTAAACGGCTATAATACAAATCACTCTTCAAATGTTAGTAATTTTTTTATTTTATGCTTAAAAAACATAACTTATTACTCCGTGTCATGAGCTATGTTTTAGACCAATAATGAACATTTCCCCTACTCAATACTATACTACTCAAAGTTTGCTAAGCACCAAATATTTAACACATCATTGTGAAATTTGCCTGTAACATATTTGCGATATTTTTGATGGATATGATTGAGGAATGCATTGAGATGGTCCCCAGTGTTTACATTAGCTCTCTTAACAGGCAGACTTTTCGTGACAGTCATGGGAAGCATGTACCCCTTGATTTTCATGATGTTTTCGTGTACTCTCTACATGTACATGGCATGTGTAGGATATTCAATCTTCATTTCAACACAAACCCTTGTGATTTAATGATTGGATACGACAAATGCAAATGTAAGAAGACATTTGTCTGAAGCAGAAATGTGGCAGGCTGTAGGGATAGTGGAGCAAGAAGCTACCCATCATCAGGTTGGTGAAGCCCCTGGTGTGCACCATACATTGACCACCAGAGACTGGGCAAGATTCCAGCAGTAAGGCACACCAGTAAGACGGCATGGTGGTGGCAGAGACAGGTCAGCATCTGCAGCTGAAGACCGAATTTTGATCAATCAGGCCCGTAGGAACCGCTTTGCCACAGCAACCCAGCTTCGCAGTGACCTTCAGAATTCATCCGGGGTAGATGTTTCGACGTAGACTATCCGGACAAGGTTGCACGAAGGTGGTCTCCGATCGAGAAGACCATGTATTCGCATTCCGCTGTCCCAGGACCACCGCCAGCCACAATATGAATGGGCCATGGACCACGTTGGATGGAGATTGGCGATCTGCCCTTTTTACAGATGAGTCAAGGTACTACCTTGATCACACAAATAGGCGTTCTAGGTATGGAGAAGACCAGGAGAGCGATTCCATGCAGCCAACATTGCTAAGTATGACCGCTATGGTGGATGGCCGATCATGGTCTGAGGGGCATCAGCAGGGATGGACGTACAGAGCTCTGTGTCCTTGAACTCGGTACATTGACTGCACAGCGGTATAGTGATGAGATCCTGGATGTCCACGTCAGATTGTATGCAGGTACAGTGGGTGATAGATTCACTCTGATGGACGATAATGCCCGTCCTCATGTTGCCCATGCTGCCGGGGAGTACCGACAGATGGAGGGGATTGGGCGTATGGACTGGTCAGCAAGATCCCCTGGCCTCAGTCCAATCGAACATGTCTGGAATGAGTTGCAGCTTGCAATTTCAGCCCGACCAGTCCAGCCAAGAGGTGTCCAGCAGCTTGTGCCATGCTGGTTCAAGAATGGAGCAACATCCCACAAAGGACCACCAGGAACCTGATTCGGAGGATGAGAAGGCGTTGTCAAGCAGTAATTAACAGTAATGGGTCTCATACTCGATATTGAACCCATACCAGTTTGCTTCGTCAACTTTGTGGCAAATTGAATAATTTTCTCCTTTACCAATAATATTCATTTTCCATGGTTATCGTATTCAAAAGCTAAAAAATAATGTCAAGCACAAATGAAATCTTAATATCTGCACTTAAATCATTAAAGATATAATTAAATAAAAAAATATATACACTTTTCATTACAATATTTCAACTAAAACGTAAAACAGGTAGTTGGATTTCCTTGGCGCTTTGCGAACTTTGAGTAGTATATTTTACAAAAGTGATCTCACAGTCGTGTTATACGGGGTTAATGTAAGAAACTACGGAGTCGTTTGAGATATTTTTGTCAATTTGGTCTGACATGGTTTCGGAAATATTAACTACTCCTTGGCAGGTCGAATGGTGATTTTGTTAGAAAATCGTAATTTATGTATATGGGGGCCAACGTTCCAGTTTTCAAATCCTTCATTGCTGAAATGAAAAAAGTAGCAAAATTTTTAATTGCGAAAAAATATTTGTTGGCATCGTTCAACAAATAATGTAACTTTGGCAAACGTTAGTAACATATGTCAGCGGTATTGTTGGTACGGAGAAGTATTGTAATCCGTACTCTGGGTATTTAATAAAGCTAAACTATTGAGATTATCGGGGTTAAACTTTGACAAATCTTGCCAACTAACTACAAATGGAATTCTGACATGGTGTTAATGTCTAGAACTGAACAGGGGCTAGAGAAATTGCTGGAAATTGTTGGTAGATATGGGAACACTTGGCGGCTCGAACTAAATGAAAATAAAAGCAAGGTAATACCCGTTGGACGCAAGGTAGATATGACGAAGAGATGGAGAGTGGGGGAGTTCTCAATCCCCGAAGGGGGAAGCAAACAAATCACTGTAGGAGAAACGGGAGAGTATGAGTATCTAGGGGTAAGCATAAATATAACGGGAAGAGGGGTGTACAGAAATTACTCAGCCAAACTGATTCTGAAGGGGAAAAGAATTATGAACCAACTAAAACTTTTAGGGAAAAATAGTTTCAACAAGGTCTTTGTGGGGAAAACACTGTGGGAGAGGGTGGGTCTACCAAGTATAACGTATGGCACGGACGCGATTCCATTAAACCAAACCGTTATTAAGAAGTTGGAAAGTACTCAGAATGATGCCGGCAGATGGATAACAGGGTCGAGTAATGCTGCAGCTTTGGAAGCAGTAAGGGGGGAGCTTGGGTGGATGAAAATCAAGGACAGGGTAGATTTGGGAAAACTGTGTTACTTTAACTACTTGAGAAACCTGCCTGACAACCGGTGGTGCAAATTGATGCTCGATACCATTTGGAATTCTAATATAGAAACGGGGTGGTCAAAACATGTGAGGGAACTAATGGACAATTACTCTATAGAGGTCACAAAGGGTGGTCAAAACATGTGAGGGAACTAATGGACAATTACTCTATAGAGGTCACAAACATAGAAGTAGGAATGAAAGAAGGCAAAAGGTTTGTCAAAGAGAGAGTCATGGAAGATTGCAATCGAAACTGGCGAGCAGGGGTTAGCGTGAAAAGATCACTGCAGGGGTTACAATATAAAGAAAAGCCAGCTTTTGAGAAGTACCTAGATGGCACCTTTGGAGGGTCACTGCTGTTCAAACTGAGATCAAGATCACTGGAGCTTCGGGGAAAAATTGGGAGAGATGGGGAAAAGGGATACCAAATGTGCCACTCTGGAGTAGTGGAGACCCTGGAACATTTCCTCTTGGAATGCCCACAGTATATACGTCATAGAATAAAATTTACTGGAAGAATAATGCAGAAGTGGGGTGAAGAAACAAAGGATAGATGGCTGAAGGGGGACACGAGGGAGAGGGTAGGAATGCTTATTGAAGAAATTGAAAAAGAGGAAGTGAGGGACACTATTAAGCAGTTTATATCTGAATGCTGGGAGGAGAGGAGGGGAAGAGGGGGTGGGGTGCAGGGGGAATGATGGCCTTCTCTTATGAGGACCGCGACAAATCAGCGGCTGGCCAAAGAGTTATTATTATTAATGGTTTAACAATTTTTGTTTACATATTTTTCTCAACACGAGAACACATTTCTGAACTTTTCTAAAAGAAAAAAAATGTATACGCTGTCGTTAATATTTATTTATTTATTTATTTATTTATTTATTTATTTATTTATTTATTTATTTATTTATGTATTGTGATTTAACCCTTTACCCATGGTAACGGCCAAAACCGGCCAGCGCTATTCACAAAAATCGGCAATTAATTTTCATTATTTTTTCATTTTTTGTCTCAAAAACATAGGTTATGACCCCTCTTTGGAACGAGCTCGTCGAGCTCGTTCCAATGAGGGGTCATAACCTATGTTTTTGAGACAAAAAATGAAAAAAAATAGTTTTTCAAGAATTTTGTTTGCAAGTGTCGTCTGTTTTTCATGTTAGGTAAAGGGTTAACGACACTTTAGACAGGAGGAGCCCGGGGAGAACCAACGAGCAACGACGACCAACTACTAGACTCCCTAACTTACAAACTCCACACAAGCAGGGTTAGCATCAGATGAAGACAAGTGCACCATCGACGTGAAGTACGCCATAGTACACAGCGCCACCATGCTCTTAGGCGGGCAATCGGGATGAAGTGCCTTGCCCTGTCGTTGATATATGTGAGTGGGGGTATGGTGAGGAAATCTCATTTAGATTCAGGGTTTCTGCGCACCGCGGGCGAGAGGGGATGATAGACCTCTTGCGACCCCTTTTTGATGTCAAATTGGAAACCACGTCAGCAGAAATCAGGAAGCCACACAAATAAAATGTGCAGTGTACCACGCTTTTAAGACGGAGTCGCGTAAAGTGTCACTGCAGGTGGAATTCTGTGCCACTTATCCCCAAAACACAATGTTTAGACGTGATTAGCAACATATTTTGTGACATTAATAAAATAATTAGAGCCCTGTGAAGCTTCGAGATTAGATTTAGTTCATAAGTTGGTATTCGGTTCGATTCGAAACTGACTGCCAGGTTCGTCTTCCTTCGAATCTTTTCATTGGAATTTCGCTTGGTCATCTTTGTCGTCTCACAAAACGTGTAGCTGAGATAGAAATTATACATAAATAGTGATGAAAATAAAGACTGTGTGTAATTTCCGCTATATTAACCCTTTAGCTACCTAACATTATTTATTTATTTATTTATTTATTTATTTATTTATTTATTGGTGTTTAAGGTCACATATTTCTGCGCAATGGCTAATCATGACCGCGACAGTTTGACGGGTGGAGGAAGCCGGAGTACCCGGAGAGAACCAATGCGCGAACGGCGAGCAACTGTCAGCTCCCCAACATACCAACTCCACACAAGCAGGGTTAGCATTGGTTGAATACAGGTGCACCATCGACGTGCAGTACGCCTTAGTACACAGCGTCATCGTGCCCCCACGTGGACAATGGGGGTGAAGTGTCTTGCCCAAGTTTACCTAACATGAAAAGTAGACGACACTTGCAAACAAAATTCTTGAATAACTATTTTTTTTCCATTTTTTGTCTCAAAAACATAGGTTATGACCCCTCTTTGGAACGAGCTCGTTCCAAAGAGGGGTCATAACCTATGTTTTTGAGACAAAAGATGAAAAAAATAATGAAAATTAATTGGCGATTTTTGTGGATAACGCTGGCCGGTTTTGGTCGTTACGTTGGGTAAAGGGTTAACATAAAAAGCATCTGTACCCTTGCCACCATCCATGGTATTTCCAGTTTCACTAGTCACTATCACTGCTGAAAGCATATTTAAAGTTTTCAAGCAATATTGATGATGAGCTCAAGGTTGTTAGTGGCTAGCCCCATTCATTGCCCAGTATATCTCGCACCCGAACAAAAATCCGTACTGAGTAATATTCCAACTCCATCATCAAGGCATGCCTTTGACGAAGGCATGCCCTGATGATGTAGCTGAAATATTTTATCAGTGAGGACTTCAAGGTGCCTGTATTCGATTAGAGGCTCGATTCGATTTCGAATAATTGACTTGAAAAGATTCGATTCGAATCGAAAATATGTGTTTCGCGGGGCCATAAAAACAATATTCATACCAATGAATTCAACTCTTTATTGGGGAGCGCGGTGGCTCAGTAGGTAGAGATGCAGGCAGCAAGCCGAGAGGTCCTCGGTTCGAATCCCACCTGCGGCAACCGCGTTGTGTCCTTGGGGAAGACACTTCACCCCCATTGCCCACGTGGGGGCACGGTGACGCTGTGTACTAAGACGCACTGCACGTCGATGGTGCACTTGTCTTCAGCCCTGATTGTGTGGAGTTAGTATGTTGGGGAGCTGACAGTTGCTCGCCGTTGCTCGGTGGTTCTCTCCGGGTACTCCGGCTTCCTCCACCCGTAAAACTGTCGCGGTCATGATTAGCCGTTGTGCATAAATATGTGACCTTAAACACCAAACAATAAATAACTCTTTATTGAAATGAGCACGTCGAACACAGTTCAGTGGAGGCTCGGATCCGAATGGTTTGAAAAGTAAAAGAGTGGTTATTTTGTGTATAGCACATTGGCAGGGTCGCTAGAGGATTAAGTACAGACTCAGGTGCGAGGATACTTCTGGTAGTTTACGGGTTAATTGATGGTGGGATTTACTGAAATTCTGAATTCATCGTCCGAACACACACACTGATGAAACTCATAAAAACACAAAACGTCACGATGTGTGAATGCGTTCGTCAATACGGGACGAGTATCAGCGTGGAAGGTTGGAACGAGAAGACTGCCTCCATTTCTCTCCATTCACTCATCGTGACGGTCTGTGTTTATTACACGCCTCTATGACAAAGAATCCATTAATTTAAAAATTCGAACATCACACAAAATTCCAAACTTTAAGACTCTGGTAAGTGATCGTCGGAAAATCAAGAAAAAATCTGGAAAAAAATTGTACAGAATTTGTTTTAACCTTTTCTCGAATCTTCCCCAACAACAGAAAAAAACGAGCTCGAACTCGCGCGCGTTTTAAAAAAAATCAAGATGGCGTCCAAGATAACCGCCAATTGTGAAAAATGGACCAAGGTTTCGTAAGAGTTATTCAAGTGAAAAACGTTGGTTTTTCAAGAAAAGAACCACTTCTCTCATTAACACGGCCAATGATATTTTGCGTTTAAATTACCTCCCCTGTTCACACTCTTCACAATGTATACAGGTCCCGGACGCTCTCAATATGGCCTTTCCTGGAGCAAACTGCACAAAATCAAAATCTTACGATATCACTCAAATACACTCAACTGAATGGCACAGTTGATGGTTCAAAATGGTAATTTTTTTTATCATTTGGGGATAAATTTTCATTTCTCGTGCACCGGTTGCTATAAAACTGATACAGGAATTCATTACTGTTTCACTGAGGATTTTACAGCATGAGATGGACATTCTGACAAATAAAAAACATATAGGTTTCTTATTAATTTTTTCAAAATGCTTTATCAAAGCAAATTTACACAAAAATTCTCCCATTTGTAACCTGCAAAATATCAGATCCCAAACTGATCTGGGTTAGTCATTAAACACTCATGTGTGACCTTCATCCTCCACTGAAATGCGCTTGACAGAACAGAGTTTGAATGAAGACCATCAGCAGTTTATTTTGGCCATATCACCATTAATGAACATTATTTACTGAATCCAGACCATCACAAAATAAAACTATAGCCCAAAATAGCCATTTGGCCGAGGATAGCCATTAACCCCGGATTTGACTTTTTAATAAGAAACGAGACCCAAGACGTTTTGATGACGACTTGCATTAACCCTTTACCCAACGTAACGGTCAAAACCGGCCAGCGCTATTCTCAAAAATCGCCAGTTAATTATCATTATATTTTCATTTTTTTGTCTCAAAAACATAGGTTATGACCCCTCTTTGGAACGAGCTCGTCGACAACCGTTTTAAGGCTTCTCACTAATTTCTTCTCTATCACCAGATCCGTCGAAAGCCCAGCCTAATACAGTTCATCGTTGTGAACAATGTGACAGACAGACATGAACGTGAACGCAGCTGCTGAGAAATGTCTTAATTTACGCGCAAGGTACCATTCAGTATGGCGGGTAATTTTGCTAATCCTCCCAGAAATTTAAAACACTAATAGAATATTTATCGGAATTCGACTAAAAATGTATTTTTTTCCATTTCAGAGCCTCGTTTTGGCTACAACTTAGGACATTATATAGTGGAATTTGGTACCATATGATGGAATGTCGTATATAGATCATGATACATGTATACATACGCCTATATTGCCATACTGTTATGTCACAAAAGGGAGTTAAAATTAGTAATGCATTTTTTGTTCGTTTTGGTGGCCATCTTGGACGCCCTATTGGATTTCTCGGGAACCCGCATAACTTCGAGCTCGTTTTTTTTTCTGTAGTTGAGGGATGTTCATAGAATCCGAAAACGTTCAAACCATTTCTGCACAATTTGTTTCTATATCATACTTTGACAGGACTAGTGGTTTATTCTTGCATTTACGAACATTTTGAAGATAACACGAGCTTCAAGTTGTTGAAAACAGTAATATAGATCACGTTGATGATGAAACAGCAGTTGCCTGAAAAAAATCCATGCCTCGGATAATAGGATGACATAAGAGCAATATATTATCATTGTTTAAATATCCGCGCAAATTCTGTTTACAGTGTCTACACACTGTGACGGTGGGAAAAAGAACGTTGGCACTTGACACAAGAACTCAAACACAACATTACACGAATTTTATATCGTTGGGTGCCGTAACTGCCGTTAGATGAATTTTTTGATCAGGCAAATTAATATTTTTAGCCGTAGGTTAGATTCTAATACGCGTCATCTGCGTAGTATTCTTAGGAAGGACTCTTGATCCCGATTGCCTATGTGGCAGCAGGATCGCGCAGTGTGCCTGGCGTTCTGCATGTCCATGGTACATACACCTACAACCGCTGCTAAACCTGTTTGTGTGGAGTTAGTAAGTTGCGAGTCCGACCGTTACTATGACACTGCTTGGCCGTTATCTCAGGAGTGCACCGGAGATAACAGCCAAGCAGTGGCAGAGTGACTGTCGGACTCACAACAAATCTCATTATATCTTCCAGTACTCCGGCTTCAAACACCCGTAAAACTGTCCGGTACGATATGCCACTGGGTGTTCAAAGTATAAATAAATAAATAAATAAATAAATAAATAAATAAATAAATAAATAAATTGCTTCTGACGCTCTTGACTGAACTAACATAGCATGTGCTTTCCTTAATCTCACTGCCCTGGACCCCTGGTTTTTTAGTAACCTCAGGATAAATCGTCGAAACAGTGGCGTATCGATCATGGCACATGATGCCTTTGAATATCATTGGCGTGTTGTCCGGGTTCCTATACTTTCGAAGAGCCTTTGCCCCTTCATTTATCCGGTAATATTTCATGCTCTAGCGCGATGTGCTGTACGTATATTCATTTTCCTCAGTTATCCAGTTTTCGCCTAGTATTTATACACGACCAAAGTGTTGGCTTAATTATAAGCTTCTGATTTCATACTAGCAAACTTACGTGAACCACTCTGTTCATTCTTTTGAATATCTCATCTTTAAAAAAAAGAAATGCAAAGGCGGTGGACTTCATCCCCTCACCTTTTTGGCCAACAAATCTCAAAATATATGAAAATAGCAAAATGGGCTTAATTCTGCTTGGCATTCTTAATACCGAAGAACATAGTTTTGAGTAAGCGATTATCCGAGTCGGCGGCGGAGTAGTGACTACCTCAATAGCGTGTCAGAATTCCAGTGGGGTCCTATCAGTCGATCTGGTCGATTTTTGAGATTCAGTGGACTATCGGCACCAAGTAGGTGCCGGCAGTCCACTAATCCCCTAAACACCCAGATGGCTTCTTGGAGTCATAATTTTGTAGGAGAAGGTCCGGAAACCCCGCTTGCAATTCAGCCCCCACCCCTACACACTCCCCCATTACACACTTTCAAAGTAGCCCCACAGCCTCTCGAAGTATAACGAGAAAAATTTGTATTGTAGGTAAGGAAATGTTTTTCAAAGTGTATCTGTATGTGTAAAGGGTTAACCCTTTACCTAACATAGCGCCCCAAAAAGGACAGAAACGTAACCAGAACAAGCCTATCACACTCTAAAATATCTCGGAAGTTCCTCAATAAAACCATACAACTACGAATATCATTAGAACCAGCTCGCCGAGCTGGTTCTAAAGATATCCATATTTGTATGGTTTTATAGAAAAATTGTAAATTTTTTTTTGAAAAATGTGAAATTTAATTTACTTTTTAAAAATTCTGTGTTAGTTAACGTATTCACGGTCCTAGGCTAAATGGGAGCACGGGATAATTAGTTAACTGTGATCAGTACTGACGTAATATAAGTGATAGACTGGCTTGAGCCCCATTCTAGCCACTTCTTTCGAGGCTGTTTGATCAAATGTACACGTGCGGGTGATGAGTTAAGGGACGGAGGTCGGGGTCTCGTAAGTACAGATCAGCTTTACATTGCTCCGACTGCAGGTTCCCAGAGCATTTTTCCTTATTAGTTTTTTATCTCTGTTTTTCCTGGATGATAGTTTTGATCCTAATGTATCGTGAAAAAATTATATGTTTGTATATGAACGAAAATGTAAACTCTTTGTCGAAATGTTATTTAAAACCCTTTACCCAACGCAGACGATATCAAAATTTATTAATTTAAATATCGTTTTTTAATTTTTTTTCGAAAAATTTCAACAAAACCATATCATGTCACCCCTCATTGGAACGAGCTCGACGAGCCCGTTCCAAAGAGGGGTCACATGATATGGTTTTGCTGAAATTTTTCGAAAAATAATATTTTTTTCAGCTGCTGAATCTGCAAATTACGCGGGCGGATGCGGGCGATTCGTTGGGTAAAGGGTTAATAAATAGGAATATGCCTTGTTATGCCAACCGACTCTTGCGTGCACTTGGCTGGTTGCTGAAGTTTTGTAAATTCTTTCGAAAAAAATAGTTTATGCAATACATTTTAGTAATCACGTAAAAATTTATTATTTATTTATTTATTGGTGTTTAAGGTCACATACTTATGCACAATGGCTAATCGTGACCATAACAGTTTTACGGGTGGAGGAAGCCGGAGTACCCGGAGAGAACCACCAAGCATCGACGAGCAACTGTCTGCTCCTCAACATTCTAACTCTGTTCAAGCGCCGCTCAAACAGGGTTACAGCGGTTGAAGACATGTGAGTAGTAGTGCTCGCACGTTTCAGGGGCAGGTTGCCGGACCCCGCTGCCGGACCCCGGAAGTGACGTCATGTCATGTGACCTAGTGCCGCCATGTCGTGTTGTCATGGTAACCCGCGTGAGCGGCCATCTTGTGACGTCATCCCCATAGTGATACGTGTTGTTAGTGCGCATGCGCAGCGCGTGTTGTTAGGGTGATACGTGTTTCCGTCGTCCATTTTGTATACTGGAGGCCGCTATCTTGGTTTCTATGGCAGCACGTGATTGCTATGTTACCTAAGGCCTACAATAGAACAGGGGTATGTTTTGGGGGTATGTTCGATTGAATCGGAGTATTTTCTGGAACGACTTCCCTGGATAATTACCACAAACAACCCGACAATCCTTCCAAATCACCAAAATCCACCCGAAATCACCGAAATTGACTTTATTTCCCCAATTTACCGGCTTAGCACGTAGTGCTATAGTACTAAGGGGAGCAAGGGGTGTGTTCTGGCTTAGAATTCTCCCAGAACCCCTTTTTGGATCCCTATCCCATGACGTTTTTCCCCTATTAAGAATAGCACGTAGTGCTATAGGACAAATTTACCCAGAATTCTCTGCTTCTATCTATATATGCAATAGTTATCGTCTATCTGACTCTGTTCCTTTGTTCTAGAGTATACTCCAGTAGCGTAGAAGAGCCTATCAACTGGAACAGTATACCTTATTATTGCTATATTTAGCAATTTCTAGTCTATTCTTGTTAGTTCTGACCCTATTCCAAGTACTCTTATTGTTTCATATATCTAACTAACTAATCAGATTGCTTGATTTCCCATAATGCAGTTATCTCCCTTGTGTATAACAAAAGCCTATATCCAATGGCACCCCAATTTTAGCACCCCTTTTTTGAAAAACATATTACCTTCGGCACCCCTTTTTGTCATATGTGCTTATGTGAAAAGGCACAATGTGACACAATATGCCCTATCACATAGGCACATGCTTTATGTGCCGATATGTGTTTATGTGAAAAGGCACAATGTGACACAATATGCCCTATCACATAGGCACATACGGGTATTTGAGGATACCTATGGCCTGGTATTGTATTATTCGAGGATACCTACTGGAGAATCCCTTTTTTGTCATATGTGCTTATGTGAAAAAGCACAATGTGACACAATATGCCCTATCACATAGGCACATGCTTTATGTGCCGATATGTGCTTATGTGAAAAGGCACAATGTGACACAATATGCCCTATCACATAGGCACATACGGGTATTTGAGGATACCTATAGCCTAGTATTGTATTATTTGAGGATACCTATCTAGGATACCTTCTGGAGAATCCCTTTTTGTCATATGTGCTTATGTGAAAAAGCACAATGTGACACAATGTGACCTAGCACATAAGCACATGCTTTATGTGCCGATATGTGCTTATGTGAAAAGGCACAATGTGACAGAATGTGCCCTATCACATAGGCACATACGACCAAAATGGGATTCCATAGCCACAGGCGTTTTCGAAAAAGGGATTCCACAAATGGGATTCCAAAAAGGGATTCCATAAACGGGATTCCGTTTCCATCTTGTCGCCAAAGCTCCAAGGCCACTACAGGTCTATGGTCTATCTGTCCTATCGTTAGCTTCAACAGCAGTCTTGTTCCACTGCGGCATTGTACCAGTACTATTGGCTAAACTACCATCAATTACTTCCTAGCTATATCTTCGCTGAAGCTTTCAAAATGTTCCATCTGATTTCCCCTGTATACATACAAGGCATTCCGTAAGTAGCCCAGTCCGTAAAATTTGGATTCCGTGTTTTGACATTAACACTCGAGGGTATGGAAAGGGATTGGTAACACTCAATGACTACAAGACTCTGAACAGAGACAACCAACCACTACAAAACAATAAAGGTACAGAACGAAGATCCAACATAACCAAGATCAAAATAAACATAACAAAGTGAAAGAATGTCAAACTAGTCGGATTGATCGAACAAGTTTGACAGACTTAACAGAACAAAGTGAACAAAGATCCAACACAACTAAGATCGAAGTGATCAAAATAAAGTGACGAAAATCGAACTGAACAGATAGAAGAGAACTGACCCAATGAAGGTATCGAACTGAATTGACCATAACAAATTGAACAAAGTTCCGAACTATAACCCTAATGAAGGTATATATAATTAACCCCTTTGAACTGAATGAATTTTTTGAATGAACTTTTTATATCTAATATAAATAAACACCCTTTGAACTGAATGAATTTTAAACTTAATGAAAATATAACGAAAGGTGATCTGAATTTTTAAACTACAACCCATTGAACTGAATTCTTCCAATAGGGAATGGGAATACCCTCGAGTGTCGATGTCAAAACACGGAATCCAAATTTTACGGACTGGGCTACTTACGGAATGCGTTGTATGTATACAGGGGAAATCAGATGGAACATTTTGGAAGCTTCAGCGAAGGTATAGCTAGGAAGTAATTGATGGTAGTTTAGCCAATAGTACTGGTACAAGGCCGCAATGGAACAAGACTGTTATTGAAGCTAATGATAGGACAGATAGACCATAGGCCCGTAGTGGCCTTGGAGCTTTGGCGACAAGATGGAAACGGAATCCCGTTTATGGAATCCCTTTTTTGGAATCCAGTTTGTGGAATCCCTTTTTTGAAAACGCCTGTGGCTACGGAATCCCATTTTGGTCGTATGTGCCTATGTGATAGGGCACATTGTGTCACATTGTGCCTTTTCACATAAGCACATATCGGCACATAAAGCATGTGCTTATGTGCTAGCTTTTTCACATAAGTACATATGACAAAAAGGGATTCTCCAGAAGGTATCCTAGATAGGTATCCTCAAATAATACAATACTAGGCTATAGGTATCCTCAAATCCCCGTATGTGCCTATGTGATAGGGCATATTGTGTCACATTGTGCCTTTTCACATAAACACATATCGGCACATAAAGCATGTGCCTATGTGATAGGGCATATTGTGTCACATTGTGCTTTTTCACATAAGCACATATGACAAAAAAAGGGATTCTCCAGTAGGTATCCTCGAAATAATACAACACCAGGCCATAGGTATCCTCAAATACCCGTATGTGCCTATGTGATAGGGCATATTGTGTCACATTGTGCCTTTTCACATAAACACATATCGGCACATGAAGCATGTGCCTATGTGATAGGGCATGTTGTGTCACATTGTGCCTTTTCACATAAGCACATATGACAAAAAAGGGGTGCCGAAGGTAATATGTTTTTCAAAAAAGGGGTGCTAAAATTGGGGTGCCATTGGATATAGGCCTTTGTTATACACAAGGGAGATAACTGCATTACGGGAAATCAAGCAATCTGATTGGTTAGTTAGATATATGAAACAACAAGAGTACTTGGAATAGGGTCAGAACTAACAAGAATAGACTAGAAATTGCTAAATATAGCAATAATAAGGTATACTGTTCCAGTTGATAGGCTCTTCTACGCTACTGGAGTATACTCTAGAACAAAGGAACAGAGTCAGGTAGACGATAACTATTGCATATATAGATAGAAGCAGAGAATTCTGGGTAAATTTGTCCTATAGCACTACGTGCTATTCTTAATAGGGAAAAACGTCATGGGATAGGGATCCAAAAAGGGGTTCTGGGAGAATTCTAAGCCAGAACATTACTCTTCTACAAAGGAACACACCCCTTGTACCCCTTAGTACTATAGCACTACGTGCTAAGCCGGTAAATTGGGGCAATAAAGTCAATTTCGGTGATTTCGGGTGGATTTTGGTGATTTAGAAGGATTGTCGGGTTGTTTGTGGTAATTATCCAGGGAAGTCGTTCCAGAAAATACTCCGATTCAATCGAACATACCCCCAAAACATACCCCTGTCCTATTGTAGGCCTTAGGTAACATAGCAATCAGGTGCTGCTATAGAAACCAAGATGGCGGCCTCCAGTATACAAAATGGACGACGGAAACACGTATCACCCTAACAACACGCGCTGCGCATGCGCACTAACAACAAGTATCACTATGGGGATGACGTCACAAGATGGCCGCTCACGCGGGTTACCATGACAACACAACATGGCGGCACTAGGTCACGTGACATGACGTCACTTCCGGGGTCCGGCAGCGGGGTCCGGCAACCTGCCCCTGAAACGTGCGAGCACTACTACTCTTGTGCACCATCGACGTGCAGTACACCTCAGTACACGGCGTCATCGTGCCCCCATGTAGGCAACCGGGATAAAGTGCCTTGCCCAAGGACACAACGCGGGTCGTCCCGGACGGGGATCGAACTCGAGACCTCCAGCATAGTAGTCCAACAGTCTACCACTGAGCCACCGCGCTCCCCAACGTACAAATAATGTATCGGATGTTACTGCTCCACAGAGCATTGGTTGACTATTTTGCTCCTTGTAAGTTATTTTTAGTGCTATTTTCAACGAAATTCTGTGAAACTTGACGCGATACATTTTTTGAACCACTATCGATCTCTATCTTGGAAAATATTTGTTTCCCTCCATGTGCCAACGCATACTTCTTGCTCGTACTTACATTAATTGAAATTAATTACTCAAATTCAGAGAACAGGTGCTTGTTATCCACAAATACACATTTTAACCCTTTACCTAACATGAAAAGCAGACGACACTTGCAAAAAAAGTCTTGAACAACTAATTTTTTTCATTTTTTGTATCAAAAACATAGGTTATGACCCCTCATTGGAACGAGCTCAATGAGCTCGTTCCAATGAGGGGTCATAACCTATGTTTTTGAGACAAAAAATGAAAATATAATGAAAATTAACTGGCGATTTTTGAAAATAGCGCTGGCCGGTTTTGGCCGTTACGTTGGGTAAAGGGTTTTAATACCATTATCGTAGTAACTAACAGTAGATTATGAAAAAATAAAGACGTTTTTAAAAGTGAGTGAAGGAAGTAAGATGTCGAAGTCGAAGTATTAACTGATGCTAAGGAATAGGTTTCCAGACCTGCCGTAATATACTGAGTCAAAAAAGAAAGTATAATAAACTTTGAGGAACAATTGTTTTTAGTATTATCGACTTTAATCCCAAACAAATTATTGTAAATTCATATTTCGAGTCTAGCTGTATGAATTTGCATAAGTTCATGTTCTTACTGTTGCCAGCGTCACGACATGACGTCGCAATTCAGACATGGTGTGAAATGAAAAGTTCACACATGCAGTCAATAGCGCGTATGTCCACCGTTTGCCTCTTGGATGGCAAGACATCGACGGCGCATGGACTTGGTAAGTCTCGGGATGTCACCCTGTGGTATTGCGTTCCACTCCCGCCTTAAAACATTATGTAAATCGCCTAACGTCTGAAGATCATGAAGTCGTACTCGACGGTCCTATTGATCTAAAGATGCTCGATTGGCGACAAATCTGGCGAAAGTGGGGGCCAGGGAAGATGTTCGATGCTCTGCTCCCCAAGAAAGTCACGACAGATACGTGCCACGTGACATCAGGCATTGTCTTGCTGGAATAACTGCAATCCAACATTAGCGTTGAACAACGGGACAACAACAGCGTTGAGAATTTCGTCCCTATATCGCTGTCCATTCAGATTACTTTCGAGAAGATCAACTACGTTCGATGGTGCAAGGGAATTTCTGCCCAAACCCTTACACTACCCCCGCCGAAACGCTCGCATTCCCGCACGCAAGCATCAGAAAACCGTTCTCCTCGTCGGCGATACACTCTTGCCCAACAATCAGCGCGCAGAAGACAAAATCGTGATTCATCACTAAAAAGAACTGTGTCCCAACACTGCTGAGTCCAGCGAACGCGCTGACGTACCCATTCCATTCTGACGGTACGATGACGTTGGGTAAGGATTGGTTCGTGGTATGCACGTCAACTGCGGATGCTGTGTTCAGCGAGTCTGTTGCGGACAGTTTTTGCACTGATTCTATTGTTAGTTCTACCAGGAGTAATTGCTGCTGTCCTCGTCGCAGGAAGGAAGCGATCCCTGGTGTGTCGGTCTTGTGCAGGTGTCATAACTCTTGGTCGACCTGAACGCGGTCGATCGGCAGTAGATCCAGTGGTTCTATACCTTCCAATGAGACGGTAAATAGTGGCCACAGCGACTCCGAACTCACCAGCGCGCTCATCTGGAGGTATCCCAACCTCATGCATACCAATGGCACGCAACCTCTGATTCTCGGTTAGCCTTGGCGTTTTTTAAAATGTCGGAAGACAAAAACTAGCGTGTTTTCTCAATACCCCAGGCTCTCTAGCACAACATAATACAAAGAAAATCGTCGGTCACCCATTCAATTTGACATTCTCGGGTACACGTGCTATTTTGAACTCCGAAGCAAAATTGAAAACGGTTGGGTTGACAACAACAACATGTCATTAAACTCTTTGCACGACTTCTTGTCCACAAACATGCAACATTAGAACTATTATATTTCATCCTTTATGCTATTTTTCCACATTTGTTTCTGTTGTACTATCTTTTTTGACTCAGTATATTTATGCCCGACCCTAATCTTTTAATAAGCGCTTAACAGAAGAATTATCTCGATTTAAAATGATATCAGAAGATACGTATTGACCGAACTTCAAATATACTGTCCAAAACAAGTTGAGCACCCCCCCCCCCCCCCCCCACCACTATAATACCTGTGGGTATACGAATAGCGCATATTGTTACATTCGGAATTCCTCCATCGGACCGGGCATACATCAATAAAACAGGTGAATATTTGCTGGCTATTGACCGCTTCACTGCCGTGTGCTTATAGAGAAATGAGACAACATCACAGAGAGAGAAATTCGGAAGCTCATTGACAGCATGCCACGCCGGTTAACCCTTTACCCAACGTAACGGCCAAAACCGGCCAGCGTTATTCTCAAAAATCGCCAATTAATTTTCATTATTTTTTCATTTTTTGTCTCAAAAACATAGGTTATGACCCCTCGTTGGAACGAGCTCGTTCCAACGAGAGGTCATAACCCATGTTTTTGAGACAAAAAATGAAAAAAAAATAGTTATTCAAGAATTTTGTTTGCATGTGTCGTCTGCTTTTCATCTTAGGTAAAGGGTTAAGGTATGTTAGATATGCTCGAGGCTGTTCCATCAGGTACTGAACAACGTGATGTTTTTAAACGTTGTGATGACGTTGGCGGTGTTTAATATTCATTCAATAAAAAGGAAAGCTCTAGAAGCCCTTGCTTCACTAATAAGGCATATTCCCCTTATTGCAAATAGCAGGTTTTCGCAGGAGAATTTACTCATTTACTGTATACCCACCGGTATTATAGGGAGGTGGCGGGAAGGGGGGCTTAACTTTTTTTTGGACAGTATACATGTACACCGTGAAAATAGGCCATACCTTTCAATCCTTCACCAGTAGTAGTGTATGTTCCCCTACACCCCTAGTTGGCAGGACCCCGGTGCAGGACTCCGGAAGTGACGTAATGTCACGTGACCTAGTGGCGGCATGTTGAGTTGTCATGGTAACCCGCTTGAGCGGCCATATTGTGACGTCATCTCCATAGTGATACATGGTGTTAGTACGCATGCGCAGAGCGTGTTGTTAAGGTGATACGTGTTTCCGTCGTCCATTTTGTATATTTGAGGCCGAAATCTTGGTTTCTATAGTGGCACGTGGTTGCTATGTTACCCAAAGTCCTATAACAAGACAGGGGTATGTTCGGAGGGTATGTTCCTTTGTAGAAGAGTAATTTCCCGATTCGTAGAATTACCCAAATAAACCCGAGAATTTTTTCTATTTTGAATTCTTTTAGAATTCTCTGCTTCTATCTATATATGCAATAGTTTTCCTCTACCTGACCATGTTCCTTTATTCTAGAGTATACTCCAGTAGCGTAGAAGAGCCTATCAGTTGGAACAGCTTTGCTTATTATTACTATATTTAGCGATTCTGGTCTGTTCTTGTTACTTCTGACCCCATTCCAAGTGCTCTTGTAGTTTCATTTATCTAGATCATTTATATAACTAACCAATCAGATTGCTTGATTTCCCATAACCTGTACGCAGAGTTATCTCCCTTCTGTATAATAAAAGCCTATATCCAATGGCCATATCCCCAGGCACCCCAATTTCGGCACCCCTTTTTTGAAAAACATATAGCCTTCGGCACCCCTTTTTTGTCGTATGAGGCCATGAGGGCTATGTAAAAACCCTCAATGAGTCCTCATTTATTATCCCTCGTAGCCTCATTGAATTTTGAGGTTATGAGGACCTTGAAAAATCCCTCAATGAGGTATAATTTACTACGACTCTTAGCCTCATTTCAGTATTTAACAGCCATATCCCCAGGCACCCCAATTTCGGCACCTCTTCTTGGAAAACATATGGCCTTCGGCACCCCATTTTTGTCGTATGAGGCCATGAAGGCTATGTAAAAGCCCTCAATGAGTCCTCATTTATTATCCCTCATAGCCTCATTGAATTTTGAGGTTATGAGGACCATGAAAAATCCCTCAATGAGGTATAGTTTACTACGACTCTTAGCCTCATTTCAGCATTTAACAGCCATATACCCAGGCACCCCAATTTCGGCACCCCTTTTTGGAAAACATATGGCCTTCGGCACCCCTTTTTTGTCGTATGAGGCCATGAGGGCTATGTAAAAGCCCTCAATGAGTCCTCATTTATTATCCCTCATAGGCTCATTGAATTTTGAGGTTATGAGGACCATGAAAAATCCCTCAACGAGGTATAATTTACTCCGACTCTTAGCCCCTTTCCATTATTTAACAGCCATATCCCAAGGCACCCCAATTTCGGCACCCCTTTTTGGAAAACATATGGCCTTCGGTACCCTTTTTGTCGTATGAGGCCATGAGGACCATTAAAAATCCCTCAATGAGGTATAATTTGCTACGACTCTTAGCCTCATTTCAGAAAAAGGAATTCCACAAATGGGATTCCAAAAAAAGGGATTCCACAAATGGGATTTCAAAAAAGGGATTCCACAAATGGGATTCCGTTTCCATCTTGTCGCCAAAGCTCCAAGGCCACTACAGATCTATGACCTGTCTGTCCTATCATTAGCTTCTACAGCAGACTTGTTCAATTGCGGCCTTGTACCAGTACTATTAACTAAGCTATCATCCATTAATATTGACTTGTATCACTACATCATAGCTTTACGCTTTCAAAATGTTCAATCAGATTTCCCCTGTATACATATAAGGCATTCCGTAATTAAGATTCCTAGCCGATTCCGTAAAATTTGGATTCATTTTTTGCCTCAACAACATAGCCTATGACCCTTCATTGGAACGATCACAGTGAGCTCATTCGAATGAGGTGTCATAAGCTATGTCTTTGAGACAAAAAATAAAAAAGATAATAAAATTTAAATCCCGACCGAGCAACCCTTTTTTCGGCGTGAAAGCGGAACCAAACCATTTATGTTTTTTTCGCCTTACCATTTTAGCAGGATTTTGGGAGAGCGATGGCTCAGTGGTAACGGCATTAAACCTCAAACCGAAAGGCCCACGGTTCGATCACTGCGTTGTGTCCCCTTGGTCAAGGCACTTCAGCCCAATTGCCCACGTGGAGGCACTGTGGCGCTGTCTACTAAGGCGTACTGCACATTGATGGTGCACTTATCTTCAACCAATGCTAACTCTGCTTGCACGGAGTTAGTACGGGGGGTGGGGGGTGGGGGGTGAGTGATGACAGTTGCTCGCCGTTGCTAGGTTCTCTCCTGGTACCCCAGCTTCCCCCACCCGTAAAACTATTCGACAAGATGTGACACAAGTTGTCGACATTGTCCTAAACCCCCAATTCGAATGCTTCTCCGCGTATATTATCTTAATGGGGGGAGGTGGGCGTTGTTTAACGCATTGTATGGAGTTGTGATCGAGGCGTCGCTAGTTCCCATCTGAACCACTTAAGTTTTGTCCTCCAAAAATGACACTTAACCCCACCCGTTCGAGTGTTAACGCGGAGATAGAGTGTCTTCGGGCAAACTATCTAGCTTCAGCCATATTTTTACCTCGCTAAATATCACAGTTACCTACTGCTTCTCAGTTGTTCTCTCTGGATTCTCAAAAAAGTGTCCAAACAAGAACAATCCTTGGGATTTAAAGGGGCCTAGCCCTATTCACGTTCCGGTAGGAGTAATCCGTAACAAACCTTACTCCATTGGGAATCCGAATAAAAATTCCATCATTACCGTGAACTAAATTTGCTTACACTTTTTATAATCCACTAATCAACTAATCAAACGGCAAATTCTTGGACTGAGTATGTTTTAATGATTAACAAATTAATTATTGAAAATAGCACTCCCCGTTACATCAGTGACTGAATAAAATGATATATCAGTCTGAAGAGTTTGATAAACTGAATACGTGAAAAAACAGCAACTATGGACACAAAGTTAAAGTTATTGGAGAACAGGTTTTGGGTGTTGCCTTCGAGTCTTGGCCCAGTGGGCCAAGACTCTAAGGTGGCACCGAATTCCGCGATTTTTTACGCAGACCTTGACTGTATATTAATTCGTATTTCTCCAGCTGTTGAATCTGCACCAATACATTCGATGCATGGACAATAATTCGACGAAATGTAGAATAAAGCAATATGCGAGGGTCGTTCTTGTACGCTGCTATTTATCAACAGCTAAATATAATCTCTTGGAAATGAGAATTGCTTCTTAGTGATATTGGTAATTCTTGTCTTCAATACAACTTGTTACTTACAACCTGCAAAACGGACTGAATATAAACAAAACACATGCCAGCCGCGTTCAAGATTCCGTATGTTTTAGAGAGTTGGAAAAGGGAAGAAAATACATTTGGCAACAGACTGTCCGTAGCGTGTGAAGTGTATCGTGGCTCCCAGAGAGTTTTATACCACGATGACTGTATTCGAATATAGCGCGCAGTAGGCATTTTTTATAATGTGGTGTGGAGCTGGGAAATCTGGAAGGGGTCGCTTGAAATCGGACAGCGACTGTTCAGCTTATAAAGAAGAAATTCGGATTCTGCTGGTAGGAGCACCTGGAGTAGGAAAGACGGGTAAGACCACTTCAACCATACTTTTAACATAGAAAATTCTAAATTTATATGTGGGGACCGCTTTGTGAAATAAATATCCCATTTATAAAGTGGTGGAATCCCTGCACTGTGTGTGGGCAGTATAGCATTCTACAAATCCGTCTATCTGATCGTTTATCGGTAAGTCGGACCTTCTGTGTCCCGACAAGCACAGAAGAATGCCACTGTTTAAGAACCAAGATTCCCATTGTTTAAGAATCGGTCAAAATATTTTTAAGAGGTAATTTTTTTTGTTTTTATGTAGATAGGGTTGTGTTTAAAACAAAAGAAAAAAACTTAAGCGTCCATCTGTATGGGACGTCAGACTGTCCATTTGCTTTTCCATTAGTTTGTCGGATGAAAATCCGTTAGTTTTACATCATGTCTTTATCGTGGTTTTAATGAGAGGCTTATCGCATAAAAAGAGTAGGGCCCTGCGAAGCTTCTAAATTCGATTCGATTTCGAATAGCAAGTCGATATTCGGTTCGATTCGAATTTCGAAATCGGCTTCTCGATTCGTTTCCCTTCGAATCTTCCGCTGGAATATAGCTTGGTATCAGTCATCTTCGTAGTCTTACAAAACGTATAGTTCAGATAGAAATTGTACATAAATAATGTAGAAAATTATGAATGAGGATAATCTCAGCTACATAAACATGAACAGCATCTGTACCCACACCACAACCCTCCCTAACTCCAGTCTCACTAGTCAATATCACTGTTCCAAGCTATCTGGACGATGGGCTGTTACTAGCGGCTAGTCCTATGTAGTGCCTAGTACCGGTACTTCTCATACTAGTTCGTTTCTGTCTTTGAACTGCAATCCTCACTGAGAAATATTCCAACCACATCATCAAGGCATGCCTTCGAGGAAGGCATGCCTTGATGATGTGGGTGGAATATTTTATCAGTCGAGACTGGAGCCACCATAGTCGATATCAATCAGGTTTACAGCACCCCCTCCCCAAACTGGTCATCTTCAAGACGCCCCTGATTCGATCGAGGTTCGATCCGATTACGACTAATAGACCCGATATATTTCGAGATTCGCTTCGTATTGAAAATGTGTGATTCGCATGGCCCTACAAAAGAGTTCCTTACAAAACCAGTGAACAGCAGTAAATAACTGTCGAGTTTATTAACTGACCAAGCTGGATAGCTATTTTTCTAGAATAATTTTCCAAGAGCTATACCTTATCGTAAATTTTAATGCTATGTATGAATGAAATAAACAAATTCGGGCCAGTTTTCAAGTGGTGAATTTTAAGGGTCATTCTTCATCATCTTATCGGAGGACACCACTCTAGTATTTATCTTTCCATGGCGTCACTCTTAACTGGAACATAACATGCAACACAACATAGAGGGGTTTATTTAAAAAAAAAAAATTTTTACAGTTTAATTCTTTTTTCTAATTTATAATTCGAAATTAACTGAAAGTATAGACAACCATCTACCGGCACTTCTATCATAAAATGTTACGGTAAAAATACCCCATTAACCAACTATTGACAATGACTATATTAAAGTCAAATAGTCGGAGGATTTTCAAGTCCATTTATCCGGAGCGTTGCCGGAACCTACATGATACCTGCTTTTCGTTTCTTTATTGTGGACCCGGTAAGTGGTATACGTACTGCAAGTATACAGTATAGCCGCCGTGGAACGGACACTTTCCATGGAAGGGCAATATTTCCACGGACACAATAATATTAGATTCCAAACACTAATTATAGGAATAATCATCAAAACATTAATTAATGAAGCACCGGGTTGTACCCGGTGCTTCATTAATTAAAACTTTGCTGCTGATGATTTTTATTACCTGGTAAACAGATGCGTGGACGTCACACCCCACGCGTAGATGACGTCCAGTCCACGGCAACGGTACTGCACTATAATATATTATTTTGTTTTCATTCGTTTTTCTTCCTCAAAAACAAATCGTATTTCCACTCACACTAGCCAAAAATGGTATTCCACTCCCAGCATGGAATTCCACTCTCAGCGATGACGGACTATTTTTGACATGTTTTGAAAGTAACTACGGAATCATTTATAAAGGGTTGTTTTGGGGAAACAAATAAGGAGAAAATAAAATAAATACAAAAGTTCACTGCTCGGATTTGAGTACGATTTTATCCACTCGAGGGCCGCGCTGATTAGTTCATTCGGCTAACGCCTCGTGAAATAATCCTCCGCGCACCCCACTTGAGAATAAAAATCGTACTTGAATCTGAGCAGTGAACTATTGTCTGTCTATTGTATCTATAGTGATGGGGCGCGGTGGCTCAGTTGGTAGAGGTGCAGGCTGCAAGCCGAGAGGTCCTCGGTTCGAATCCCACCTGCGACAACCGCGTTGTGTCCTTGGGCAAGACACTTCACCCCCATTGCCCACGTGGGGGCACGGTGACGTTGTGTACTAAGGCGTACTGCACGTCGATGGTGCACCTGTCTTCAACGAATGCTAACCCTGCTTGTGTGGAGTTGGTATGTTGGGGAGCTGACAGTTGCTCGCCGTTGCTCTGTGGTTCTCTCCGGATACTACGGCTTCCTCCACCAGTAAAACTGTCACGGTTATGGCTAGCCATTATGCAGAAATATGTGACCTTAAACACCAATAAATAAATAAATATCTATAGTGCTGTATATATATACATGGATTTAGGCATATTGTATGGGTATGTGATAGAAAACGTATTGAGAGTGGTTGGCGTTTTTTCCCCGTGAAACGGTTGCCGTTGCTAATGACGTAGTAATGACATTGACCTTGATGTTGATCGCTGTTGATGTCCACTATACAATCCGACATTACATTGTTCAGGGCAGGAGACGCCGGGTTTCTCGTACAGTAGTGGCATAGTTGTAGAGTATGGACGGTCTACAACGCTATTGGTTAACTATTATCCATTAGAACTAGCCCCCGTCCGCCCCCCCCCCCCCACCCCACCTTAGGTTTTATACCATCGTGTTATTGCTATAGCTAGTACGTAACTCTACGTCATGTGGTGTTATGGGGTATGATTGTTTCCTAGTATGGTTGTACAGCATGTGCACTCTGTATCCTTGTTGGGCTATTGTTAGACATTGGAAAAACATCGTCCCCTGAGTTCCAATGTGTTCTATGTGCCTACTGGCACATAGAACACAGCGGAACTCAGGGGACGACACGTTGGCTGCCTAAAGCCTTATACTGTACCCACCACCTGTGGATGTTATCTAATTTTGCTTAAATTTGATTCTTCTGAAGTGTACAACAGTCGCACAGAAGATCCCTAATATCTCTTATATGGCCTAACCCAACCCAGCACAATCCATTCATTCAATTTATTTATTTATTGGAGTTTACGGTCACATACTTATGCACAATGGCTAACCGTGATCATGACAGTTTTACGGGTGGAGGAAGCCTGTCAAGGTGATAGCTAAAAGTTGGGATTTTCTTGGTAAAAAGTGTAAATATTTTCGATGTTCTTTCTGACTGGGTTAAACATGAAACGAAAATATGGATATATAACGGGTCCCGAAAACCGATTTGTCAATCGAACTCTTGTAATTTAGTATGAAAGTTTAATGTCCATTATGGCGCACTTGCTGAACAGATCAATAGTAAGAGAGACAATATTCTCTTCTGTAGTCGTTATCTGGGTAATTAAGGCCAGTTAAATTGTAATTGTTGGAAACCAGTGCATCACACATGTTCTGGACACACACCCATTTTACGCATCTATCCTGTCTCCGAAATGTCAAAGGAGTTTACCTCAAACAAAATACCCATTTATATCTCTATCCACATCGAATTACAAAGCACTCGTTAAATCAGAATTAATATGTTTATACTTTGCGTTCCGACTGTATAAAGAGTGAAGCAGAATTCTGAGGGGCAGTTAGTTAGCCCTCAGAGAAGGTCCGAGTTTAGCCTTGGCCGTCGAGGGTCATAGGCACCGAAATTGAAAGTCCGCGTATTGTCGTAACCCTGTGAGGGTTGTAAGGAACCGATAGTAGTTTGTTAACGGTTGCGAACCGTAGTGGCATAGTAGCCAAAGAAGTAAAAGCTGTAACGTTGGGGTCTAGAAACCGTATTAAGAGCATGAGTAAGCGCTTGAATAGCTCGCGAGATAAGATAGTTTTAGGCGGTGCGAGAATTGGTCATGTTGAGAACACTTTGCAGAATATTTTTATGTAAGCTTTGTTAAGTATATATCTGAATGCGAAGAATAACTTAACCCCGTAAGAGCCAGGCAGGGCGCAAAGTGATCGTGAACTGTGGTAGACGCCGATTGAATTGTGATTGAACTGTGAGAACCCTGATAGAGTCACACAAGCAGAACATTATAATTGTTTAGCCCGACTGACGGTGAAGTTAATCCTGCGAGGAGGAAGCAACGAGGAGTGAATAGAGACTTTGTATGTATCACAAACCGTGAGAAAATGAAGATGATGTGAGGTTGATCCATCTGACACAGCCAGCTGTGGGAGACGTCGAGGGCCCTAAAGAATAAACTTTTATCCGCGTAATTAGTGTATTCTTATGGATAATTTTGTGAGTAATTTGTTTCATATTATATTTCTTCGTACATGTAAATAAATAATCTTTCAGTGAATTATCGTTGATCACCCTTTGGCGTTGTAAGCCACAGACACCTTCAGGAATCCTAATAGTCCCAAGCGGATAGGGCATTGATAAGGTGGCAAGGTTTACGTTCGAACTGGGGTTCAGACGACAGTCAATGGCTGTCGGCTGAGTAGTGATAAGAACATAAATTTTCCGCCATCATTTTGAACAGCAATTTAACCCCTGTAATCCTGCGACAAAGACGGAGTACCCGGAGACAACCACCGAGCATCGACGAGCAACTGTCAGCTCCTCAACATCCGTTCAAGCAGGGTTACAGCGGTTGAAGACATGTGCTCCATCGACGTGCAGTACGGCTTCGTATACACGGCGTCATCGTGCCCCCATGTAGGCAACCGGGATAAAGTGCCTTGCCCAAGGACAAAACGCGGGTCGTCCCGGACGGGGATCGAACTCGGGACCTCTAGCGTTGAAGTCAAACAGTCTACCACTGAGCCACCGCGCTCCCATTCATTCCATACCTCCTACGGATGAGTCCAGGAGTCAATCGAAGAGAGCATGTTATGTTTTGACGACTCGAACCTTACACGCTAAAAACTAAAGTGTTAAAAACTACACTTGAAGTGCTGTATTTAACACTTACTAAGTGCTGAACTAGCACTTTGTTCAAGTGTTGATATCCCAGAACTTGACAGGTGTTACAATAATACCACTTGACAAGTGTAATGTCGCGACACTTAAAAGGAAACAACGCAGATGACGCGGATCAGGCTCGAACTCTCGAGCCTGATCCGCGTCATCTGCGTTGTGTCCTTTTAATTATGTACCCACCAAGCGCAAATCAAATTATGGACGATTCTGGAAGAACCACCAATGCTAGACACATGGGAAGTGCCATCATTCAAGTTTCAGATGTCTGACGATGGTAATGTCTAAGTGCTTAAAGCATTGCACTTTGAGTGTTAAAATCAAACCCTAAGAGTTAGAATGGGTTTAACACCTTGAAAGCGTCAGTTTTAACACTTTAGTTTTTAGTGTGTATAGAACAAATGAGATATCGAGCAATCGCTCAAACGTGACTCCTCGTATGATTCTCCAACTCATCTTGGTATTTGATGATACTTC
Source organism: Pictodentalium vernedei (assembly GCA_031216915.1). Classification (NCBI taxonomy): domain Eukaryota; kingdom Metazoa; phylum Mollusca; class Scaphopoda; order Dentaliida; family Dentaliidae; genus Pictodentalium; species Pictodentalium vernedei. The sequence goes on along the minus strand of CM062289.1, from coordinate 119,373,078 downwards.
CAACATGACGATGTAGTACTGGGGGATACTTATCGAGGGATACTGTCCGTAGAAGTCAGCAGTTTCGTAATAACACGAAGGCCATCCCCGTGAACGCAGTTCGGGAATAAAACTGAAATCAGATCGAATAAAGGCAAATCAGATGTCCGGATGGTAAATCATCACTTGAAAAAGTTAGTATTTAATACCTTGGTAGCTTAAATAAGTTTATATTAACCCTTTACCCAACGTAACGGCCAAAACCGGCCAGCGCTATTCTCAAAAATCGACAATTAATTTTCATTATTTTTTTCATTTTTTGTCTCAAAAACATAGGTTATGACCCCTCGTTGGAACGAGCTCGTCGAGCTCGTTCCAACGAGGGGTCATAGCCTATGTTTTTGAGAAAAAAATGAAAAAAATTAGTTATTCAAGAATTTTTTTTGCAAGTGTCGTCTGCTTTTCATGTTAGGTAAAGGGTTAATAACTTGGTCGCTTGATGAAGTTTATACTAATAACTTCGTTGCTTGAAGAATTTAGTATTAAATAACTTCATCGCTTAAAGAACTTAGTATTAATAACTTTATTGCTTGAAGACGTTAGTATTAAATAACTTTATTGCTTGAAAAAGTTGGTGTTAAATAACTTTATCGTTTAAAAAAGTTAGTATTGAATAACTCCATCGCTTGAAGAAATTGGTATTTAATAATGTCACCACTTAAAGAAGTTAGTATTTAATAACTTCATCCATTGAAAACGTTAGTATTTAATAACTTCATCGCTAGAAGAAGTTAGTACATATATAACTCCATCGTTTGAAACAATTGGTATTTCATAACTTTATCGCTGGAAAGAGTGAGTATTTAATAACTTCAATGATTGAAAAGTAAGTATTTAAAATCTTTATCGTTTGAAAAAGTTATTATTTAATAACTTGATCAGTGGGGCTCAGTGGCTCAGTTGGTAGAGATGCAGGCTGCAAGCCGAGAGGTCCTCGGTTCGAATACCACCTGCGGCAACCGCGTTGTGTCCTTGGGCAAGACACTTCACCCCATTGCTCACGTGGTGGGCACGGTGACAATGTGTACTAAGGCGTACTGCACGTCGATGGTGCACCTGTCTTCAACCAATGGTAACCCTACTTGTGTGGAGTTGGTATGTTGGCGATCTGACAGTTGCTCGCCGTTGCTCGGTGGTTCTCTCCGGGTACTCCGGCTTCCTCCACCCGTAAAACTGTCACGGTCATGGTTAGCCATTGTGCAGAAATATGTGACCTTAAACACCAAAAAATAAATAAATAAATAAATAACTTGATCACTTGAAAAAGTTAGTATATAATAACTGCACCGCTTGAAAAGTTAATATTTAATAATTTTATAACTTGTAAAAGTTGGTTTTTAATAATTTTACCGCTTGAAGAAATTAGTATTTAATAACTTCATCGATTGAAAAAGTTAGTATTTAAAAACTTCATCGCTTGAGACAGTTAATATTTAAAAGCTTTATCTGTTGAAAAAAGTTAGTATTCAATAACGTTGCGTCCTTGGACAAGGCACTTAATCCCGATTGCCCATGTGGGGGCACGCTGGCGCTATGTACTAAGGCGTACAGCACGTCGATGGTGCGCTTGTCTTCAACCAATGGTGATCCCACTTGCGTGGAGTTAGTACGTTGGGGAGTCTGGCAACTGCTCGCCGTTGCTCAGTGGTTCTCACCGGGTACTCCGGCTTCCTCCAAACGTAAAACTGTATCACACGAGGTAACCCTGGCTGTCGAAAGTGTCGTGAAACCTCAATAAATAAATAAATAAATAAATAAATAAATAAATAAATAAATAAATAAATAAATAAAGCTTTGCATTCAATTCAACGTGCCAATATCGTTATGTCTATTTTACAAGTAATTTCTGTTATGCTACGGCTCCTTTTAAACTTTTTTCGCACTCATAAATTATCAACTATTTGTAATTATTTCAACGTCACACCCCAGGTCTACCTGGGCCTAAAGCCCAGATAAGCCTAAGTATGACGTAAAAATTATTAGAGTTTTCGTTATTTTAACATTTCGTCCCCTGAGTTCCAATGTGTTTTATGTGCCAGTACTGCACTGCCAGTAGGCACATAGAACACATTGGAACTCAGGGGACGATTTGTATTAATAAATGCACCTAGGATGCAAATACAGTGCGTCACAGAGAGGTGCTCGGGTGCGATAGCGCACCTGATAATAGCAGCACTGCGATACAGTCCATTTAATGATGGGCATCGCTTTGCAGAGCATCATTATACATCATTAAACCAGCAGACTATGGATCATCATGCATGAAATACATTTTTTCTTTCTTCAATATTTTTGTCTGTACTTAATATAACGTAACTGGAATTTTCGATGAAAATATATTGCAAACAAACCTTGTTCTCTCTCTGGTCTTAATGTGGGTTTATTACGTCATTGTAAAATTCACAAAGCAAATACTCGAGATTATTGGATGTCACAGTTTGATCAGTTCATTTATCTGGTTTAGAAGCATTTGATTTTTTTTACTCATACCACTCCGTTTTGCGAAACGTCAAGAAACAGCTGGATGCATATTGAACGAGAGCGTGCATTCCAAACAGTATCCTCGATGTCAGGTGCCGAATCAGCCTGATTGCGCTAAAAAAGTTATTTTACACCAAAAATTTTCATTGGCTAAAATTTAGGCACCAAAAAAGTTCCTTTCACTTGTGAAGGAAAGCCATTGCAGCACAAAATAGCACGATCGCGGACGACACAAAAACAAAAAATACCCCCCAAAAAACAAACAAACAAATTACGAAACAAAAAACACCACACTCTATCAATGTTAACTGGGTGTTAACCCTTTACCCAACGAATCGATCGCATCCGCCCGCGTAATATGCAAATTCAGCAGCTGAAAAAATATTATTTTTCAAAAAAATTCAACAAAACCATATCATGTCACCCCTCTTTGGAACGAGCTCGTCGAGCTCGTTCCAAAGAGGGGTCACATGATATGGTTTTGTTGAAATTTTTTGAAAAAAATTAAAAAATGATATTAAAATAATACTTTTTGATATCGTTGCGTTGGGTAAAGGGTTAATGAGGCATTGCGTATTGTTCAATAAAACTTTGCAGGTTATAAACTTTACAAAAGGCAACATTTAATTACTCGTAACTCGCGTTAGTGTGAAGCATTTATCTAATTTAATGGGTTCATTCCCACTAGACCAATTCCTCTTAGACAAACTGATGTGTTCTACTTTTAAAATAATTCTATATCAATAATTTGATATATTTATAAATATTTATAAATGTATTTAATGTTATTGATATTCAAGCCTGGAAATAAGCAGTCTGTCACTTGCAGAATGAGATCCCCAGAGGGTGAATTGCCTGATGCTATCCCATACAGTGGGCCAGTTTATCATTTGGGTACCTCTTTCTGTTTATGTTTGAGACCTTGATTCAGGTTGAAGTTCACCGATGGTAAATTTAGTGATGCTACCCTGCTGTGCAGGGTAGCATCACCAAATTCACACTCTGGGGACCCCATTTTTCAGATGATAGTCTGCTTATTTTCTGGCTTGTTGATATTTTATAGATGTTGGGCAGATTTTTCATAACAATTGTTATTGTAATCACACACTTTCAAAGGCTGTGATTCTTTTTATTATTTTTTTTATCAAATAAAGTGCTTATCAATAAATACATGTTTTCGTAATTATCCTTAATGAACCTTTAATCAATAACAGTATGTGGTGATCTAAGGGGAATTGGTCTTTTGTGAACTGGCCTAAAGGGAATTGGACTAAAGGGAATTGGTCTAGTGGGAAGACACCATTTAATGCTGCTTTTTGTAAAGACTCACAACCCCCTGGGCCCAGTGGATTAACAGTAATTAATCTATTAATCTGTTGTTATCTTAATGCAGCAACAGGAGTGCGTACTGATATCATTCAGTCTGACCATAAATTGAATCAGTTGCATACACATCACTTAGGTGACCGCCCATTTCACAAAAAGAGGATTTCGTCAGAACTTTTGAGTTCTGCCAGATTTTTACCGAGATCAATTCTCCGTTTTCGCTTATAATAATTGCCAGTTCATTGTTCAAGACTTAATCAACTTATTAACCCTTTGAACACGAGAGGTCGCTTTACCGGACCAACGACATGGTACGCCACACTTTCATTAAGTCCCACCTGCGGCAACCGCGTTGTGTCCTTGGGCAAGACACTTCACCCCCATTGCCCACGTGGGGGCACGGTGAAGCTGTGTTCTAAGGCGTACTGCACGTCGATGGTGCATCTGTCTTCAACCAATGCTTGTGTTGAGTTGGTATGTTGGGGAGCTGACAGTTGCTCGCCGTTGCTCGGTGGTTCTCCCCGGGTACTCCGGCTTCCTCCACCCGTAAAACTGTCACGGTCATGGTTAGCCATTGTGCAGAAATATGTGACCTTAAACGCCAATAAATAAATAAATAAATAAATAAATAAATAAATAAATAAATAAATAAATAAATAAATAAATAAATAAATACTTTCATTAAGTATGATGCCTGCCAAGTTAAGAAGTGTGGGGCAGACCGATCAATATTTTCAACATGCAGCCTCAAGGCTGCACGTTGAAAATATTGACCGGTCTACCCCATATAATTAATATGGACCCTTCTAATTGCTGCATTTGAACTGATATGGAAGATACCACCTGTGTTCAAAGGTTTAAGATTAAAACTAATTAGACAGCGAACCTACTTCTATCCTATTAGCGTTTTGGAACTAAACACCTTGTTTGGCACGGAAATATCCAGAATGGCCAGACATTTCGCACAGACAGTTTCGGGTCATCAAAAACACTCGTTCCTAACCTTTTTGCCAACAACATGGGAATCGAAGCTCAAAATTGTTTATCATGCGGAAATGATTGACTACCATTGTGCAATTGTGCAGTATTAGAAAAAAGAAAATGCACCCAATAGCGATTATTTCCGATATATTTTCATGCTGAGAACGTTTTAACGATCGGTGTACTCACCCTTGGACTGCCAATCAAATTGGTGTCTCTTGACGTTACAAATACTGATGTTATTCCCCAAACTGAGCGCGGTGGCTCAGTGGTGGACTGTTGGACTTCTATGTTAGAGGTCCAGAGTTCGATCCCCGTCCGGGACGACCCGCGTTGTGTCCATGGGCAAGGCACTTTATCCCGGTTGCCTACATGGGGGCACGATGAGCGTGCATGTGCTAAGGCGTTCTGCACGTCGATGGTGCACAAGTCTTCAACCGCTGTAACCCTACTGAGCGGAGCTTGAACAGAGTTAGAATGTTGAGGAGTTGCCAGTTGCTCGGCTGTGCTCGGTGGTTCTCTCAGGGTGCACCGGCTTCCTCCACCCGTAAAACTGTCACGGTCACGATTAGCCATTGTCCATAAATATGTGACCTTAAACACCAATAAATAAATACGTTGAAAATATTAATTGTTCTACCACACACGTTCACTTAGTTGCCATACAGCTTAATAAAATTATGACGTATCGTGTTCCTGGACCGGAAAACGGTCTCTCGCGTTGAAAGAGTTAAAATTTCAAAATCACGTCTACGACCTAATGTTCATTTTTTGTCCACTTCTCGATGCTCATGTGGCATGTGTTACGTTTTGTACCTTGTTGGCTTCAAGTCAATAATGACGCCATCATTGGGGCGCGGTGGCGTTGCAGTAACTGGTTTTCATCAGATCACCGAAGTTAAGCAACGTCGAGCCCGGTTGGTCCTTGGATGGGTGACCGTCTTAGCGATCGATTTGGACTTCTGCGTTGTGTCGTTGGGCAATGCACTTACCCCCGATTGTCCACATGGGGGCACGATGACGCCGTGTACTAAGGCGCACTGCACGTCGATGATGCGCATGTCTTCACCCAATCTAAAGTGCGGAGTTACGATGTTGGGGAGCTGGCAGCTGCTCGTCTTTGCTCGGTGGTTCTCTCCGGGTACTCCGGCTTCCTCCACCCGTAAAACTGTCACCGACACGATATGACCTTGGCTGGTAAAGTGTCGTTAAACCTTAATGAATATATGACGTCATCTTTCTATTCTGACAAGATAATTAACCGACAGATGGCACCAATGGCAATTAGAGAGCAGTAGCGCCACACAATTTTTTTTGGTCCTTTTGTTTTTGCAGAATTTAGTAATGTGAAATAAATGAATTTGTAATTGTATGTTATTTGTGCGATAAAAGAGAAATAAACTAAACTAAACTTTTACTCTAATTCTTCGGACGGAATTAATGGTTCACTTATTGGTACTGATGATTTTGCTTAACCCTTTAACCAACGTAACGGCCAAAACCGGTCAGCGCAATTCACAAAAATCGCCAATTAATTTTCATTATTTTTTTCATTTTTGTCTCAAAAACATAGGTTATGGCCCCTCTTTAGAACGAGCTCGACGAACTCGTCCCAAAGAGGGGTCATAACCTATGTTTTTGAGACAAAAAATGAAAAAAATTGTTATTCAAAAATTTTGTTTTCAAGTGTCGCCTGTTTTTCATGTTAGGTAAAGGGTAAAATGCCATTCAAAAAGACACGAATTACTCACCATATGCGTCACGTGATATCCGTGATTCAATAATTTAGTGAAATCGTGAAACTTCGGACCAGATAAATTCAGTGATTTCATGAAATCCCTGAAGATTTTAGGGATTTTATGAAATTTCGAAGTGAAACAGGGATTTCGTGAAATTTTTGTGTGAAACGGGATTTCATGAAATCTGAGTAAAATGGGGAATTCGTGAAATCCCTGGTTTTACGTTCTGACTGTAACATATATACTGGTTTAAAGAAAATACTCACATGTATAGTGTTTAAGTGACTGACAGCAAGTTAATGCTATCTAAGGCACAAAAATATTGTTGAAAGTTAACCTTTTGAACTCTACTGGTATCGTCCATGCAAGTTCCGTGTTAGCAATTAAAAGAGTCCATATTCATTATTTGGGGAAGACCAATCAATATTTTCAACGTGCAGCCTCGGGGCTGCACGTTGAAAATATTGATTGGTCTACCCCACACATTTACTGAACCGCCATCCTATATAATGACGTTGTGGCTTATCATGTTCCTGGCCAGAAAAGCGGCCGCTCGGGTTTAAAGGGTAAAGGGAACATTTCACTATGGGCGCAAATAATCTGGACATGCAAAAAGCACAAATATCAGAGACGAGACGTCATAACAATTTACTGACATTAATTTTGTCTGAAACATTAATAAGTTCACTGCAACTTACACCGAGTAATTATTATTGTGAAGATTTTTTTTACAGATAATAGGTGTAAAAGCTCGAATACTTTCGCTCGAGTGACAGCGACTTGACTGGAGGTATGAAATATAGATCAAAATAAAAAAACTCATAAATGACACACACAAAAATACTCTTCAGGCGCAAAAACAGTTGTAAAAAATTCCTGATTCAGGTTGCCAGGTTAAGAAGAAAAATTTGAGGAAATATTACCGCTGAATTCTCCAATCTTCCGACTTCTGAGCGCAGCATCTCCTTACTCCGTGGTTTTAGATAGAGTAATTTCATTACTGCACAAAATGTGGATGATCACTGCACACTTCAGGTTGATCACTTCACGTTTTGGGAACACTGCACGTTTATATTATACCCTGCTGGTAGCACTATTGTTATATGGTATTCTAGATAGCGTATCAGCATTCTGACAATTTATTCCGGGCTTGTGTTTTAATTCTCTTCTTGAAGTTTCAACGGCCAACTATTATTAATGGAAAGTAAAAATTTTATACCCATTATTGCCTGAAAACACATTGAAATGATTATTTGCAAGATATGGATAGTACTGCGTGGTGGTTTTGACTAGTGTAAACAATTCTCTAACAATGGCACCCCATTTTTGGAGCACTTTTAAGAGCACGTTCTCCGTAGACGACAACACATTCTCTTCCTTCAGAATCTAATTGATCTAGTTGAAACATTATTGCATCACCAGAAACACAAAAAGGGTACTGAAGAGGCTTTTTGAATGCCAGGTAGATCCAAAATGGTTGCGTGTGTCAGAATAACATTAAGCTTCCGGTAAACTTCATTACATTGTTCCCATTTGAATTTTGAGATTTTCGTCAAAAAGTTATTGAAAGAACCTAAAAGTTTTGAATATTTCTGAACACAACGACGGTAATAATCACGTGATCCTACGATCCGCGAACCTGATCTTAATCTCTTCGCCGGGAAATATTTTACGCATTCTAAATTTTATCAGGATTTGGCTCAACGCCTTTATTTGAAATAAGATATTCGACTTTCTTGTCCAGCAAACTATCAGTTGGAAAGCCTTAATTTGAAATTTACTGCTCTAAGACATCCAACACTTCCTGAAAATAGATTAGATGAGTTTTAAAATCATTGCGGAGAAGTAAATAGACAGAACGGCATTCGCGTTCGAACTGTCATTTTGTATCACACGAGATCGATTTGGGCGGAGGGATAATAGTGAACGAGAAGGTGAAGGATTCGAGTTCAACATTTTCCCTCCGCCAAAATCGATCGAAGACGGTAAAAAATGACAGTTCGAACGCGTATGCTGTTCTGTATTTATTGCACGCCAACAGTTTACTAAAAATATTAATCGATTTTGGCGGAGGGATAATATTGAACTTGAACGAAGCCATTGGCTTCTTGTTCAATAACATCCCTCCGCCGAAATCGATAGAGTGCGGTAAGAAATGACAGTTCGAACGCGTATGCTGTTCAGTATTTTTTTATTGAACGCCTTCAGTTTACTGAAAAAAATATTAAAAACACAAATTATTGCCAAAAATAACCCAAACCTGAAAAAAGAAATAGTTAAATAGTTCGCGCACGTGATCTGTACTCTTCAAGCATAATACTAAAAAAATTATTGTTCGCTTCGGTTTTTGCCCCCAAAAAGTGTTCAGTACGTGGAGAGTGTATTATCATTAAATCACACGCAGAGTGGAGATTCCACCAGGGCAATAATGGCAAATTTGTTGAAAAGCATAACAACCAAAGCAAAGTTTCAGCCAATGGACCTCCGGGTTAAACCCGGAGGTCCATTGGCTGAAACATTGCTTGTGTTTTTTTGTCCATATGCACAGAATTTGAAAATTATACTTTGGGTGATTTAGTTACAATCCACTCTTCACGTACTGTATTTCATGAAAATAAAAGCATAGGCGTGCAATAAAGGGTCATCTTTGTATATTAATACAGACTGCAAGCTGAGATTTTTGATAACTTGCAAAATGACCATCTGAAAACTCATTGGGGCATTTTTCAAACAAAGTGGGATACGGCGAAACTGAAAAGTGCGTGGCGCGTTACGAAAGTATTTATGTTTTATAGTTTCGTTCAACTTTATTTGTCAAATCACGGACCGCAAATCAAACACAGGAAGTAACCGAGCTTTAGATTCTCCAATTGTGCCAAAGACATCACCAAACCAGAGAAAGGAAAATTAACGGTTATAGTTACCGTATTGACTTGTCTTTTAACATGTTCATTTTTACATATATACAGGTCAGTCTGTGTTCTTTTTCATTTGGTGACAATGCATTTTCTAGCGATGTGCCAAGTTCTTCATTGATTGTGTGTGAGCTATCTAATTGTTTATTTTCATAAGATCTCTGCATTGTTTTAAAATTTTGTTTTTTGTCCAAAGAGGAATTTTTTACTGCATGGAAGAGAACATTCCAACAATCTGATTCCGCTTAATTTCAACTGGAGAGGACAGAGTTGGTGGGGTACAGCAGTCTGCAACAACTCGTTCCCCTTTGAGACCTTATGACACCGTAAGCACCTGAGACGTTAAATTCTGCTGATGAGGACAATACGGGTTCTACACGTACTGTTGAGTCATCTGTATCTTGGACAAATGCACTGCCAAGACAATTTCAGATCCCAGTGTGTGAATAATATTTTATTATACGCTAAACGATAGATTATCGAAGAAATTGTGGAAAGATAGAAATCGTATCCCCCACTGTGAAGGTATAGAAATCTCCACTGGAAATGATGAATTTGTTCTAAAACGTGTAATGAAAAGAAAATCTAATGTTTTTGAGTGGATACCGATCATTTCCAGCAATAATTCAACACGTATTCACATTGAATTGGTGCATGAAACCCGCTAGTCCAAACATGGTCTGAAAGTATGTAATATAAGTTTTTGGTTTGGTACGTCCTTTGAAAGGACGTACAAAACCGAAAACGTCTATTACGGACTTTCAGACCATGTTTGAACAAGAAAACCGCCAGCTGAATCAGATCGCAAGACGCTATCTGTTCCGCGTATCGATCAAATCACGTCCGCGCCTATCGATGATTCAATGCGCTGTTTACTTTCATGCATCAATTCAAGGTTGAAACGAGTGGAATTATCAGATTCTTATAAAAAACGGAGAATAAAAAGAAAATCGAGTGTTTTTGAATGGATACCAAAAATTATCTCACTTGTGACCTAGACAAATGGTTATTTTCGCTCGCGAAAAATAAACATTTGTCTCAGTCACTCATGAGATAATTTGCGGTATCCACTCAAAACACTAGATATCGTCTATTTAGCGCCACGCGTTAAACCAATCACGGGTCGTTAACAATGATACTGACGGCATGTTCAGTTGTCTAAAATAAGTTTTGTTCTCACAGATTAACCCCGTACGTAACGAATCAAACGCATCCACCCGAGTAATTTACAAATTAACAACTTGTCAAGAAATTCCAACAGAACCATATCATATGACCGCTCATTGGAACAAGCTCGTCGAGGTCGTTTCAATGAGATGTCTCACGGCATGGTTTTGTTGGAAATGTTTTTTAAAAGTTTAAAAATAATAATTAAAACAATATTTATTTATTGGGATTTAAGGTCACATATTTGTGCACAATGGCTAATCGTGACCCGTGACAGTTTTACGGGTGGAGGAAGCCGGAGTACCCGGAGAGAACCACTAAGCAACGACGAGCAACTGTCAGCTCCTCAGCATTCTAACTCTGTTCTAGCTCCGCTCAAGCAGGGTTACAGCGGTTGAAGACATGTTCACCATCGACGCCTTAGTACACGGTGTCATCGCCCCCCCCCCCCCCCCCCCATGTAGGCAACCGGGATAAAGTGCCTTGCCCAAGGACATAATGCGGGTCGTCCCGGACGGGGATCGAACTCGGGACCTCTAGCATAGAAGTCCAACAGTCTATCACTGAGCCACCGCACTCCCATTAACCCTTTACCCAACGTAACGGTCAAAACCGGCCAGTGCTATTCTCAAAAATCGCCAATTAATTTTCATTATTTTTTTCATTTTTTGTCTCAAAAACATAGGTTATGACCCCTCGTTGGAACGAGCTCGTCGAGCTCGTTCCAACGAGGGATCATAACCTAGGTTTTTGAGACAAAAAATGAAAAAAAATTAGTTATTCAAAAAAAATTTTTGCAAGTGTCGTCTGCTTTTCATGTTAGGTAAAGGGTTAAAACAATAAATTTTCATATCGTTTGCGTTGGATAAAGGTTTAATGATATCGCTTTGAGCTTGCAAAAACTCTATTAAAATAATTATCAGACGGTGAGCATTGTCAACGTTATGAAAATATACGTTGTAGATCTGCCCTGAAATTGAGACTGGAAGCGAAATTTGTTTGCGTACAATTAAATTCCTTTCGCCACCCTCACGTGTTACAACAAGGAGGCGAGATGGGGCAATATGCGAAACTGATTTGGTAATTTTCTTTGCAATAGTTGTTGAGAAATGCAAGAAATATTTGCTCCTGTATCCAGTAAGCCTCTATATTTGTGTTTGTGAAGGGAAGTGTTGGCACAGTTTTCATCTATATAAGTGCTAAGTCTCGTTATCACACTTGAAGAAGGCGCTGAAGCTTTTGTGAACCTCATACCAGATGGGGATAACTTGCTACCTAGAATTAGCTATCGTGCGCAGCTTGCTTCTTAGATCGGTAAACGTTTGATTATGCCTCTCCATTTCGTCGGCTGAGTGCTAGATTGTTCTATGTCCCATATGGGACATAGAACATTCTAACACTCAGGCGACGATTTGTCTTTGTGAATGATAAAATTTCTATCTCTGTGAGTGCTAAGTGTGGCTTTCACACTTGAAGAAGGCATAGAAGCGGTTGAGCACCTCATACCCGATGGAGACAACTTGCTACCCACAATCAGAGCTACCGTGCGCGCATTACGTCTTAGATCGGTAAACATAGGGTAATATCCCACATCTTTGAGCCGAAATTATGACGAAAGATGCCCCAACATCTGTTAAGATGGCGTGAGGTGTCCATATGCGGCTTACTTCATATATCGGCACGCGCAATATGCCGCATCATTGAACGGAAATTACAACGAATGTTCTTGGCCCAACATTTGCTTCGAGGATGTGAGATGTGTCTCTTGGTTGGTCGAGGAAGCATATGTTATTATGAAAAACAATCGCCCGTCTAGGAAGGTGGTGAAACTGCCTCCACTGCATAACATGGGGGCTCCTATTAGATGCACTACAGTTAAAATTAAAAGTCCTGGCACGAACTGTGCGCCTTTCTAGGCTCAATTGCGCGTAGGAATTGCGCGCAATTGCCATATCGAATGGCACTCAAAGCACATCAGGTTCTCCTGGTTACTCATAGCAAACACAGGCAATGTTTCTGCCAATGGACCTCCGGGTTACCCGGAGGTCCATTGGCTGAAACATTGCTCGTGCAGAGGCCAAATGTTCAGAATTGGATAGCCTTACTGTGGTCATAACGTGTAGATTAACGCGCAGATCGACGTGCTATTTGTGCGCATTCCATGACAGGACTTCTAGTTTTAACTGTAAGTGGATGCTGTCTTAGTTACCTTATACTGAAGCCATGGAATTGATAATACCATGAAACTTTTCCCTTACATTGCGCACATTCTACACTTTGTCGTTTTAGAAACGCAACTGATCGATGAGGTTTAGATTTGGCACGAGAGTCACCAGCCATGGTTGTTTGTGAAGTAGTGGCTGCTTCAAGTAATTCCTCTAGTGATTTGGGATTTTGCTGCAAAATACAAAGACGTAGAGCTTTCGATAGTCTCTTTATGATTGCTCTAGAAGCTGCTCGCCAGAAAATGTCTACGCCCAAAACCTTAGTCCAGATCATAGTGATGATATCCTCTCACGGTTTCAATAGACACATTGAAACCTCTGCCACTCTCGACCGATCCAAATGATATTATGGTAAGGAGAACCGATGGACAAACTCCTGCTCCAAAATAGAAACTTCAGACATTGCATCTTCCGATAAACAGTTAATCCTTTGGACCCTGATGGTATATTCTATTTAAGTTTAGAGCCACCAACTGGAAGAGTCAATTTTCGTTACTAGGAGGAATACCAATCAATATTTTTAACATGCAGCCTTTGGGGATGCGCGTTGATAATCTTGACTGATATACACACTACAAACTAGTGTTAAAACTGACACTTTCAAGGTGTTAAACCCATTCTAATTCGTAGGGTTTGATTTTAACACTCAAAGTGCAATGCTTTAAGCACTTAGACATTACAATCGTCACACATCTGAAACTTGAATGGATGGCCCTTCCCATGTATCTAGCATTGGTGGTTCTTCCAGAATCGTCCATAATTTGATTTGCGCTTGGCGGGTACATACTTAAAAGGACACAATGCAGATGACGCGGATCAGGCTCGAGAGTTCGAGCCTGATCCGCGTCATCTGTGTTGTTTCCTTTTAAATGTCGCGACATTACACTTGTCAAGTGGTATTATTGTAACACCTGTCAAGTTCTGGGATATCTACACTTGGACAAAGTGCTAGTTCAGCACTTACTAAGTGTTAAATACAGCACTTCAGGTGTAGTTTTTAACACTTGAGTTTTTAGCGTGTACCACACAAATTCATTGAGCAACTATCTACTTCATAAATTAAGTTCGTATCACGACCCTGTGCCTGAAAAAGCGGCCTTTCGCTTCAACAGGTTAAACCAATCTTGGACTCCACCGTAAGTAGTAGTGGAAACAAGAAAAGTTTCTGCGCGCTGGTTAACTGCTTATGACTGGAATAATAGTCAAAATGTTTCAGCCATTTTTCCATATCAGCGCACAAGCATGCGTTGTATCAATTCCACACCCAATGTGAATGAATGAATCTAGAGGTTGATGAGGTGACAGCACATAGTTCATGTTACTATAGAGAACAGGGGCTGTCCCAGATTCCTATTTATGGGGAGAAGTCTGTGTCTGGTCATCGGGGGGGGGGGGGGGGTAGGTTTGGTGTGTGTGAGTTGGGTGGGGGTGAGTGGATGGGTAAATCGTAAAGGAATTTATTCCCAAAGGCGACATTTTCTTGATTCTTGGATATAGACGAGTACAACGGAAGGTGTCAACCTTTTACATAAAAACTTAACACTACCCCCACACTAGAAAAATAACGGTCCGAGTCTGACAAATGTGCGACAGATCTCTCAAAACGACCCAAAATGTTATTCAAGGCCAGAAAAATGACCAGAATTTTTAATGGACAATTAAAATCTTGTTCGAGAATTTCTTATTTATGAATCAAGATGATTTTGAACTTCAAAGACTATAACCAACACTGTGTTCGGGAGGGTTAATACTGTATGATGTACCCCCAAATTTCTCCTCTTACCAATCTCATTTGTTGATCTCATGATACGTCTTAAGCTACTCGATCAGTAGTCGGCGGCCATTACGATGACATGGTGGTGATAAGTGGTATTACGGCGCATGCACAGGGCGTGTTGTTAGATGACATGTATTTCTGTCGTCCATTTTGTTTACTGGGGCCCGTCATTTTGGTTTCTATCGTGGCATGTGATTATTATGGAGCCATAAATACCTATGAAAGTTAAAGGATGTGTTTAGAGGGCGCTGTTCGATTGAACGGTGGTATATCCAATTACCGAAAAGACTCGGTGACTACCAAAAATTACACAAATATATCCGAAAATAGTATAGAAATCCACCTTCTTGCTATTCAAAAGCGTAGGATGTAGTTCTGCAGGGACTGACAGATCTTGAAAATGTGCGTTCTATTGTATGCGATTATTAAGAATTACCGAAAATGACCCAACAACAGCCTAAAATTGCCAAAATGTATCACAAAACCAATTTTATCTGTTTTGGATTCTACCCACTCTTAACCCTTTCAATACTGACCCTGAAAAGTATCATTTCAGTCAATACTGTCAACGGCGAAATGGGCGAATCCATCCTGGTTTGTTGGAAGGTGAAATGGGCGAATCCATCCTGGTTTGTTGGAAGGTTCAGTAATAATTTAATCCAAAAGCTCTGTTCAGCTGTTGGATTAAATTATTACCTAGCCTCGCTTCATATTTTTTCCTATTTGTATCGTCTGCTCGCAGACTACCAACCTTTTCTTCACGCAAAAATGCACACCGGTTTGAAAGGGTTGATATATTCCATTTAGGGCACTCTTCGATAATTTGCGATAAAACAAATTTATATAAAAAAAAAATTATTTACATTTGACAGAAAATGAAACACGAGCAAGGAAAATATTGCTTTTGTTCTGATACCCTCATTTTTGAAAGCCCTGATAGTGGCTTCTAGCACTCAATCACACGCTAAAAACTAAAGTGTTAAAAACTACACTTGAAGTGCTGTATTTAACACTTACTAAGTGCTGAACTAGCACTTTGTTCAAGTGTAGATATCCCAGAACTTGACAGGTGTTACAATAATACCACTTGACAAGTGTAATGTCGCGACACTTAAAAGGGAACAGCGCAGATGACGCGGATCAGGCTCGAACTCTCGAGTCTGATCCGCGTCATCTGCGTTGTGTCCTTAAGACATAACTGTTGTTTTCCTTCCGTTTATGCGATATACACCGAAAATTTTCAGCACAAGCTTCATAACTCGCGTACCGAGTTATGATTACGCTTGTGCTGAACATTTTCGGTTTATATCGCATAAACCGAAGGAAAACAACAGTTATTTCTTATAATTTAATCCGGCTGTAATATTAAAATATAAAAACTATGTGTACGTGAATGAAAAACTTTTAATTTTCGCATAAGACAACAATCAAACTCAGGAAAGTGTGCTACAAACAGGTCACGTCAATCATTGTCAAATTGTTTGTTGTTTTGATTTTCGGTCGCAGACGACAGATATTTAGCAAGTCACGTAACAATATCATTAAAAACATTTTTTTTAAGTTCCCCAAAAATCATGTTTGGGGATATGATCTTTTATTCGTCTCCCACTTCGGTATATTTTATGAAATTCAATTGTTCCTGAGAAATTATCATTATATTCTCGCTGACTGGAGGCGATGAAAAATCGATCATTGATCTTTGTTTACAAGCTTGTTATCCATCTATCAGTCTGCCGTCACGCCCTCACGGTGACAATTGGATTGAGTGTGCGGGGCTTCCATAGTCTTCAAAGTTGGGTCGGATGTGCGAACGTGTAGCGACATTCCAAATCATGACGTGATTTGGTTTATACGATTTTGACGACTTTCTCGCTGTATGCTTTCAACCAATCAAACGCAGAGACGGGGCAAATGATTAAATTATTTTTAATTATGTACCCACCAAGCGCAAATCAAATTATGGACGTTTCTGGAAGAACCACCAATGCTAGACACATGGGGAGTGCCATCCATTCACGTTTCAGATGTCTGACGATTGTAATGTCTAAGTGCTTAAAGCAATGCACTTTGAGTGTTAAAATCAAACCCTAAGAGTTAGAATGGGTTTAACACCTTGAAAGTGTCAGTTTTAACACTTTAGTTTTTAGTGTGTAAACGTGTGAAGTTGTTATTACAATAATTAGGGTGAAATATTATATGGTTTAAAAAGGGGCGCGGATACTTTGGAAAGCAATGATTCATTAAAGTATTATTATCCAGTACTCTCCCATCCCATGGCCAAGAAAATGTTTCTCTTGATGCGATTCACC